>CM019073.1:77819450-78419450 GCA_009667805.1 Leptobrachium leishanense | reverse complement strand
CGTTTTTTTAAATTATTAATAATAATTCTATTTGGTTAGAGGCAAAGAGAAGTGTGCAATGTATAATGAAGTGTTTTATAATGTTGAAGAAGCTAGATGACATAATTTATTTTTATTTATTTATTTATTTATAAAGGATTTTACCAGGAAGGATACATTGAGATTTCTCTCGTTTTCAAGTATGTCCGGGGTTCAAGAACATTGAGTAATACAGTCAGTAAAGCCATTGGATGACCACATTCCTTGCAAATTATTTCTTCTTTGCTTTAAGTCAATTATTTTTTTCTATTGGACACTACATCAGTCTTTACACAAGGGGCTCCATTCTTGCATTTGTCAGACTGACAACCCTTATGTACATATTACTGGAATAAGATGGCAAGACAAGATAACTAATTATAAGCACAAATGTGTCTATAAAATCCCTCTATTGTTGAGAAAACTTTTTATGGATTTCAGATTTCTATAATTAGTGCATGCAGCAGGTTCGTGTAAATAGATGGATGGCACCAATTGATGGGTAGCAGACTCTCAAAGGCAGATCACTTTCCATCTACAGAAACCAATCATGTCTAATGTCCTAATCAATAACAGTTTAATGCCTTAATCTTCTATACGAGATGCAATTCTGAAAGATCCAATATTTTAGCAGCTAAACAAGAGAACAGACAGGTCAGTGTGGAGTTCACAGTCTTTTAATGTTTTTCCCTGTCATATATCAGACATTCATAGCACAAACATTTCTCTCCAATTTCTTCAATACATTAACCTTTATAGAAACCTAAAAAAAATGCATGAAAAGGGTACTACAATCAATGTTTACAATTATAATTCAATTTTGTTATATACATTTATCCATGGGGAACTACATATGGTCATGCTATTATTTTGTATTTTAATTAATTATACTATATTGTTATGAAATAGGTTTATATGCACATCGGTGCACTTTGGCGATTTGTGCATAGAGGAATCATTCAATAGTTCTCTATAGGACAATTTCGCTGCTGTCGAACTGCACCATATTTCCCTGTCAATTGGCCTGTGGTGCTGAACCTAATAGATTCAGCACCACAGGCCAATTGACAGGGAAATATGGTGCAGTTCGACAGCAGCGAAATTGTCCTATAGAGAACTATTGAATGATTCCTCTATGCACAAATCGCCAAAGTGCACCGAAGTGCATATAAACCTATTTCATAACAATATAGTATAATTAATTAAAATACAAAATAATAGCATGACCATATGTAGTTCCCCATGGATAAATGTATATAACAAAATTGAATTATAATTGTAAACAATGATTGTAGTACCCTTTTCCTAATAGATTCAGCACCACAGGCCAGTTGACAGCGAAATACGGTGCCTTTCACCGCAGCTTGGTACGATTCGGCAGCAGCTAAATTGTGCCATAGAGAACTATTGAATGGTTCCTCTATGTACAGATTGAAGAAGGGCACCGAGGTGCAGCTCAATAAATCTCAGGGTCTCAGAGTGAAAGATTAGAATCTCAGGATCTTTAGGTGAATCTTTAGAACCTCAGGGGCTCTGGTTGAATTTCAGAGTCTCATGGTCTCTGTTTAAATGTTCAGAGTCTCAGGGTCTCTGGGTGAATGATCCGAATCTCAGGGTCTCTGGGTGTATGTTCAGAGTCTCAGAGTAAATGTTAAGAATATCAGAGTCTCTGGGTGAATGGTCAGAATTTCGTGGGCTCAGGGTGAATATTCAGAGTCTCAGGCTGTATGTTCACATTTTCAGGGTCTCAGGGTCAATGTTCAGAGTCTCATGGTCTCTGGGTGAATGATCAGAATCTCAGGGTCGATGTGTGTATGTTTAGAATCTCAGGGTCTCAGGGTGAATGTTCAGAATCTTAGGGTCTCGGGGTGAATGTTCAGAGTCTCAGGGTGAATGTTCAGAGTCTCAGGGTCTCTAGGTGTATATTCAAAGTCTCAGGGTCTCTGGGTGTATGTTCACAGACTCTCTAAAGCAAACTGAATCCATATATATATATATATATCCACAGTATATTGCCAAATAATCAGAATCAGGTGTTCCAATCACTTCCATTGCCACAGGTTAATAAAATCAAGCACCTAGGCATGCAGACTGTTTTTACAAACATTTGTGAAAGAATGGTCACTCTCAGTAGCTCAGTGAATTCCAGCGTGGAACGGTGATAGGATGCCACCTGTGCAACAAATCCAGTCGTGAAATTTCCTCGCTCCTAAATATTCCACAGTCAACTGTCAGCTGTATTATAAGAACGTGGAAGTGTTTGGGAATGACAGCAACTCAGCCACGAAGTGATAGGCCACGTAAACTGACGGAGCGAGGTCAGCGGATGCTGAGGTGCATAGTGTGAAGAGGTCGCCAACTTTCTGCAGAGTCAATCGCTACAGACCTCCAAACTTCATGTGGCCTTCAGATTAGCTCAAGAACAGTGCACATAGAACTTCATGGAATGGGTTTCCATGGCCGAGCAGCTGCATCCAAGCCATATACATCACCAAGTGCAATGTAAAGCGTCGGGTGCAGTTGTGTAAAGCACCCCGCCACTGGACTCTAGAGCAGTGGAGACGCGTTCTCTGGAGTGACGAATCGCGCTTCTCCATCTGGCAATCTGATGGACGAGTCTGGGTTTGGCGGTTGCCAGGAGAAAGGTACTTGTCTGACTGCAATGTGTCGAATTGTAAAGTTTGGGGGAGGGGGGATTATGGTGTGGTGTTGTTTTTCAGAAGCTGGGTTTGGCCCCTTAGTTCCAGTGAAAGGAACTCTGAATGCTTCAGCATACCAAGACATTTTGGACAATTCCATGCTCCCAACTTTGTGGGAACAGTTTGGAGCTGGCCCCTTCTAACATGACTGTGCACCAGTGGACAAAGCAAGGTCCATAAACACATGGATGACAGAGTCTGGTGTGGATGAACTTGACTGGCCTGCACAGAGTCCTGACCTCAACCCGATAGAACACCTTTAAGAGGAATTAGAGTGGAGACTGAGAGCCAGGCCTTCTCGTCCAACATCAGTGTGTGACCTCACAAATGCGCTTCTGGAAGAATGGTCAAAAATTCCCATAAACACACTCCTAAACCTTGTGGACAGTCTTCCCAGAAGAGTTGAAGCTGTTATAGCTGCAAAGGGTGGAACCCTATCGAACCCTATGGATTAGGAATGGGATGTCACTTAAATTCACATGCGAGTCAAGGCAGGTGAGCGAATACTTTGGCAGTATAGTATATATATATATATATATATATATATATATATATATATATAAAATACACAATACACAAGAAGGGCAGCACTCAACCTTAACTGTGCTTTCGGTGCGGGTGCATCTCAAGACAATATGATACAACAAACCAGAAAGAGCGCACACCAAACAACATGTTCAAACAGTACAGAAGTAAGCACAACAGCAGCTAAATTCATTTAAACAGGAGATTTTACCAGGTTTAACCCTTTAAATGCCTACAAACAATTCTTATCCCCTTCAAAAGCACTATAGTTCTTAACCCTTTAATGTTGAGCTCTGTTGAAAAATGGTGGAAGTTTAGCTTGCAATGGATGGCCATGGATTGCATAAGCCTGCCAACAGCGACAATGTATTCCACCCTTGGCAGGTCCTATCATACTAACCTAATGACTGCTCTTATGGGATAAACTTACTTGTTGAGGACCCAGTCCTTTCTGAAGCTCCCTGCATTATATATAATGTATCACTTCAGATTGATTCATTATATAACGAACTGACCTTGTCCACAAAGCCTGCAATCAAACTATAATTAAACACTTGCCCGTCACACGCGAAACATAGAAGGCCCATACTGCAAATCACATGAATTACTGGCAAGCTAAAAGGCCAGAAACAATAAAAATAGGCTCATATAGGGTCACATACTAAAGGGACCTTGTTCTCAAACCTTACAATCAGTCATATACCATATTGTCATATAAAATACACCAGGAGGGCAGCACTGCACCTTTACTAAGCATAGAGGGCGCGTGCCTCTCAAAGCAAAAAATACAACAAACTAGGAGGAGTGTACGAGCACACCAATTAACACATCTAAAGACGTCAACAGTAGCTTGTACATTTAAACATTTTGCCAAATATGATCTTTTTAAAGATTCTAACAACTCTTAACCCTTTCAGGATTTCAATAGTCTTTGGATATGTTATGTGGTGTGCTCTCCACTGGTATGTTGTATTTTTTTGCCTTCAGAGGCAGCTGCCCTCTATGCTTAGTAAAGGATCTGTTTGTGTTAGGATAACAGTCAGTGATTATTTTTGTATTAGAGTTAGGGCTACTGTTAAAGAAAGAGTTAATAAATTTCAGTTAAATAAATGATTTCGAATTGATCTGACCATTTTTTAATGAATTCTAATTAGTTTTCAGCAAATTCTAAGTTTCCGAGATTCCAAATTTTGTGTTCCCGAATCACCAAAATGCCGATATTTTGTCTGAAAATTAATTTGGATGAAAAAAGGAAGCACATGTGTATACTTTACTTCTTTTATTAAAGAATAATGAAGGTCATTGACTGTACTCCAGGGAAACCTTCAACTTAGCGGAAATATTTTTGGGAACTGTCCTTAGATTTCTGCTTTGACACACTCCTGTCTATAAGCTGTGCAAACTGTTCTATTGACCTCATGGTATGTGTTTGCACCTTTTGAGAGATGTTTTTCTTTCCAAATCATGTCCAATCAATTGAATTTGTCAACTAGATTTCCATCAAGGTGTGGAAAGATCTCAAAGATACTCCAGGAAAGTGGTATGCTAAATTTCAATCGTGATAGCAAAGGGTCTGAATACTTATGTAATACTGACATATTTCAGTTTTTCCTTTTAAATACATTTGAAATGTTGTCAAAAATCTGATTTTTGTGTGATCATTATGGGTTATTTATTGATGTGAAAAAAAATGTAAAAATGTTATGGTCTTTTAAATTAAAAAAATACTTTTAAATTTAAAAAAAACTTTTATATTAAAAAAAACTCAATTTTAAGGTAAGGCTGCAACATAAAAATGTGAATAACTGGAGGAGGTTTAACGCTATCCCAATGCACTGTATATATACTGTATATGCACACGCATATGTATAGAATCTAATATGCCTTGTAGAATGTCAAATAATCATAATTAGGATATCCAAGGACATAAAAAATATTAAAACTAAAATTTATTGTAATAGCATTCTCGTTCAATGTTACTGAATTGTGGAGAAGAGCAGAAAGAGTAAGAAGGATTATGCAGGTAAAATCGTCATATTGGGAATTTATATCACCAGAAATTCATCTCCTGAGGCTACAAATATCACTCTTTGCCTGGGACATAAATGGCAAATCCCAACTGCCCTTAATAGGAAAATCTGTATTCTTATGTTATTGAAGTAAGGTTTATATATACTAAGGAAATACTTTGCAGAAAATCACATACTGCAAGCCACTAGTACTTTACAATTATGCCCTTTTTGTGTCGTTTATTTTTGCAGTTGGAATTTAACCATTGGTATGCAGTTTATATTTCTTGTTTATAGTTCCAAACCTTCATTCGGTAGGTTTAATCAGACGACTCTCATAGGTTTCAAAAATATTCTCGTTTTTATCCAATATCTATTAAACCATTAATTCTTCTAATCTGAAGTAAAAAGTATTTTTTATTTTTTTTTAGAATTCTCTAGGAATTTTTTGGGATTTGTTTGGGCAATATTCTTTCAGATCTTTTTAAAAAGTTTTGCTATTTTATTTATTATTTTTTATATTTTTTATTCTTATTCTTGGGACCTTATATGTTAGTTCCAGACGTTTTGCGTCCAGTAGTTTTTTGCAAACATCGGTTCGAATTTGTTTGCAAACATCGGTTCAAATTAGTAAAATTTGAAAAAAAAAATTACCCCCGTTTGTCGGCTTTTTCCGATGGCTGGTTGGTGCTGTGTTCGGCGAATCGTCAGCGTTTTTGGACGTGTTCAGTGGGTTTGTGGTGGATCGTCGGGTACGTTCGGTGGGTTTTCTGCAGCGTTTCGAACTGATCCAAATTTTCGGATCGTATTGACGCCTTATCGGCTGGGTTTGACGGAATTTCAACGGTTTTTCGATAATTATTCGGCAGATTTTCGGATCCGTTCCCTGCACTTCGGGGACCCTGCGGTGAATGCTGAATTCACCGCAGGGTCGGGGAATTTGATTGTCTAGAGCTGCACCGCTTGGGGCCACAGACAATAGAAGATCATAGTGCCTCCCAATTGTGCCAACCCACACATAAGCCACACTCACATACAAGCACCACCCATATGTAAATTGTTGTATTACAAAATTTTGTTAAAAATGAAAATATAGCCGCTAATATGCTGCGGCAGCCATCACTGACTCATTGCAGCTCTGGAGGCCCCCAATCTTGGGCACTGCCCTCTTGTCCTAATGGCCAGTCCGTCCCTGGGTTTATGTAAATGATGAACAGGCTAGTTTTGGCAAAAGTTCTTAGGTTTATATGGTATTTTATTATTGGCTGGTATATGTCATTGTGCTTGATTGGCAGGAAGCAGACTTCACTGATGTGGATACAATCTGTTTGCAAAACACCTTGTACTTGCTTTTACAGCAGTTTATTGTGCAGTGGCAAGAAAAAGTATGTGAAGCCTTTGGGATTATGTGGAGTTTTGCATGAATTGGTCATAAAATGTGCTCTGATCTTCATCTAAGTCACAACAATTTGAAAAACACAGTCTGCTTTAAATAATACAACACAAACATTATATGTTTTCATGTGTTTATTGAACATAACATGTAAACATTCACAGTGCAGGATGGAAAACGTATGTGAACCCCTAGCCTAATGACTTCTCCAAGAGCTAATTGGAGCCAGGAGTGAGCCAACCTTGAGTCCAATCAGTGTGATATTATTGGATGTGTTGCTGAAAGCTGTCCTGCCCTTTAAAAACACACACCAGTTTTGGTTTCAAGAAGCACTGCCTGATGTGAACCATGCCTCGCAGAAAAGAGCTCTCAGAAGACCTACTATCAAGAATTGTTGACTTGCATGAAGCTGGAAAGGGTTACAAAAGTATCTCCAAAAGCCTTGATGTTCATGTGTCCACGGTAAGACAGACTGTCTACAAATGGAGAAAGTTCAGCACTGTTGCTACTCTCCCTAGGCGTGGTTGTCCTGTAAAGATGACTGCAAGAGCACAGCGCAGAATGCTTAATGAGGTAAAGAAGAATCCTAGAGTGTCAGCTAAAGACTTACAGAAATCTCTGGCACATGCCAACATTTTTGTTGACACATCTACAATAAGGAAAACATTAAACAAGAATGGAATACATGGGAGGACACCACGGAGGAAGCCATTGCTGTCCAAAAAGAATATTGCAGCACGTTTGAAGTTTGCAAAAGATCACCTGGATGTTCCACAGCACTACTGGCAAAATATTCTGTGGACAGATTAAACCAAAATTCAGTTGTTTGGGAAAAACACACAACACTATGTGTGGAGAAATAAAGGCACAGCACACCAACATCAAAACCGCATCCCCACTGTAAAACAAGGCGGAGGGAGCATCATGGTTTGGGGCTGCTTTGCTGCCTCAGGGCCTGGACAGATTGTTGTCATTGATGGAAAAATGAATTCCAGAATTTATCAAGACATTTTGCAGGAAAACGTAAGACCATCTGTCCGCCAACTGAAGCTCCGCAGAGGATAGGTGATGCAACAGGACAATGACCCAAAGCATACAAGTAATTCAACAAAAGAATGGCTTCAACAAAACAAAATATGCCTTCTGGAGTGGCCCTGTTAGGCTAGGATCAAACGAAAGCATTTTTACACGCGAACGTCAAAAAGTGCGTCCGAATGCATTGACGTATTTTTTTCACGGAATGCGCGAAAACGGTCATATGATGCGCAATTTTTGTGTGTGATTTTGTACGGATCCAAATCAGGAAACTTTGGGTGTCTGGATGTTATGTAGGCTGGACATGAGCAGCGTCTGACGTCTCCTAATCACGCACACACGCTGCTATGCGGGCGCAGCGCACTCTGTACGTCCGTACTAGCGGTTCAGCGTTCTCGAAATAATGCGTTCAAATTCCACTTGCGTTGCACGGCCGGACTTTTGTGCGGCCGTACTTTGTATATTGGCTGTCATTGCCCGTCATTTGCTGCTACTGTGGCCGTAATTAAGTGCGCCAGAACGCACGTTAAAAGTGCGCTGGTTTGACCCCAGCCTGAGAGTCCTGACCTCAACCCGATTGAAATGCTGTGGCATGACCTTAAGAGAGCGATTCACACCAGACATCCCAAGAATATTGCTACACTGAAACAGTTTTGTGAAGAGGAGTGGTCCAAAATTACTCCAGATCATTGTGCAGGTCTGATCTGCAACTACAGGAAACGTTTGGTTGAGGTTATTCCTGCCAAAGGAGGGTCAACCAGTTATTAAGTCCAAAGGTTCACATACTTTTTCCACCCTGCACTGTGAATTTTTACATGTTCTGTTCAATAAAAACATGAAAACAAATACAGGGTTATCCAAAGAGATCCGAATTGCTTGAGAAAGGTAACCGAACGCTGAAAATCAGCGTTCGTTTACCTTTCCTGGCCATTCGACTATCCAGAGAGCAGGCAATTCGTCAAATCCTGGCGAATTGCCTGAACATACGGTGCCTGTTCGGTGCCTGTTCGAGCGCAGTGAAATCCCCATGAAAATGCACTGCTTCGGCTATTCAGAGAACACAAACCAGCAGTGAAAGGTTCCCGAAATGCCCTGCCATTCGATGGTTTAATTCGGCAAGTTAATTCAGGAGAATCCCATAGACTTCAATGTTAAAAATATTCCCGTTTTAATTCAATATCTAATAAACCGTTCATTATAAAATTCTGCAGTAAAGAGTTTCTTTATTTATAGATTTTTTAGGATATTTTATGCATTTTTCTTAATTTTTTAAAAAAAAATTAAAAGTCCGATTTTTTTTTTTTTTTTTTTTTTTAAGTTTACTTATTTTTTCTGTAACAGCCCTTTTTATTATCATTCCCTGGACCTCATATGTAAATTTCAGACATTTTCACTCAGTAGTTTCTTTGCAAACAGCGTTTCATTTTCACAGATTCACACAAACTATTTTGCTAATTTATTCACCTCCCTCGTCTGCGGTCTCGGCTGCTTTGGCTGCTTCGGCTGTGTTCGGCTCCTGCTCAGGCTTGGTTTTCGGCAGGTTAATCCAGATGTTTTTGTGGCTTTTCTGCGTGCATTCGGTGGGTTTTGCGGTTAGTTTTCGTCGGGTTTGCGGCAGCCTTTCCCTGCAATTCGGGGACCCTGTGGTGTTTGCTGAATACACCACAGGGTCACCGAAATGGGATCGGCAAAAGGAACCGAATTGAAGAGAACGAAAAGTCACCGAACGTGCGGTGACTTTTCGAATCTCTTTGAATAACCCTGATAATGTTTGTGTTGTATTATTTTAAGCAGACTGTGTTTTTCAAATTGTTGTGACTTAGATGAAGATCAGAGCACATTTTATGACCAATTCATGCAAAACTCCACGTAATCCCAAAGGGTTCACATACTTTTTCTTGCCACTGTATGTTTCTAAATTACACACGTTATGCTGACCTTTGTATGTAGTGGGGCCTGATCCTGGGTTAAGAGTTAACAGGACTGCCATGTTATGCTCCCAGTAATCACTAATTCAAAAAAATTCAGTTACTGATGATTTATTTTTACTACTGCTTGGCAGATGCCCATAAAGAACAACGATAGAGAAAGACACCTACTTTATAGGTTATAAGCTTTCCATAAACCGCAATATGAGAAAAATATTTTAAATATATGAATTTTAACCCTTTCGCTGCTGAGCCATTTCCCCGCTCATTTTACGGTTTTTGCTCATCATGTTTAAACGCGATTTGAAGTCATGTTTTATTATACGACCCAGACAAATTATATATCATTTTTTTCGGCAGAGTCGGCAGATTCATAATACTGTATATCATTATTATATGTATACATTATGCGCTGCCAAAATGTTATAACAATTTTATTTTTTAAAAAAAATTGAATTACCAATAATCTACAGCGTGGAAATTTTTTTTTTTACATTTTATCATCTGAGCCTTTGCGTTTCTAAGGGAGTACACTTGTTAAAAATTAGAACTGGGAAACCTTTACTTTTATTTTTCTGAGAAATGGCGTGATTTTAGCTAAACCCCCCCAAAAAAATCGTTAGTGCAGCATCATTGTTCACATTAAAATTGAAATGTGAACAATAATGCTGCATTAAAATAAAAAAACTGTGTTTTATTTTTCTTAATAATAAAAAGATAATATATTTTTTTTCTTTACTTATAACATGCCATGCTCTGGCCTTTCCAATGATGCCAAACATTAACACCTAGCTGCCACAGATCAGGAGATACAGGGGTCATTGCACCCCTTAGCTCCACCATAGGTGGCAGCTAGGGGTTAACTCCCGAACTGATGTCATCGCGTCCATGTGTGAAGATGCCAGTGGGTGGGGGAGATCCCAGAGGCTTGGCCGACATCCAAGATGTCAGACACCTCTGAGGGAGGACGTCAATCCGCACCGATTGGTGCCAAATCGCGATCCAGTCCCTAAGGTGTTAAGGACAGGCACCGCCGGGAAGGGTAGACTGTGCTCTTCCAAGTGATGCCTGCCTTTTTTTTCTGCCCCTTACAGATGGGGAGGGAGAGCGGTCCAAAGGACCTCCCCCTCCTCTTCAAGCACTTTCCAGGGGGCTGCTGAATATGACATCATCACAGTGATGACGTCACCGCGACTCCCATGATCCCACAGTGAGGGCCGATATCCTGAATGTCGGCCATCACTGTTTGTCGCTAAGGATCAGAGCCGAGATGATTGGATGCGCTGAGCACAGTAGCGGGAATATCATAGATGCGCTCAGTGCGTCCATAGCAATGAAGTGGTTAATATGTAAACAATTCATGGTGCAATATAATTTACTTTTTTCTACTGAAATTTAGACATACACTTTAATATGAAAACAAAGGACAGTGCAGCGCTCCCGTAGTGTTACACCAGAACTCAAGTGGCACCACACGCAGCCACTTACTTTCACAATAGAGAGTATATGATCCCTTAAACATGCCACTGTAAGTGCTGTTCATGTGGTTGCTTGATTCATCAATGTGAAAGTCAATAATATGTGAATAAAAAAACAGACAATACCATAGTGTGACTTGGTATAGGTTGTTGGATGTATTACAATGTTATACAATGAGCCAGGGCGTAACTAGAAATCACAGGGCCCCATAGCAAAATGTGGTATGGGCCCCCCTCACCTGCAACCTAACACCCCCCCTGTAGCCTACCCCACACAAAAAAATGAACTAATGCCATTGAACAACACATTGCTACACCCCCAGAATTATATATACACAGCAGAGCCCCCAGAATTATATACATTGCAGAGCCCCAGAATTATATATACCCAGCAGAGCCCCCAGAATTATATACACAGCAGAGCCCCCAGAATTATATACACACATCAGACCGCCAGAATTATATATACACAGCAGACCCCAGAATTAAATACACAGCAGAGCCCCCAGAATTAAATACACACTGCAGACCCCAGAATTATATATACACAGCAGACCCCCAGAATTATATATACACAGCAGACCCCCAGAATTATATATGCACAGCAGACACCAGATTTATATATACACAGCAGAGCCCTCAGAATTAAATACACAGCAGAGCTCCCAGAATTAAATACATACAGCAGACCCCAGAATTATATATACACAGCAGACCCCCAGAATTATATACACACAGCAGAGCCCCCAGAATTATATACACAGCAGTGCCCCAGATTTATATACACAGCAGAGCCCCCAGAATAATATACACACAGCAGACCCCCAGAAGTATATACACAGCAGACCCCAGAATTATATACACAGCAGAGTCCCCAGAATTATATACTCACAGAGCCCCCAGAATTATATAAACACAGAGACCCAGAATTAAATACACACAGAGCCCCCAGAATTAAATACACACAGAGCCCCCAAATTAAATACATAGGACTACACTCTTCATTTCATTGACCCCCCCGACACTCATTTCATTAACCCCTTACACTCATTTCATTGACCCACCCACACTCTTCATCTCATTAAACCCCCTCCCACACTATTCGTTTCATTAAAGTCCCCCCTTTTCATTTCATTAAACCCCCTATTCAACGGGAGCAGGGACAGTCCTTCGTGCCACCTCTCTCCTCCATCTGCATATGGTGGAGGCAGTGTGCTGGGAGGAAGTGACGTCATATGATCACTTCCTCCCAGCGCCACAGCGCACATTAGCAGGCAGCTGCAGGAGGTCTTGTGGCAGCGCTCGGGTGGCCGGTGATTCAGACACCGGTGGTCGTGGGCCCCACCGAGCGGTGGGCGGTCGCCCCCACCGAGTGGTGGGCGGTCGCCCCCCACCGAGCAGTGGGTGGTCGCCCCCTGGAAACTGCCGCCAAATACTCCACTGGCTGAGCTGCCAGGCCCCACTCGGCTGCGGGCCCTATAGCACCCGCGTGGGTCGCTATGGCGGTAGTTCCGCCATTGCAATGAGCCACTCACATTCTTTTGAACGTGCAATGCTCTAACGTATTCGCCTGCGAGTATTTTCTATTCACATGTATGTATTTTTTTATTCACATGCAACATCAATGAATCAAATATCCATATGAACAACACTTACAGTAGCATGTTTAAGGGATCATATGCTCTCTGTGAAAGTAAGTGGTTGCGTGTGGTGCCACTTGAGTTCTGGTGTATCACTACGGGAGCACTGCACTGTCTTTTGTTTTCTTTTTAATTTTATAGTGGTCTTGGGAATAACCACTTTAATTTTAGTGCAATAGCGATCTGTATTCCTGTGATCCACCTATTTTAGCGCCATTTGGGTACTTTATTCGGTTATACACTTCAATATGCACAAACCATATCATTAGGGTGTGCAACCGTGGACTTCTTAATGCGAATAATTAATTTTCACACTCTTTATGTGAACCAGATAAGGCAGATCCAAATAGTATAGCTGTGCACCTAAAGGAGGGGTGGGGGCACTAAGGTCCAATTCACCACAGAGACACTACCTCTGTCTCTCCAACAAAAACTTGTGGACATATCCAACAAAGTGTTTTTTTTTTTTACAAAAATTCAATTAAAGAATAGTTTTAGCCCTCTCTATAATGTAAAAGCTAACAAGATAAGCAAGCTTTTCCGAACTGACAGTAAAAATCATTAAATCAGCATGTGCACTTCTGCAGGCTATTATTTGTAAACATCTATTACTTGCAGAAGTACAAATCATTCATTAAAATAACCATGTCACTTCTTCTGAAACATTCACACCTGAATACAAATACCTAAATAACTGGAGACCTACAGATGGCACTCAAGGCAGTACAGCATAAAATTATACTTTCAGAACAATATTCTTTAATTGACGCTCATGAAATTGACAAAATTATCTCAGGAAGTTTATTTGCCTTTTTTTTATTTTTATGCAAGGAAGTACAGAGTTCTCTTGAGAGCAAAGTTAAATTAGAGAATAATGGGACTTTGTTTTCGAAACACTTTACTTCTTGAAACCAGATTCCCAAAAAAACACTTGTACATATTATTTTGAGTTAACCCCTTCGCTTCCAAGTGATTTCCCATTAAACCACTGGAAGGACCCTGTAGTTTATTGGATAATCACTTTCCATTACCCAAACTGAAAAAATGTAGGTAGAGTCAATACGTGCATTTATACCATCTGTGATGTTGGGGAGCCCACAGAGAACTTGCACAAAGTCTTGAATGAAACAAAACAGCTTTATTTTCCCCCTTCAGGGCAGCCAAAGTGGTAAACATAAAATACATGCTTATCTTCAGCGAATTAAAAGTAAAGTCCAAGTCTACAGCACAAATAACAGGAAAATAAATCTGGCTCACTGACTTGTTAAAAAGTCCCAAACCTGGGTAATCCTTTCCCAGAAATACAAGTCCTTCAAGGAAGGCACAGCAATACAGCTTACAGTCTCCTGTTTACACACAGCTACAGCTGATCACTTCCTCCACAATTCCCACACTCCTCTCTGGGACTTTCTGACTTTAAAACCCTTCCTGAGGAAGGAAGGTTAACCCTGCGACTGTCCTTAACGGACCACAACCTGAATAGGGGTGATACATATCGCCCATCCAGCCTTGCCGTCCTCTACAAATCCAATACACTACAGTAAGCTCATTAGACATACAGATGGCTACTGCAGAATGTGTACCTGAGGCACATGCAGATAAACTTTGTGTCCATTTAGGAGACAGAGAGCAGTTTCGTGAGCCGCAGCACATTGGATGAAATGTCTTGCATGCTACAACTCTAGGAATATGTTCTGGAGACCATCTGCAAACTAAATGAGTTTGTAATAAACTAAATTAATTTGCATTGGTCCAAACAAGACCAGATTGCTTTTATTCAGTTTCAGCCTGGTTCAGGAGCTTTTAAAGATTGAGTATACTTAATCATGGTAGAGAGCGGGTTGAGCAGCTAACAGATACCTACCCACCTTAATACTGTGTGTTTTATATATGCTTCCATCATTGCTAGGACATACTTGAAAACGAGAGAAATCTCAATGTATCCTTCCTGGTAAAATCCTTTTATAAATAAATAAAATACAAATCTATCACAAAGGAATCTGAGTCATCACAATTGACACCTTTGTTTCCCTTCTCTTTCTGTATGAGGAAAGCTATTTATCATGTGTATATAATACATATGTATAAAGGTAAACATGTTGGTGTGGAATCCAAACTATTAAATGTCTTTGCCCCATACCTGCACAGCCCCTATTGTTTAATGTCTCTAAACATACTCTCCTTCACAAGCATCTGACCCCTTATCACTTCCATTTTCCATTCGCACCTTCCATGTCACTTTCCCATTGCCTCATCCACCTTGTGTTTCCATTTCAGTTGTGTCTGCCCCATTCCAATGATCTTTCTTTATGTTTCTGTCCTATCCAACTGTCACTATGTGTCTTTGTCCAAAACACTATTGTGTTCCTGGCTCATTACCTTGCTTAGCCCACCAACCATAGATATATCCCATGACTATTAATTTCCAGCCCAATTAACCACTCTTTCCCCAGGCTTATTAAATCTTCCAGTTCACCAGTAGTGACCCTGTCTCATTACTCCATCAGCTAACTAATGGTGTTCCTGTCCTATCCAGCCCTGTGGACCACCCCAACATTGCTGTCCCTTGTGTCCTTTTCTCGCTACCACTGTCACGTTCCTAACTGCTGGCAATGTAGGAAAGACAAGTCCGTTGCTGCTCCACCCTTAAAAACCCTAGTAGAACCCTTTATGTCATGTCTTGTTCAGCCCTGGTTTTCCTGTAGCACTGCAGGAGATATAGGTGCTCACAATTAATAGCCCAATGTTTCCCTACTAAAGGGTGGAGCACCCATAATGCTTTGCTTTTGCATTGCTGTTTCTCAGTGTTCAGTTTTCCTGATAACCTACAAGAAGCCTGATATTTTGTATCCTGACTACCAGACTATGGTCCTGTTTAAACAGACTTTACTTGCTCGTCACCGGCCCAAGACCTCTGGCTTTGACCCTGGACCTTGCTTGTGGACCCCTCTGATACCACGTATAAGTAACACTGCCTTTATTCCAAGAACCCTGCCTTGTGCTGTAAAGATCCTCTCCTTATTCTAGACCCCCAGCCTATACTTTGTTGTGGACTTATAGTATTCTTGTGTTCAGTTACCCCAGTTCTCTGGACTTTTGTGTTCCACCCCTGCAATCAACTTATTTGTCGTTTAGCCCTGTCTGGTATTCAGCCCTATTCCTGTCCTATCCACCTGCCTGTTATCCAGCCTCTCTCCTGTATTGTCTGTCTAGTATCTGTAAGTTCCTGTGTCTATTCATCTCCCCTCTTGCCTTTGTGTTTATTATTCAGCCCTCTTCCTGCTTTGCCCCTCTGCTCTATCCTGTTTAGTGTATCCAGTGTCTACCCTACTTTCTGTCTCGCCTGCCACTCCTTATATTTACCTTATCCCTTATTGCTTTTTGTTTCATTCTTTCTGTGTTTTGTTTATTATTAAACCTTTTCCACTTTTTTCCCTGCACATTCGGCTCGACCTTGCAACCCTGCATGCTGAACCTTGACAAATACTTTCTTCTCATCCTACTCCTGGCATTCCATTAAAACTGATAGACCCACATATCTGTGTACTATTAATTAATTAACTTATTTATTTATAAAGGATTTTACCCGGAAGAATACGTTGAGATTTCTCTCGTTTTCAAGAACATTAAATTGTTACAGAAATAAAAAGTTATAAAATGCAAAATATTAAAAAACAAAACAAAAAAACAGCACAAATATACAGATTAACATAAAATTAATATATTCACTGTTACGTGTTTATAGGTGCATTCTGTATTGAGGTATGTTAATAGGGAGCTCTTAATGACTTTAGACTGCGGGAAGATTTGATTGTGTCTGAGAGGTTATTCCATAATTGCGGTGCTCTGTAGGAAAATGAGGATCGAGACACTTTCTTTTTGTATTGTGGTATTGCAAGTAAGGTGCTGGTCCTAGATCGGAAGTTATAGGATGAGGGAACTGCTGGGGGAAGCAGCCTATTCAGGTAGGGTGGTAGCTTCCCAGAAAAGCTCTTAAACACCAGGTTGGAAAGGTGAAGGGTGCGTCTAGATTCCAGCGACGGCCAGTTTAGTTCTTTTAACATGTCACAATAGTGAGTCATGTAGTTACATTGTAGCACAAAGCAGCAGAATGAGTTATACAATATACTGTATATAATTCCAAACACCCTCCACATATTTCCCTCAACGATAGGAAGCTTATGAGAAGGAATGGTTCTGTAATATGGATTTCTCAATCAGGCCTGTGTGAAGCAAGAAACAAGTGAAAGCTAGGGGTGTTATTATTATAAAATCATATTTTCTCTATTCACTACAGAGATTGTTTTTTGGAGTCACAGCACACAGAATCACACTCAGCCACTGTGGGAATTCTGGGAGGGACATATAAAAGAAAAGCCAGTAATGTTTGTAATGTTCAGTGATCTCAAAGGTGGATAATCATCTCTGGGATTAGTTGTATTAGTGTTTTCATGAGCTCAAACACCACATCTAATACACAATCCTATGGCTATGTATGGTGCATCACTATTAATAACAATCAAGTAAAGGTTTAAATGTCAAACTATTTGTTTTATATTTAAATATGAATAACAGCCTAAGTAGGAACACTTTCTAACTCTTTGGGCCCTATTCCTATCTTTGCGTTAACATGGGGATGCTAATGGAAAAATCTGCGCCTGCAGATTTTACTTTATCGTCTCCATATTAACACAATATTCCGGGGCAAATGGTAGCTCTGCACCTCACCCCGGAAAGCAGCGCTAACTGCTGGGATAATAACGGTAGTGCTTCTGTCCTGCCGTGCGTTATCACCACCTGGAGTCCATGAGACTTCTGCGCCACGATATTGTGGACTGCCACGGAGGGAGACTTGGAACCATTTTTTTCTCAGTCTCACTCTGCTCCCAGTGACAAGAAGCAGCGGATCGGACCACCGTTCTCTCCGCGGGATGAGAGGTGAGTATCGGATTTATTGGGGGGGTTAGTGGGTGCTAAATGATTTTGCATTTACAGAATCATTTAGCACCAGCTGTCTGGGGGACTGCCGTTCTTTAAGTGCAGTGAGGTTTGTAGTTGTGAACCTGTCAGGTAATGCCGGACCTGCGGGCTTACCTGCCCCCGAGTCCCGAGCCGCGACCCCACGCCGATGTTCCGGGCCCCCCGCGGCCTCCCTTGCGGCAGTGGGGGCTGCTCCTGCGGCGAAGTCACTCCCAGCATCAGCGCATCATGCCAGGGACCCCTCCAGACACTCGCGCACCCCCGCGGCGCCATGGATCTCCCTCGCAGCGGCACACCCCCAACATCAGCGACCGGGTACATCGGCGTCCCACGTGGTTCCTCTAAGATGGCGTCACCAAGTAAGACTCCAGGAATCCCAACCAATCAGAATCCAGTATCCCCAGGTAACCAGATAGCATTCTCTCCTGATTGGTTCAATTCCCACAGGCACACTATTTAAACCCCAGTCTCTCCAAAACTCATTGCTTGGTTGTCCTGTTCCTTTCCCTCAAACACCCTTACCTGAGTATACCTGTCTATGACCTTTCTGCCAGCCTTGCCGTGTACCGAACCGCTGCTTGTACCACTGACTACTCTCTGCCAGCCTTGCCGTGTACCGAACCACTGCCTGTACCACCGACTACTCTCTGCCAGCCTTGCCGTGTACCGAACCGCTGCTTGTACCACCGACTACTCTCTGCCAGCCTTGCCGTGTACCGAACCGCTGCCTGTACCACCGACTACTCTCTGCCAGCCTTGCCGTGTACCGAACCACTGCCTGTACCACCGACTACTCTCTGCCAGCCTTGCCGTGTACCGAACTGCTGCTTGTACCACCGACTACTCTCTGCCAGCCTTGCCGTGTACCGAACCACTGCCTGTACCACCGACTACTCTCTGCCAGCCTTGCCGTGTACCGAACCACTGCCTGTACCACCGACTACTCTCTGCCAGCCTTGCCGTGTACCGAACCGCTGCTTGTACCACCGACTACTCTCTGCCAGCCTTGCCGTGTACCGAACCACTGCCTGTACCACCGACTACTCTCTGCCAGCCTTGCCGTGTACCGAACTGCTGCTTGTACCACCGACTACTCTCTGCCAGCCTTGCCGTGTACCGAACCACTGCCTGTACCACCGACTACTCTCTGCCAGCCTTGCCGTGTACCAAACCACTGCCTGTACCACCGACTACTCTCTGCCGGCCTTGCCGTGTACCGAACCACTGCCTGTACCACCGACTTCTCTCTGCCAGCCTTGCCGTGCACTGAACCTCTGCTTGTACCACTGACTACCCTCTTCTAACCCTGCCAGGTACCGAACCTTTACATTGTTTACAGTACGCCTCGTTACATCCAGGATTTCCCCTAAACGGCTTGTCCCGCATCCTGAACTCCACAAACACGAACCTGACAGAACCCAAGGATGGAGTGAAGGAAATGAGACAGGTTACGGGGTACCAACATGGTTTATTTGCAAGAAGCAGATAATAAACAGACAAGAGACTTGAACTAAAGTACAACAGTAGACACAGGAGATATAACCAAACAATGGAGGAGGCTGGGGAAGATAGGAATAGGCCAGAGTAGAGAGGAGTGCCACGTTCGCTATCCCACTCACCCTTGACAACCGTGGCAAGGATCCTCTTGGACAGACTTCTAACCCTCTGATCCTTTAAATGGTCGGGACTGCTAACCCTATCACTCCCAGCCAGGGAGAACAGGCACACCAGCAACAAAGAATATAATCCAGTAACAGTAGGTTTCACGACAGAGTGTGTACTCTCGTCAACAGCTGGAGAGCAACCCGAGTAAGGCTTCTTAAGTATATTCATACACCAGGGATCAGAATAAGCATGGTCATATTCACAGTCCGGATTGGCAACCGGCAGGGTTCTCATACACTCCGGTTTGGCAACAGGGCAGATAGATTGATTATCAGAGTCAGCGCTATGCAGGACAGACATATACTCAGAGTCAGCGTGGTACAAATTAAACATACACTCTGGATCTGCTTTTGGCACAATACACATACAAACGTAGTCAGAAAGAGATTAGTCAAGAAGGCAGTCCGGGTCAGCAACAATCAGGGTCCTCATACAAATCGAATCAGCAACAGAGCAAAGTAATCAGTGAAACAGCGAAGTTAATACACCAGGCGATGCAGGAACTAACTCCACGTCAGGGCGATGAGCTGTCTCGCGCGCCCTGCATTTAAGGCGGCGGCTCTGTGTCACCACGCCACGCCCCACCCCTCCAGGCGCACAAACAGCCGGAACTTCTGGCACTCGGCCAGCCAGCGATGCCGCCAATTGTTCAGACCCCCCCTGAAGGTCCGCAGGTGCTGAGGATGTGACAAGGAGATGCAGAAAAAGGGGCTGAGGCAAAAGAAGGATGGCTGAGAGTAGTGGGAGTGGGAGAACTGAATATGGGAGTGGATAGGAGGTGGGAGAAGGAATAAATAAGGAATAACAAGGAATAAACAGATAAGAATGGAGTACTAGAAGGGACGAGAGAAGCTGTAGACACAGAGGGAAACTAATAGTACATAGAAAGGGCAGACACTGAATAAACTAATACTACAAATAACAGATATTCTTGGCAACTGTACAATTAAGGATAAGGCAAATAGAATAGTCAGATAATACGAAGCAGGGGTCTAGGCAGGAGACTGGTAACAATAATCAAGGTCCGAGCAAGGGGTCTGGTACACAAGATATCCAAAGATAAGGGGGCACAAGGGGCAAAGGAGGGTACCGGTGGGTAGTGGTGGAAAATGTCCAGGAAGTACAACAGAGGGTTCAGGAGGAAAGTCTTTTGCAAACAGGAAGGATTCAGGTAAGGTATCAGGAGGCAGGTCTGCACTGGTGAGTGGTTAAGACTTCAATGTGGAAGCTTGGATTGAAGGGCGTCACTTCCTTTTAAGCAGGTCTCATTAGATGAAGGAGAGTTCAGGTGAGGCTCCAAGGCTTGAGTGCAAAATGCAGCCAGAAAGTCCAGGAACCTGAACATTTCATGCAGACTATAACATATATGCAGGTTTTAAAGGCAGTGCCAGGGGTCAGAACGTCCGCGTCATGACACCAGTTTTTAGGACTCGCTAAAATTTTGCCTTGGGTGCCCCGAAAGTAGTTAGTGCTAGCACTTTGTAATACCGCACTTATTGAAACACTTATTGATTGCTCTCCCCATGTAAAGTTTAGGATGCCCAAGTACAGTAAACACGAGGAAGCTAGCGCAAAAAACAATGCGCTAATGGGTGTAGCGTCTGGAATGTAATATGGGTGGCATGCGTTAAACACACTTATCCTAGTGATAACACTTACACATTCAGATGCTAACATTAGCGTTCACTAGAGAACAGTGCCCTAAACTGGGAAGTCAAAAACAGTAAATTTGACCTAGATCAAGAAAAAACAACAGATATCCTGATTATAGGTATTTGTAATTATCACAATATTATTATCCCACAAGTGGATTTCAAATATTAACCAATGTAAATTAAGGAAGCTGAAATATATGGTGTACTTGCTGTGAAATTACCCAGGACATATTCGAAAACGAGAGAAAACTTAATGTATCCTTCCTGTTAAACTACTAAATAAATAAATTGTGGATCTCACTGTGAGTTTTCAATTAACGACCATCTCGGCTGGCTTTTTTGAGATGTTCCACTCATTGACGATCAGACAGTGCAATGAAAATATTAGATACTGTATATTTATTTATTTTATTTATTTATTTATAAAGGATTTTACCAGGAAGGATACATTGAGATTTCTCTCGTTTTCAAGTATGTCCTGGGTTCAAGAACATTGAATTGTTACAGTTGTTACAAAAATAAAAAGTAATACAATGCAAGATATTAAAAAAACCCCCACAAATATACAGATTAACAGAAAATAAATATGTAGGAAATAGTCATTATGTTACATGTTTACAGGTGCATTCCGCATTGAGGTATGTTAACCATTTCACTGCTGAGGACGTGTGGGGAACATCCTCATTGACTCCTAAGAAAGATAGGGGGTTCATTTGAACCCCGATATCTCCCGACTATTGGCAGCTAGCAGGGTCATGTTTGATATCATTAGAAAGGCCAGAGCATGGCATTTCCAATGATACCAAACATGACCATGTTTATAGTAAAGAAAAAAAATAATAAAGCTAATAATAATTTTTAAAAAAACATGTTTTTTTAAGATGTGAAATGGCTCAGCAGTGAAGGGGTTAATAGGGAGCTCTTGAGTGACTTTAGACTGGGGGAAGATTTGACAGGGTCTGGGAGGTTATTCCATAACTGTGGTGCTCTGTAGGAAAATGAGGATCGAGCCACTGTCTTTTTGTATTGTGGTATTGCAAGTAAGGTGCTGGTCCTGGATCGGAGGCTATAGGATGAGGGAGCTGCTGGGGGAAGCAGTCTATTTAGGTAGGGTGGCAGCTTCCCAGAAAAGCTCTTAAACACCAGGTTGGAAAGGTGAAGGGTGCGTTTAGCACTTAGCTCTTTTTTTTACATGTCACAATAGCACTTAGCTCTTTTAACATGTCACAATGGTGTGTCATGTAGTCCCATTGTAGCGCAAAGCGACAGAATGAGTTATACAATGTAGTAAGTTTCTGAAGGTGTGTTTGCGGGGCTGTGCATACACTACATCTCCATAATCAATAGCCGGCATAAGCATTTGTTGTACAATTTGCTTTCTTACCGTGGGGCTCAGGCAGGATTTGTTTCTGTACAGGGCACCTAGTTTGGGGTAAAGCTTAGAGGAAAGTTTTTCGATGTGGGGGCCAAAGGATAGATTTGGGTCCAACCACATACCTAGATATTTGAGAAAAGTGACTGTGGTCAGTGTGCCATTTGATTTCGTCCCAACACATAGATGGGGATTTTGCAATTTATGTAGTTTAGGTGCGGTTCCAAAGAGCATCGTTACAGTTTTGTCAGTATTTAGAAAAAGTTTGTTGTGTTTGATCCACTTTTCTACCTCTGTGAATTGTTCTTGCAGCATGGCCTCCAGCTCCGGGAGATTTGGTTTGCTGGTATAGATTTCGGTGTCGTCTGCTTACATGTGTACAGTTGAAGCTTTCCAGATGTTAGGCAGACCATTTATGAATATTGTAAATAGCAGGGGGCCGAGTATTGAGCCTTGGGGTACACCACAAGTGACTGGGAGGGAGGAGCTGCCAGAAATGGACACATATTGCGATCGGTCAGATACATACGATTGAAACCAGGTTAGTGTGTGATCACCAATACCAGAGTTTTTTTAAGTTTTTTTAACAAGATGCCATGGTCTACTGTGTCAAAGGCCTTGGAAAAATCAAGGAAGATGGCTCCAGTTAGGCTTCCTTGTTCCATCCCAGCTTGGATATCATTGCAGACTTTTAAAAGGGCGGTTATAGTTGAGTGATTTGGACGAAAGCCTGATTGATCTGGGGTTAAGTAGTTCCAATATTGATAATAATCATGTAATTGTGTGTAGACGCATTTTTCCAAAATTTTTGACATTACAGGGAGCAATGATATTGGACGGTAGTTGGATACCAAAGTACTGTCACCACTTTTATGGATAGGTACCACTCTCGCAGTCTTCCAGAGTTTGGGTATGTATCCAGTTGCCAGTGATTCATTGATTAGGGTTGCGACAGGATTTGCAATTGCCGGCGCACTGATTTTCAGCAGCATTGCTGGTATTTGATCAGGTCCAGACTGGTATTTCATTTTTTGGTTACGGAGGAGTTTAGTAATGACACTGACAGGCACTGGTCTAAAACTGAATTCCTGTCTGATACAGGGACTTTGCACAGTTGGAGGGGCCTGACCTGCATGCGGCCTTTTTGATTGCATGTCATTTCCTAGCTTGTCAATCAAAGTGGTGGCACATCCAACAAAATAATCATTAAGTTGTTTACTTTGACAGCATCTGGCTGAGAGTGAACAGGGGGTGCTTGTGTGTTACTTATGGTCAAAAGTTTCTAGGGTTTGATATGTTATTGTTTAGATTTTCTTTGAAGTAACGGGCTTTAGCCATTTTTGTTTGCTTTGTGCATGCATTCCGGCATTGTCAGTATTCATAGTGATCATTCATGGAACCAGTACTCTTGAAATTTGTACAGTTGTGTTCAAAATTATTCAACCCCCACTGAAATTGAGTGTTTTGGCCAGTTTGACATTGATTTTGATCATTCAGTCATCTTGCTTACAATTAAATCAAAGAGGCACGTGTAGGTCAGACAAATATAACATAACATTTATAATGAAATAACCACAAATGTCTTTTCTGTGCTCACATCATTATCAGTTTTATTCAACCCCCAAGTGACATTCAATCTTCGTACTTAGTACAACATCCTTTTACAGTTATAACAGCTTTTAAACGTGAAGCATAGCTTGACACAAGTGTCTTGCAGCGATCTACAGGTATCTTCGCACATTCGTCATGGGCAAAAGCCTCCAGTTCAGTCACATTCTTAGGCTTGCGCACTGCAACTGCTTTCTTTAAGTCCCACCAGAAGTTCTCAATCGGATTTAAGTCTGGTGACTGCGATGGCCACTCCAAAATGTTCCAGCCTTTAATCTGCAACCATGCTCTAGTGGACTTGGAGGTATGTTTGGGATCATTGTCCTGTTGAAAGGTCCAACGTCTCCCAAGCCTCAGGTTTGTGATGGACTGCATCACATTGTCATCCAATATCTCCTGGTACTGAAGAGAATTCATGGTACCTTGCACACGCTGAAGCTTCCCTGTACCTGCAGAAGCAAAACAGCCCCAAAGCATGATTGACCCCCCCGCCATGCTTCACAGTAGGCAAGGTGTTCTTTTCTTCATAGGCCTTGTTCTTCCTCCTCCAAACATAGAGTTGATCCATTGGCCCAAACAGTTCTAATTTAGTTTCATCAGTCCACAGAACACTATCCCAAAACTTCTGTGGTTTGTCCACATGACTTTTGGCATACTGCAGTCGACTCTTATTCTTTGGAGACAGCAAGGGGTGCGCCTTGGAGTTCTGGCATGGAGACCTTCATTACACAGTGTGCGCCGTATTGTCTGAGCTGAAACTTCAGTACCCACATCTGACAAATCTTTTCTCAGTTCCTCAGCAGTCGCACGGGGACTTTTCTCCACTCTATGCTTCAGGTAGTGCACAGCAGTCGAAGTCAGCATCTTCTTTCTGCCACGACCAGGTAGCGTTTCAACAGTGCCCTTTGCCTTGAATTTGCGAATGATGCTTCCTATGGTCTCTCTTGGTATGTTTAACATCTTTGCAATCTTCTTATAGCCATTGCCCTTCCTGTGAAGAGTTATCACCTCTTCTCTTGTCTTCCTGGACCATTCTCTTGACTTCACCATGTTTGTAACCACACCAGTAAATGTCTAGAAGGAGCTGAGTATCACAGTCATTTTAAAGCTGCCTAATTGGTGCTTATTATGCTTTATTGCTGCTCCGTGACATCCACAGGTGTTTTCAATACCTGATTGAAAACACTTGAATGAACCTCTGTTCTTCAGAGTGGTGGTCTTTAAGGGGTTGAATAATTGTGTCAATGAAGAATTCACAAAAGAAACATTTACTACTGTATTACAAAACCAATTGATGTCATTTTAGTTGCATATGGTTCTTTAAAAAGTCCTTGTAGGATTTCATTCTGAATACAACTACAAATGTACACTAAATTCCCTAAAACCCTTTACAGCATTGGGGGTTGAATAATTTTGAACACAACTGTATATACTGGAGATTGGGCACATACCATAGCAACATTCCATAAATCTCATCCAGTGTATTTTTGTCTGTCATTGTCTGTGTTGTGTCCATATCACTGTTAGTGTCTGGTCTTTTCATTGTCTTTGCTCTTGGCAGTCATTGTCTTTGCCAATTTCTCTGCATGTCTTGCATTGTCTTTTCTGGTGCCTCTCTGTGTCTTTTCTTGTGCCTGTGATGGCGTCTCTTCCAGTAATTGGTGTGTGTATATATTTTTATATATAGATTCCAAGAAACCCGCACACATATATAACGAGTCAAAAGAGTATATATACTTGCTTTGGTGCAAAATCCGGCTGCAAGTACTGTAATGAGAAGAATCCAGATGCATACGAAGACTTTACAAAATGTATATAGTTTTATTACATAAATCAACGTTTCTGTCCTCGTAGGACCTTTCTCAAGATCGTTAACATCTTGAGAAAGGTCCTACGAGGACCGAAACTTTGATTTATGTAATAAAACTATACACATGTTGTTTTTTGTTACGTCTTCGTGTGCATCTGGATTCTTCTCATTATATATATATATATATATATATACACACACACTTTATTTTTTACTGTTTACTGTAAATACATTAAAATATACTGGACACTGGATACTGGACTGCCAGTTTTGATGAACTCATAACTACATTTTTCACTGTTTATGTAGAGTAGTTCTCAGAATACTGATGAAAATGCGTGAATGTTTTTATAGCTTGATGATAACTCTAAGAACCTGCTTATTATAACGTTTCTCAAAATAAATAAGCAATTTACCTAGATTTCGCACAGTCATGAGTGAACTCATAAAACATTAAAATCATATGAAATCAGGTTATATTAAATCTGTCAGATGAGAAGTACTGAAGCTGTCATTTCAATGCTCATGCTGATGTGTAGGTAGGAATAAAAAGTCAGCAAGTAAAGACTTCAGATGAGCAGGATGGAGAATTACTAGTCCGTAGAATATAACTGGGTCAACAAGGGAAACTGAACAGTGGAGTATCACTAAAAGCATTTTTAAATATTTTTCAGGATTTTAACAGAGGTTATAAGAGACAAGGCTATTAAAGGGACACTTTTTTTTACATTAAAATATACCTAGTCACTCAATAACTAGGTAGGGATTTTTTTTTTACTGTAATACTTACCCTAAAATCCACTTGTTTCCAACGGCGTCTTTTTTTTTATACTCACCTCCCTCCTCTTCCGCCCTTCTAAATCTTTCACTTGGCTAATAGTTTACGTGAGAAGCGCGCATGCGCGCCTCTCACGTAAACCAGCCAATCAGCAGGATTCCTCTTCTTCTTGGATTAGTATTACTCGCAACAGGATGCGCGCAACACTATTCCCAGCCGCAGACTATGTTGGCGGCTCGCTCCCGCCAGCTACTGCGGCGAGTTGGAGACGTCATCGCGCTGAAAGCGCGATGACGTCTCCTACTCGGCAATAGTCGGCAGAAGCGGGAAATATGAATCCCACTCTGCTGACTGACAGCTGGGAGGGCGGAATAAAGTCCTCCGCGTCTCTCAGCTGTTTCAGCCGATCGGCTGAGCGGAGAGAGGGGGAAAGGCGAGGGCATACTCAGGGCATCATGACCACCTAAAAAAGCTTATGTGGTCATGTTGCCTAGAGTATCCCTTTAAGAATGAATGTCAAGAACAGTGTTTTGTCGATGTGGCATAAGTGCACCTAGCACACAACACTCAGGGCTGGATTCACTTATTGAGAGAGCACCGAAATGTCGCCGACATTTTGGGCTTGCTTTCTCATTCCCCGCAGTTCCTAGCACTTCGGGGAATCAAAGTTCCCCACCCTGCGGTGTATTCAGCATTCTCCATAGGTTCCCTGGAGTGCAGGGAAAAGCTGTTGCAAACCCGTTGAACACCCGTCGAACAATTGCCGAACAGTCACCGAATGCCCGCAGAAACCACCGCAAAAACAACGTGAAACACACCAGAAAAAGCTGATGAGCCACCGATCACAGCGTAGACCAGCCACCAGAAAAAGCCGACAAGCTGAAGAAGAGGGTAAAAATAAAAAAACAAAAACAGTACGCTTGAAAGTGTCAAAATTGAATGTTTGCAAAAAAATTACTGAACGAAAATGCCTGGAATTTACATAGAAGGTCCTATGAATGATAATAAGGTCTGTTACAGAAAAAAGAAAAAACGCTTTTAAAAGGAAACTGAAAAAAAAATTCCCGAAAAAATCCCCAAAAATGCCCAAAAGATCCTAAAAAATCTATAACTAAAGAGACTTTTTACTGTAGATTAAAATAATAGATGTTTTATTAGATGTTGAGTAAAAAAAACGGGAATATTTTTTAACATTGAAGCCTATGGAGTTCGCCTGAATAAACCTGCCGAATGAAAACACCGAACAGCAGGGCACTTCGGCAACTTTTCACTGCTGTTCGGTGTTCATAAGATAACGCAGTCAAAACTGGTAGGGCACTAATAATTTTGAACAATAAAGAAGATTGTGATGCACACTGTATATGTATAACTACACACAGGTGCTAGTCTAAGGCGGACCAGTCCTCAAAGGTCCAAATACATAACACTACAAAAATGCCAAGACTGCACACCAAAGTAAAAATAATTTTTTATTGATGCAGAAATAAAAGCACTAAAACACAACGAAAAATCTTTATATAATACATAATTTGCCAGAGAACCAACTCAAAAGTAATGAGGTTGGTCTACACTTATCCTAATGCAACAAAAGAGATAAGTTAATATATGTCCTCCAAACAATATGTTAAGGAGTATCCCTGGTGATAATAAATCTTATATCACAAGCAGTGATTAAAGAACCAAAAAAATAAATGAACAACCACATGTAAAAAGAAAAGAAACTGAAATACTGATACCACAGGGAACCTCTCAGCAGACAAGAACCAGCAGAGACCAAACACTCAACGTTTCGGTCAAAGACCTTTGTCAAGAGTCTTTGACCGAAACGTTGAGTGTTTGGTCTCCGCTGGTTCTTGTCTGCTGAGAGGTTCCCTGTGGTATCAGTATTTCAGTTTCTTTTCTTTTTACATGTGGTTGTTCATTTATTTTTTTGGTTCTTTAAACACTGCTTGTGATATAAGATTTATTATCACCAGGGATACTCCTTAACATATTGTTTGGAGGACGTATATTAACTTATCTCTTTTGTTGCATTAGGATAAGTGTAGACCAACCTTATTACTTTTGAGTTGGTTCTCTGGCAAATTATGTATTATATAAAGATTTTTCGTGGTGTTTTAGTGTTTTTATTTCTGCATCAATAAAAATTTATTTTTACTTTGGTGTGCAGTCTTGGCATTTTTGTAGCACTAATAATTTTCACCACTAAATCATACCACCGAATAAATCTAAGGGCCCTATCACCTGGTGTGAGCTAAAGCGCCATCACTAAAGGAAAAATTTAGCGCGAGTCGCTAAAACTTAGTGCCTGACGACCTACTAACAGGTCACCTTGTCTGCAGTTGTCTGTCTACAAGGTTGTTTAGCGCACGCTAGGGAAATGCTGAGACCCAGCACTAATGCGGTTGTGTACAGGATAGAACTGTTTTTTCCAGTGCCGAGTGCCAGGCCATACCTATCCCCCGCACTCACAAGCTTGTGTAACTATGAACACATCCAGCAAAGGATCACACCCCTGCATTATTAAAATCCTCCAAGGTAGCCGTATCATCCATGTTTATATGCACACATATATTAAAGCTGATGTGCATTGCAGGATAAATGACACCCAACAGCATATAGAATCATTACACTGTATTTAATAGATCCAAAAGGAAGGCCAGGTGAGCCACAATAACTTCCCTGCTGCAGCATATAAATAACACATGTTTCAGGGCAAGACTTATTCACGTGTCCCTTTAAACATGGTCAACATGGTCATCCTAATAATCACCTGCTTCCATACTATGAATAACCCCCAGCATAACATGTTTAGAATTAGGCAATATATTAGAATTAGGATATATGTGGGTAAATGATACATTTATATCATAATAGAGCCTACTGCAACAGCAGTGACATTGCTGACCAGATCCATTACTATGGTGTATGGGGCCAAGTGAACACCTGTGCTGCATTCCTTTCAATTGCCTGTTAATTTTGGGCGAGGACCTGTTTTTTTCAGTTTTTTGGAGTTAGCACCATGGTTGAGCAGTAGGTAAAATTATGCAATTAGCACCCCTCAAAAAATCAACGCTGGCACCAAGTGATCTGTTAGCTGCAAAAGCGCTAGAGATCTCTAGCACTCCCTGTGTTAATTATAGGACGCGGAAAGTACAGTAAGATCGTGGTAAAAATCGCTAATAGCGACGCGCTAAGTGATTTTTCTCATTTGTAGCGGGAGGCAAACGATCTGTTGGTCCGGCACTAGACTCAATTAACCTGGTACTAACGCAAAACCATGCCGACGCAAGGGTTAGCTCATACCAGGTAATAGTGCCCTAAATAAGTTAATATAAATAAGATTCCAAAACCCCAGAGTAATGTGATGCAATGATACCTTTTTGTTGTACTAACCTGATACTTAAATTCAAGATTTTATTTGACGCAATTCGGCAGTTTTCGCTGAATGTCTGATAGCTGCTTCAGCGACTTCAATTTTAGCAAATTACAGTGACCATTCGCTAAATAGGGAATTCACCTTATTTTCAGTGAAATTAATTCCCCAAAATGTGATGAAAAGCAGAGGATCTAAAAATGATTAGACCCTTTAGATTCTAACTTCCATAATAACCCCTAAAATGCCATAAACCCAGGGAAATACAATAAAAATAATAAACAATGTTGCATTTAGCCTACCAATTAACCCCTAAAATGCCATTAATCAAGGACAAATAAAATGTGTACTGTGAGGGATGAAGCCTACCCATTAACTCTTAATATACAACTAAACCAAGGCAAAAACTAATGTAAAACACAAGGTATTGTATAGTCTGAACATTAACCACTTCACTGCTGAGCCATTTCAACCCTGTGAAAATGTTTACATTTACGTGCACGTCTTTTTAAATGTTTTATGACATTTTCTTCACACTGAATATGGACAAGTTGGGTATCATTGGAAAGGCCAGAATCTTCCCTTTCCAATGACACTTAGATAGGCCATATAGGATGGGGAGGGAGATACAGTGGTCCGAAGACGTGTGGGAAGCTGGATGCTGATTTCTGGTGGGGGGGATATGATGGGGGCAAGGAATAACCTAGAGGGGGCAATTGCCCCCCCTTTCCCCCTGTAGAGACGCCTATGCAACCCCGTCCCTAATATAGGGTTATGACATAACGGGGATACTTGTTTCCCCCCTTTGGAAAATTGGAGTAAGTTACCAAAAATGTCATAAAAGTAAGGTAGAAAACCCCCCACAAAATTGTATTTAGGCAAGCTTAGTGATATACTCACGTTCCTACCCACATTAGAAAACCCAAGCAGTCCTATTTAAGACCAGAGGGCTATTCTGACAAAAGGGTATATTATATATACAAAATGTACATTACGAGACAATCATTGAGTATGTTTTGCATGGCTTTTAGTGAGTGGTATGTACATTGTGACTGCATGTGTATATTTGTCACAGGAGCATTGTACTTATATTCGAGCAAGATGTAGTAGAAACTACCAAATCAAGGAGTGCCTGGCTGCTCAAAATAATTAGTCTCTGTTAGAGGAAAAGCAGCAGAAAAAAGCAGAGGTTAACCCCCTCCCCCCTCAAAATGTATTCCTTCGAGGGCTAAGGTAACAGCAGGACAGGTATATGAAAGAGACAGCATGGTAAAGGAAAGGGGCATCCACTTGCTGCGTAATTGCATGTACAATAGTGAACAAAGAAGTGTGTAGGCAACAGGCCAGAACCTACATGGTATCTCAGTGTATCAACCTGCACTGATGCACAAAAAGTATGGGAGGACGATTGGGTGGTGGGCACTGAGGAAAAGAGCTCAAAGCCCTAGAGAAAGTGTGCGCTTGCAGCGCACAAGAAGAATGTTAGACATATTTCTCAGGCAAATTACTGTTATGATAATTTGCCTTTTGAACTAGTGCTTGGCAGTGATAGTGGTTAATTAGGGTCTTTGGCTGTGTACTCAAGCTTTTGTTTCCCTTCACAAGTCCTTGGCACTGCAAGTGGGTTTTTAAAGCCTAGGACTCTAGATAAAACAGACACTTAAAACATTGTTAACCAAGTATTACTGTTGCCACGAATCGAGTGACCATTGGAGATGCCTGGTTGGCGTGCCATTATACCCAAAGCCCCCACCGAGGGGCAGAAACTGACACTCTCAGTGGTTTTATGGAAAACACTATGGAAACAGTGGAGGGTTTAGGTTTTGCTGCTCTGTGAAAATCATTTCAGGAAAGAAGGTAAGAGGTGTTTACATGCACTAATTTAATTTCGTCTGCAATGCAATGCAAAAAAGTCACTCAGGAAAAAAGTCACTCAGAAAAAAAACACTCAGGGGCTCGTTCAGCAAAAATCTCTGGTGTTTCAAACTCCAACAGGTGCCGGCATTTCACAAAGGTAAAGTCGAAAGAGTCTCTGAAGAAGATTCATTCTGCAAACCCCGGCAGTTACCGAATAACTCCCCAATACGCATTTTTGGTTTTAAAGGAAGAATAACTTACATACTTCTGTACACTGCTATATAGTTGCTAACTTGCAACACATACCAAATAATCCTTTTTTTTCTATTAAAAATGTAATAAATGTTTGTACACCATTTCTCAGACTAGTGTACTCAATAGATTTAAATTACACTAGGAGAGGATGTTGGCATATATAACTAATTAAATATATATATATATATATATATATATTATACGTTGCACTGACTGAATTATTTGTAAAGTATATATGACAGTATAAATATTGAGATCTTTAAGAACAAATCAATTTTCCAGTTTCAACATTTATAGAGCAATAAAGCTGAGATAAAGATAAAATCATAATTTAACATCCCCACTGAATGCTAGTACGTAAACTATGAATAGTTTAGTTTACAAGGATACGTGAAACAAATTTATTACATACTTGTTCTTCTATGCTTGGAAAAAAGTTATTGTATTTTTCTTTCTTTTTTTTTGCAATATAATTAATCATTTGCCATATTTTATTTCAGGAGAAAAATATGTATTTATAGATTCAGGTCTTCTTTGCCTTATTTGTACTATAATAATTAGTTCTACTTCCTCCAAAGTTTACATAGCTTGTCACGTATGCTGGAAACTTTGCAGCTTAAAAGCAATAAGCTTGACACTTATCATGAACAACAATAGTGCAATAGGTAGATATCAATTTTTGAGAAGGAGTTAAGGATGATATCCCACTCACAAATCTAGAGCCTTATCACTGGCTCTAAGTGGGTCCAGGCATATGGGTAGATTGTCTTCCAATTTCTCAGGTGACCCCCACCTTTTTCAAACTGGTATATCCAGGATCATATGGTGGAAGATAAAAGACAAAAGGAGACACTCCTTGTGCAAATCTGAGAGAGATTATGTTATGGCAAATTCGAGACTTTCTACTCACATTTTCTCCTCAAAATAAACGCCCATGGGTTTTTTAGATGTTAGGAAACCCAAGAAAAAACCGTCCAGGATTCCAGATGGATGGCACAGCAACAACAGGAACAGAGAGTTTCAAAAATTAAAATTTATTAAAAACAATGGTTCCAGAACGCGTTTCGCCGCACAAAACCGCGGCTTCATCAGCTGGTATACATACATTAAAACCTATGGGTCCTTATATAGTGTCCACTAATGTTCTTGAGGGTCCCCAGGTGTCCTGTTGTGTGCCTCGATGCTTCTGATCACCTTCCGATCATCCGGCGTTGGGCGCCGCCATTTTGCGCATGCGCATTCTACTTCCGCGTTCCACTGCGTTCCAAACGGGGTTTTCTTACATCCGGTTGGTGTTCATTAGGATTCTCGGTACATCAATCAGAGAAAAGGCTTGTAGACACTCCCCTTCTTTACAACATGTCTCGAATTAAAAGAATATAAGTATTCAGGGATAGGCAATGGGGGAGATTCACAAAAAGAGGGAGTTTTTATCTCTCATATTGCATTCTGCAAGATCCCATATTGCTCCATGGCCAAAAGGATGTGTATATCCATATTGTTTAGTAATGGTGGTATACTTAGCACAATAAATAAATAAATATATAAAAAAATAATAATAATAAAAAAAAAAATAATAAAAAACACGTGCTCATAAAAAGTGTTTCTTTAAAGTGCATTGTTGTTGCATCCAAAGTGCGTGTGATCAAATGTATAGTCTCTCTATTAAAGTGCATAATTTATTGACATTATAGAGCTCCTATATTTACACTCAATAATATACTATCATTAGTGAGTATGTCTCAATATTGATTCCAATAATATTATTCACTAAAAATACCAATCATGTGCTAATTCATCTATCTATTAATAAATATTATTCTCAAGATGTGTACAGTCCACTCAGTGATAATTACTATAATTATTCCAATGTGAGTATATTATTCTTGTGATCATTATTTATACTGAGAATCCAAATCTCATTATTAACGCTCAATAGTGTACTGTGACCTCATATGTATTCTTATATTCTCCATAAAGTGCTATATTTTCCTCAAATCTCCACTTATCAACTAATTTCTCAATTTTATAGTTTCATTATGTTTATTTATCTATAAAAGGGTTTATTGCTGAAGTGTGTGTACAATCCACTCAGTAGTATTTCTGCTATTACTGCAATATATATACATTGTATGTTAAAGTGCATATTAGTGTTTAAAAAATCTAAAATTCTTTAACACTCAATAATGTATAATGACCCCTTAGTGTGTGTTTCATATGTTCATACATAGGTGTTTTTAAGTGCTATATTTTAGACAGATATGCTATAAAGTGCTATATTTTACTAATATTCATTAATATGAGAGGGAAAAAAAAAAAAAAAAAAAAAGGGATATATTACAATAAGGGGAGCTGGAATCTTGTAAAGTGCAAAACGACATATCTTTTTTCACAGGAAATGGACAACTTCAAAATCGTTATTCAACCCATTTGGTGCCATAGTACCCATTTCATATATACTTCGCATCTCCTCTCGTCCCAATTTGCTAACAATATCTTCATCTGCGTCAATTTTATATATTTTTTTCATGGCCATAAATTTCAATCCAAACGGGGAGCCTCCATGCTTAAGTTTAAAATGTAGTGACACAGAGTGGTTATCATATAGTTTTCTTATATTACGCACGTGTTCGGAAATTCTTATGTTTAGGGCTCTTTTTGTGCGCCCAATGTATTGCAAGCCACAAGGGCATTCCAAAAGATAAATCACGTTTTTCGAACAGCAATTTAAAACTTCTTTCATTTGTATTTTTTGGCCACTCTTCCTGTTGGTATATTCGGTTATACAGTTTTTTCTATTGGCGGTCGATCTACAGGCTAGGCACTGTCCACAGACATGGTAACCATTTTTAAGATTGAATTGGTTTAGATCCCTTTTCTTATGGTTTTTTGGTTTACTATGTACCAGATTCGCTTTTAAGTTCTTAACTCCTCTAAACACGACCTTGGGTTGTTTTCCCAATATGTCATTTAGATCTTTATCTCTTCTGAGTATGTGCCAATGTTTCTTTATTATTTTTCTTTAGATTTTTTGCTTTGCTGTTGTAGTCACAAATAAAGAGCACTTCCCCTTCCTTCGTATTCTTCTTTGGTTTATATTGGAGTAAACTCCCTCGATCTTCTTGTTTTAATTTATTTATAACCATATCCAATTCTATTGCGTCGTACCCCTTTTCTATGAAGTTGTCTTTCAACTGATTTGCTTGTTGTTCAAAAGTACTGAGGTCTGAGCAATTTCTCCTTAGACGCATAAATTGCCCCTTTGGAACTCCCTTTAGCCAGGATGGATCATGACAGCTTGCTGTATTTATATACGTATTAACATCCACCTCTTTAAAAAAGGTTTTACATTTGAGGATTCCCTCACTAATATATACTTCCAGATCAAGAAAGGTCACCCTCTCTTTACTCCATTTTCGATCCAGTGTTATACCCCAATCTTGGTTGTCAAGGCTATCCAAAAATAAAATCAAGTCCTCCTCACTACCCTTCCAAATGAAAAACACATCATCAATAAAACGTTTATATACCAAAATGTTGTGCGCCCAGCTATGCGAACCGTAGACAAATCGGGACTCCCAACCCGTCATATATAGGTTCGCATAGCTGGGCGCAAACTTGGTCCCCATTGCTGTACCGTTTTTTTGCAGAAAAAAATCATCACCAAATTTAAAATAATTGTTGTTCAAGATGAAATGTATGCTTTTCATGATAAAATCTATCTGTATATCCAAAAAATTTTTGGAATTGTAGATTTCCTCTCTAACCGTTTGTAGGCCCATAGCATGGGGTATATTACTATACAATGCGTTCACATCGCATGTGACCATTATACAGTCCTCATCCCATTTAACTTTATCCAATATTTGCAGCATATTAATAGTGTCCTTTAAATAGGATAGTGTTTCCTTCACAATCGGCTGGAGAAGAACATCTATATATTCAGACAAGCAGCTGGTGATAGAATTTATTCCTGCTATTATAGGTCTTCCAGGCGGTTTAGTTGCGTTTTTGTGGATTTTAGGTAATATATAAAAATGGGGTGTCTTTATATGCTCAATCATTAAATAACGAAACTCACGCTCAGTGAGAATTTCCCTATCTCTCCCATCCTGAAGAAGGGTATGGAGGTTGTTCCTAATTTCTATTATAGGGTTATTTTTAAGTTTGACATATGTCCTCTCATCTCCTAATATTCGTAGTGACTCCTCATTATACGCTTCCTTTGACCAAATAACAATCCTCCCCCTTTATCCGCGGGTTTTATTATGATTGTTTCATCTTTGTCTAAATCCTTTATTGCTTTTTTCTTCTTCCTTGGTAAGATTGTGGTTTTTTTTTTTTTATCCCCATTCTGTCAATGTCAGTAGATACCAAACTTTCAAACATCTTTATCTCGTTTGAAATGACATGGCGTGGAAAAAATTTCGATTTATTCTTTAGACTGGTATGCACGAATTTGTCCTGATCAGTAGCTGTATTGTTTATAATTGGAGTTTTTAGGAAATATTTTTTTAGACTCAGTTTTCTTTTGAAACGCTGCAAGTCTATATACATGCTGAATTTATCCATCTGTTTAGTGGGAGCAAACTTTAAACCTTTATTGAGGACTTTAATCTCTGTATTTGTGAGTATTTTTTGACTTAGGTTAAAAATGCCTTTTTTATTTACCTCCTCTCCCTTTTTTCCCTTAAGGGTTCGCTTTCCTGCTCTCTTTCCCCTTCTGTTGTTTCCCAGGATCTCTTTCTCCCCCCTTCTCTTCCTAATCTTATATCTAGGTCCCTGTGTTCCCCCTGTTTGTCCCTCCTTTCTAGGGGGTCCCTCCAAAAAACCTCCTCCTCTGGGTTTTCATTGAGGACTCGGAATCTATTTGTCGTCGGGATATTGATGTTGTCAATCTCATTTTCCCTTCTCCTAACCTCTCTAGAGGGGGTGGGGTTTCGATTTTCATAATTTTTTCTCGGAGAGGATTCCCTTTCTTTCTTTTTTGGGGAGAGGGGTCTATTGGTTCTTCGTTCTTCTCTTATCCTTATTTGATGGTCTCTCCTCCAATGGGGTCTACTATTTTCTTCATCATCATAAGTATTTCTTCTATTGTTGTGCATCTCGGGTCTATTTCTTGAAGCCCATCCTCCATAATTTCTCTCCCTTTCTTGATAGGTCTCTCTTCTAGGAGAGTGATACTCTGGTTTAGGGAAATTTCTATATTCCTGGGGTCTATAATTTCTGTATTGCTGGGGTCTGTAGTTTGTCCAGTTCTCTCTTGGATTTCCCCTACTTTCCCATCTTTCAAATTGGGGGCCTCTATTATTATAGAAGCCTCTTTCTCTTCTTTCCATATCCCAGGAATAGTCACTCCCTCGTTTTTCTTCATATGACCTATGGATGTTACCCCGCTTATAATCTTCTATATCCCTTTCGTATTTTCGTTTCTTTATTACTAATATCTCTTTCTCAATTTTTTCTAATTTTCTTTCCAGTTCTCTACTCAACTCTAAAATGTCCTCTTTCGGTTGGCTCTGTTCGATTAACTCGGTCAATTTTTCTATTTCTTCATTAATTTTAGGTAGTTTTTCCTTTTTCTTTTGAATCACATAGCCAATCATTGCCACAGAAAAACTTTCTAGCAATTTATTCCAGCCAAGCATGAAATCTGGGTCATCTTTTTCTGAGGTTGGGGTCTTTTGAAACCTCAAACCTCTTGGTGTTATTTTATCCCTTTGGTATATCTCCAAAGTGGCAATCTCTAATTTAATTTTTATCTCCTTTATCAAATTTTTTTCTAGATCCAACTCAGATTTTTGCGTGTTGGGTCTAGTGGACCCATGTGGGTTAGGTCGTATGCCAAACTCTCCTAATAACAGTTCTACATTACTAGCAATATTTTTCCTGAAATTTGTGAATGACATATTGAAGGCAGCTATTGCACCAATAGGGGAATTTTCTATTCACACAAACAGTAAAAATGAGAGATGGTGCAGCGCCACACAATATGAATCCACCACCTTGGCACCCCAGACAGCCAATCACAGGATATAGTGGTTTCCCCTACACCAAATAAATACAAATGTAGAATATAACCTGAGATGGCGCAAACAATGCTTCCTGGGGTCCCAGGGTCTCACGTATACATATAGGAGAAAAATAAACAACAATAGTGCAATAGGTAGATATCAATTTTTGAGAAGGAGTTAAGGATGATATCCCACTCACAAATCTAGAGCCTTATCACTGGCTCTAAGTGGGTCCAGGCATATGGGTAGATTGTCTTCCAATTTCTCAGGTGACCCCCACCTTTTTCAAACTGGTATATCCAGGATCATATGGTGGAAGATAAAAGACAAAAGGAGACACTCCTTGTGCAAATCTGAGAGAGATTATGTTATGGCAAATTCGAGACTTTCTACTCACATTTTCTCCTCAAAATAAACGCCCATGGGTTTTTTAGATGTTAGGAAACCCAAGAAAAAACCGTCCAGGATTCCAGATGGATGGCACAGCAACAACAGGAACAGAGAGTTTCAAAAATTAAAATTTATTAAAAACAATGGTTCCAGAACGCGTTTCGCCGCACAAAACCGCGGCTTCATCAGCTGGTATACATACATTAAAACCTATGGGTCCTTATATAGTGTCCACTAATGTTCTTGAGGGTCCCCAGGTGTCCTGTTGTGTGCCTCGATGCTTCTGATCACCTTCCGATCATCCGGCGTTGGGCGCCGCCATTTTGCGCATGCGCATTCTACTTCCGCGTTCCACTGCGTTCCAAACGGGGTTTTCTTACATCCGGTGGTGTTCATTAGGATTCTCGGTACATCAATCAGAGAAAAGGCTTGTAGACACTCCCCTTCTTTACAACATGTCTCGATTAAAAGAATATAAGTATTCAGGGATAGGCAATGGGGGAGATTCACAAAAAGAGGGAGTTTTTATCTCTCATATTGCATTCTGCAAGATCCCATATTGCTCCATGGCAAAAGGATGTGTATATCCATATTGTTTAGTAATGGTGGTATACTTAGCACAATAAATAAATAAATATAAAAAAATAATAATATAAAAAAAAAAAATAATAAAAAACGTGCTCATAAAAAGTGTTTCTTTAAAGTGCATTGTTGTTGCATCCAAAGTGCGTGTGATCAAATGTATAGTCTCTCTATTAAAGTGCATAATTTATTGACATTATAGAGCTCCTATATTTACACTCAATAATATACTATCATTAGTGAGTATGTCTCAATATTGATTCCAATAATATTATTCACTAAAAATACCAATCATGTGCTAATTCATCTATCTATTAATAAATATTATTCTCAAGATGTGTACAGTCCACTCAGTGATAATTACATAATTATTCCAATGTGAGTATATTATTCTTGTGATCATTATTTATACTGAGAATCCAAATCTCATTATTAACGCTCAATAGTGTACTGTGACCTCATATGTATTCTTATATTCTCCATAAAGTGCTATATTTTCCCTCAAATCTCACTTATCAACTAATTCTATTTTATAGTTTCATTATGTTTATTTATCTATAAAAGGGTTTATTGCTGAAGTGTGTGTACAATCCACTCAGTAGTATTTCTGCTATTACTGCAATATATATACATTGTATGTATCTACCCATATGCCTGGACCCACTTAGAGCCAGTGATAAGGCTCTAGATTTGTGAGTGGGATATCATCCTTAACTCCTTCTCAAAAATTGATATCTACCTATTGCACTATTGTTGTTTATTTTTCTCCTATATGTATACGTGAGACCCTGGGCCCCAGGAAGCATTGTTTGCGCCATCTCAGGTTATATTCTACATTTGTATTTATTTGGTGTAGGGGAAACCACTATATCCTGTGATTGGCTGTCTGGGGTGCCAAGGTGGTGGATTCATATTGTGTGGCGCTGCACCATCTCTCATTTTTACTGTTTGTGTGAATAGAAAATTCCCCTATTGGTGCAATAGCTGCCTTCAATATGTCATTCACAAATTTCAGGAAAAATATTGCTAGTAATGTAGAACTGTTATTAGGAGAGTTTGGCATACGACCTAACCCACATGGGTCCACTAGACCCAACACGCAAAAATCTGAGTTGGATCTAGAAAAAAATTTGATAAAGGAGATAAAAATTAAATTAGAGATTGCCACTTTGGAGATATACCAAGGGATAAAATAACACCAAGAGGTTTGAGGTTTCAAAAGACCCCAACCTCAGAAAAAGATGACCCAGATTTCATGCTTGGCTGGAAAAATTGCTAGAAAGTTTTTCTGTGGCAATGATTGGCTATGTGATTCAAAAGAAAAAGGAAAAACTACCTAAAATTAATGAAGAAATAGAAAAATTGACCGAGTTAATCGAACAGAGCCAACCGAAAGAGGACATTTTAGAGTTGAGTAGAGAACTGGAAAGAAAATTAGAAAAAATTGAGAAAGAGATATTAGTAATAAAGAAACGAAAATACGAAAGGGATATAGAAGATTATAAGCGGGGTAACATCCATAGGTCATATGAAGAAAAACGAGGGAGTGACTATTCCTGGGATATGGAAAGAAGAGAAAGAGGCTTCTATAATAATAGAGGCCCCAATTTGAAAGATGGGAAAGTAGGGGAAATCCAAGAGAGAACTGGACAAACTACAGACCCCAGCAATACAGAAATTATAGACCCCAGGAATATAGAAATTTCCCTAAACCAGAGTATCACTCTCCTAGAAGAGAGACCTATCAAGAAAGGGAGAGAAATTATGGAGGATGGGCTTCAAGAAATAGACCCGAGATGCACAACAATAGAAGAAATACTTATGATGATGAAGAAAATAGTAGACCCCATTGGAGGAGAGACCATCAAATAAGGATAAGAGAAGAACGAAGAACCAATAGACCCCTCTCCCCAAAAAAGAAAGAAAGGGAATCCTCTCCGAGAAAAAATTATGAAAATCGAAACCCCACCCCCTCTAGAGAGGTTAGGAGAAGGGAAAATGAGATTGACAACATCAATATCCCGACGACAAATAGATTCCGAGTCCTCAATGAAAACCCAGAGGAGGAGGTTTTTTGGAGGGACCCCCTAGAAAGGAGGGACAAACAGGGGGAACACAGGGACCTAGATATAAGATTAGGAAGAGAAGGGGGAGAAAGAGATCCTGGGAAACAACAGAAGGGGAAAGAGAGCAGGAAAGCGAACCCTTAAGGGAAAAAAGGGAGAGGAGGTAAATAAAAAAGGCATTTTTAACCTAAGTCAAAAAATACTCACAAATACAGAGATTAAAGTCCTCAATAAAGGTTTAAAGTTTGCTCCCACTAAACAGATGGATAAATTCAGCATGTATATAGACTTGCAGCGTTTCAAAAGAAAACTGAGTCTAAAAAAATATTTCCTAAAAACTCCAATTATAAACAATACAGCTACTGATCAGGACAAATTCGTGCATACCAGTCTAAAGAATAAATCGAAATTTTTTCCACGCCATGTCATTTCAAACGAGATAAAGATGTTTGAAAGTTTGGTATCTACTGACATTGACAGAATGGGGATAAAAGAAAAAAACCACAATCTTACCAAGGAAGAGAAAAAAGCAATAAAGGATTTAGACAAAGATGAAACAATCATAATAAAACCCGCGGATAAAGGGGGAGGGATTGTTATTTGGTCAAAGGAAGCGTATAATGAGGAGTCACTACGAATATTAGGAGATGAGAGGACATATGTCAAACTTAAAAATAACCCTATAATAGAAATTAGGAACAACCTCCATACCCTTCTTCAGGATGGGAGAGATAGGGAAATTCTCACTGAGCGTGAGTTTCGTTATTTAATGATTGAGCATATAAAGACACCCCATTTTTATATATTACCTAAAATCCACAAAAACGCAACTAAACCGCCTGGAAGACCTATAATAGCAGGAATAAATTCTATCACCAGCTGCTTGTCTGAATATATAGATGTTCTTCTCCAGCCGATTGTGAAGGAAACACTATCCTATTTAAAGGACACTATTAATATGCTGCAAATATTGGATAAAGTTAAATGGGATGAGGACTGTATAATGGTCACATGCGATGTGAACGCATTGTATAGTAATATACCCCATGCTATGGGCCTACAAACGGTTAGAGAGGAAATCTACAATTCCAAAAATTTTTTGGATATACAGATAGATTTTATCATGAAAAGCATACATTTCATCTTGAACAACAATTATTTTAAATTTGGTGATGATTTTTTTCTGCAAAAAAACGGTACAGCAATGGGGACCAAGTTTGCGCCCAGCTATGCGAACCTATATATGACGGGTTGGGAGTCCCGATTTGTCTACGGTTCGCATAGCTGGGCGCACAACATTTTGGTATATAAACGTTTTATTGATGATGTGTTTTTCATTTGGAAGGGTAGTGAGGAGGACTTGATTTTATTTTTGGATAGCCTTGACAACCAAGATTGGGGTATAACACTGGATCGAAAATGGAGTAAAGAGAGGGTGACCTTTCTTGATCTGGAAGTATATATTAGTGAGGGAATCCTCAAATGTAAAACCTTTTTTAAAGAGGTGGATGTTAATACGTATATAAATACAGCAAGCTGTCATGATCCATCCTGGCTAAAGGGAGTTCCAAAGGGGCAATTTATGCGTCTAAGGAGAAATTGCTCAGACCTCAGTACTTTTGAACAACAAGCAAATCAGTTGAAAGACAACTTCATAGAAAAGGGGTACGACGCAATAGAATTGGATATGGTTATAAATAAATTAAAACAAGAAGATCGAGGGAGTTTACTCCAATATAAACCAAAGAAGAATACGAAGGAAGGGGAAGTGCTCTTTATTTGTGACTACAACAGCAAAGCAAAAAATCTAAAGAAAATAATAAAGAAACATTGGCACATACTCAGAAGAGATAAAGATCTAAATGACATATTGGGAAAACAACCCAAGGTCGTGTTTAGAGGAGTTAAGAACTTAAAAGCGAATCTGGTACATAGTAAACCAAAAAACCATAAGAAAAGGGATCTAAACCAATTCAATCTTAAAAATGGTTACCATGTCTGTGGACAGTGCCTAGCCTGTAGATCGACCGCCAATAGAAAAAACTGTATAACCGAATATACCAACAGGAAGAGTGGCCAAAAAATACAAATGAAAGAAGTTTTAAATTGCTGTTCGAAAAACGTGATTTATCTTTTGGAATGCCCTTGTGGCTTGCAATACATTGGGCGCACAAAAAGAGCCCTAAACATAAGAATTTCCGAACACGTGCGTAATATAAGAAAACTATATGATAACCACTCTGTGTCACTACATTTTAAACTTAAGCATGGAGGCTCCCCGTTTGGATTGAAATTTATGGCCATGAAAAAAATATATAAAATTGACGCAGATGAAGATATTGTTAGCAAATTGGGACGAGAGGAGATGCGAAGTATATATGAAATGGGTACTATGGCACCAAATGGGTTGAATAACGATTTTGAAGTTGTCCATTTCCTGTGAAAAAAGATATGTCGTTTTGCACTTTACAAGATTCCAGCTCCCCTTATTGTAATATATCCTTTTTTTTTTTTTTTTTTTTTCCCTCTCATATTAATGAATATTAGTAAAATATAGCACTTTATAGCATATCTGTCTAAAATATAGCACTTAAAAACCCTATGTATGAACATATGAAACACACACTAAGGGGTCATTATACATTATTGAGTGTTAAAGAATTTTAGATTTTTTAAACACTAATATGCACTTTAACATACAATGTATATATATTGCAGTAATAGCAGAAATACTACTGAGTGGATTGTACACACACTTCAGCAATAAACCCTTTTATAGATAAATAAACATAATGAAACTATAAAATTGAGAAATTAGTTGATAAGTGGAGATTTGAGGGAAAATATAGCACTTTATGGAGAATATAAGAATACATATGAGGTCACAGTACACTATTGAGCGTTAATAATGAGATTTGGATTCTCAGTATAAATAATGATCACAAGAATAATATACTCACATTGGAATAATTATAGTAATTATCACTGAGTGGACTGTACACATCTTGAGAATAATATTTATTAATAGATAGATGAATTAGCACATGATTGGTATTTTTAGTGAATAATATTATTGGAATCAATATTGAGACATACTCACTAATGATAGTATATTATTGAGTGTAAATATAGGAGCTCTATAATGTCAATAAATTATGCACTTTAATAGAGAGACTATACATTTGATCACACGCACTTTGGATGCAACAACAATGCACTTTAAAGAAACACTTTTTATGAGCACGTGTTTTTTTATTTTTTTTTTTTTATTATTATTATTTTTATATATTTATTTATTTATTGTGCTAAGTATACCACCATTACTAAACAATATGGATATACACATCCTTTTGGCCATGGAGCAATATGGGATCTTGCAGAATGCAATATGAGAGATAAAAACTCCCTCTTTTTGTGAATCTCCCCCATTGCCTATCCCTGAATACTTATATTCTTTTAATTCGAGACATGTTGTAAAGAAGGGGAGTGTCTACAAGCCTTTTCTCTGATTGATGTACCGAGAATCCTAATGAACACCAACCGGATGTAAGAAAACCCCGTTTGGAACGCAGTGGAACGCGGAAGTAGAATGCGCATGCGCAAAATGGCGGCGCCCAACGCCGGATGATCGGAAGGTGATCAGAAGCATCGAGGCACACAACAGGACACCTGGGGACCCTTAAGAACATTAGTGGACACTATATAAGGACCCATAGGTTTTAATGTATGTATACCAGCTGATGAAGCCGCGGTTTTGTGCGGCGAAACGCGTTCTGGAACCATTGTTTTTAATAAATTTTAATTTTTGAAACTCTCTGTTCCTGTTGTTGCTGTGCCATCCATCTGGAATCCTGGACGGTTTTTTCTTGGGTTTCCTAACATCTAAAAAACCCATGGGCGTTTATTTTGAGGAGAAAATGTGAGTAGAAAGTCTCGAATTTGCCATAACATAATCTCTCTCAGATTTGCACAAGGAGTGTCTCCTTTTGTCTTTTATCTTCCACCATATGATCCTGGATATACCAGTTTGAAAAAGGTGGGGGTCACCTGAGAAATTGGAAGACAATCTACCCATATGCCTGGACCCACTTAGAGCCAGTGATAAGGCTCTAGATTTGTGAGTGGGATATCATCCTTAATTCCTTCTCAAAAATTGATATCTACCTATTGCACTATTGTTGTTTATTTTTCTCCTATATGTATACGTGAGACCCTGGGACCCCAGGAAGCATTGTTTGCGCCATCTCAGGTTATATTCTACATTTGTATTTATTTGGTGTAGGGGAAACCACTATATCCTGTGATTGGCTGTCTGGGGTGCCAAGGTGGTGGATTCATATTGTGTGGCGCTGCACCATCTCTCATTTTGACACTTATCATATTTACAAGATAGTATATAATTGCCTTAAAAATGTCTTACTTTTCAACCTCTCTTATTTTATTCATAAATGCATTTACACCCCTTCACAAACACACATTTGTATTCATCATTGATTTAAATAAATAAGAATATTATTTTGTCACTTGGTTAGTCTTCATTTAAATATTTTAAAAATGTGTTTAATCACCCGCCCCACACACACACACACACACACACACAAAGTATAATGTGTATATGTGACAGGCCCACATACTGCACAAAAATTAATTGACATGAAACCTTTTACATGATAGCTACTCTAGTCAGCCATTTAAAGATTCTTAAGACATATCTAGGTTGCCCTTTATTTCTAGAAAGATGAATATTTAAAAAAGAAAAAACATAATTAAAGGGAACCCTAAAACGTCAAGTGACTGGACTAGGAATCAAATTCAACTTCTCCTTTGCTTGTTAATTCATTCAATGCCAAGAATGAGTATACTCAATTTTCAAAGAACCTGGAAGTGCCCCAATATATAGTATACGTGATCTGGACTAATTCTGGAATAATGCAAATGTATTTCATATATTGTAAACAAAATTCAGCTCCAGAATGTGTTTTAACTCAGGAATCACAGCCGATATGCCAAAACAGTTTAAACAGCTTGAAATCCATTTCTTTCTGAAAGCAAAATATGGAGTAAAGACAGTATTATAGAGATGTAGTAGCATTTTTTGGCCAGCAGATGGCACCATTCACCTGTCAAATAATGCTCACAGTTGAAAATTTCCTATTTATATTCTTTTTTTTTTAAACTTTATTTTTAATTCTGCGGAACATTTATAAAGTATTACAATAACATTGACATACAAAAAAATTGGCATTCCGAGCATTCTTTTATTTTACCCAACACAATAGCAGGCCAAAGAGAGGCCCACAAAAAGGGGAAAAAAAAAAGGGGGGATGCACAGAACCAAAAGGAAATAGTTTCTTACGATTATAGCGAAGACTCCTTTCACCATAATATTTCCATCAGCTCCACTAGGGCCATCTCAAAACCCCATGGTCTACAGAGCAACGATGGTCTAAAGTTTGGGCAAACTTCCATCTATATATACCTCCCTTCCTCAAATAATGGAGACGTTGGAATCCCATTTGTCCCATATTTTGCCAAACGTAGGCATAGAATGGTGGACTTTAGCCAATATTCATCCATTAATTGGATATATTCCATTATTCCATATAGGCGTCCTTGTGTTGGTAGATAGGAGGACCTCCATTTCTCTGCAATAGCCTTCTGTGCGGCTCAGAAAATCTTTGCTAATAGACGATTTTGAAAAACATGTCAATTCCAGGACTGGTTTTGAGAATAAATAAGTCCATGGGTCAGGTGGTATAGTAAGCCCAAAAATACTTTCCACCAAAACCTGCACGAGTCCCAATATACTTTGACTAAGGGACAAAACCACCACATGTGGGACTGGGAGCCTCTCAGCCCACAATTCCTCCAACATAAATCAGGAGTAGAAGAATTAATTTTATACAGAAGCACTGGAGTAGAGTGCCACCTCATGAGTGTCTTTATTGATTGTTCCTGTAATGTGGTGCAAATAGATACCGAACGCTGTGCCTCCCAAATTTCCTGCCAATCTTCATTATCTAATGAGTGTTGACAAAGAAGACCCAGAGGAGAGATGTGCATATAAAATTGATATCATCCCTCTCGGTAAGGAGCCGTTATAACATATTGATTCAAAATGAGTTAAACTAGCAGTTGCAGCCTCTCTAATCTCTGGTAACATCAGAAAGTGCCGAAGCTGGAGAAATTGAAAGAAATCATGTGGTCTAAGGTCTCCCTTCTCATGCAAATCATCAAAGTTAAAAATACCATCCCCCCTATGCATGTCTTTAATCCTAGTCACCCTGCAAGCTTCAAACCTCACAAAGTGTTAGGGAGTCATTACTGGTTGAAATTGCATGTTCCTCCAGAGTGGTAAAATAGGTGACAAAACCCTTCTAAGACCCTTCTTAAGGGATATCTTATCCCATAGATTTACACTATTATGCAATGAAGTACATTGTACAGGCAAGGGAGGTCGATAGATCTTTGGAAGCCACATCCAATGCTTCGGGAACTCGGGCCATATCAGGGCTGACTCAAAATCTACCCACCGATGAGTGTGTATAGGAGCATGCAATACCGCCACTTGTGCAAGTTGCGCAGCTTGATAATACAGTGTCAAATTGGGAAGACCCAACCCTCCGAAACATCTTGGCCTATATATCGTTGCTCTCGCCACACGCCTTCTACCGTTTCGCCACACAAATTTATCTATCTTAGATTGAAAGCCAGGTCACTCCGGTCTACAGGAATTGGAAGTTCCCGTCGAAGTTAAGCATATAGTTTTTCATAGTTAACAGAATGCAGTCGTGCATAAGACAATGGTAAATGAATGCCCAGATTGGGTTTAGAATCATCCACACATCTATGCCCTTTCTGCTCCGCAAGAAACCTAGTCTCACACCCGGTCATATGAAATGGTAACATGATAGATTTATCTGTATTAACCCAAAACCCCGAAACACCGGAAAATTCTTTACAGTAAGCAATCGGTTCACCCCTACAAAGACTCTACCGGGGATGTCAAGGTTAAAAGAAGATCATCTGCATAATCAGAAACAATGTAAGAATCTCCACTAAGCGAACTACCAGATACAACCGGAGAGGATCGTAGATAACATAAAAGAGGTTCCAAGGTTAACACAAATAAAAGCGGAGATAATGGACACCCTGATGGGTTCCGTTATTTATAGGAAAAGTTAGGGACTGGGATCCGGGTATAAGAATATCTGCTCGTGGGTGATGATACAAGGCCCCGACTGCTACCCACAATGACTGCGGAAAGCCCTGGAAGGACAATAAAGAAAACAGGAAAGGCCACTCAATGCGGTCGAACGCGTTCTCGGTGTCCAAAGAAATAATCAGATAGGGATTCCCTGAGTTCTCCATGTACCAGAGGGCGTCCACAGCCCTTCGAGTGTTTTCATTGGCCAGTCTGCCTTTCACAAACCGCACCTGGTCAGGGTGAATAAGACCGGGTTAAACGAGTGGCCAGCAGTTTGGCGAAAATTTTTATGTCAGTGTTCAATAATGATAGAGGTCTATACCCCGCAGGGGTGGATAAATCCTTCCCCTGTTTTGGCAATACCGTCACCGACGCCAGTAGTGAATCGTCTGGGAAGTGTACCGAGTTAAAGAGCACCACCAATTGTGGTCCCAAGATAGAGAGAAAGACCTTGTAATAACGGATAGGAAACCCATCTGGTCTGGGTACCTTATTGGATTTCAAAGCTGCAATCACGGATTCAACCTCATCCAGAGTTATTACCTTCTCTAGTTCTGCTACCTGTGTACTTGTTAAAGATGGAAGATGTGCCCCCGAAAGAAAAGTTTCCACCGCAGCAGTGTGTGAAGCTGATGGATAATGATGTTCAGGTGAATGGTTGTATACGGAAGAATAGTAATCAGTAAAGGCCTTCTTGACCCCCTGTGGGGATGTAATGATCCCTCACGCTCCATCTTTAAGGGTCGTTATCCTTGTTCTAGTTGAACAAGGTCGGATTTGTCTGGCCAAAAGCATATCCATTTTATTGGCAGATGCATAAAACCTACGCTTTGACCATGTCATAGATTTCGCGACATCTTCCAACAATAACCTATTTAATTTGTGTCGAGTCTGTTGTAATTGGTTAAAACCCTCCAGAGAAGGAGAGGACTGATGAGCAGATTCTAGTGTATGTAATGACTGCTGCAGCTCCACCAATGACTTCAACTTACATTTCTTTCTCCATGAGACCCCTCTAATAATAACAACTTTATGTGCGGCCCATATAGTAGCTATAGGGAGATCTTGTGAAGTATTATCTTGGAAATATACCTTAAGCTCCTCGGCCAACTCATGTACTAACTCTGAATCTAGCAAAGTATAAGAACCCAGATGCCAGTTCCATGTTGGAGAATGATCATGTACCGTCAAGTCCATGCATACCTCAGCATGGTCAGACCAGCTAATATTCCCTTTCGACGAGGATCTAACCCAGGGCATCAATGAAGGAGACAAAAGCTATTTATATTTTAAGGCACATTTTCACCACAGGTCTATAGCAAAGTTGTTTTCCATAAATCTACTGAGTCTTCCTGGCAGTGGTTTTATGGAAATCAACTTGGAAGTGAAGGGGTTAATACAGGTTTTCTGAAACAGTGTTTCTCAACTCCGGTCCTCACTCCTCAGGACCCACTAACAGACCAGGTTTGTGGGATATCTGAAGCAGAGCACAGGTGATATAATTTGCTGCTCACTGATTGCAGTATTCATTCTGCATTCCCCAAGGTAATCTGCAAAATCTGGCCTGTAGTGGGTCCCAATGACTGGAGTTGAGAAACCCTGATCTAAAATGTCAAAAGGGACTTTGTCTGCAGCATTATGTCATGATAAAAGGACAGTTAACATGACCTTTCCGTCATACAACCTTCACTAATAAATATGATGTTCAAAATGAATAAGCCTTAGTAAACCTCCAAATGTTCCCAAATCACAGATATTACGTTCAGTGAGGAATACTTTCTATTTGGATTTTTTTAATATTGTCTCTGCATACTAAAAATCCTTAGGTTCAGTTCCTGAAGGACCAGATGTAGGATTAAGGGGACACTCTCGGCAAAATTATGCAAAAATATGAATGTTTTATCGTTCATGAATCTATTATTAAAACAATATTGAAATGTGAGGTACTGCTTATTTTTTTAGAAATATCAAAAATGAATTTATGTGCTCCACTGCAAAACCAAGCGGCTGATTATTTTCAAAGAAATGCCTTTACAGAAAAGTATTGAGGCCATCCATAGAAATTAAACACCATAAAACTCCAATATGAAAGAAAATTGCCACAATGAACACTCACAAGCACAAATACACTATACTGACACATTGAATTTATTTATCATGTGATATATCAAGTTGCCAGGTCTTCATTGAGGGAGTCAGAGTACAGGAAAGGTGTTGACTTGCGTTGCAACATGTGGATTTTGTATGTGGAAACTGTCACGTTTCTACACGTTTCTAGCCATATGGGTGAGCCGATATGTGCCGGCTCTTACACCTACTGTATCTGGTTTAGCACTCTCTAGCTTCCGCTCCAGAATTTCCCTGCAGCCTGCTAGGTCCTTGACCACCTGACCCATAACACTGGCCTACTCCCTTTATAAGCCAGTCACTCCCATTCAGCAGGGCTCTGTCATAAAAGTTATTGACTCTGTGATTCTGCCCGTGTTTCTGTTCCTTCTGTCAGTATTTCTGTTATTTTACCATTTTATATTTTGTTCAGTTTATTTCTGTTTCCTTTGACTATTTATTCCTGTCTTTCTTGTTAATATTTAGTTATTTTGTGTTTTCAGGGTGAGTGTGTATTGATTCTCTCCTTAACCCTTGTCCTTCACCCTGTTTGTGTTTTTCCTTGTGCAACTCTGTGATGCATTTCAATAGTCTGCTTGTTATGCAGCCAGCAGTAGTGATGAGCCGAACACCCCTGTGTTCGGTTCGCATTCGAACTCGAACAATTTCAAAAGTTCGAGTTCGAACTCGAACTGAACTCTATGCAAGTCAATGGGACTCGAAAGTTTGATTTTTAGAGTGCCCTCCAAGAGGGCATATATGCAAGATATTTGCCATAAATGGTATATGTATATGAATAAAAACGAAAAATTCCTTCAAATATCGTGCCTAGGAGGTCCCCATAACCTGCATGTGAAGTGGCGGATTTGTAGGATGTATAGAAACATTTAAAAACAAAAAAATGACATTTTCAAATGACGTTAAATGGTTTTCCTTTAATCTATTCATAAACAACTGCTTGGGGCGGCATCCTGTATGTAAAGAGGAGACATTTTAGGACACGCAGAACAAGTTTAGTGATTTTTTGTATAAATTATGGTGAAACTTATGCAGGCTTTGGATGAAAGTAACAATAGGTGCTTTAAAATTGGGCCTTTAGTGTCGGCAACAGTGCCGTCACACCGTAACCCCTCTGTGGTATTGTGGAAATGTGCAGTGGTGGACCCTGCGGTCCAATATTAAAATGATATGAATCTGGTATAGGCGTCAGTGGCAGTGCACCCAAATATTTTGCCTTTGGTGGCAGCAAGTGACTTCACACCGTAACCCCTCTGAGGTATTGTGGAAGAGTGCAGTGGTGGAGGTTTTGGTAATGCAGAAGAGATCCCCGATCTATTCAGTTACATCAGCAGCTATAACAAAACTGGGTCAGCAATGTTTAGGCACTTGTACTGCGCTACTGTATATGGTGAGAATCAGCGCACACCAGTAGCAACAGGAAGCAAACAGAACAGGCAGGGAAAACACAGAGAGAATAGTCAAATGGCAGGCAAAGTCAGCAACAGATCGGGTCCTCAGAACAAGCAGGGTCAGTAGCAAGTATACAAACTGATTCGGTAAATTAGCGATGCGGGAATAAAGGCTGAGACACACTGACCGTGTAGCGACGCACAGCGTAGCGAAGCGAAGAGTAGCAAACATTTTGCAGGCTTAACTTCACTCCGCTCCGCCTCGCAGCGTGTCTACACTGCATTACGTTTGCTTCTCACCGCACTGGACAGGAATCCACTAACTAAATTAAAATGTACACACAAAACCGTTTTATTTTCACAAAGCACGTTATATAGCCAAAAAAAGTTTCTACTGAATAAAATACATTAAAAATTACTGTTAATTTAATAGGAATAGTATAAAAATATAAAGAAAGGTAACCCCTGATCATATATATTATAGGGACATGGAGCGCCGTGTATTGAGTAGGGATGCATTGATACCACACACAGACATACACGTATATATCAACACGCAGACCTATATATACGTATATATCAACACGCAGATATATATATATATACACCTACCCACAGACCTCAGGCCATATATACATATACGCACATGGGGGGGTGGCATGTGGACAATCTCAACAAAATGTGCCCCCCCCCATTTGGCTGATCCCTCCAGAAGAAATGTTGAACCCGACAGAGTAGAGAATATATATATTATTCTCTGCTCTATCGGGTTCAACATTTCTTCTGGAGGGATAAGCCAAATGGGGGGGGGCAATTAGTTGCCACAATGTGTGTATTACAAGTCTGGATATATATATTTATAAGAATATAGATAGATAAGATATATATCTATATATATATATCATACCTGCCCTTACCTTCCCTTATAAATTTGCTAAAATTAGACACACAAAAAAACAAACCACTGCCTGAGACCCCGCACAGCCCACATGCCACCTCCCTCTACCTGGCTGAATGTATCTAATATATATAATTAAATACATTCAGCCAGGTAGAGAAAGAAAAAAAAAGGTTTTATTTTATGTTCCCGGGGACATTTAAAAATGTCCTCGGATTCTATTTTTTTTAGAAATGTGTCGCCTTACCTGGTGGTCAGTGGGGGCTCCCTGGATCCTGGTTGTGGGGGGGTCTGCCGTGGCCGCAGGTGCAGTGGCTCCTTCCCTCCGCTGCCTGTCTTTGGCACATGCACCCGGGCGGATAGCCCGCACAGTCGCAGCTCTGTCATCCGGTGGCCGCATGCTCCTCAAGGAGATCCTTGGGAGGCCCCGGCAGGCTGCCCTCTACAGTGCCTGATTAGAGGGCCGGGTCTGCCTGATGTTTTAGTAAGAAAAATGTTTTATCCCATAGGCTCCAATGTTAAAAATATTCCCATTTTAGTTCAATATCTAATAAATCGTTGCTTATGATATTCTGCAGTAAAGGTAAGAAAAGCTGCTTAAACCAGTGCCGGGAAAAATCTAGGCTCTGTAATATGTGACTTCACTGCAAATATATGTATATATTTATTTCAAACTATCATTAGCAGTATAGGTTTTGGTTACTATCTGGGTTTATGTTTAGGAGAGCCTCGTGCACCTCGTGCACCTACCAGAATGAGGAGGACAACAAATGAAAATATAAGTATTATCTTGATAATTTTTTTCAATTGTGGCACATTGAATGCACACTGCACAAACAGCACAATCACTGCTTCTGTTTATATGATGTTGCACCACTTGGGCACCAGTTTATAATCTTTTTCATTTTCATTATTATTTAGTTATTGTTTTGATCATCTTACTTGTGTATGAAATGTGATGGTAGGGGTCAGATCCCAAGCATTATTTGTGGATTAGCATAGTGGAGCAGGACTAGTAAATTGAGGTACTCCAATGAGGAGATGGAGGCACCGATTGCTGTCTGCTGCACACTGGGAAGGTGACAATAGTTGGACACCAGGGGATTAGGCTATGGCATGTAACAAGGCAGGTTTCTGTTCTTTGGTCAGAAACAAGTAGGCAAGATGAAAGAGTTGCTATCACCATTGTCATTCTATATGCGTGCTCTGCTGATACAGACTGTGACAGAGGCATCATATACGAAATTCACAAGGACCTCTCCAACTAGCAAGGACCAGCCTGTAGGGAGTGGTAAATATGCAAACCCTGGTTGAGATGTTCCTTAGGAGAACAAGAGCAGTAGCCACCCATCTGCAACTATTACAAGGGACATAGGCCTTGACTTGATGTAAGAGAGACCCTGTTGCAGCAGCAGAATTTGAATCCCACAATCATTCTGTGATTCTCCTTCACCTTCAACTTCATGCCCTGTACAGAGCAGCCTCTCCTATTCCTCCAGAGTCCTCCTCCCACTGGAAAAGGTCAAAACATATTTTTCAGTTGGTCAAGTTGACCCTTTTTAGATTTTCTTTTGAATAATTTTGACTACCCTTGATGAGTATAAGATGCCAAAACCATTAGAGCAGTGCGTCCCAAACCTGTCCTCAGAACCCCCTAACAGACCAGGTTTGCAAAATATCTAAACTGCAGCTTAGGTGATCTTATTTTTTGCTCAATGATTTCAGTATTTTAGTCAGCATTTTCCTCAGGTAATCTTTAAATTCTGGCCTGTTAGTGGATCCTGAGTACAATTTTTGGAAGCACTGTTCTAGAATACGTATTGCAAACACATTTTGGTCTAATGATGGAAATCTCACACGTTTATCTCTTGGTATATTGTTTCTGGTTGATAAAAAGATAATGTGATTGTAAGAAATTATTATTAATTAATGAATTATGAAGCTTCGTATTTTAAACAAGTAAGTTGCTAATTTAACTAATTTAACTTTCATTCTATTATGCTTTGGAATTATTTCATAATGGTATAAATAGCTTTACATTAGAAGTAAATTGGCAAAGTAACTATGGAAACATTATTCATTATTTCACTGTTTTTGGTTAATTTAATAAGTCTCTATAAAGCAATATGTTTATGTGCTGTATATTGAGAAAAAAATACTTGGAATATATTCAAATTGGTCTCAAAGACCAATCCCCTAAAGTCCCCAAAATTTCAAAAATGTAAGAACTCAAAATCTCCTGCTGGCAAATTGATGCTGGAGTTGTTTTCCCTATGAACCACATCCGTTTATTGGAACTGTGGATCCCTAAGGCTAAGGTCAGATGAAAGCAGTTTTAACGTGCGTTTAACCGCACTAAATCACGGCCGTGCTAGCAGCAAATGATGTCCAATGCCGGGCTGCATATGAAGAACGGCCGCACAAAAGTGTGGCCGCGCAACGCAAGTGGCAAACGAACGCATTTTTTCGAGAACGTCAAACCGCTAGTACTGACGTACAGAGTGCGCTGCGTCCGCATAGCGGCGTGTTTGCGTGATTAGGAGACGTCAGACGCTGCTAATGTACAGCTAACATAACGTCCTGACACAAAAAGTGTTTTATTGATGATCCGTACAAAATCACGGACGAAAATGCGCATCGTATGACCGCTATCGCGTGTTCCGTGAAAAAATGCGTCCATTCGTTCGAACGCACTTTTTCACGGACAACGCGAAAGATGCGTTAGTCTGACCCTAGCCTTAGGTGCCTAATCTTCAAAAAAAAATTAGGGGATTTCTGAAATACAAAAATAAACAAGACATAGGGTAATACCCCTTAATACTAGTGATGAGCCGAACACCCGCATTCGAACTCGAACAATTTCAAAAGTTCGAGTTCGAACTTGAACACGAACCGAACTCATTGCAAGTCAATGGGACTCGAAAGTTCGATTTTTAGAGTGCCCTCCAAGAGGGCATAGATGCAAGATATTTGCCATAAAAGGTCTATGGGGGTCCGGGTAGTGCCCTGGGGGACAGGAAACAAGGAAAAAAAGTTTTAAAAAAAACGTTTTTAAAGGAACAGTGAGTTTCCCACGAAATAAAGGTTAAGAATAAAAACGAAAAATTTCTTCAAATATCGTGCCTAGAAGGTACCCATAACCTGCCCGTGAAGTGGCGGATTTGTGGGATGTATAGAAACATTTAAAAACAAAAAAATGACATTTCAAATGACGGTAAATGGTTTTCCTTTAATCTATTCATAAACAACTGCTTAGGTCGGAAGTCTGTATGAAAAGAGGAGACATTTTAGGAAGAGGAGACATTTTAGGACACGCAGAACAAGTTTAGTGAGTCTTTGGCTAAATTATGGTGAAACTTATGCAGGCTTTGGATGAAAGTAGCAATAGGTGCTTTAAAATTGGGCCTTTAGTGTCGGCAACAGTGCCGTCACACTGTAACCCCTCTGTGGTATTGTGGAAGAGTGCAGGGTTGGACCCTGCGGTCAAATATTAAAATGATATGAATCTGGTATAGGCGTCAGTGGCAGTGCACCCAAATATTGTGCCTTTGGTGGCAGCAAGTGCCTTCACACCGTAAGTAACCCGTCTGTGGTATTGTGGAAGAGTGCAGTGGTGGAGGTTTTGGTAATGCAGAAGAGATCCCCAATCTATTCAGTTACATCAGCAGCTATAACAAAACCGGGTCAGCAATGTTTAGGCACTTGTACTGCGCTACTGTATATGGTGAGAATCGGCGCACACCAGTAGCAACAGGAAGCAAATAGAACAGGCAGGGAATACACAGAGATAATAGTCAAACGGCAGTCAAAGTCAGCAAGAAATCGGGTCCTCAGAACAAGCAGGGTCAGTAAAAAGTATACAAACTGATTCGGTAAACTAGAGATGCGGGAATAAAGGCTGAGACACAGGGCCGGCCCAAGCCACTGTGCTGCCTGGAGCAAAGGATGAATTGCTCCCCCACCCCAAAAAAACATGGTGTGTATGAGCAGATCACAGAGCACCACATATCACGGCCCACTGTCCCACACATCCATATACCGTCACACACACACACACACACTTTCTCATACACACATACTTCCACAGTCACATTCTTGCAGTCACACACACATAACACAGCCGGTAACGGGGAGACGCAGAGGATTAATGACTCTGAAGGGCACAGAGTTACTGTCTATTAGTTTTCACAGGGTGTTCCTTTAAATAGGAAGCGCCTCACTGAAGGTATAAAAGAAATTAGGTAAAATGCTTGTTTTTTCACCATGATTTAATAATTCAGGGAATACTAGGGGGGGTAAAAGCCATAAAGCGGCATTAAAACATGCGGCATCCCAGTCATTTCTGTAATTCCTCCATCAAACCCTGGCAGCTCCATACTAACCCCCCCCTCGGTTTAGAAAGGTAAAAATTAGATTTATTTATTTTAGTAAAGTCACCCAGACCTTGCCAGGCCAGTGAAAAGCAGATCCCCCAGCTAGTAACAACTAATGCTGAGCGGGTTGTAAGGGAGCTGCAGATTGTCTTCAATCTGGGCCCGTGTAGCCCTCAATCGGCAGCTCCCTCAGGACTCTGGGATAGGGTGCCTGTCCAGGCCTTCCCTCAACCAGGACAGAGGAGCTGGCAGTGCTTTAAGGGGGCAGCAACATGTCCCTGTGAGGAGGGATGGGAGGGAGGGGAACCTCCATAACACACACGGGGGGGGGGCACAGAGTCTCCTGTATAAAATCAATCCAGGCCTAACTCCTCAGCAGCCTCATGGTTCCCCCGTATTCATTTAAAGGCGCTCACTTGCCTACGCCATCAGAGCCCTTCCGCGCGTGTCATGTGACAGGCTCTAAACACCGCGTTCCGTCTCACAGGCTCACTGCGCTGCAGGAGAGACCACAGCCAGGCTGCATCGCTAGTAAAACTTAAGCTGATGGCCTCCATGCCTGTTGAAAGGGCGGGCGCCGGCCCGCTGAAAGGGGCAGTCACGGCTTGGTTTTCAATGGAACACTGTACTGCAGCCGTGTCCGGGCTGCCCCTGACAAAGTGCTGCCTGGAGCGGCTGCTCCATTCCGCTCCATGGATGGGCCGGCCCTGCTGAGACACACTGAGCATGTAGCGACGCACAGTGTAGCAAAGCGAAGAGAAGCAAACATTTTGCAGGGTTGACTTTAGACATGTGCACAGCACAAAATTTCATTTTGAACTAATGGATTAGTCCTAAAACACAATTTATTTAGTTGCTAAAGAAATTTGTTATCAGTTCTTTAGTATGAAAACTAATTTCATTCATCCGAAAACCAGAGGATACAATTACTATTGTAGTGGCTCCTCAGAGGGCTGAGATTGCTGCTTGTTACAGTATCTCTCACTCTCAGCACAATGTGTCCGGCAAAGCTGTTACATTAACTGATTGCTGCTTGTTACAGTATCTCTCACTCTCAGCACAATGTGTCCGGCAAAGCTGTTACATTAACTGATTGCTGCTTGTTACAGTATCTCTCACTCTCAGCACAATGTGTCAGGCAAAGCTGTTACAGTAACTGACTGCTGCTCATCATAGCGCTCAGAGTTTCAGTAAAACTAGTAAATAATATTTTTAGATATTTTTACTGAAACTCTGAGCGCTGTGATGAGCAGCAGTCAGTTACTGTAACAGCTGAGCCTGATATATTATCTCTCAGTACAATGTAACAAGCAGCCGATCTCAGCACTCACAGCCACTGGATTTAAAGGGCAAAAAAAATGCTCCTCTCTGTATAATGTATAGAACATCCTCCTGCATTAATTAATACCCCTCTCTGTATAATGTAGATAACATCATCCTGCGTTAATTAATACCCCTCTCTGTATAATGTATAGAACATCCACCTGCATTAATTAATACCCCTCTCTGTATAATGTATAGAACATCCTCCTGAATTAATGTCCCTCTCTGTATAGAACTTCCTCCTCAATTTATACCTTTCTCTATATAATGTATATAACATCTTACTGCATTAATACCCCTCTCTGTATAATGTATAGAACATCTTCCTGCATTAATTAATACCCCTCTCTGTATAGAACATACTACTGCATTGGCATGTGGAGGGTGCAGAACTTTGGAATGCAATGCTTATCCAGCACAGGAGAGGGAACTTTTACTTTAAACTTTGTATCTCTGTGGTGGAGACAGACAGGATTATAAAAGCAGGGGAGAGGGAAAATATTAACGTAAATCGGTATGAAAGCTCAGAGAAAAGATGACTGGTGCAAATTTATTTTTATAATAAAATAAAGCACTTTAAATCCACGGAAGACATTCAAATAAATCACACTGAAGGCTCATAATGACAGAGTAACTGTGAGAGGTGGAAACTAAATGTATCAAACGTAAAAATCCCTTTATAACAAGCAGCACTGGGAGAGGAGAGGGACTTTATATAAAACGTGTATTATAGATGAGGAAAGGGGGATAGTGCTCCTGGATAAAATAAAATGTATCAGACCTATGCCCCTATTATGCAGAGCGGGAGGGGAGATAACATACATTTTATAAAGTCCCTCTCTTCTCCCAGTGCTGCTTGTTATAAAGGGGTTTTTACTATCCAGCCCTCCTCTGTCATTAGCTTTCAGTGTGATTTATTTGAATGTTTTCCTTCTCCAGCTGCTTTTATCATCTTGTCTGCCTCATAGACATGCAAGGGTTAAGTAAAGGTTTCCTCTCCTGTGCTGGCTGTCTGTGCTGTGAGTGAGTATTCTGGAGCTCAATCACTGTCAGATTTTAGGGGTCGGGAAGGATTACGTATACAAACCTTTTCTGTAGCTTTGTGATGATGCATTCCTCATTGCTGGTCTCCTTCACTCAGCAATGTAATATCACAAAAAGGACTGAAACTAAAATGTAGTGCATTTTTTTTCATTTCTTCTGTTTTTTGTACTGAGCAGTTTCGTTTCTCTTGAGTCATATGAAAACTAAATTATCCCAAAATTCAGACTAAATCGTTTTAGTACTAAAACGAATGCACATGTCTAGTTGACTTCACTCCGATCTACGCTACATTACGTTTGCTTCTCACCGCGCTGGACAGGAATCCACTAACTAAATTAAAAATGTACACACAAAACCGTTTTATTTTCACAAAGCACATGTTATATAGGCAAAAAAGTTTCTACTGAATAAAATACATAAAAAATTACTGTTAATTTAATAGGAATAGTATAAAAATATAAAAAAGGTAACCCCTGAACATATATATTATAGGGACACAGAGCGCCGTGTATAGAGTAGGGATGCATTGATACCATACACAGACATATATATAGGTCTGCGTGTTGATATATACGTATACGTATATATCAACACGCAGATATATATATACTCACCCACAGACCTCAGACCATATATACACATACGCACATGGGGGGTGGCATGTGGACAATCTCAACTAAATGCGCCCCCCCATTTGGCTGATCCCTCCAGAAGAAATGTTGAACCCGACAGAGCAGAGAATATATATATTATTCTCTGCTCTATCGGGTTCAACATTTCTTCTGGAGGGATCAACCAAATGGGGGGGGGGCAATTAGTTGCCAAAATGTGTGTGTAACACAAGTCAGGATATTATATATATACACAACAAACCAGAAAGAGAGCACACCAAACAACATGTTCAAACAGTACAGAAGAAACCACAACAGCAGCTAAATTCATTTAAACAGGAGATTTTACCAGGTTTAACCCTTTAAATGCCTACAAACAATTCTTATCCCCTTGAAATGCACTATAGTTCTTAACCCTTTGATGTTGAGCTGTGTTGAAACTTCCACCATTTTCAACACAGCTCAACATCAAAGGGTTAAGAACTATAGTGCATTTGAAGGGGATAAGAAGTGTTTGTAGGCATTTAAAGGGTTAAACCTGGTAAAATCTCCTGTTTAAATGAATTTAGCTGCTGTTGTGGTTTCTTCTGTACTGTTTGAACATGTTGTTTGGTGTGCTCTCTTTCTGGTTTGTTGTATTATATTGTCTTGAGATGCACCCGCACTGAAAGCGTAGTTAAGGTTGAGTGCTGCCCTTCTTGTGTATTTTATATATACATCATACCTGCCCTTACCTTCCCATATAAATTTGCTAAAAATATACACACAAAAAAAACAAACCACTGCCTGAGAACCCGCGCAGCCCACATGCCACCTCCCTCTACCTGGCTGAATGTATCTAATATATATAATTAAATACATTCAGCCAGGTAGAGAAAGAAAAAAACCGTTTTATTTTATGTTCCCGGGGACATTTAAAAATGTCCTCAGATATTTTTTTTTTAGAAATGTGTCACCTTACTTTAGCCTGGTGGTCAGTGGGGGCTCCCTGGATCCTGGTTGTGGGGGGGTCTGCCGTGGCCGCAGGTGCAGTGGCTCCCTCCCTGCGCTGCCTGTCTCTGCCACATGCACCTGGGCGGCTAGCCCACACAGTCGCTGCTCTGTCATCGCATGCTCCTCAAGGGTATCCTTGGGAGGCCCCGGCAGGCTGCCCTCTACAGTGCCTGATTAGAGGGCCGTGTCTGCCTGTTGTTTTAGTAACAAGAATGTTTTCTCCCATAGGCTTCAATATTAAAAATATTCCCGTTTTAATTCAATATCTAATAAACTGTTGCTTATAATATTCTGCAGATTTATTTAGTATTTTTTAGTATTTTTTTAAGCATTTATTATACTTTTTTCAAATTTTGCGAACGCCCCAAAAAGATCGAGGTTCGCGAACTGTCGAACTGCTGATGTTCGATGCGAACTCCGAACAGATCGAACCGAACAGCTCATCCTTACTTAACACCACATAATATAGCGGCGTGCCAATTTTACACTCACAAATAGGGATGGGCCGCCGGTACAAATCGGTTCGAAGTTCGATTCGAACATGGGCTGTTCGAAGGTTTGCGAACTTCAAACTTTTCGGGACGTTCGCGGAAAGTTCGAGAAAAAAAAGTTTTTAAAAATATTCCAAAAAATGCTTAAAAGATCCAAAAAAAAAATCGGAAAAATAAAGAGACTCTTTACTGCAGAATATAATAATAAACAGTTTATTAGATATTGAATAAAAACGGGAATATTTTTAACATTGTAGCCTATGGGATTCTCCTGAATGAAACAACTGAACAGCAGGGCATTTCGGCAACTTTTCAATGCTGTTTTTTGTTCTCTGAATAGATGAAGCATTGCTTCTCTATGGGGATTTCACTGCCCTCGAACAGGCACCGAACAGGCACCGTATGAGCAGGCAATTTGTCAATATTTGGTGAACTGCCGGCTCTCTGAATAGCCAGATGGCCAGGAAAGGTAAACGTACGCTGAATTTCAGTGTTCGGCTACCTTTTCTGCCACAATTCGGATCTCTTTGAATAACCCTGTTATATTCTCGGTGTCGTGCACCACCGACTAAGACACAATTTTTCTGCACTTGAATGTGACCCTGCACTCTTCCACAATACCTCAGAGGGGTTACGGTGTGAAGGCACTAGCTGGCACCAAAGGCCCAATATTCGGGTGCACTGACCCGTGTACTGGATACATACAGGGCAGCCATCAGAAATGATGGGACCCCTTACTGAACCTCACAATGGGGCCCCCCGTAAACTTCCTCAACCCGTAACAGCTTTTAGCCCCCTTCCAAAACAAAAAAAGACATAACACCGTTCCACAGCAATAAACCTCACAGTATTGTGTGGTTTGTATGAGCGTATCTGTCACATCTGGGGCTCAGAGGGGGCCCGGCACCTGGCGGAGTCATCGACAAGACGGGTGCCAGGAGTTTTTTCCTGGCTTCCGGAGCTCACAGGGCTGGTCAGGAAGCGGGGCGCAGCATGATGATGCACGCCCGCCAGGTTTAAATACAGACAGCGCGATCCGGCTCATCGCCCTGTCATGGAGTTTGCTTCCCTCAGTGTTGAGTGTTTCCTGGCGATTCACTACTTGGTTGGTTTTTCAGTCTCTGTTGTTACCTGGCTTAAATGAGAACCAAGTGTACCAGTCCTTGACCACTCTAACTCTGATCGATTTTTGGCTTATATGATAGATACCCCTGGTGTACCGTTTTGGCTATCCCTGACCACTCTAACACTGATCGATTTTGGCTTGTGTTAGAATGCGTCCTTGTATAACGTCCGACCTATTTCAGGTATACCCTGTCCTGTGCGTTGGTCAAACATTTCCCACTTGTTGTTGGTCAAACATTTCCCACTCATTGTTGGTCAAACATTTCACACTCATTGTTGGTCAAACATTTCCCACTTGTTGGTGATAAAACATTTCCCATGGCTTCAAATTGCATTTAAACATGAGCAAAAGCGGTAAAAATGAGATTAGCGCACAGCGGTGAAATGGCTCAGCATATTTTTTTTACTTGTTATCATTGTATCCTGTCCCCAGGGCAGTACCCGGACCCCCATACACCTTTTATGGCCATTATCTTGCATATATGCCCTCTTGGAGGGCACTTTCCTTTTCGGATGGTCGACCCCCATTGACTTGCATTACTTTCGAGTTCGAATTCAAACTTTTCGGCTGTTTGGGTGTTCGAGTTCGAACCAAACACGGGGATGTTCGACCCATCCCTACTCACAAACAATGGATAAGCCAGGCATGTAAATATCCAATGCAGGCTTGAATTCTTCATCATTTCATTTTCCCTTATGCAGCTCCAATGGCAATGTCATATGAGAAATCGAAGAATTGGACCTAGTGAAGGACCACAGATATGAAATAAGATTTAAAAGTATTTCTTGCACTTTCAATGTTTTAAAACGTTATTGCATATATAAAATATCACCTGGTTCCAGTGGCATACGGCTGATCAAAGCCTTGATCCAACTGTCCTGGACCTCGTCACTCGACACGTTTCATCTATCTGACTTCTTCAAGATCCCTTAGGTGACCTGGTCCTCAAACACTTAACCCTTTGGTCTCCAAGCACCCCCTAGTTTGCCCTCGTGCCACCACCATCGGCCATGCTCATCCAGCATACAAGTGTCCTCAGGGTTGTCCACATGTTCAGCGTGTGACCTTCATGGCACACAATGATCCCCAACTGACACAGATGACACCACCTGCTGACACGCTCACATCATGTCTGTGAACCACACTTCCCAAAATGATGCAGATGATGCCCAGTAACTACACATCCACAGAATTTCGTTGAACTACAGTACCCGAATTGATGCCCAATAATGACACACCTGTAAATGTAGCCAAAATGACAACAAAAACTGTGACACCCAATAATGTGATTGTAGGTGATTATATAAAGCTTGTGGAATATTAGCTTGGTCTAATTGAGCTTGGGAAGCCTTCTAAGTGAAGTCTTCAAAGTGAGCACGTACAGGAGATCTTCTGGTGAGTGATTTAGATTTTTGTTTCAAACAGATCTTTTCTATTCATCTTAAGGTTTCAAGTTAGGTCTGGTGAGTAAATTAGGTTAGGCTGGTGACTCATTTTCATACTGATTAGCATACAATTGGAATCAATTGGGTGGTATTTGCTTCAGGTTTAGCTTGTCCACTCCTTGCTGGGGCAGGTGTTCTTAGGTGATTATATAAAGCTTGTGGAATATTAGCTTGGTCTAATTGAGCTTGGGAAGCCTTCTAAGTGAAGTCTTCAAAGTGAGCACGTACAGGAGATCTTCTGGAGATACTCTGGAGGTAGTCTGAGGTTAGACAGGAGGTAGAAAATCTACAAAAAGGTAAGATTTGCTGGTTTTAAATCCATTCTTTTATAATGGCAGGCTTGGTCCAGTGTAAGAGCTGTCATGCATTTGTTTTTAGATCCAATTTTTGGAGGTTTGGAGTGTGCCTGATATGTAGGCAGCTCTCTTTATTGCAGCAGGAAATTGCCTGTTTGAAGTCTGAGATTTGTAAATTATCTGTTAGACAAACTCAGGCTATGACTGTTACTAAGCCACTGCCACAGAGGCCTCCTAGGAGCGGCAGATGGACTACTGTAGGATCTGGTAGACTTAGAGTTGTGGATAGAAGGCATGTCCCACAATCTGTGGCTCTTCTTAATTCTTTTGAGGCACTTTCAGAGTGTAGTGATAAGACGGATGTAGGCTCAGACACCATAGTTGAGGAACCACCATCCACTATGCCTAAGGTATGCAGCACTGCAACCAAGGACAAAAATGAAAAGGTGGGACTTGATAGAAGGCAATTGTTGCTGGGTGATTCTATCATAAGAGGTGTTGAGCTGGAGAGTAGTGGTTTGGTGAGATGTCTTCCTGGGGCTACTGCTCGTAGAGACAAGAGACGTATTCTCAATATTGTCAAACAAGCAAAGCAACAAGGGGAAGTGGACGTTCTAGTCCATCTAGGGACAAATGACTTGGCTAGCAATGAGGTTTCTGAGATTAAGGAAGATTTTTGTGTTCTTGGAGGTGAAATACAGCAGATTGCGTCCACTGTGTCATTCTCTGAAGTTTTGCCTGTGCATAACATTCAAGATAGGCAGATGTGCAATAGGGAATTCAATTTGTGGCTTCGGGAATGGTGTCGGGAGCAAGGATTTGGCTTTGTGTCCCATGATAGCTCTAATTGGAGCAGAAAGGAACTGTATAAAAAAGATGGTTTGCATCTTACTCATAGGGGAACATATGTTCTCAGTGAGAAGTTCAAAGGTTTCGCAAAGAAATATTTAAACTAGGAGGGGGGGACAAAAGGGTAAAAAACAATCTGCCGATTGTCCCCCAAAACTAAATCGGAGGGTGCAAGCAACATGCGATGTAAAAAATGACAAGCTCAGAGTCGTGTCTACAAATGCTCGCAGTTTAGTCAATAAAATCAATGAACTAGAGGCAATGATGGCAGCTGAAAAAGTAGATTTAGTGGCGGTTACTGAGACATGGTTCAGTGAGAAAAATAACTGGGACATAACAATACCGGGGTACACTTTATATAGAAAAGACAGAGAAGGTAGGAAAGGAGGAGGAGTGGCCCTGTATGTGAAAAACAACATAAAAACGAACCAAATAAAAGTGAGCGAGGTGAACATAGAGTCAGTTTGGGTTACGCTAACATTTGGCAATCATACAGTAGCTCGTGTAGGTGTGATCTATAGACCCCCTGGACAAGCAGAAGAACTAGATAATCTGCTGGTTGAGGAAATAGCCAAAATGGCAATGAAGGGGGAAGTTATTATCATGGGGGACTTTAATCTTCCTGATGTGAACTGGAAAACCAAAACAGCTGGGTGCACCAGGAGTACAAATATTCTAAACTCCCTACTGGGATTATCTCTAACACAAGTAGTTGAGGAGCCGACCCGTAAAGAGGCCATATTGGATTTAATACTCACAAATGGAGGTTTGGTATCAGACGTTGTTGTAGGTGAAAATTTGGGATCTAGTGATCACCAGTCAGTATGGTTTAATATAACAACAGGGATGGAGCCGCACCACACAAGAACGAAAGTTTTAGACTTTAAAAAAACAGATTTTTCTAAAATGAGATTTTGTGTGAATGAGTCATTATCAGACTGGAGGAGTTTAAAGGGAGTCCAGGAGAAATGGGATTATTTAAAGGAAGCATTATTGAAGGCCACAGGAAATTGCATTCGGCTTGTTAGCAAAAACAAAAAAGGGAAGAAACCACTGTGGTACTCTGCAGAAGTGGCCAAAATAGTGAAGAACAAAAAGATAGCATTCAATAATTATAAAACAACTCAGAGTGAAGAAGATAGGCAAACCTATAAGATTAGGCAGAAAGAGGCAAAGCAATTTATAAGAGCTTCCAAACCACACGCAGAAGAGAAAACAGCTCAGTCAGTAAAAAAGGGGGACAAAACATTTTTTAGATACATAAACGAGAAAAGAAAAGTAAAACAAGGATTAGTTAGATTAAAAACAAAGGAAGGAAGGTATGTAGAAGAGGATAAAGGTCTCGCTGACTGCCTCAATGAATATTTTTGTTCAGTCTTTGCAGAAGAAAAGGAAGGAAAGGGACCTCAGTTAGGAGAGAACACTAAAGAGACATTTACATATCAGTTTACAGAGGAGGAGGTTCTACAGCAGCTGTCTAAAGTAAAGACAAATAAGTCAATGGGGCCTGATGGGATCCACCCTAAATTATTAAAAGAGCTCAGTGATGTAATAGCAAAACCATTAACAGATTTATTTAACCAATCCTTGTTAACGGGAGTCGTCCCAGAAGACTGGAAATTAGCAAATGTTGTGCCCATTTACAAGAAGGGTAGTAGGGAGGAATCGGGGAACTATAGGCCAGTTAGTCTTACGTCAGTAGTGGGGAAATTAATGGAAACCATGTTAAAGGAAAGGATTGTTGAACATCTAAAAACACATAGATTACAGGATCAGAAACAACATGGGTTTACCTCAGGGAGATCATGCCAAACTAATCTTATTGATTTTTTTGATTGGGTAACAAAAATAATAGACACAGGTGGTGCAGTAGACATTGCTTATTTAGATTTCAGTAAGGCTTTTGATACTGTTCCGCATAGAAGGCTTATCAATAAATTGCAATCTTTGAGTTTAGATTCCAATATTGTTGACTGGATTAGGCAGTGGCTGAGCGACAGACAACAGAGGGTTGTGGTAAATGGAGTTTATTCGGCACAAGGTCTTGTTACCAGTGGGGTACCTCAGGGGTCAGTACTTGGACCCATTCTCTTTAATATTTTTATTAGTGATATTGCAGAAGGTATTAATGGAAAAGTATGTCTTTTTGCTGATGGCACAAAGATTTGCAACAGGGTTGACGTTCCTGGAGGGATCAGCCAAATGACAAATGATTTAGGTAAACTAAAAAAATGGTCGGAGTTGTGGCAATTGAGTTTTAATGTGGATAAGTGCAAGATAATGCACCTGGGACGTAAAAACCCAAGGGCTGAATATAGAATATTTGATACAGTCCTAACCTCAACATCTGAGGAAAGGGATTTAGGGGTCATTATTTCAGAGGATCTAAAGGTAAGTAGTCAATGTAATAGAGCAGCAGGAAATGCTAGCAGAATGCTTGGTTGTGTAGGGAGAGGTATTAGCAGTAGGAAAAGGGAAGTGCTCATGCCACTGTACAGAGCACTGGTGAGACCTCACTTGAGTACTGTGTGCAGTACTGGAGACCGTATCTCCAGAAGGATATAGACATCTTAGAGAGAGTTCAGAGAAGGGCTACTAAAATGGTGTACGGCTTGAAGGAGAAAAGTTACCAGGAAAGGCTTAATGATCTTAACATGTACAGCTTGAAAAAAAGACGAGACAGAGGAGATATGATAGAAACATTTAAATACGTAAAGGGAATCCACAAGGTAGAGGAAGGGAGTATATTTAAAAGGAAACAAAATAGCAAAACAAGAGGACATAGTCTTAGACTAGAGGGGCAAAGGTTTAACAGTAACATCAGGAAGCATTATTTTACTGAGAGGGTGGTGGATACATGGAACAGTCTTCCAGTAGAAGTGGTAGAGGCCAAAACAGTAATTGAATTTAAGCAAGCATGGGATAGGCATAAGGCTATCCTAAACAAAAGATAAATCCAGGTTAAGTATCCATGTAATTTGGCAGACTAGATGGGCCGAAAGGTTCTTATCTGCCGACATTTTTCTATGTTTCTATGTTTCTATGTAGCCGAAATGACAACAAAAACCAAAATACATTGTGGCAATACAATTGTGTTATACTGGTACCAAAATGCTGAGGTGGACGCACTGATGCCTGGAGACCCCAACACTCTATTGCAGACTGAGGTGGGCGAACAGCAATGGGAATTCCTTCACAGTCATCTCTCTGAGTCCTAAATACTGAGCATGCTGTTGCTGTAGTTCTCCATTATTTAGCTGCCTCTCTGAGTATAACCCAGTGTTCTTGTATCCTGTAATACCTGCATTGTCTACCTGTCCTGCTTGCTTGTGGTTTTCACAGGTGGGATATTTGGGTGCAAGCTTTTGATTTTGGGATAAAATATCTTGGTTTTGGGAGCTATCCATTATTACATTTATCTTAACAAGAGCCCCATATCCACTTCAAACAATGATGCTACCAACACCATGGTTCAAAGTCAGTATGATGGTGCTGTTTGGATGATGAGCTTTAGCGGCATTGTGCGAAACATAACTTATATACCATAAGTTACTGTAGTAACTACAGTGTCCCAGCTGGCCTCTTGATAGCTTCCATGATACGTTTGCTCCTTGTCCACTCAAATTTGAAGGGTCATTCTGATATTTGAAATGTCTCTACAGTACCACATTTCTCTACATTTTGGTGATGGTTTTGACTGTGCTTCATGGTACATCCAAAGCGTACATTGTTTTATATCCCTCTTGATACTTTTCAACTGTTAGCTGTGTCAATTTCTCTGGCAGTTCTTCATGAACCATGGTTCACCCAGTAGGATATAACCCCAAACAATTATAGAATTTAGCTAAGTTATGACGATAAGTTAGAATTTTAATAAAGGACTCAGAGGCGAGTATTGCAATCTCTTTCTTGCTTTCTAATACAGCAGCAAACAGAAATGTCGAAAAAGAAACATTAGACATTTAAAGAAACACTTTGCTAACAATGGACCAGTCTAACCCCCCCTTCCCCAGTGAGTCAGTCCAAAGTCCATAAGTAGATCCCTGTTCCCGCCTTTTCTCCCTCTTTTCTTGCCAACAACTATAACCAGACGAAGAAGTGAAGAAATATGATCCAGCCGGATTGCAGAAGAGCAGGAACTGCCAACAGAAGGATCTCAACATCTCACCGAGCTGAAATAAAAGGAAGAGTGAGATACTAGCGTGACAATGCGAACGCGCCTTCAAGTCATAAGTCCGCCCTGGGAGGGCAGGGTGGGCAATACTCACCTCTGAGTCCTTTATTAAAATTCTAACTTATCGTCATAACTTAGCTAAATTCTATAATTTTAATACAAGGACTCAGAGGCTCCTATTGCAAGTTCAAAGCTGGTCCATAAGAGAGGACGACCAATGAACAATCGGCTTAAAATAGAAAGTACGGAAGGTGGTCTCCCTAGACCAATCAGCCGACTTGAGTAAATCCTCCAAATGACAACCCGCAGACATCGTGGCAGATGCAGTCGCACTACGAACTGAGTGAGCTCCAAATCTAGGCACATCCACCCCCGCTAGCGCTAACAGCCATTTAAGCCAACGCGCCAGAGTAGTGGAACCGACCACGGCATGCGGCGAGCGAAAAGAAATAAAAAGGGGTTTCACATTATCCGATCGCAGCGACATCGTACGTGTTTCATACACTTGTAAACAGTTTACAGGACACAGGGCCGGTTGAGAAGGAAGCGCCGGATAAAACACCGATTTTATAGACGTCTTTGTCCGATGAGAGACGTCAAACCGGACCCCTTCCGGGACAAAAGACCTGACCTGAAAGTCCAAAGCCCGGACATCCCCCACTCTCTTACACGAGATGAGACAGAGAAGGGCCAAAGGTTTAGCCGAAAGTTGTCTCAACGATAACTGTTGATTAGAGGGCCATTCGTTCAAGAAATTGAGCAGAATTGCCACATCCCAAGTTTCTGAATACTGAGGGAGCGGAGGTCTTGAGCACCGAATGCCTCTCAGTAAGTGACAGACCAAGGGATGTTTGCCCACCGGAATCCTCTGGAAACCCACATGATAGACCGACAAGGCCGACCGATAAACATTAATAGTTCGATAAGCCTTTCCGTCATCAAAACATTCCGATAGAAAGTTTAAGATGAAGGTAATAGGGGCTTGAAAGGGATCCAAATTCCGTGGCATACACCAACCAGACCACTGAGTCCAGGCGGAGTCATAACAGGACAGTGTGCCTGGAGCCCATGCGGCCCGTAGGAGGGCCCTAGTCCGGCTCGAAACACTTCCGAACGTCCCGGGATCCCCGAGACCAGGGAGACTAGGACGCGACACGAGTCTCGTAGTAACAGTGGATGAGGAAGTCCCTGACCGTCCAACAGCAGATCCTGACATCTCGGTAATAACCGCAGGAAATCCACCAGGAGTTCCAGAAACACGGGAAACCATGTTTGGTTGGGCCAGAATGGGGCCACTAAAACCAACTCCGCCTCCTGCATCCGCACCTGGCGTAACGTCCGAGCCACCAACTGAAACGGTGGAAATGCATAATGAAGATGTCCCCTCCAGTCCTGAAGGAATGCATCGGTGGCTATTGTCACTGGATCCGGACGCCAACTGTAGAAGTTGGGTACCAGGTTGTTCAGGCGCGATGCAAAGAGGTCGATCTGAAACGGACCCCAAAGTCCCGTCACGACGGCAAAGATTGACGAGTTCAAACGCCAATCCCCGGAGTCCTCCGTGTGTCTCGAGATCCAATCTGCGATTAGATTCGAAACACCCGGTATGAACTGGGCTTGTACCGTGATCTGCCTTCAAAAGCACCACTCCCAAAGTTGTGTTGCCATCTCTGTCAGTAGGGAGGATCGAGGGCCCCCCAGGGCATTGATGTACCTCACGGCTGGGAAATTGTCCACTCTGAGGAGAACGGACACCTGACCTGCTGACTTGAGAAAGCTCTGCATAGCAAACAGGCCCGCCAATAATTCCAGACCATTGATATGGTTGCGAGCTTCCTGTGTCGACCAAGGTCCCCCGTTATCAAGGTTCCTAACCTGGCCCCCCAACCTGACAGGCATGCGTCTGAGTCTATCGTCACCGTGGGAGGTGGTGATGTGATAGACCTGCCGTTGCAGCACTGGAGGTTCTTGATCCACCAGAGGAGATCCTCTCGTGCTCCCCTCGAGAGCTGAACCCGATCTGAATAATCCCGACCCTCCCGTAGGAAATGGGCCATCAGGCATTGGAGGGCCCGATAATGGAGAGGTGCTGGATGTACCGCCAATTTCGAGGCCCCCAATAGCCCTATCATGCGTGAGAGATCTCGCAAGGTCGGGGTGGCATTATTGAGAAGCGCACGCACCTCCTTTAGTATAGACATGCACTTGTGCACTGGGAGTACCAGGGACATCGGTAAAGGTTGAACCGTGAAACCTAGAAATTCCAGAGATTGAACTGGATGGAGAATCGATTTTTCCGAGTTCATTAAAAAACCCAATTCTTGTAGCAGTGTTATCGTCTGCTGAATATGAATTTGCAGCAGCGTGGCGGATTCCGCCATCAGAAGGATGTCGTCCAGATAAATGATAAGGCGGATTCCTTGCGATCTGAGACGACATGTCACTGGCTTCAGAAGCTTGGTGAAGCACCAAGGCGCCGAAGAGAGTCCGAAAGGTAAGCAGCGGAAACGCCACGTGACGTCTTTCCATCGGAAACAAAGGAATCTCCTGAATTCCGCCGCCATAGGTACTGTTAAATAGGCATCCTTCAAATCTACCTTCGCCAACCAGTCCCCTTGTCGAAGAAGATCCTTTAACAGGTGCAAACCCTCCATCTGAAAGTGGTTGTAAATTACTGATAAATTCAGCTCTTTCAGATTGAGGACGGGTCGACTCCCCCCGCCCTTCTTGCGGACCAGGAATAGATTTCCCAAGAATCTCACATCTTCCCTTGAGGACCGCTCTATGGCTCCTTTCCGAAGGAGATCTGCAATCTCTTCGTCCACCAGCACTCCCTCCTCCGCCGTGAAGATCAACGGCAGGGGAAAGGAGTGCTGAACGGGGGTCAAGATGAAATTTATGATGAAACCCTGTACCGTGTGTAGCACCCATGTATCTGATGTGATCTTTTGCCATTGATGAAGGCATTTGGATAAACGGCCCCCCACTTGCACATTCATGTGAGGAATCAGAGAGCGCAATACCTGGAGATCTGTACCGGAAGTTGCGTCCTCCTCGATAGCCTCAGAAGCCTCTGGTACGCCAGGGTCGGGAACGGGAGGGAAAAAAATTTGAGACTCTTGTCTCTGATTGTGAGGCGTCATACGCCACAGAACCTCTTGAGGCGTCATACGCCACGGAGCCTGTGAATTGGCGGGAGAATCCTGCCCTTGCACGGCTGGCAGCGCGACCCCTGCCCCTGCCGGCCCGTGCAAAAACCCCCGTGGTGAACACCTTCTTTATGGAAGTAGTAACCTTCTCCAGTGTAGTAAAGGCTCCTGTATATTCTGCCATGTCTCGTAAGAACCCAGGACCAAATAGCATTCCTTGGGCCTTAACCCCAAGCTCATTATCTGCAACTGCCGCCAGTTGTGCATCCATCTTAAGCAAAATGCATTTGCGTCTCTCCGTAGCCAGAGCTGTATTTGTATTGCCTACGAAACTAATAGCTCTCTGGACCCAATTAGTAACTTCATAAGGGTCAAGCGTAGCATCGTTAATTTTAGCCTGTTCGGCCACATCTAACAGTTTGGCCAAAGGACCTATCGTGTCTAGGAGTTTATCTTGACAATTTTTGAAAGCCAGGTCTATGCCTCTATTCTGGGACCATCCTTTTGTCTCCACAAATTTTATAAATTTTTTGTCCACCTCCGGGGTCAAGCATGTTTTCCCTACTGTAGTAGGTCGGGGACACTCCGCTCTCATCCTGGATCTGGAAGTTTTATCAAGAGGTCTGCGCACACGCGCATCGATCCATGCCTCCACGTGTGGGGTGAGGGACCACTCTGTGGATCTAGGGTGAGATAAATCCTCAGGAGCGAACATGGGGTTCCCCATTGGGTCGTAAATGGGTCCCTCTGTAGCAGGCCCCTGTAAGGGCACTAAGGCCTTATCAGCAAACTCTTCGTCAGACGCGTAACCTCTAAGGTGTCTTCACCACCTTCTTCTCCAGATAAAGGGGGATTATATTGTCTACTGGAGGAGGAAGGGTGATCATTGGTATGAGAGTGGTCAGAGCGTTTACTACGCTTGGTCGAGTTTGACTCAATATGATGAGCTTTGTGTGAGCGCTTTCTTGGCGTGTGTGTCCCGGCATTGAATCCCCGGGCAGTGATACGGGGATGCCAGCCCCTCCAGCCTTGCGCTTATCTTTATTATTATCAGGCTGTTTCCCCATGGTTAGGGGAGAATCATTGGGCCTCACTTCGGTGAGAGAATCGCCCAAATCTTTAACCGGGAGAACTGGTGTTGCATCCATTTTAGTCTCTAAAATAGCCTCTTTAAGGGACTGAGTAAAAGAACTAGAAAGGGCATTAACCGCTTTGAAAACTGCTGATTCTATTGAGGCTTGGATATGGGGCTCTAACACTTTTTTATGTGTGGGGTCAGAAGGGCCTGCGGCTCTGGAGGTTGTCGCATTACCAGCCTTATCGGGAGGTTTATTCATGGGAGAGGAGCTGTCCTCCGATCCGGAGTCCCTTGTAGGGGAAGAATCCTTGGAGCTCATGCGTGAGGTAGCTTTCGATAACGGCATCTTGCGAAGTGTGAGGTAACGCTAAAATGGAGGCGGTCAAAGCGCGCAAAGATACCGCGCATGCGCCCCGCCCCCTAGTAATCGCCGCTATCGCGGACACGCTTACTGTAAATAACTCGTTTGAATAACGTAACAGAAATACCAGTGTGGAAACCTCGCAATTTCATTAAATAAAAACGATACTAACAGCACCCCAGTCGCCTCGGTTAGAGCCGGACGACCGGGAGAAAACCTCTATACAATAATAATACTGGAGAAACAGAATTTTATTCTTATCTTCTCCAGCAGCAAAAAAGAGGGAGAAAGGGCGGGAACAGGGATCTACTTATGGACTTTGGACTGACTCACTGGGGAAGGGGGGGGTTAGACTGGTCCATTGTTAGCAAAGTGTTTCTTTAAATGTCTAATGTTTCTTTTTCGACATTTCTGTTTGCTGCTGTATTAAAAAGCAAGAAAGAGATTGCAATAGGAGCCTCTGAGTCCTTGTATTAAAATTAAGTTTAATTCCTACAGCATGGATCCTAAACTTGAGATATCCACATGTTAATTGCATACAACTCCCAGGATTCTTTGAATGCAATTGATGTCCAGAGAATCATGGGTGTTGTAGTTCAGAAATGGGGGGGGGCTGAGATTCATGTCCTACGGCATCAACTAACTTTTTTTATTTAATTAGTCATAGTTATATGAATTTTAGATGTAGGTAAAGGGGATCACGCTATATTCTGGTTAAGAAATCATATCACTATTCTCTAACACAGTATATCTGCTTGATTGCTAATACAATGTAACACGAAGACATGTTCTTGGCAATTTTGCACATCAATGCTGATTAATGGGCAGTTAGTGTATACTTAGCAGCAAAGGAATTTAGGAATGCGATTCTGTTAGATTAGTGTGACCTTAATTTGGGAACAGCCATTTTTTAAATTGACCTTTGATAATATCTGTCTCAGGAGTTAAGCATTGCTAGCAAGGATGTTCTGTTATCTTTATTACCTGCTGATGTGAACAGATCTATTACATAAACTGACAATGCAATAATATAGCAGAAACATATTTTTCTATTATTAAACCTTCAATTGACTAATCTCTAGGGGGTATTTTATAATTATATTAAAACAACAAAGAAAACAAATGGGAATTGAGCAAGAAAGCCAATAAAGGATATATTCCCTATTTTGTTTGTGATGGATCATTAGGCATTTCCAGCTGATGTCCATAATGTTATTATGGTCCCCTTAAGAAACTATGGCTTTTACAACATTTGTTATTTATAGATGCTTTGTTTTTATTGTTGGTTTTATTTCCTTGACATCATCTTGCTTATCCCTGAGCAGACGTCTGAGCCTTTTGACAATAATTTTAATAAAGTATTTCGTACACATTGCATGTGAAATTCAATGTTACTGATTCATTTCCCAGTTGTATGTGCCCTATGTGTATAACAAATGTTATTATCACAGATAGTTATTATCAGCAAATATGCCAAAGAACATTTGAGGAATAATGATACAGGGTATTTTTGTCCAGTAGAACTCTCTCCCAGATCCCTTATAAACAAAAGTGTATTATGAACATACCCCTTAATTTAATTACTTTGTTTAAGCATTATTAAAATAATTATTATGTTTTATAAAAACGTCAAATGGTTTATCTAGAACATTTCCATAGACTTTAATAGTGACTTCTGTAGATAAATAATTTGAGATTTTTCTAGCTGGTTATAATAATTTAAAAATGCATATCTATCCTACTATCCTGTCCTTTGGAGGGGTTACGACGGTGTGAGAACAAACTTATCGCTCGTGTCACCTTGATTGCTCACAGAGCCTTGGCGACGCACTGGAACCAAACGATGCTCCCCTCCTATCCGGAAGTGCTCGAAATGTTTACGGAAGTGCGCATGATGGAACAACTCACGTCCCAGCTCCATGATACTCCTCATATCTTTCTAAAGATCTGGGCTTCCTGACTTGTTTGCCCGGCCTAACCCTGAGTGATGGAGATGTGTGGTATGTTCCCCACTACTGGTGGCCGCCATCTTCCCCCCCACCCCAATTTTCTTTCTTTCTTTTTTCTCTTTCTCTTTTCTTTGTTTTTTCTTCACTCTCTTTTTCTTTCCGTCTTTTAGCATTTGTCTTATATTTTCTTCTGCATTGTATCTATTGTATTGTTCTGTTATAAAACCTTAAGAAAAAATGATTTTTTTTAAAAAAAAGAATGCATACCCATCCAAAGGGCCATCGTACTTTGTTTATCTCTCTACCTATCTATATAAACTCAGAGAAGGTGCATTTCTATTTTTTTTCTACAGTTTGTTTTTATTTTGTTCCTTTTTATTTAGCATCCTTATTACATCTGTATCAGTTGTAAAATCTATGTAATCCATCAATCACTAAGTGCCAGCCGTCATGGAGCAGTTACATTTTCTTTGACTATAGTGGTACCTCCTGCAAGCAGTGGCTCTATCTTGTGGAAATGTAGCTAGTCGTAACCTATCACATATTACTGTCAAGTATTAATACTGCTAGAAGAACCTGTTATGAAGTCCTGTGGGACCACAGACTCATACGTTTGTATTGTGCTAGCTTGTTTGAATTCAGTTCTGGTTTAGTATATGAGTACAGAAATGCTAGTTTACAGAATGTTGATGTATATTGTAAATTGCAGGTGCATGTGTATAGTTTATATATGCATGAACACCGAAGTATATCTAATTACCATGCCAGTGAGTGTGAATGGAAAAGTGAACACATTTTCAGGATCTGTATTAATCAATGGTGTTGTTATATTGGGTGATAGTGTGTAAATGCAGCAGTTTATGTTTTATGGGGTGTCACTGAGTACATGTAGGCAGAGGGTGCAAAAGAAGCGTCATTCTATAGAAGCTATAGAAAATACATTCATATGCATTTTAATTTGTGTTTGAATGAGGGTATTGGAGCATAATATCCCCGAAGCTGTGGCATACCTCAACCGCCTAAACCCATTTCAGATCTTGACTCATATACTGTAGCTGTTACTGCCACTCCCTGTTAAAGTCTCCTGCAAGTCTATGCAATCTTGCAGTGCCAGTGGAAGGACACTGAGAACTATTTGGAGCAAGCTTCCTTCTGAAAGTGCCAAAAGGAGGCGGCAGATCATGTCCTTGTCTGCACTGAGGGACTAGATGTGAATGTTGGATTGTTTTCATGTACAGTACTTTTTATTCAGTGTTAACTGATTTTGAAAAGGCAAAACGAGTTAAATCAAGGTTCCAAGAGCTGGAATTTTCTAACACCATCTCAAGACAAGAATAATGAGTGACTTTGGTATTTATTCTTCAGATGGCCACAGGTTAGCATTTCCTATACAAAAAGGGGTATTCAAAGAGAGCCGAACTTGCCACCCAAAGGCAATGAACGGTGATTGTAATTTCACTGTATGGGGCAATTTCGTGTCAGTTCGGCTTATTGGAAAGCTGTCAATTTGCCAAACAGTGGTGAATTGACAGCAAAATATGGTGCAGTTTGCCGCAGATTGCCAAAAGTCGGCAGCAGTGAAATTGTCCCATAGAAAAGTAATGATTAATCTATTCAGAGAACGCCGAACTGCACTGAAATGTCAATGAAAATGTCTGATTTTTGGTGGTTCAGTTCAACAGGTTTAAACAGACAAATCCCATAAGATTCAATGTAAAAATATTATTGTTTTTATTCAACTGTTTATTTATTCTTTTCAATTTCAACAAAAAGTGATTTTATTGATTTATTTTTTGGAATTTGTTTGGATTTTTAGGCAAAATTTTGGATTCCCATTTTTTTTTATTCTGCAATAGACTGTTTTATTATTTATTCTAGGACCTTTTTAGTATTTCCAATTTTCCACACATTTTAATGCATTTTTATTGTTTTAAACACCTTTTAAAGATTAGCAGAGTTCGATTTTTTTTTTTACCTGCAGTTTCGCGCGCTTGGCGGTCAGTTCAGTGCTCTTCAGTGGTGTTTGGCGGGCTGATCGGCGGTCTCTGGCGGTGGTTTTCAGCGTCTCCATGTTTGGCGCAATTTGGGGTTGGCGAACTTGAATCGCCGAAACGCACCGAAGTATGCCTGTACAAGAAAGCACTGAAATTTTACTGAAATTTCGGTGCTTTCTGAATAACCCTCAAAGTGTAGGAAATGTCAATTTACATTTAAACAACAAAATTGAAATAAAAACCCCAAATTATCATGCGTTGGACATAATAGATGAATATAGTGTGAGTGTCATGCAGCTTTATATGAATGTGGCAGTGTAACAAATCCCAAAAAGCTCACACTTAAAAATGACAGTGAATACAATGTACACATTCAAAGTCAATAAAACACCTCTATATATATGTAACAGTTGTGTATAAACCACACTCATAAATTTGGATTATACACAACTTGGATTATCCCGTGAACTCTGGGATCTCGCGAGATTGCAGCTGGCGGTTCAAAAACGAGTGGCCGAGCTGCAACCTTTGCCAGCTGCTTGAAGCAACAATGCCACCTGGAGGGTCCTGTTAGAGCACTCTGCCAGCCTCTACATCTGAGGTCTGTGAGGCACATATATATGTCTGTGGGGGGGTATGTGTCTATATAAATATATATATATATATATATATATATTTGGATAAGCCTGATCTCTGCTTAAAAAAAAAGCCATCTAGTGTGGCATGGCATTGATTTAAGGGTCCTGTGTAACAACAGACCCAGGATGCATAACAGTGAGACAGATGTAATTTGCATATCCTACCCAGAATTCCTTGCTTCATATGGGGAATGTAGCACAGGAGATCTGGGATGCAGTTGTTTGAATTGCTGTGATGTGCAAGTGGCTTCTGCAGTAATAAATATAATATATATATATATATAATATATAAGGGTTGTGGTGAAGGACTAAAAGTGAGACAAAAAGCCTCCACACTATCAAAAGTGTGTTTAATGTTACAGAAGCCACTTGCACATCATAGCAATTCAAAGAATTGCATCCCAGAGCTCCTGTGCCACATTCCCCATATGCAGCAAGGAATTCTGGGTAAGATATGCAAATGACCTCTGTCTCACTTTTACACATCCTGGATCTGTTATTACACAGAACCCTAAAATCAATGCTATGCCACTTACTTACCTATGGTCCAAACATCCACTGCAACTGGTCATGCCTGTCTCCTAGCTGATGAGGGTTTAACAAACCTGAAACAGCGCTGTCCTAGGAGTGGCTTTGACCAGTTGCATAACCTTATCTTAGCTACAAAGCCACAGTGTGGCATAGCATTGATTTTGGGTTCTGTGTAATAACAGATCCAGGATGTGTAAAAGTGAGACAGAGGTCATTTGCATATCTTACCCAGAATTCCTTGCTGCGTATGGGGAATGTGGCACAGGAGCTCTGGGATGCAATTCTTTGAATTGCTATGATGTGCAAGTGGCTTCTGTAACATTAAACACACTTTTGATAGTGTGGAGGCTTTTTGTCTCACTTTTAGTCCTTCACCACAACCCTTATAGACACTTACTTACCTATGGTCCAAACATCCACTGCAACTGGTCATGCCTGTCTCCTAGCTGATGAGGGTTTAACAAACCTGAAACAGCGCTGTCCTAGGAGTGGCTTTGACCAGTTGCATAACCTTATCTTAGCTACAAAGCCAGTGTGGTATAGCATTGATTTTAGGGTTCTGTGTAATAACAGATCCAGGATGTGTAAAAGTGAGACAGAGGTCATTTGCATATCTTACCCAGAATTCCTTGCTGCATATGGGGAATGTGGCACAGGAGCTCTGGGATGCAATTCTTTGAATTGCTATGATGTGCAAGTGGCTTCTGTAACATTAAACACACTTTATATATATATATATATATACACACACTGAGTGGCCAGATTATTATGACCACCTGACTTTTTTTAGGCAAATTAGTTATAATTTCACGCTGAGGTTGCAAGTGGGCCAGTCCATTATAAATAGGGAAGCAGGTTGATTACCACAACAGTAGAAGTGATTTTTTTCTGAAGATATGGGTAAACAACGTGATTTAACAGCCATTGAACGTGGAATGATTGTTGGCGTTCGGAGCCATGGAGCGAGGATCAGCAAAACAGCATAATTTGTTAAATGTTCAAGAGCAGCTGTTGTTAAAGTGTTTATAGACTGGATTGTCAGCTGAAAATCTCTGGCTGAACGTGCAAATTGTGGCTGTCAGCGACTAGTCAATGTTAGGGCAGAATGGAGAGTGGCAAGACTGGTACAAGACAACAGATGGACAACAGTGCATCAGATTACTGCAGATCTTGATCAGGGATCCTCTCAAATGATCTCTGAATGCACTGTTCGCCGTACACTGCATTGTGTTGGGATATGGAAGCCGTAGGCCTTTTGGAACACCTTTGCTGTCTGCAGTTAACAACATAAAACGTCTCCAATTCACACAGGAACACGAGGATTGGACAGTTGAGCATTGGAAAAAAGTCATGTGGTCCAGTTGCATCATGCAGATAGCAGAGTGAGAATTTGGCGGAAACAGCATGAAAGCATGCACCCCACATGCATAAGTACAACTCTTCAAGCTGGTGGGGGCAGGGTTATGGTTTGGGGCCCTTTAATATGTGTGGAACAACGTCTGAATAGCACAACATACCAAAGCATTGTTGCTGATCAAGTTGATCCTATCATGTTGATGGCGTTTCCCAATGGAGATGGCTTCTACCAACAAGACAACGCGCCATGCCACGGTGCTCGTATTGTGCAGGAGTGGTTTCAAGAACACGAGGGAGAATTTACCTTACTTAGGTGGCTCCCACAATCACCAGATCTCAATCCAACTGAGCATTTGTGGGACGAAGTTGAAAGAGCCATCAGGCAGCTGGTTCCACAACCATCAAATCTCACAGAACTGGACAGTGCTATTCATCAGACATTGTGTCAGATTCCTCGTATCAACTTTCAACATCTCGTGGAGTCAATGCCAAGAAGAACCGCAGCAGTATTAAAGGCAAAAGGTGGCCCAGCGAAGTACTGATGGGGTGGTCATAATAATCTGGCCACTCAGTGTATATATATATATATAGTATCTACAAGGGTTGTGGTGGAGGACAAAAAGTGAGATAAAAAGCCTCCACACTGTAATAAGTGTGTTTACTATTGCAGAAGCCACTTATACATCACAGCAATTCGATGAATTGCATCCCAGAGCTCCTGTGCCACATTCCCCATATGCAGAAAGGAATTCTGGGTAGGATATGCAAAGGACATCTGTCTCACTTTTATGCATCCTGGGTCTGTTATTACACAGAACCCTAAAATCAATGCTATGCCACACCGTGGCTTTCTAGCAGAGATAAGGTTTATGCAACTGGTCAAAGCAACTCCTAGGACAGCGCTGTTTCGGGTTTGTTGGACCCTCATCAGCAGGAGCTAGGCATGATGACCAGTTGCAGTGGATGCTTGGGACCCGTCGGGCAAATCAGTATCTGCAAGGGTTGTGGTGGAGGACAAAAAGTGAGATATATATATAATGTCTGTGGGGGTATGTGTGGATATATATATATATATATATATATATATCCCCACAGACATAAATATACCCCAAAAGACATAAATATATATACATATATATACCCCAACAGAGATATATATATATATACAGTCAGGTCCAGAAATATTGGGACATCGACACAACTCTAACATCTTTGGCTCTATACACCACCACAATGGAGTTGGAATGAAACAAACAGGGCTCGAGTCGAGCGGGGACGCGCGGGAACGGCGTTCCCGCACTTCTCCCACAGCGGAACGCTGCGGGAACGCAGCGTTCCCGCTGTGGCCCGAGCCCGAAAGGCTGGAGCAGGCGGCCGCCGTACTTAGCCGGCGGCCGCGTGCTTCCTGTTAGAACGGCCGCAGACAGGAAGTGGAGCCGCTCGCCTGGCTGTTTCATCCCAGGCGAGCGGCTCCACTTCCTGTCTGCGGCCGTTCTAACAGGAAGCACGCGGCCGCCGGGCGCAGACGCCGCAGAGAGGTGAGCTGGGGGCACTATCCATGAGCTGAGCTGGGGCAGTATCCATGAGCTGGGGGACATTTCCATGAGCTGGGGGGCAAATCCATCAGCTGGGGGGCATATCCATGAGCTGGGGGGCATATCCATGAGCTGGGGGACATTTCCATGAGCTGGGGGACATTTCCATGAGCTCGGGGGCAAATCCATCAGCTGGGGGGCATATCCATGAGCTGGGGCATTTCCATGAGCTGGGGGCATATCCATGAGCTGGGGGGCATATCCATGAGCTGGGGCATTTTCATGAGCTGGGGGCATATCATCATGAGCTGGGGGGCATATCCATGAGCTGGGGATGGGCATATCCAGCTGGGGCAGGGGGGCAATCCATATGATCTGAGGGGGGCGGCCATTTCTATGAGCTGGGGGCATATCTATGAGCTGGGGGGCATATCCATGAGCTGGGGGCATTTCCATGAGCTGGGGGCATTTCCATGAGCTGGGGCATTTCCATGAGCTGGGGGTCATTTCCATGAGCTGGGGGTCATTTCCATGAGCTGGGGGTCATATCCATGAGCTGGGGGTCATATCCATGAGCTGGGGCATTTCCATGAGCTGGGGGTCATATCCATGAGCTGGGGGTCATATCCATGAGCTGGGGCATTTCCATGAGCTGGGGGGCATTTCCATGAGCTGGGGGGCATATCCATGAGCTGGGGGCAAATCCATGAGCTGGGGGCATATCCATGAGCTGGGGGACATTTCCATGAGCTGGGGGGCAAATCCATGAGCTGGGGCATTTCCATGAGCTGGGGGCATATCCATGAGCTGGGGGGCATATCCATGAGCTGGGGCATTTTCATGAGCTGGGGGGCATATTCATGAGCTGGGGGCATATCCATGAGCTGGGGGGCATATCCATGAGCTGGGGGGCAAATCCATGAGCTGGGGGGCATATCTATGAGCTGGGGGGCATATCCATGAGCTGGGGGCATTTCCATGAGCTGGGGGCATTTCCATGAGCTGGGGGTCATTTCCATGAGCTGGGGGTCATATCCATGAGCTGGGGGTCATATCCATGAGCTGGGGCATTTCCATGAGCTGGGGGGCATTCCATGAGCTGGGGGCATTTCCATGAGCTGGGGGCATATCCATGAGCTGGGGGCAAATCCATGAGCTGGGGGGCATATCCATGAGCTGGGGGACATTTCCATGAGCTGGGGGCAAATCCATCAGCTGGGGGGCATATCCATGAGCTGGGGCATTTCCATGAGCTGGGGGCATATCCATGAGCTGGGGGGCATATCCATGAGCTGGGACATTTTCATGAGCTGGGGGGCATATTCATGAGCTGGGGGCATATCCATGAGCTGGGGGGCATATCCATGAGCTGGGGGCAAATCCATGAGCTGGGGGCATATCTATGAGCTGGGGGGCATATCCATGAGCTGGGGGGCATTTCCATGAGCTGGGGGTCATTTCCATGAGCTGGGGGTCATTTCCATGAGCTGGGGGTCATATCCATGAGCTGGGGCATTTCCATGAGCTGGGGGGCATTTCCATGAGCTGGGGGCATTTCCATGAGCTGGGGGCATATCCATGAGCTGGGGGGCAAATCCATGAGCTGGGGGGCAAATCCATGAGCTGGGGGCATATCCATGAGCTGGGAGCAATATCCATGAGCTGGGGCAGTATCCATGAGACCTGGGGGCAATATCCATGAGACCGGGGGGCAATATCCATGAGACCTGGGGGCAATATCCATGAGACCTGGGGGCATTATCCATGAGACCTGGGGGCATTATCCATGAGACCGGGGGCATTATCCATGAGACCTGGGGGCATTATCCATGAGACCTTGGGGGCATTATCCATGAGACCTTGGGGGCATTATCCATGAGACCTTGGGGGCATTATCCATGAGACCTGGGGGCATTATCCATGAGACCTGGGGGCAATATCCATGAGACCTGGGAGCATATATCCATGATACCTGGGGGCATTATCCATGAGACCTGGGGGCAATATCCATGAGACCTGGGGGCAATATCCATGAGACCTGGGGGCAATATCCATGAGACCTGGGGGCATTATCCATGAGAGCTGGGGCATTATCCATGAGAGCTGGGGCAATTCTATCCATGTGAACTGGGAAATATATCCATATAACCAGTGCTGTGTATATAATTCTGGGGGGTCTGTGCCTGGATATATATATATAGATTATATATAAAACGCGTTAGTCCAGTTGCCAAAATCGCGAGTATACCTGTACGTAGTGATACCTTTCACTGATCAGTATAGTTTCCAGTTTACACTCTTGAAAGCTTGTCTTTTAAATGTAAAGTTAACCCAATAAAAATGGTATCACAGGCTCGTCCGGCTATACTCGTGATTATATATATTTTTTCTTCAGGTAATAGGGGTTGTGGAATTCGTGGGTGAGTTCCCTCACTTTTTTTCCCAGGACTTGACCCCTGGAAACAAACACAATGTGCTTTAACTGCAGACTGTCAGCTTTAATTTGAGGGTATGTACATCCAACTCAGGTGAACGGTGTAGGACTTACAGCAGTTTGCAGATGTGCCTCCCACTTGTTAAGGGACCAAAAGTAATGGGACAGAATAATAATCATAAATCAAACTTTCCCTTCTTAATACTTGGTCGCAAATCCTTTGCAGTCAATCACAGCCTGAAGTCTGGAACGCATAGACATCACCAGACGCTGGGTTTCATCCCTGGTGATGCTCTGCTCGGCCTCTACTGCAACTGTCCTCAGTTCCTGCTTGTTCTTGGGGCATTTTCCCTTCAGTTTTGTCTTCAGCAAGTGAAATGCATGCTCAATGGGATTCAGGTCAGGTGATTGACTTGGCCATTGCATAACATTCCACTTCTGTCCCTTCAAAAACGCTTTGGTTGCTTTTGCAATATACTTTGAGTCATTGTCCATCTGCACTGTGAAGCGCCGTCCAATGAGTTCTGCAGCATTTGGCTGAATGTGAGCAGATAATATTGCCCGAAACACTTCAGAATTCATCCTGCTGCTTTTGTCAGCAGTCACATCATCAATAAATACAATAGAACCAGTTCCATTGGCAGCCATACATGCCCACGCCATGACACTACCACCACCATGCTTCACTGATGAGGTGGTATGCTTAGGATCATGAGCAGTTCTTTTCCTTCTCCATACTCTTCTCTTCCCATCACTCTGGTACAAGTTGATCTTGGTCTCATCTGTCCATAGGATCTTGTTCCAGAACTGTGAAGGCTTTGTTAGGAGTTGTTTGGCAAATTCTAAGCTGGCCTTCCTGTTTTTGAGGCTCACCAATGGTTTACATCTTGTGGTGAACCCTCTGTATTTACTCTGGTGAATTCTTTTCTTGATTTTTGACTTTGACACACATACTCCTACCTCCTGGAGAGTGTTCTTGATCTGGCCAACTGTTGTGAAGGGTGTTTTCTTCACCAGGGAAAGAATTCTTCATTCATCCACCACAGTTGTTTTCCGTGGTCCCCCTGGTCTTTTGGTGTTGCTGAGCTCACCGGTGCGTTCCTTCTTTTTAGAATGTTCCAAACAGTTGTTTTGGCCACGCCTAATGTTCTTGCTATCTCTCTGATGGGTTTGTTTTGTTTCTTCAGCCTAATGATGGCTTGCTTCACTGATAGTGGAGGCTCTTTGGATCTCATCTTGAGAGTTGACAGCAACAGATTCCAAATACAAATAGCACACTTAAAATGAACTCTGGGCCTTTTATCTGGGCCTTACCCCACATTGTAATTGGGGTAATGAGGGAATATCACAGACCCTGGCCATGGAACAGCTGAGAAGCCAATTGTCCCATTACTTTTGGTCCCTTAACAAGTGGGAGGCACATCTGCAAACTTCTGTAAGTCCTACACCGTTCACCTGAGTTGGATGTACATACCCTCAAATTAAAGCTGACAGTCTGCAGTTAAAGCACATTGTGTTTGTTTCATTCCAACTCCATTGTGGTGGTGTATAGAGCCAAAGATGTTAGAATTGTGTCGCTGTCCCAATATTTCTGGACCTGACTGTATATACACACACACACACATACCCCCACAGATAGATAGATAGATAGATAGATAGATAGATAGATAGATAGATAGATAGATAGATAGATAGATAATCTCTGTTCTTATTGAAAAGCGGTCACATGACTTCAAATAAAAATTTTGGTACTCGGTATTGGTGAGTACGTGAAAAAAGTATTGGTACTTGTACTCTTAAAGTGGCAACGGTGCAACCCTATCTATAGGAACTGGGCAACTATCTATACAACCATAAAATCTTTTTTTAAAAAATAACAACAACATAGGTTGCTCATTTATTGAAATAAAACACTGTTTTTAATTTAATTTACATTTAGCTGCTGCAACAGGGACATTTTCTGTCTTGGCTGGAATAGGTCAGGAGCTGTTATGATTAATGGGTGAGGCCATTATACTTTATGTGCCACTCGTTAATCATAATGGTTCACTTGGAATAAGGTCCAGCAAGTTCTGAGAATGTATTTCTTAGTATAATAAATAGTAGCCTAATGGATTGTAATGACATATATATATTTTATTCAGGAGTGAAGGGGAACCACATTGTATTTCGCATATAGCCTTCACTGATAAGTCTTCGCTGGTTTCTGTGTATTCGTTTGTGGATCTGCGCTAGACCACAGAATTAGTCTTTGTGGAATGCAAACATGTGAATTTAATGCATTTTTTTTAATGTTTACCTTTCTCCTCATTCCTGTATCTCTGTTTCACTAGATGTGTCTATGCTATCACTTGAAGTGCATCTAGAGAGACCAAGTGCACTTTTGCTGTGATGACATTTCAAGGGATGGACATCACATTTGTGATAAATATCAGTTTGATATCTCATCCCTTGATGAGATATTTCAGTCTATGTTTGGCCCAATCCAATGCCTTGTACTGCCACCATGGTTCGCTCTGTGTGGGTGGATCTAGCTGGGGCCATCCTGTAGCCAGGCCTGCCCTTTGGGTAGGGAGAGCAGGGCACAATCCGTGGGGCCCACACTTCAGGGGCCCTTGCACCTTTACCGAAACCCACTGTGTGATAAAAAGTTCCAATAATTAAGTATCAGAGGACAGCCTTGTAAATACCTGGCGCAGAACTGGAGGGCCCTAATGCCTCCAGCCATGCCCCCCATATGTGCACAACGTAGCCAAGACGTTCAAGAAGAGTGGTGCCTGTGAAGTTGAGAGTAAAATGCATAAAAGTCAGTGTCCAGCATGGATCTCCACCTGCCTCCATGACTGCCAGACTGAGACTCCCCCACTACCAATTAAGTAATGACATGGGGGGTGTTAGTGTGTCTTCTGGGGGAGAGGTGTCTATCTGGGGAGAGAGGGGGAAAAGGTGTCCGTCTGGGTGTGAGAGGGGTCAGGTGTATCTATCTGGGTGGTTCTGTGTCTATTTGGGAAGATTGGTGTGGGTGTCATTGTGTGTATAAGAAGGTGGCGTTGATAGGGGCCCCGCAAAATGTTCTCACCCAGGGCCCTGCAAATGCCAGGTGTAGCCCTGCATGCAGCGGTGTGTGATTGGCCCACCATGATGACCTTGCCAACCTGACTTGTTAGGTAGCATAACGACAGTCAATGGAGCGCGCACACCAAGTAGAGGGATATCCTGTAGGTCAGCTCTCTGCTCACAGCTGTCTCTCCCTGTGTGACATTCTGAAGGGATGTGAGGAAAAAAAAACTTCACATGGAATTACTTCATTGTTCAATTATATAAGTTAGAATTTTTTTTACCACATACTGTATATAGGGAGTGTTTCCCTGTCAAGGGAGAGTTTGTTGGTCAGGACACTCTCAATTTTCTCTTTGCTTCATCCCTTATATTGTAGTTCACTTGTAAGATTTGGCAGAAGCGTAGTATCCACTCAGTGTGACCGTGACGGACTTATGGGAATGTCAAAAATTCATGTGCGTCTGGCACAATCCTGTACTGCACTCTGGAATCCAGCTGATCCACCAAACACATGCTGAGTCTGCTGAGTATGGTTGAAGTCATAACATGACACAACTGTTGTAGTTTGGGGACGCACATCTGAATACTTCCTAACCTATACGGCCTGCCTCAACTAGTTTACTTTGACCTTGCTTCTGATTTTCTCTTTGATTATATACATTCTGAGGTTGCTACGTCTGTATCCTGAGCTCATGTTTTAAAACACAACAGGGAATGCAATTCCACCTGCAAAATTTATGAGGACATCACATTACCATGTGTTTTCCCTGCATGCCAACCCTTCGGCTTTCCCTGACACTTACACTTTCAGGGGCGCAGTTGGGAGCCTTCACTGAAACTATGTTATAAGATTTCAGCAGATAATGTACAAGGGCACATCCTGATGGGAGGGAGAGAGGTATCATTTACTAGTTGATAGTTGGAAGCATCATAAATATCTCATGGATTAATTTAAATCTTTCTGCCTAAAATCATTTGATTGATATAGACAAGGATCAGCCACTAACATTAAAATATCAAGCTGATCCCATTCATCCTGATCAGAAATGTCTCAGCCCTTTAACAGGGACGATCTCCAGTATAGTGATAGAGGTAGAAAACAGCTTCTTATTCTGTGATTAATAGATGGTAAACATGTATCCTGTTCATGTGCTTTAAATGGTGTGGACAGGGTACATAACTGAATCTACATTTATGCATCACGTGTGCTTGTATGTTTACTTTTAAATTATTGTATTCACTCCTCTAGTTTCTAGTATAATTTAAGATGCTTGTTGATATTCTGAATATATTTTTATAACAAATTATTATTTTTTTTAAATCCTTTATTTTTGAATTTTTCTCAGACAACGTGAACATCAAAAGTTAAGTAAAGGCCGCGCAGGGCCAATAAAAGGTAGCCACATAAACACTTATAGAATGAAAAATAACAAATGCAAAATGTTACATATCACAGCAGGTGTAAAAAGGACAGCAAAAAGTGTCTTCGTAAAGCGAAAAGAGTGTCCCCAGCCGGGGAACTTCAGCGTAAACTCCGCCAAAACAAGAACAGCGAATCCTCAGCATATAAAAAAAAAAAAATCAGGGGGGAGGGGGAACCTTCCCAGATAGGGGGTCTCATTGAAAAAACGAAAAAACTCAGCATGTGAGGGGGGTTACATTGGGGGGGGGGTGAAGCAAAAATAAAAATTTGGGGGTGGGAGAGAAAGAACGTGGCAAAGGCCAAAAATGTGACATTCCTGGCGCAAGCCCTGTAGCCCAAGGGGCCGTGGGAGGCCAAGGAGGGAATTTGTCACAAGGCCAGGGCACTCAAGGGTTTACCTTGAGATAGCCCAGACGTGCCCAAGGTAGGAGAAAAAACAATAACAAAAAAAGGGGGGGAATGGGTGGGGGAGACGGGGGGAGAGCAGTCTCATCGAGCAAAATCCTTCCATAGAATATAAAAGAAGTCCTCCGTAGGGAGTAAGCACAGCTAAAAGAAAGTCTCGGATACTCAACGGGAAAGTCTCAGCTAGCAGGTGAGGGGAAGGAGGGGGAAAAGAACGCTTGGAGGGGAGACACATCGAACTAGGGAGAGCAAGTCCCGAATCCAACAGAGGTGAGGGGAGAAAGTCCACATCAGCCCGTATCCAACCAAGAGGCCGGTAGGGCAGCTCCATCGGGCACAAGCACCTCACAGGAGGTGCATCGGGCAGGCAGACTCCAGAAGTCTTCAGCTGCGGCAAACGCCGCAATGCGGGACCCAGCGCGACATTCTAGCCCGCAATCAGTTGGCTTCCCCAGCATCACCTCCGCAGACGACACAAGGGAACACTCGGAAGTAAACTCAAAAGCCAACGCTCCGATTTCAATCTCCTCCAACGCCAGAGTGTCCCCACTGCTTGAATCCAGGGATGAGCCTCCCCGGAGCGCCACCTGCGTACCTTCAGCTGCGCAGCCCTCTCTATCGCTCTCCACCTCCAGGCTAACAGCTCTGCAAAAAGGCAGACATTCCTCCGGGGTACTGCAGCCAGAATCCACCGCTGCCACACAGCCCTTCAGCGCAGACATCATCCTCCTCCTGTCCCCATCGCAGCGATCTGCCGTCAGGACCGGACAACCCTCCTCGCTTCCAGCAGGTGAGGTTCCTTCCGACGCATACTCAGCTCGGGCCTCCGTCTCTCGGTCATCTCGCAGCACTGCCATCAATCTCTGCCAGGAGCCGCGGGTCAGCGGGCTCCCATCATCCTCCGGGCAGTAACCCTAGGCACTCCTCCAGATCCACGACAACAGTCCCCAAGTCTCTAGCAGGGGGGAACATGACAGCCGCCGCCATTCCACATGTTCCCCGCCTGCTCTGCCGCAGAAACAGCAGCCGCATTCAGAAGATGGGGGCCCTCCATCCTCCGAGCCCACGCCAGCTGACCGCCTGGGCCAGGTAACATTGCAGGGGAAGGCCTGGGAAGCGAGGAATGAGCCAAGGCAAAACCAGAGGATAGGCCTCAAAATGGCCGACGGGGAGACACACCGCTGGGAGACAGGGCCACAATCTCTTCTAAGCTCTGGAGGGGGAACAGAACAAGCTCCAGAGCACTCCACCCAATGGCCAGATGCGCAGGGGCTCTCAGAAGGAGTAGTCAAGTGACAAATCCGGGTCGAAACCGTCTCTGGCAGCTATAACAATAGGAGCTCTGCTAAGGCACGTCTGCTCCCCTGCACGGCCAGCCACGCCCCGTCATAACAAATTATTTCAAACCTAGCTCATATTTTGTCAAGTCCCTTGCCGCTGACACCAAAGGAGGTCCAGATCTGAGTCTGTGCCATCCTGAAACCCATCAACATGTTCCAGACCAGAGTTCTAATCGAGCCCTGTACTGCTTCTCCAGCCCAGGGTTTCCTGTGGATTCATGAAACCCTCAGGTTCAATAAGTCCCCACGTGATGTCTCCTCCATATATGCCCTGCACTTTAGCATTGAATTCAGACTGTGAAGTCTCATGCTCTGTGGACCACTGCCAGTTCCTGAATTCCTGGATCCCAGCCCTGTTAAATTGGACTTTTTATACCAGACCTCTTGCCTTCCTTACCAGACATCTTTGTGTACCAGACCCCCTTGCTTTACTTACCTGGACTTAGGTTACATCCAAAGGCTTTCGCTGATCCTTGAAAAAAGACCCCTTTTGCTTCCACACCTACCATAGATCCTCTGTTACTGCGTATCTGCCCCTGTGCCCTGTGATCTGCCTTTGTTTATATCCTGTCTTCCTGTAAGTACCTTCTGTGTCTATTTCCCTTTTTGTGTCATGGCCCTCTGTCTTTAACCTGTGTTTACTTCATTCAGTTTCCTCCTAGTCATCTGTTTCTGTCCTTCTCACCTCCTTTCCTGACTCTTCTTTGTGTCTAGTTTCCTTGTCAGCTCCTTTCATGTCTCGCCCCTGTTCCTAGTCTCCTTCTAGTCTCCTCCCTTGCATTCAGTATTGCATTCAGCTCTGTGTCTCAGTTCTGTTTTCTGTATTACCCTGTATTGTTTATTAAACCCACCTTGTGCCCTGTAACCTGTGTGTGGCTTTGCCTGTTATTACCGCAAATAGGACTCCCCTTCTCCATGCGCACAGCGATACCTGACACATTTCAGAAACTGCACTCCTATTTAATTTATGATAAAGTAATCTAAGCTTTAAACCAGGGATCAGCAATCTTGTCTCCCCAAATGTTTTGGAACTTTGTTTTCCCTTTAGTTAGTAGACTACGAATATGGCCACATTTATATGAAAAAAAGGGAAGAGGCCGTAAAACCAGTAAAGAAAAAACAGAAAAAAGAAAGAGCCATAAACCTTTGATCAGACCTTGGCGGGCCTACTGTCTAAACATAGATTTAATAAAGAAAGTGAGGTTGTAAACACAGGTCAGATAAAAGCATCTGTAGAATTAGCTGAGACAAAGATAACCCCCCCAAATATACACTCAACCCATTTCGCTGCCCACCGGCAGCTTAATCAAGAGCAATATTGCAGCATTACAGTATATGAGGGTTGCTTAAAAAGACACTCTACACATTATAAAGTGGTCAGTCTGTGTGGAGTGTCTTCCCTCCACCTCTTGTGCCATTTGGATAGAAACACTGTTGGTCTCCATATCAGTCACTGATGATGTCAGTATGCTCTGTGTTCTGATATCATCATCTCTGACGGCTCGCAATAGTATGCATCCTGAAAGATTCTGCGCATGCACACATAGCTCCAATGCAGCATTCTACACTAGCGATATGGAACGTGTGTACAAAGTATTCAGGTTCTGAGCAATGCACAGTTTTGCATGTCCTACACAACGCAAGTTGCGTAGGTATGCAAATTGCATAAAAAAGCTGCTGGAACGTCCACACTTCGGAAGCCCTGAGCTGAATGAGACACTGTTACCGGAATCCACCTGGTTCATTCGGGAGTAGGCCGGGCCGGCACGGACAAGGATTGACTGGACACGAGTCTCTTCAGGAAAGGCAAACTTTATTGTGACGTCACCACTCAGTCCTGATTGAATCGCTAGGACTGAGCCTCGATTACATACAGACATGGGGTTTTATACCCCGAATACATAATTAGGTACATCCCAATTAGCCCACCCCACGGTGTCACTATTCCACCCCACGTGGGTCTGTACCTACCTTAGCCAAATACAAAGACATTCCACACATTGGTCATAAATTGGCAGACTTCATGGTATTTTGACAATCAAGGATTTACCACTTTCTCTGGATCCTGCTCATGCCCACCTCCCTAGGACTTGTTTATTGTGTATCCTAGATAAGGCCTCGTCTGGTTTTCACACTTCCCTTTGTTCGGACCCTAGCTCTCTGACCTTGAAGTAACTATTTTCTCATCCTGTCACTTCGTGCCGGGATCGGCCCGGATCTCGTTAGTTTAATTGCTTTGCCTGTTAGTTTAACACATTCCAAAGAATCTATGCAAGCTACATCCTAATTTCAGCTAATATCTACTATTTACAGTATATTCACGTGAACCAATGTTCTGAACAAGATGGCTGCCTGGCTCAAGATGGCGGCCATCTCCTGACCTGAGTCCCTTACAACACCGCCAGCAGCACCTGCCCAAATATTTAAGGGTGAAAAAAAGGGGAGAATTTTCATTAAGTTGCCCCAAAAGTTTTATGGAGAAAAGTACAAATGCCTTCTTTCTTACGTGTTTTTGTGTGGGGTGGGGCTCTGTCGCTAAGTTTATTTATAATTCTTTAAAAAAATTTACACTGCCTATTTATCGGCGTTTTAATAATAGATTGTAATTAAGGTTATGCTTTAACTTTTCCTTTTGTTTTCAGCATCTCCCTCATTTCTTTGGTAACCAAATGGAACTTTATATGTTTTAATCCAGCCACAAAATCGTGAGTTGTATTTTGAAATGCCAAATTATTTATTACAGATCTAGATCAAAGCATCTCAGATTCTGTGTGTGGAATATAACGTGTTATCTTTATTTACACTGAGTTTTTTTTCAAATGAACCGTTTATTTTATGCTATCTATTCTAAAAGTGGTTCTATTGTTATTCGCGCAAACATGTGTGCACCCATATGATTTGTCATATTACTTGATGTATGTAAACAAAGAAAGGGTTGTGCAGACACGCAAGGAAAGCCTGTTTGTAAGTCTCAGTGATATTCTAGACATGCCCGTCAACCTCATTTCTATTGCAGAGCAGTGTGAATATTTTATAATTAGAAGGTAGCTTGAAAGCAAAAAAATAATAATTTAAAAAGCGATTAATCTTACTCCCAGCTCTGAACATTAACACACACATCATGCATTCCTCAATCTTCACTTTGTTATTGGGAGTGTTTTTTTTATTAGTTTGGCATAATGTATTCTTTAAAAGGAGAAATTTCCAATGAAATCTTTTTCAGAGAGCTTTCACAGAGGAGAGAGTAAGAGATATTGATGTTTCCCAGCATTACATGGTCCTAAAAGATGCTGCTAATACAGTGGTAATAAGAGGTGCTACAGAATTTGATTGATGTTTCTAGGACAGCACAAAAGCATCATATGCGCAATGAATATGCTGCGATCGTCTTGTTCTTTGATTAAGTTAGCTAAATAAACGTGAATTGCAATCACAGAAAACGCAGCAGAGTAATAGCACAGATAATTTACAAGGCCTTAAAAATATTGTTGCAATGTTTCACTATTTGGTAGTGTAAACACACGCTCTGTTCTAGCTGATGATTAAGATGAAATCTCTATAATTTGATTGAATGTGTCTATCAATTTTATGGCCCTAATACTGATAACACTGGTAACACACATTTTGGTCCCTCAAATGTTAGACCTGTTTCTGGAAATATATATGACCTGCTGATTCCAAAAAAGGAAGCCATTTTTCCCTATCAGCTCTAGTTTTTGAGATACAGAATATATGCCATATACCACTCTTTACTCTGCTCGCCCATAAAAAAAAATCGGGATATTTTAACCCCATAGTGACCAGGCGATATTACCATTGTCTGTCCGAAAGCACCTATTGCTGTTTTTACATTTCTGCGCTGTTTGTGTTTAGCCCTAATTTTTCTCTTACTCGTTTTATGGAACCCACGCATATTATATACCATTTTTCTCGCCACTAAATTATTTCCATTATATCGCATAATTTAATTTAATTAAAAAAAAAATGAAATATGATGAAAAAATTGAAAAAACACACTTTTTCGAACTCTAGTCCCCAAAATCTACAACTGCCAAAAAAGACTCTTGCTAAATAGTTTCTAAACTGTGTCCTGAAATTAGAAATACCCAATTTCTACATGTTTTTGCTTTTTAACCCCTTCACTGCTGGGCCATTTCACCTCTGTGAGTTGTGCTCATTTTGATCATTTTATGCTCATCATGGTTAATGTGATTTGAAGTCCTAGTTTATTATACACCCCAGACAATTTACATTTTTCATTTTCATTTTTCAGTAGAGCGGCCTTTTGGTTACAATTGTTAGGTACCCACTCTAAAGAGGTGCCTTGAAGTGGCGAGTGGGCTTACGTTGCAATGGCCATTGAAACAAACAAAAACCTCCATTTTTGTTGTACATGGAACACATAGAAACGAGCGCAGACGACACTCTTTTTTCCTTGTTATGTTTTATACATTGACTGGGCTGTTACTCCTGGCAGTTGCTGCCGCTCCGAAAATAAGTGAGTATGGGCGCGACGCCATTTTTTCTGTATTTATGTATATCATGCTTGTAACACCAGTCCGTCGTTCTGCAGCTGTTCCTCTTTCCATGTTTTTGTTTTTGATCCCAAATGGGAAGTGTTTGGTGCGTGTATAAATAAAACCCACCATCTTTGTCTCTTCTTGGCTGAAAAGCAGCTGGAGGGGCCTGGAGCTGCTCAGTAGAGCGGCCTTTTGGTTACAATTGTTAGGTACCCACTCTAAAGAGGTGCCTTGAAGTGGCGAGTGGGCTTACGTTGCAATGGCCATTGAAACAAACAAAAACCTCCATTTTTGTTGTACATGGAACACATAGAAACGAGCGCAGACGACACTCTTTTTTCCTTGTTATGTTTTATACATTGACTGGGCTGTTACTCCTGGCAGTTGCTGCCGCTCCGAAAATAAGTGAGTATGGGCGCGACGCCATTTCTTCAGAATTTACATTTTTTACTTAAAAAAACACTTTTTTAATTTTTTATATTTAAACCAAACCTGGTCATGTTTGGTATCACGATCAGACCTTTCCTATGATACCAAACATGACCCTCTAGCTGCCATGGATCTGGAAATACTGGTGTCCAAAGGACACCCCTAGCTCCACTTGGCAGCTAGGGGGTTAACTGGCCAACTGACTTCATTATACATATGGCGACGACATCAGTGGGTGAGAGTGACCCTGGAGGCTTGGCTGACATCCAAGATGTCAGCCACTTCCGGGAGCGGATCGCAATCTGGGATCTAAGGGGCTAAAGAGAGGCACCGCTGGAAAGGGCAGACTCTGCCCTCTCGAGCGATGCCTCTCTTTTGTTTACATTGGGCTGTTGGGGAGGGAGAGATGTCCAAAGGACCTCCCCTTTCAGATTCCCTCCTGCAGGCACTGGGGGAGGGGCGTCTGAAAATGACATCATCGCATTGACTATCGTGACGGCTGGGGCCCATAAAACTGTCAGGCTGGCTCTAGGAAGCCAGACCAGCATGGGACCCTGGCCAGAGAGGTGAGTATAGAGAGGGAGGGGGTTTAAAGGACCATGACATATGTCCTTGGTCCTTAAGGGGAATTTTCCCCAGGATGTACTATGTACGTCAGTGGTCTTTATGGGGTTAATCTAGTGTTAAATCAATATCCTTTAAGCATGAAGGAAACATATTACACATTAAAAGAAAAGTGTACTACATGAAAATCTACTTATTTTATACTAAAAGCACAAGTTTATGATACAAACTTTCCAGTCATTCGACACACAAGAAGCTCCTTTTGTAAAACTTCCAATCTGCCAGGACTTCCGATCTGCCAGAACAATCCTGCATAAGATTCCAACAATAGTCTTTTGACTATATATGTCTTAGACACAATATGTCTTTGTGAAAACGTTCACCTTGCTCTACGCTTAAGTCACCAAGGTTCTCTGGTAAGCGATCCAAGTGACTGTGCAGATAATGGACTTTAACACTCATGTTACAGCCAAGCCTGTTGAAATTAAAGATTATGTGTATTAGTATGTCTACTAATTGTGTGTATTTGTCCGCCTTCATGTTGCCAACAAAGTGTTTCACAACAAGAGCAAATTAAGACCAGGCACACAATTCGATTTCATCCATTGATGCTATGAAATGTGGGTCATTTAAAACTTGTCTGATCTGTGGACATAAAAAATTACTGCCTTCAGTTTTTCCATGGTAAGTCCAGGTAACTTATGAGCTATGTATTCAATGCACAAACGGTCCTTATTCAAAGCTGTTACAAATTGTTTCATCAGGACTAGCTTTATATGTAGTGATGGCAGTATGATTCTATGTCGTGCTACCAAAGGTCTATTGATTACATTTTGTCCTCCAACCACCATATATTCCCTCGGAGGCTAATCTTTTCTTGCCCAATGTTCATGTTTGGCTCTACTATCCCAAAGGCATAAAAAGCAAGGATTCTTTGTGTAGCTACTTTATTGACCAAGAAGAAAATTAACGATCTTCAAGCATACACAAATCACCCATTGATGTTCTTGGTTATTTATCTTTTCTAAAACTAAAGAGATGGCCTTGTACTCTTCTGTCATTCTGGTGGAGTGGCTGATTCTAAGAAACTAGAGCTTATGTCGTCAATCCAGTGCAATTTTTTGAATCAGTGCCCCAAAATAACCCCAGGAACAGGCCTAACAACCAAGGCATCAAGAAAATCTATTTTATTGTGGGCTGTGCATTATTTTAGGATTAGTACTGCTCTAGGGGACCTATTCCATGGCAGCCACTATAACGGAGATGGTGAGTAAAAAAACATGCGCTTGCAGATTATAGCTGTCACGGTGGCCCATGTCCAGGGAAGTGTTGCGCCTTCGACCCATGTCCAGGGAAGTGTTGCACCTTCAGCTCATGTCCAGGGAAGGAAGTATTGTGCCTTCAGCCCATGTCCAGGGAAGTGTTACGCCTTCGACCCATGTCCAGGGAAGTGTTGCGCCTTCAGCTCATGTCCAGGGAAGTGTTGAGCCTTCAGCCCATGTCCAGGGAAGTGTTGCGCCTTCGACCCATGTCCAGGGAAGTGTTGCGCCTTCAGCCCATGTCCAGGGAAGTGTTGCGCCTTCAGCCCATGTCCAGGGAAGTGTTGCACCTTCGACCCATGTCCAGGGAAGTGTTGCGCCTTCGACCCATGTCCAGGGAAGTGTTGCGCCTTCAGCTCATGTCCAGGGAAGTGTTGAGCCTTCAGCCCATGTCCAGGGAAGTGTTGCACCTTCGACCCATGTCCAGGGAAGTGTTGCACCTTCAGCTCATGTCCAGGGAAGTGTTGTGCCTTCAGCCCATGTCCAGGGAAGTGTTACGCCTTCGACCCATGTCCAGGGAAGTGTTGCGCCTTCAGCTCATGTCCAGGGAAGTGTTGAGCCTTCAGCCCATGTCCAGGGAAGTGTTGCGCCTTCGACCCATGTCCAGGGAAGTGTTGCGCCTTCAGCCCATGTCCAGGGAAGTGTTGCGCCTTCAGCCCATGTCCAGGGAAGTGTTGCACCTTCGACCCATGTCCAGGGAAGTGTTGCGCCTTCGACCCATGTCCAGGGAAGTGTTGCGCCTTCGACCCATGTCCAGGGAAGTGTTGCACCTTTGACCCATGTCCAGGGAAGTGGTGTGCCTTCAGCCCATGTCCAGGGAAGTGTTGTGCCTTCAGGCAAATGTCCGGGGAAATGTTGCGGCCGTGTACTACTGGACAGAGAATGGTGCCGCCCGCAAATCAGACGCAGCATGCAGGAGGGACAACCAATCACAGCACATGACTGGCGATCCTATAGCAGAGCAGGGCGTCTCCTCTGAGCACCAACAGGAAGTGCTGTGGCTCCATTTAAAGGGCTTCATTTCTCCTAGCAAATTGACCAAGGTTGGTTCCAGTTACGCCTAGTGCCTTGTTGTTATTGCTGTATTCGTATCTGACTGATTTCCTGGTTAATACGATCCTGGCTTGTCTCGATTTCCCTGTATTCTGGCGCCCTGAATTTTGGCATAGTATAAACTGACCTCTATTCCTTAACCCCTACCTATGTGTGTTTTTTGTTTGTCTGCTCTGCTTAACCCGGCCATTATTAAGGACCGGCTAGCTAGAGCACTGTGGGTTACTTCATTCTGCAGGTTGTTTTACTTTGCACTTTGCCACTTTCTTTGTGTTCGTCATTCTCAGTATTACTGACCATAACCCGGCCATTATTAAGGACCGGTTGGTCAGGGTCTGTTGGCTTATTGTCTGCAAGAGGGGTTACCTGATCCTGGCAATACCTACTGTCTCTTTTTTAATGCAGCTATTCCAGGGTAGGCACTTCTGTTAATGAAATGAAAAAGATGGTAAGGGCCCATAATATGTACCACCAGCAAAACCCCAATGCCAAATCAGATATATAGTGGTTTCCCCTCAACCAAAAATACAGTGTAGTATATACGTATCTGTTAGGCGTAAAGTAAATTTCCTTTAGGGTTCAGATGGCTCTCATATATGCATCGTCCACATATGGGTATATAGAAAAGAAGCAGAAATACATATAATAGTGCGTGTGTCACAATTTGTGAATAAATCCTGTAACATATATTCGTACCACTCACAAATGTAGAGCCCTAGCACTGACTCTGAGTGGATCAAGGCATCTGGGTTGTTTGTATGACTTCTCCGAGGTAACCCACACCCTGTTTGAATGATGTCTCGCCACCACAATATAACATAGGAGAGAAAGATAAAAAATCTCCTTGTGTTGATTCAAGCTCAAATGGATACAAGATCTTTTGACAATTGAAAACTTACTCTTGACGGAGCTTCCAAAGCTCGAGAGTGAGCGCCTATGGATTTTGTTCGGATAAACCCAACAAAACCGTCATTGGAACCAGGGCTTTCTCTTTTTAAAAATTTTCATTAAAACATAGTTAAAACAAATTAAAAGTAGACAGGAGTCCAGGACGTGTTTTGCCACAAAAAGCGGCTTCTTTGATACATATACTACTTCTGTTAATGCCTTGCCCCGGAAGGAAGTGCAGGGCAACCTAAAACTGGCAGCGGTGCTCTGTGATGCAAGTATCAGCTCCTGGAGTTCATAGAAATCTGCACAAGCTTGCTCTCGTGTTCATTCTGTGCCGCAGATGAATGACAGAGGGAGACTGGGAACAATTTGTTCCCAGTCTCACTCTGTTCCCAGCAAGAGGAAGCCACCCTCTCTACCGTGGGATGAGAAGTGATTTTTAGGAGATCATCAGAGAGTAACAGGCATTGGTATTCTCTGTGAATAGAAGCACAAGCTACCTTGGAATAGCTTGCACTACTATTTGTAGGCACAAATTAACATCTCCTATATAAAGCATACACAGTATAGGAGATGTTAATTTACAGTTAGCTGACGCAGGGGAATGCTACACTTGAGCCGCAAGCCCAGCTTGTGGGAAGAGTGGAATAGTGGAAACTTTATGGGTAGCATCTCCTGTAGTTATCTTAATGACAACTGTGGAGTAGGGTCCTTGGTCTTTCAAAATAGCAGCATTCCCAATGAATTTTCAGTTCAATCATGTTATACCACATATGGCTTTATATTATGAATTATTTCTCATTATTTTTCAAATCCAGAGTCATATTATCCCCTTTTTCCTCACAATGCCTTGGAATTTTTCACACTTTAGCTATAACATTAAAGGGACACTGTAGGGAAACCAGGAAAAAGGATTTGTTCAACAGTGTCTAATATATATTTTTTCTCACTTCAGCTTTATTATTTCATCATTTTTATGCTCTCCCACAAGGGGGCGACTTAGTAATAGCAAACCATTCCAACTCAGCCATTAATAACAGTTTGTTAATGGATTATTGTGTGGCTAGAGCCATTAGCCAATTAGTGGCTTGAGTTGCAATATTGGAAAGCCACTCCTAGAGCCGCACACCACAGGTACCACCTCGTGGAGTGCATAGAGCTCCATGGAGCCAAGCACTATTTGTTCCCCGTGTTCCACTGTAAGCGGACAGAGGAAATGATGGATAGTGCCTCCTTTGAACCAGAGGTAAGTATGGGATTTTTTGGTATGATCACTTTAAAATGGTAAATCATTTAACACCAGGTACTGAGAGATGGAATTCTTTGGAGAATACCGGCTCAAGTTGAGAAGAATGAGCTACATTGGAATAGCTCATTGTTCTTTGGTTAGTCACAGATTAATAGCTCCTATATAGAAAGGATAGAAGATGTTAACTTACAATATACAAAAGCATCATTCAAGCAAAGTTGTGGCTTAGTCTGCGTGGCATCAAAAACTGTTAATACTTGCATCAGAAGCCTCAATATTAACCGCTCGAGTCTAATGTCTTGGTTGGAATAGGGCCCTTCTAGTAACTCTGCAAGCTACTGCTTGTACATTATCATTCTTCTTAGAGTACCAAAACATTGTGAAGTATATAGATGTAATAAATTTGTCATGTCTTTGGCCATGTTTGAGCAAGCAATGCATTTAGAAATGATTAAAAACAGACGTATCTATAAATAACGATCCTATTAAATTCTGGTTTGCAACCAGTGAGTTAAAGCATTGCAATATGTACAATATGCTACTGAGTCTGAATTAAATAAACCAAATGACATCAAAGAGCATAATATAGCAGTGTAAAAGTGGTTTGCTTTCTGGGCTAGTATAATTTGGTATATTAGCATTATTTACCACACTGCATGAGTCAGATTTATACATTGTAACAAGGTAGACCTGTTTGTCCTTTTAGATTACATAACTGAAGATAGGTACTTTGTTTGAAATAAACTTGATAATTTTGTCATCTATCCCTGATTATCCTTGACGTCTGCCAACTGTTCACTAGTGGAGCCTTGTTCCCTGCAGGTAAACCTCCTTTATTGTGCTATATTAAGCTACACTGCATGTTTTCATTTAACAGTTTGTTTACGAAAACTCTATGGGCTCTACTACATTCTTTGCGCAAACGTTAACGCGTGGGCAAAAACGTATTAACGAGAGGGGCAAAACCCTTTGCACTGAACGTCGTATTACAAGGTCTGCGCAAACAATGCACGTTAACGTCTACCGCGGGTGAACCTGTGCGAATGCTGCGCGAGCGTACTGTACTGCGCGTGTCCTATACTTAACACTGTGAGCGCAAATGCATTTGTGAGCTGGAATGCGGATGGTATTACAATCTATGCGCAAAATTTAACGCACAGCGTTTGCGCGCATAATTTTAACGTCTTTGAAAAGCTGGTGGTAACGGCAAATCTGAATGTTCTGGCAGAACCTAAATACACCAGTCCAAAAAAAAATACCGCACAGTACAGTTACACATTCTACACATACCAAACAATAAATTTGAGAAGTTGTGCGTGTTTTTTTTTGGGATGCAGCATATATGCGCAGATTGACTTTGACAGGCGCAAAAACTTAACGTGAGACAATTAAGGTTCTTAATTCTGATTAAGGGGGGGCGGTTCCTACCGGCACAATGACTATTAGGCTAGGGTCAGACGAGCGTGATTTCTACGGACTGTACGTCCGTGCACACGGACGTACGTCAGTACGGAAGACACAGTAGTGGTCACACAGTCTGTTTTTTTCACTGACGTATATATTTTGACGGATGTAGGAGGGAAAATAAAATAAAAAGCAAAACCATTTTGTCCGTGAAAAATGCTGGACGTATAAATGCAGTCCGTCTGACCACGTTCCATCACTCACACACAAACCTATGCGGACGTTGCGGATGCAGCACACTTTGTGCGGCCATTCTAGGGGTTGTACGTTCTTGCCTGCCTTGCGTCCGTTTGCCGCGGCCGTGGTGCGTCCGTAGTTCAGTGCGGACGTACTTTGTGTAACAGGCTCCAATGGACTTTCTTTCATGCTATCACGGACGTACTTTTAGGCGCAATCACGGACGTGAACACTACGCTCGTCTGACCCCAGCCTTAGTCGTACAGTGATATTTGCTGTTAATACTTTACGGACTGGTAGATACCAATTTCCAGATATCTGCATATACCTTGCAAGATAATACAGTTGTGACTTCTTCAACTGTATTACCTTGCAAGGTATATGTAGATATCTGGAAATTGGTATCTACCAGTCCGTGAAGTATTAACAGCAAATATCACTGTACGACTAATAGTCACTGCGCCGGTAGGAACCGCCCCCCCTTTTTCCGACTATACATTCGCACACCCCTTCGAGAGTCTGTGCCCCTTTCCTATCTGGCAGCACTAGCTGAATCATAATACAAAGATTAGAGCGCCCCCACTGACTCTACCCTTTTATTCTTAATTGTGATTGGCTGAATTGCGTGAAAAAACATTCCGCACACCAATTTCTGCGCGCAACATTAATGCGCGCGTTTTTGCGCGTCTTTTTTTACACGCGTTATTTTTTGACAGGCGTTAACGTTTAACGATTAGCGCAAAAATTCACGCATTTACCATGCATTTTTGCGTGACGAATGTAATAGAGCCCTATATGTATAGCTTCTAGTTAAAATAAACAATAAACCTATCTCTTCAGTTGTAGATCATGTTGCTGGTCTCATTCTTATTCAGGTGAATGAGGGCGCAGTATTTCACAGGTATTTCTCTCCATCCTCATTTCATTTATTTTACACATACTTTAAGGCTAGGGTCAAACGAACGCATTATTTGCAGCGCCCGTCAAAAAGTGCGTCCGAACGCATTGACGTATTTTATCACGGAATGCGTGAAAACGGTCAGACGACGCGCATTTTGGTGCGTGAATTTTTTTTTACGGATCGTCAATAAAACACTTTTTGCATCTGGACGTTATGTTGGCAGGACATTAGCAGCGTCTGATATCTCCTAATCACGCACACACGCCGCTATGCCACCGCAGCGCGCTCTGTACGTCAGTTCTAGCGGTTCTGCGTTCAAGAAAATGCATTCATTTTCCACTTGCGTTGCGCGGCCGGACTTTCATGCGGCCGTACTTCGTATATTGGCCGTCACTTGCTGCTACTGCGGCCAAGATCAAGTGCGCCTAAACGCACGTTAAAAATGCGTTAGTCTGACCCCAGCCTTAGTCTTCGTTACTTTCTTTTTTTCTTTACTGTCTTTCCCCTAAATAATTTGTTTAGAAACATCGAAACCATGTTTCGCCGGCATCATTATTTTGCATTTGTCTGTGCTTGAGATTCATTCCATCTTGTATCTCATGCTAGCAGTCTTCCTATTCATATTCTTTTCTGTCTCTCTCTGTCTCTCCTTCTTTCATTTTATCTTATCATCTCCTCCCTCTCCCCTCCTGCCCAATCCACCCGAAGACACATTGCAGCCTCTTTACATCAAACAGAACTGAAAAAAATTACATCTCAGTTCCTATTAAACATAAAGATAGACAGATGGGGAGGGAGGTGTGGAGGGATGAGAGAGACAGAGTGGGGACACTCAGCATTGATTTGAGAGAAATCTGGAGTAATTTCCCACAGGTCGAGGAGCCCTATAAATCTTTAACAGGCTGTGTGAGTGTGCAAAGTAAGAACATCTGTGGGGGGAAGCACAGCAAGAGAAATCAGCCAAGGCTGTAACAATAACGAACACCCAAGAGTGAGCATTAACCCACTGAAATCTGACAGTTATTGGCAGAAGGTTTCATAAGCCTTTTGTTGAAGCACAGAATATAAGATGTGTTGAAAGTTATAATCCTGCTAGCTGGAGAGTTGTGAAAAGTGGATCCTATGTCTTGCATATTTCGTACCAAGTACCAAAATAAAACTGTTCTATAAAATAAAGAATTCTTTTTAAATGAACCCGGGTGATTCTCAGCATAATCTAAAAGCATAATTTTGTGCTCAACATGTATTTATATTAAACACGGGGTTTTCATAATCCGATGTGCCAGACAGCCGGCTAGAGGAAACCTTCTCGGAATTCTACAACACTTGTTTGTGATTTCCTAATTTAATAACGTCTTTACATTTAATCAGATGTTTTTTTATACAATCTCAAATATAAGTCTCAATGTTTGATAAAAGGGTCTTCAGCTCAAACCCAACTTGTACTACTCCTACTCGCTAGTGGTTAATATACACAAATAACCTGTAAAAGCTCCATTCAACATAAGTCATAATGTTGTTCGCAACAATAGAAGTCATTATAAAGTGCAATGAACCTTTTATTTTGCTGAAGTATGTTCACATTATATAATATTATTTATTATTATTTATTTATTTATTTATTATTTGTTATTAGTACTAGTGCAAATGATAATTTGGTTGACTGTTTTGTCAGTATTTATGTTATTATTAAAAGGAAACCCTAAGCAAAAACATGTATGTTTAGTAGACATGTGCATGGAGAAAAATTTCAGTTCAGGTTGGCAAATTGCAATATTAAAATGTTTTAGATTCAGAAATGTACATTTCAGGCGGATCCTAAAATATTAGAGCCTTCCAATTTGGTTCGGAAATTTCTGATGGCACATATTTTTTCCCGTGTTTTTTACCCCAATATTTTACTCTATACTCAACCCTGTCTCTCTGCCCCAGCTTTACTTCTTCTATACCCCCTAGTCTACCCCTATAACACTTTCTTTATGCCATACTAGAGGGATGTAATGGTTAGTAATAGGGTTAAAGTCACTTTTAGGATTATGGTTAGGCTAAGGGCTAATTTTAGGGTCTAGTTTAAGGGGTTAGGGTTAACCACTTGAATGCGAAGGATGTGAATGGACGTCCTGCTGTTTCATTCATGTGTACGGAGGATGCTCCATACACGTCTTCCCATTGCCCCAGCTCGGCGCCAATCTGATTAAAATTAGCTCAGCACACAGAGGGGAACTGGCTCAGCAGTGAAGAGGTCAATATTTCTGCTTGTTTTACAAACAGTGAAAAACACTTTATATAAGGTAACCTAGGTACGTTTAAAGCGCTGCACTCTACCTAATACAAACCTCCCTTGTTTTACAAACAAGACTAGGGACCATCAGAGCAGTTTTTTCAATCTTGCGAATGAATCTGTATTGATCCAATTATATGAGGATCAATTCGGGAATATTTTTTGTATGCAGTGCAGTTCGGCAGCTCAGTGATTTGGAGATTTTTGATGCTTCTGAATCACCAATATTCGGCTGAATCTATATCCGGTCCATATCGAATACCACAAATCTAATGTCTAGAATACCAAGTTATTTTTATATAAAATGCTTTTTCAATCTTACCATTTTTTGCAGCTGGTCAACCATTGTTTTCAAAATTCTTACAGGGTTATTTAAAGAGCTCCGAATTGCTGACGAAAGGTAACCGAACACCGAAATTCAGCGTACGCTTACCTTTCCTGGCCATTCGGTTATCCAGAGAGCAGGCAATTCGCTAAATCCTGGCGAATTGCCTGCACATACGGTGCCTGTTCGAGGACAGTAAATCCCCATAGAGAAGCAATGCTTCATCTATTCAGAGAGCAAGACCCAGCAGTGGAAAGTTGCCGAATTGCCCTGCCATTCGGTGGTTTAATTCGGCAGGTTTATTCAGGCGAATACCATAGGCTTCAATGTTAAAAATATTCCCGTTTTAATTCAATATCTAATAAATCGTTTATTATAATATTCTGCAGTAAAAAGTCTATTTATTTTTAGAATTTTTTAGGACCTTTTAGGCTAAGGTCAGACGAAAGCATTTTTAACGTGCGTTTAACCGCACGAAATCACGGCCGTGCTAGCAGCAAATGACGTCCAATGCCGGGGAACACACGAAGTACGGCCGCACGAAAGTTTGTCCGCGCAACGCAAGTGGCAAACGAACGCATTTTTCCTAGAACGTCAAACCGCAAGTACGGGCGTACAGAGTGCGCTGCGTCCGCTAGAGGCGTGTGTGCGTGATTAGGAGACGTCAGACGCTGCTAATGTCCGGCCAACATAACGTCCAGACACAAAAAGTGTTTTATTAATGATCCGTACAAAATCATGGACGAACAGGCGCATCGTATGACCGCTATCGCGTGTTCCGTGAAAAAATACGTCCATTCGTTCGAACGCACTTTTTCACTGACAACACGAAAAATGCGTTCGTCTGACCCTAGCCTAAGGCATTTTTTGGGATTTTTCTACAGACTTTTTTAAATCGTTTTTTCTGTAACAGCCCTTTTTATTATCATTCATTGGATATATGTAAATTTCAGACATTTTCGCTCAGTAGTTTGTTTGCAAACAGCGTTTCACTTTTCAAATATTCAAGCGTACTTTTTTTCTTTTTTCACTTCATTCGTCTGTGGTGTCGGCTTTTTCCGGCGGCTGCTCTGCGCTGTGATTGGCTCCTGCTGGGGTTTCTCAGGCGTCTTCGGTGGGTTAATCCAGATGTTTTTGCGGTTTCAGTTTGCGTTCGCCCTGGTTTTGTGGTGAGTTTTCGTTGGCTTTTCCCTGCACTACGACGGCCCTGTGGTGTTTGCTGAATACACCGCATGGTGGCCGAAATGGGATCGCCAAATCGCACCGAATTGAAGAGAATGAAAAGTCACCGAACATGCGGTGACTTTTCGATTCTCTTTGAATAAACCTGTTAGTCTGAATGCGGAGGATGTACAGGGACAATCCTCCTGTTTCACTCCCATGCGTGGAGGATGCTCGCTGCATGTCTTCACATTGCCCCCCTGGTTCGGTGCCTATCTTGGATGTCAACCCCACCTCTGGGGCCTCCACTCATCCACTGACGTTATCATGCATGGGGATAACGATGTCAGTAAGGTAATCCCCGTTAGCTGGGCAGGGGATTCAATCCCCGTTAGCTGGGCAGGGGATTCCCTATGTTAGAGATACGGGGGGTCCTTTGGACGAATCTTGTGATCAGTCCAAGGTAGGGGTCATGTTTGATATCATTGGAAAGGCCAGAGCATGGCCTTTAGAAAGATTCCAAACATGACCAGATTATATGTAAAATAAATAAAATATATATTTTTTTAATTCTTTATTTTAGAATTTTTGCATATTCAAACACCTAGTCAGCAGTAAGAAATGGCCACAAAGGGCCAAAATATGTCAGCAAAACAGCAATACATCACAATAACAGTAAAAACAAGGTAATAAACGGAAGAAAGTCGTCGGGAGTACTGATAGAAAAAGAACAAAAAAGCAACGGAGTTCGACCAAGGGGGCACCAGAGGAAGAGAAAAAAAAAGGGGGGTGAGGGTGGTGAGGGACTGCCAAGTAGGTCGTGGCATTCCCGGCTCACCCGGCAACCCTGAAGAAACCGAGGGCCATGGAAGGGCCACAAGGCCGGGAGACCTGGGGCAAGAAGACAGGCAGAGCCTAGGTAGCTGCCCTAGCGGCTCACCCAGGTTACTCCCAAAAGTCCCACACAACAAAAAAAAGGGGGAGGGGAGTCCCAGCGCCCCCTCAGACGATCATCCGCAGGCCTCAAAATTCAGTATGCAGCACCATAAGGTCAATCAGGTTCTTCCGTCACACATGCGCAGGTGGGAAACACAAATGTCCTCAAGAAATAGGGATGTTCATCAACCATAGCAGTCTTAAACCCTTCACTACCAAATTATTTTCCAAAAAATCCATTGCCAGCATCTAGTGTTTTTTTGAAAACTCATTTTTAATTATTTATACAATACTGTATGATTGGGCTGTAATTGGGCAGCCTAGATGGGCCGAAATGTTCTTATCTGCCGACATTTTCTATGTTTTTATGTTTCTAAGACATATTTGGTCATATTCCCAATGTATTTCTTAATGTAATAATATATTTGGCCAGCAGATGGTGCCAAATACTTTCAAATCGAGTTAGAGCCTTTACAGTTGCAGCTCGTGTTCCTGGCATTGGCTGCTGAATCCCCGATGTTAAGACATTCAGTTAGCTTATTTTACACAGTTTTAGCTTTCTAGGCATTATGCCCAGAGGGCTAAAACTTTGGGGGCACCTTCTGCAGCCCAAAAGAAAATGAAATCTGCTGGCAGCAAACAAATTTCATTTTCTTTCGGGCTGCAGAGCTGCGGATTGAAATATCTCGGTACCTTTGAAGCCCGAGATATCTTGATCTCGGTAGTGAAGGGGTTAATAGTGGTTTAGATCCCATGCAAGCCATGCTTGCTGAATCTTACGTTTGGCATTAGTTGTCCTACAAGTAAGATCATGTGAAGTGAAAGGAGACACTCTAGGAATATGAATGTATTCTTCTTCACAACAAAAACAATAAAGACGTGGCGAATGCTGCCTGTAGAGACTTCAGAAGAAAAATCAATAGGTGCCTTATTTGGAAAGTGTAAGATACTTGCTTCTAAAAGGTAACGTAAACAAAAGTAATATCTTTTTTGACCCAAGGAAAGCGAGGTATGAAGTATTGAAATTGAGAAGAATTCTTTCAGCATCTAAGGCACGTATGGAAATTGAGTCATAATCTGGGAAATGCAAAGGAGGGATAATAAACAAAGATACAAAATGACCATGGTCCAAATCAGTTGCAACATGTTAAAGTAGACCAGAGAAAGGACGATGACCATGATTTAGCCAAACCTGAATGGGTCTGTTTCTCTACCTGTAATTACTAACAGGGTTATTCAGAGAGAGCCGATCTGGCCCCGAAATGGTACCGAACAGTTAATTTCCCCATACCGTGCAATTTCTTGGCCATTCAGCTATTTAGAAAGCAGGCAGTTCGCCAAATTTTGGAGCATTTCCAGCATAATACAGTGCCTGTTCAACAGCAGTGAAATCTCCATAGGAGAAGTGTGACGACCAAACGCTACCTACCCAGTCGTCGCGCGTGGAGAGAGTGTACAAGGGGTTAACAGCTCCGAGCCTCTGGACTTACTATTTCAACCCTCTCTCAGGGCCCCACGTTATGCCAATTTAACCCCTCAAAACTGTACGCAACCTTGCGACTATGCACTGCCACCACAAAAGTAATAGGGCACTTTCAAAGCCCCCTTAACTGTAACCCCAATCCAGGAGTCTAACCATAGCCAGCTAATATGTCTACCAAATGTTATATTGTACAGTAATGCTGAACCAAGCTATTCAAGAAGCACGAATCATCTAGAACAAAGACAGTACTGTAAAATTTTACACAGTGCCAATATCACATAAACAAGACATACAAAATATCATAAAACATGCAAATACAGTTCTTGAAATAAAATGGGACTTACACAGAAAACCTAACTTGCATTAGGTAACTCTTCCATGGGTATTCCAGATTTTAAATGTTCCAGACGGTTTTTAGAGATGTTCATCAACTCATGTCCTTGGAGAAATACCAGTTGTACTGGTGAGTGCTGGCTCTTTGTCCAACACCCACCAAACCCCCAACTAATTTGGTTCAGGTATAGGCCCCCTGATCAATTTTCCTTTCAGCCCAAGAGAGTAGATCAGATAAGGGGTTATAATTACCAGGGGTGCCTTGCAAACTCCTTTGAGAAGAAGACAGGAAACCCCCCCAAATTCTGCGCTTAATATATCAGACACACAGCGCAGAAGTGATGCCTGTGAGTGACAAGAAGCAATGGTTAACCTATTCAGAGAACACCAAAAGACAGTGAAAAGTCAGAGAAATGCCCTGATTTTAAGTGGTTTCATTCGGCAGATTTAATAAGGAAGAATCTCATAGGTTTCAATGTTAAAAATATTCCTACTTTTATTCAATATCTGAATAAATGATGCCCCACACGTCAAATGGGCAAACCATTTATTCTTTTAATCTGCAGCAAAAGGGCTCTTTATGGGCTCTTAATTTATGTACTTTTTTAAAGATTTTTTAGCCATTTTTGGGATTATTTTTGCAAAAAACTTTTCTGATTTTTTTTAAATAGTTTTTTTTTTTCTGTAACAGACCTTATTATCATTCATAGGACCTTATATGTTAAATCCAGACATTTTCGTCCAGTAGTTTTTTTGCAAACAGCATTTCAGATTTGGCACTTTGTCATGATCCATGCCTGCTGTCCGCTGTCTATTCCGAGATTGCAGAAACTCCAGGAAAAGTGCTGCCTTCAACCCAAACCAGCACTGAAAGGGATTAACAGTAAGGCTGGGGTCAGACGAGCGTAGTGTTCACGTCCGTGATAGCATGACAGAAAGCCCATCGGAGCCCGTTACACGAAGTACGTCCGCACTGAGCTGCGGACGCACAACGGCCGCGGCCCACGGACGCAAGGCAGGCAAGAACGTACAATTCCTAGAACGGCCGCACAAAGTGCGCTGCATCCGCAACATCCGCATAGCTTTGTGTGTGAGTGATGGAACGTGGTCAGACAGACTGCATTTATACGTCCAGCATTTTTCACGGACAAAATGGTTTTGCTTTTTATTTTATTTTCTCTCCTACATCCGTCAAAATATACGTCAGTGATAAACGGACTGTGTGGCCACTACTGCGTCTTCCGTACTGACGTACGTCCGTGTACACGGACGTACAGTCCGTAGAAATCACGCTTGTCTGACCCTAGCCTAAATCACAGTGCACATACACCACACCCCTGCTGGAAATTATTATTATTATTATTATTATTCTTTATTTATAAAGCGCCAGCATATTCCGCAGCGCTGTACAATAAGCACAGTATAGACAGGGTTACAATACATTGAACAACATTTGACAAACAGTACAGGAGGAGATGAGGGCCCTATTCCCGTAGGAACTCACAATCTGGGAGGGTTGGGGTTGGAAACAGGAGGAGAGGACTGTAAGGTGAGAGTGATTGATGGTTGCGTCAGTGAGTTGGGTGGTAGGCTTCCCTAAATAGGAATGTTTTCAGGGAGCGTTTGAAGGAAGAGAAGTTAGGGGAAAGTCTGACAGTACGAGGGAGAGCGTTCCAGAGAGTGGGGGCTGCGCGTGAGAAATCCTGCAGTCTATCATGGGAAGAGGTGATGCGGGGAGAAGCTAGGCGCAGGTCACTGTTTGACCTTAGGGAGCGGGCCGGGGTGTATTTGGTGATTAGTGAGGACAGGTAGTGGGGAGCTGAGTTAGTGAGGGTTTTGTAGGTAAGGATAAGGATTTTGAACTTAATTCTGCAGTGGATGGGGAGCCAGTGAAGGGACTCGCAGAGGGGAGTGGCAGAGACAGAGCGGCGGGTGAGGTGAATTAGCCTGGCGGAGGCGTTCAGGATGGATTGTAGGGGGGAGAGGTGGGACAGAGGGAGGCCAGATAAGAGATTATTGCAATAGTCGAGTCGGGAGATTACCAGGGCGTGTATGAGTTGTTTTGTGGCGACAGCGGTAAGAAATGGCCGAATTCTGTAAATATTACGCAGTTGATATCGGCAGGAGGAGGAAAGAGACTTGATGTGGGGGATGAAGGAAAGAGCAGAGTCAAGTGTAACTCCAAGACAGCGAACTTGGTTTGATGGGGAGATGGTGATACCCTCCACCGTGATCGAGAAGTCAGGAGGTGGGGCGGCATTAGAGGGAGGAATAAGTAGGAGCTCAGTCTTTGACATGTTGATCTTTAGGTGGTGGGAGGCCATCCAGGAGGAGATGCCAGATAAACAGTCACTGACTTTGGAAAGGACAGGGGGAGAGAGATCAGGGGTAGAGAGGTAGATCTGAGTGTCATCAGCGTAGAGGTGGTAATTAAAGCCAAAGCTGTTGATGATTTTGCCCAGGGAGGAGGTGTAGATGGAAAAGAGCAGAGGACCAAGGACAGAGCCTTGAGGTACACCAACAGATAGAGGCAATGAGGAGGAGGAGTTACCAGCAAAGGACACACAGAAGGACCTGTTGGATAAATAGGAGTCAATCCAAGCAAGTGCAGTGTCACCGAGACCCAGAGAGTTGAGGGTCTGTAGAAGGAGGGGGTGGTCAACAGTGTCAAAAGCAGCCGAGAGGTCAAGCAGGATGAGAATAGAATAGTGGCCGTGTTTTTTAGCAGTTAGGAGGTCGTTGGTGACTTTGGTGAGGGCAGTTTCAGTTGAGTGTAGCGGACGGAAGCCAGATTGCAGGGGGTCAAGTAGTGAATTGGAGGACAGGAAGAGGGAGAGGCGGTTGAAGACTAGTTTTTCTAAGAGCTTAGAGGTAAAGGGAAGCAGGGATACAGGACGGTAGTTGGATGGAGAGTTGGGATCTAGGGATGGTTTCTTTAGTAAAGGGGTAACTAGCGCGTGTTTGAAGGCGGATGGAAAGGAGCCAGTGGAGAGAGATAGGTTGAAGATGTGTGTGAGAGCAGGGGTGAGGGAGGAGGAGAGGGGAGGAATTAGATGTGAGGGAATGGGGTCGAGCGGGCACGTGGTGAGATGTGAGGAGGACAATAAGGAATTGACTTCCTCCTCAGTGGTTGGGAGGAAGCGGCAGAGGGTGGCAGATGGGACCTGTGGGAGTGGAGGTGGCAGATAACTATCTTGTGTTGGGATGTTGCTTCTGATAGTTAAAGTTTTACTGAGGAAGTAGTCTGCCAGCTCTTGAGCGCTGAAGGCAGCTGAGGGGGGAGGTGCAGGTGGGTAGAGGAGAGGGTGTTGAAGGTGGACCAGAGCCGTTTAGGGTTGGAGGACAGCGTAGATATAAGAGATGAGAAGAAGGATTGTTTGGCCAAGTGGAGGGCAGAGGTGTATGACCGGAGAATAAACTTGAAGTGAACAAAATCAGCTTCAGAGCGGGATTTCCTCCAGGCACGCTCTGCGGTGCGGGAGCATCTTTGCAGGTAGCGAGTCTGGAGGGTGTGCCAGGGCTGAAGCTGGTGGCGTGGGGCCTTACAGAGTCGAAGAGGAGCAAGAGTGTCTAGAGCAGAGATAAGCGTAGTGTTGTAGTGATTAGTGGCAGCATCAGGGCAGGTAAAGGATGAGGTATGAGGGAGTGGTGAAGTAGGTTGGAGAATTGATGGGGGTCCACAGCCTGTAGATTTCTGCGAGTGTGTGTGCGGGGTGGGGGAGCAGGGTGTTTAGGAAGTCCAGATAGGTTGAAAGAGAGAAGGTGGTGGTCAGAGATGGGGAAAGGGCGACAGTTGAACTCAGAAATGGAGCAGAGGTTGGAAAAGACAAGGTCAATAGCGTGACCATCGCGGTGGGTAGGGAGGAGGGAGGATTGTGTGAGTCCAAGGGAGGACGTGAGTGAAAGAAGTTTGGAGGCAGCAGGGGCGGAAGGATCGTCAATGGGAATGTTGAAGTCCCCGAGAACTAGGCATGGAAGATTAGAAGACAGAAAGTGAGAGAGCCAGGTAGCAAAGTGGTCAAAGAACTGGGAGGTTGGTCCCGGTGGGCGGTAGATGACTGCCACCTGAGAGCCAGAGGAGAGAACAGGCGGATGCAGTGTGTCTCGAAGGAGGAGAAGGAGAGGGATGGGGTGGAGGGAGATGCTGGTAGGTGCAGGTGGGAGAGAGCAGGATTCCGACCCCGCCACCATTTCTCTCACCCGGTCTGGGGGTATGACTCAAGTGTAGACCGCCATGTGAGAGAGCAGCAACGGAGGCCGTGTCAGAGGGAGTTAACCAGGTTTCAGTTAAAGCTAGGAGGTTGAAGGAGTTTGAAAGGAAGAGGTCATGGATTGCTGTGAGTTTGTTGCACACAGAGCGAGCGTTCCAGAGGGCGCAGGAGAAAGAGGACAGGCGCTGAGGGATTATGGGGATGAGGTTGAAATAAAGTACCTTCCTCTCTTCCATCAGGGCCTTTGCATTAAGTGCATTCTCTGCATTACTCCTGACTTATCTGTGAAACAGACCCAGCTACCCATATGACCACGGCTTTCTGGATATCCCTCTGTACTGTGCAAGGATCCCTCCTGTGTCCTGTGTACAGCACCCTTGTGTTCTCCTCAAGGTATCTAAAAGTGCCCAGTGTCTCCAAAGTCCTTCAAGTGTCCTGGTACCTTCTGTCTCATTCTGTCCCCCTCAAGCATTATCAAGACACCTTCTGTATACAGATTCCTGGTATCCTTTCATCCAACCTGGTCATTACCTCTGCAACCTCAGCATATCATCAGTGCTTGCTATCCTGCTTCTGACTCCACCCCTGTACCCTCAAGTGTCTACTCAACTGTTATTGATCACTGCATACCAGGCGCGCACCCGCAAGGCCAGTACCTCTCCGGTGCTGATCCTGACATACTTTCAATCATTTTTAAAAAAAACAAAAATTTACATGTCGGCTTTTTTTTTCCTGAGGTTGGTCAGTGCTGTGTATGGAGGCACAATACGATTTTGCATCGTATTGGCTTCGGTTTCTGCTAGGGATGCACTTATACCATTTTTTTAAGACCGATTACAATTACCGATACTTTTTAAAAGTACTCACCAATACCGAGTACCGATACTTTTATTTAAAATCACGTGACTGCTTTCCAATAAGAACAGACATCATATATATATATATATATATTGCCCCAGCTCAAATATTGCCCCCATATTGTCTCCAGCTCAAATATTGCCTCCATAGTCTCGAGCTCAAATATTGCCCCATATTGTCCCCAGCTCAAATATTGCCCCAGCTCAAATAATGCCCCCAATATTGTCCCCAGCTCAAATAATGCCCCCCAATATTGCCCCCAGCTCAAATAATGCCCCCAATATTGTCCCTAGCTCAAATAATGGCCCCCAATATTTCCCCATCTCAAATAATGCCCCCAATATTGCCCCCAGCTCCAATAATGCCCCCAATATTGTCCCCAGCTCAAATAATGCCCCCGGTATTTCCACCAATGAAATAATGCCCCCAATATTGTCCCCAGCTCAAATATTGCCCCCGCTCACCATCCCGCTCTGCCAGGGTCCTACGGTGGTCTTTATACTTTGAGCGGCTAACGGCAAAGGGTTGCAGCCTGGCCAATTGTTGGGAAGCACGCACAACCGCTGTCTCTCGAGATCCTGGAGTTCACGAGATCTCGTGAACTCTGCGATCTCATGAGATCGCGGCTGTGCGTGCTTCCCAAGGAGCGGCTGGGCTGCAACCCTTTGCCGGCGGCCGCTGGAAGTAAGAAGACCACCGGAGGACCCTGGCATAGCACTGGAAACTGCCCCAAGGAAACCGGCTGGCAAGCCAGCCCAGCGCTGACTTCCAGTATCGGTTTAGGTATCGGGGGCCTCTGTATGAGTACCAAGTACTCGTGCAGGTGATACCGGGACTTGCACCAAGTACTCGTGCAGGTCCCGGTATCAGCACCGATACCGATACTAGTATTGTATCGGCGCATCGCTAGTTTCCACCAATTTTTTGGGTGGATTTTCAGCAGTTTTGTGGTGGAATTTCAGGTCCATTCGCTGCACTCCAGGGACCCCGCGGTGAATGCTGAGTTCACTGCAGGGTCATAGTGAATATAATTCCCTTAAGTACGGGTAACGAGAGAGAGCACCGAAATGGTGGCAACATTTCGGTTCTCTCTGAATAACCCCTTAATTGAATTATTTTACATTTGATTGTTGTATATAATGCTCACTATCTAGTAGCAGTTGATAGAGAACAAATTCAAATTTGCAATAGACAAATACATTACCTAGCCACAGGTCGAGACACCATATCCAGAATTCTACAATTGGCAACATTCTGAAAACAGGAAATTTCAAACTTCCAGATATTACTTCCAAATATTAGTAATTTCAGAATTGGAATGCTCTGGGCTGCTCCTGCCTCTTGGGAAAGCAGCTGCTGAGCGCTGCAGCAGACCACAGCAAACGCTGGGAGTCTGTGGCCAGCCCCAGAGTGTGACATGTTGCTCGGAGTCATGCTGGTTCTGAGCAGCATGTCCATGGAGAAATCCTGCACAGCACTCACAGCATGTGTACACTCTGGTGACTGTAGCAGGAATGGGATAGCAGTTGCCCAGCCTCGTTCTCCTTCCCCTTAGTGTCACGGATCCCTCTGCTATCTGACTAGTGGTCCCTATACGCAGGACACTCTCTACACTTCCGATCCTTAGGTTGGTCGGCACGACTAGACAGACACAGAATACTACAAGATAGTGTATCCACAAAGAATGACACTAGAACGATACACAAGACCTTAGAATAATTAACTCTTCCCAAGATCCTAACCAATACAAGAGGTAGTCTGATGTGTGCTTAGGGTGCCACACAGACTGACCTCAATACCAGAATAGAAGAGTAAATGCCAATACCAGGGTTATGCACAGAATGGTTCATTCACCAATGCCAAGGATCATATACAGAATGGTTGTTGCCAATGCCAAGGGTCATACACAGAGTGGTTCGTTTGCCAATGCCAGGGGTCATACACAGAGTGGTTCGTTTGCCAATGCCAAGGGTCACACACAGAATGGTTCGTCTGCCAATGCCAAGGGTCACACACAGAATGGTTCGTTTGCCAATGCCAAGGGTCATACACAGAGTGGTTCGTTTGCCAATGCCAGGGGTCATACACAGAGTGGTTCGTTTGCCAATGCCAGGGGTCATACACAGAATGGTTAGTTATGCAAAAATAGACAAAAGCTCTGCGGGAAGTAACTACCACGTCAGGGCGCCGGTGAATAGTGAAGCTGGGTTTTAAACTCGGCGGGTCCGCGTCATCACGCCAGTCCCCGCCCCCTGGCGTCCCACGTGAGCGCAGCCGGCTGCGTTATCACTCGGCGCCTGGCCAGCGAGCAGCGAGGAAGCCGCTGCCAGGCGCCCCCTAGATCCAGCGCGGGCCGCGATACCAACGCGGTCCGTGACAGAACCCCCCCTCCACGGGCGGCCACTGGACGACCCCCAGGAGCACGAGGATGGGCCACGTAGAAGGCCTTCACCAACCGAGGCGCATGGACCTCAGTAGCCGGGAGCCAAGAACGATCCTCCGGCCCGTAGCCCACCCAGTCGACCAAATACTGCAAAGCGCCCCTTGATACCCTGGCATCCAAAATGGCCTGGACTTCAAACTCCTCCTCACCCTCCACTGAGATAGGAGGAGGTGGGACACGGACCCTGGTGTACCGATTACACAAGAGAGGTTTTAGGAGGCTCACGTGGAACACGTTGTGTATCCGAATATGGGGAGGCAATGCCAAAGCATAGGAGACGGGGTTGAGTCGTCGCAAAACCTTATAGGGGCCTATGAATCTAGGTGCCAACTTCATGGAAGGCACTAGGAGCTTGATATTCCGCGAGGAAAGCCATACCCTGTCCCCAACCTGATACACAGGTGCCTGCCTCCTGTGTCTGTCAGCCTTGATTTTCTGGATGGCACTACTTTTCTTGAGTGCCTCCTTGACTCTCCCCCAAGTGTCCTTCAAGGACGCCAAATGTTCATCCAAAGCAGGTATCGTGGTATCCGGAAACGTAGTCGGTAACACAGGAGGATCGAAACCATAAACGGTGAAGAAAGGGGAATGTCCTGTGGATTCGCTCACCGCGCTGTTCAAAGCATACTCAGCCCATGGTAGCAGGTCTGACCAGTTATCTTGCTGTTCTGAGATAAAGCACCTGAGATACTTTTCTACATTTTGATTTGCACGTTCTGCTGCTCCGTTGGTCTGGGGGTGATAGGCCGAAGAGAAAGACAAGTCTATCCCCACATTCTTGCAAAACCCTTTCCAAAATCTGGAGACAAATTGGGTGCCCCTATCGGAGACAATCCCAAGAGGAATACCATGTATGCGGACCACGTGGTTAATGAATATGGGCACCAGTTCGGCTGCCGACGGTAGTTTACGAAGAGGAACATAATGACCCATCTTGGAGAACCGATCGATGATCGTAAGTATAACTGTGTTCCCTCTAGAATCGGGTAACTCCACTATGAAGTCCATAGCTAAGTGCGACCATGGTCGTTCTGGATTGGCAGAGGTTGGAGCAAACCAATGGGTGCTGTTTTGGGATTTTTATGTCTTGTGCAAACCTCGCACACGGCTATGTAATCTTTAACATCTCGGCGCAACGTGGGCCACCAAAAGATTTTATTGATGCTGGACACCGTTTTGGTGATTCCCATATGCCCAGACGTTTTATTATCATGATAAAGGTTTAATATTTCTTCTCTTTCACATTCAGGTACAAAGAGTTTCGCGGGTGGTCTCCCTTCAGGAGCTGTGCCCTGCACGGTTTGTAACCTTTGCAACAAAGGAGACGAGACATTAATCGTGGTAGAGGCTATAATCCTTTCTTGGGGTACAATGGGATGCTGATCTTGGATGTTAAATTCATAGGACTCATGCTGTCTAGATAAAGCATCTGCTTTAACGTTTCTGGACCCAGGTCTATAGGTCAGTACGTAATTAAAGCTTGAAAGAAACAACGACCATCTCGCTTGTCGGGAATTTAATCGTTTAGCATCTCCAATGTATGTGAGATTTTTATGATCGGTTATGATAAGGATGGGGTTACTAGACCCTTCCAATAGGTATCTCCATTCTGCCAAGGCTGATATGACTGCTAACAACTCTCTGTTTCCTATGTCATAGTTCCTCTCTGCCGGGGAGAGTTTTCGGGAATAGAAGCCGCATGGATGCAAGGGTTTGTCGGGTGCTTCCCTCTGGGACAAGACTGCACCAAGACCTATTTCGGAGGCGTCAACTTCCACTTGGAATGGCAGAGCCGGATCCGGATGTCTGAGTACCGGGGCCGTAGTAAACGCTTGTTTAAGTGCTTCAAAGGATTGACTGGCTTGGGGTGTCCATTTCTGATTACCCACCCCTTTCTTTGTCATGGCCGTGAGGGGAGATACCAAAACCGAAAAATCTTTAATGAACCTCCTATAATAATTAGTGAATCCTAGAAACCGTTGGATGGCTTTAAGTCCTTGGGGTAGAGGCCAGTCTAGGATTGCTGTAAGTTTCTTAGGATCCATCTGGAACCCCTCAGGTGTTATTATGTAGCCAAGGAAATGTACTGTCCTTATGTCAAATAAACATTTCTCTAATTTACAATACAATCCAGCCTCCAACAATTTTTTCAGTACTTTTTTCACGTGGACATGATGGGTTACGATATCAGGCGAGTATATCAGGATGTCATCCAGATATACTATGACAAATACTTGCAGGAATTCTCGTAAGGTATCGTTTATGAGGTCTTGAAAAACAGCCGGCGCATTGCATAAGCCAAAAGGCATCACCAGGTACTCATAATGCCCACTTCGTGTATTAAAAGCCGTTTTCCATTCATGTCCCTCTTTAACCCTTACGAGGTTGTAAGCCCCGCGTAAATCAAGTTTGGTATAAATATTGGCCCCTTTTAGGCGATCGAACAGTTCTGTGATTAATGGTATGGGATAGGCGTTCCTTATGGTTATCCTGTTCAAACCTCTATAATCTATACAAGGCCGCAGGTCTCCCTCTTTTTTCGATACAAAAAAGAAACCTGCCCCTGCTGGAGAAGAGGACCGTCTGATGAAACCACGCTCCAGGTTCTCCCTTATGTACTCCTCCATAACGTCATTTTCTTTTTGGGACAAGGGGTATACATGTCCCCTAGGAGGCATAGTACCAGGGAGTAAATTTATAGCACAGTCGTACGGGCGGTGCGGCGGTAGGACCTCAGTCCTGGACTTAGAGAAGACCTCTTTAAATCCCAAATATTGTTCAGGAACCTTTGTAGATAAAGGAGGGGCTGTGGCAACGTTGAGGCTAGCGATTACGTTGACCCTCCCCAGACAGTGCGATTGACAACGAGGACTCCAGTATTTTATGTCTCTTTGGACCCAATCAATAACCGGGTTGTGTTCTACCAACCACGGAAACCCAAGCACGACAGGACAAGAAGGGGACTCAATGATTTGGAAACATATGTTTTCATGGTGCAATACTCCTGTTTTCATGCATACAGAAACAGTGTCGTGGGTGATATGTGGGCAGGATAGAGGGTTTCCATCTATAGCCTCCACCATAAGAGGTCTGTCCTTGAGAACCAGAGGTATGAGACATTTAGCAGCAAACTGTTTATCCATAAAATTGCCTGAGGCCCCAGAATCCAAGAAGGCCTCAGTCTTAATGTGAACCTTGTCCCAGGTCAATGATATTGGTACCAGGATCCTGGACTTTTTTTTTTCGTTATTTACGAAAGAGGCATAAAGAGACCCTATAACCTGGGTATTGGCTGGTCTTTGGCTTGATCTGCCACTCTCACCCCTGCTCCCCCTAGGTCTCTGAGGACATTGAAGGCGGAAGTGGTCTGCCCCGGCGCAATAGAAGCAGAGTCCCTTCTCCCTTCTGTGAGCTCTCTCTGCCTCCGATATACCAGTCTTTCCTATCTGCATAGGCTCAACAACAGGTAGATCTGTTTTAACGTTTTCCTGGTTACCGGAAGCAACGGTAGTTCTGGACGATAAGGGTAAAGGAGGCAAGAGCCTTCTAGGTCTATCCCTGGGATGTCTCCTTTCCCTAATTTGATCATCCATAGCTATACAGAAGTCGATCAAGTGATCAAGAGTCTCTGGCAATTTTAGAGGAGCCAATTCGAACATAAACGCGTCGTTCAGACCCTCAGTAAAGGCCAAGGTTAGGACATCGTTCGGCCAGAGAACCTCTGAAGTCAAGGTTTTAAATTCTATTGCGTATTCAGAGACCCTCCTATTACCTTGTTTAATGTGAAATAATGACCTCCCCGCATTAGTAGCCCTTCTAGAGGGGTCAAAGGTGCGTTTAAGCTCTGAGGTAAAACCCTCATAATCGTATATGATGGGTTTCTTGTTCTCCCACAAGGGAGTAGCCCACAATAAAGCTTTCTCCGTTAAATGATTAATTAGATAGCCCACCTTAGCTTTATCTGACAGACATGATCCTGGGTTGTTCTCGAACAAAATTTCCAGTTGGGTCAGAAAGCCCCGGCATAAGTTTGGTGTTCCATCATAGCGTACGGGTGCTTTCATACTGAGCCTACATCCCTCGGGAGAGGCCGGACTGATCCTAGGCACTACTGGGTCTGGAGGGCTTGCAGTTCCAGAACTGGATCGGTTTAACAGGGTTTGCAGGGCAAGAGCAATCTGGTCCATCCTATGGTCCTGCTCTTCTGTCTGGCTGCAATACGTGTCAACTGATTAGAGAGGTCTGCGGGATCCATTGGCCCTGACGTAATGTCACGGATCCCTCTGCTATCTGACTAGTGGTCCCTATACGCAGGACACTCTCTACACTTCCGATCCTTAGGTTGGTCGGCACGACTAGACAGACACAGAATACTACAAGATAGTGTATCCACAAAGAATGACACTAGAACGATACACAAGACCTTAGAATAATTAACTCTTCCCAAGATCCTAACCATACAAGAGGTAGTCTGATGTGTGCTTAGGGTGCCACACAGACTGACCTCAATACCAGAATAGAAGAGTAAATGCCAATACCAGGGGTTATGCACAGAATGGTTCATTCACCAATGCCAAGGATCATATACAGAATGGTTTGTTTGCCAATGCCAAGGGTCATACACAGAGTGGTTCGTTTGCCAATGCCAGGGGTCATACACAGAGTGGTTCGTTTGCCAATGCCAAGGGTCACACACAGAATGGTTCGTCTGCCAATGCCAAGGGTCACACACAGAATGGTTCGTTTGCCAATGCCAAGGGTCATACACAGAGTGGTTCGTTTGCCAATGCCAGGGGTCATACACAGAGTGGTTCGTTTGCCAATGCCAGGGGTCATACACAGAATGGTTAGTTATGCAAAAATAGACAAAAGCTCTGCGGGAAGTAACTACCACGTCAGGGCGCCGGTGAATAGTGAAGCTGGGTTTTAAACTCGGCGGGTCCGCGTCATCACGCCAGTCCCCGCCCCCTGGCGTCCCACGTGAGCGCAGCCGGCTGCGTTATCACTCGGCGCCTGGCCAGCGAGCAGCGAGGAAGCCGCTGCCAGGCGCCCCCTAGATCCAGCGCGGGCCGCGATACCAACGCGGTCCGTGACACTTAGGCACTGGATTCTTCCATATTCTGAAATCTGGAAGAATATGGAATCTGGAATGTTCTGTGTTACTAGCATTCCACATAAGAGATGTTCAGCCTGTAGGATATTATATACAGTCAGGTCCAGAAATATTGGGACATCGACACAATTCTAAGATCTTTGGCTCTATACACCACCACAATGGAGTTGGAATGAAACAAACACAATGTGCTTTAACTTCAGACTGTCAGCTTTAATTTGAGGGTATTTAAATCCAACTCAGGTGAACGGTGTAGGACTTACAGCAGTTTGCAGATGTGCCTCCCACTTGTTAAGGGACCAAAGGTAATGGGACAATTGGCTTCTCAGCTGTTCCATGGCCAGGTGTGTGATATTCCCTCATTACCCAAATTACAATGTGCAGATAAAAGGCCCAGAGTTAATTTCAAGTGTGCTATTTGCATTTGGAATTTGTTGCTGTCAACTCTCAAGATGAGATCCAAAGAGCTGTCCCTATCAGTGAAGCAAGCCATCATTAGGCTGAAGAAACAAAACAAACCCATCAGAGAGATAGCAAGAACATTAGGCATGGCCAAAACAACTGTTTGGAACATTCTCAAAAAGAAGGAACGCACCGGTGAGCTCAGCAACACCAAAAGACCCGGGAGACCATGGAAAACAATTGTGGTGGATGACCGAAGAATTCTTTCCCTGGTGAAGAAAACACCCTTCACAACCATTGGCCAGATCAAGAACACTCTCCAGGAGGTAGGTGTATGTTTGTCAAAGTCAACAATCAAGAGAAGACTTCACCAGAGTGAATACAGAGGGTTCACCACAAGATGTAAACCATTGGTGAGCCTCAAAAACAGGAAGGCCAGATTAGAGTTTGCCAAACAACACCTAACAAAGCCTTCACAGTTCTGGAACAAGATCCTATGGGCAGATGAGACCAAGATCAACTTGTACCAGAGTGATGGGAAGAGAAGAGTATGGAGAAGGAAAGGAACTGCTCATGATCCTAAGCATACCACCTTATCAGTGAAGCATTGTGGTGGTAGTCTCATGGCGTGGGCATGTATGGCTGCCAATGGAACTGGTTCTCTTGTATTTATTGATGATGTGACTGCTGACAAAAGCAGCAGGATGAATTCTGAAGTGTTTTGGGCAATATTATCTGCTCACATTCAGCCAAATGCTGCAGAACTCATTGGACGGCGCTTCACAGTGCAGATGGACAATGACCCAAAGCATACTGCAAAAGCAACCAAAGAGTTTTTGAAGGGACAGAAGTGGAATGTTATGCAATGGCCAAGTCAATCACCTGACCTGAATCCCATTGAGCATGCATTTCACTTGCTGAAGACAAAACTGAAGGGAAAATGGCCCAAGAACAAGCAGGAACTGAATACAGTTGCAGGAGAGGCCTGGCAGAGCATCACCAGGGATGAAACCCAGCATCTGGTGATGTCTATGCATTCCAGACTTCAGGCTGTGATTGACTGCAAAGGATTTGCAACCAAGTATTAAGAAGGGAAAGTTTGATTCATGATTATTATTCTGTCCCATTACCTTTGGTCCCTTAACAAGTGGGAGGCACATCTGCTGTTAGTCCTACACCGTTCACCTAAGTTGGATGTTTATACCCTCATATTAAAGTTGACAGCCTGCAGTTAAAGCACATTGTGTTTGTTTCATTCCAACTCCATTGTGGTGGTGTATAGAGTCAAAGATGTTAGAATTGTGTCGATCTCCCAATATTTCTGGACCCGACTGTATCAATGGGTTCTAGCAATTGGTTCAGTGGCGATGGGTCTAAGAGTTTTCTAGTTATAGGCAGTCTCTGGTGGATAAATGTTCAAGATGTTCTGGGTCCAAAACATTGGAATAATGGTGAGCAAGCCATAAAGCCAATCATATTTTTTTTTCACAAAGGAAGTCTGTGAGTATGCAGAAATTATAGGAGAACCTAATAACTAGGAATGCACCGATACCATTTTTTTAAGACCGTGTACAAGTACTGATACTTTATAAAAGTACTCACTGATACCGAGTACCGATACGTTTATTTAATTTATATATTGCCCCAGCTCAAATATTGCCCCAGCTCATACATATATATTGCCCGCGCTCACATTGCCCCTGCTCAGATATTGCCCCCAGCTCACATTGCCCCTGCTCAGATATTGCCCCTGCTCACATTACCCCAGCTCAGATATCGCCCCTGCTCACATTGCCCCTGCTCACATTGCCCCTGCTCAGATTGCCCTAGAAGATATTGCCCCTGATCAGATATTGCCCCTGCTCACATTACCCCCTGCTCACATTGCCCCCATATTGCCCAAAGCTAACACATATATTGGCCCCCAGCTCACCCTCCCATGCTGCCAGGCTCCTCCTTGGGGCAGCATCACGTTGCCAGGCTCCTCCAGCATCTTCTTCCTTCGAGCAGATGCCGGCAAAGAGTTGTAGCCTGGCCGCACGTTGGGAACCATGCACAGCCACGGTCTCGTGAGATCGCAGCTGGTGGATCCCAACTAGCGGCTGGACTACAAATCTTTGCCAGCGGCCGCTTGAAGGAAGAAGACGTCAGAGGAGCCTGGCAATGCGACACTGCCCCAAAGAAACCGGCCGGCAAGCCAGCCCAGCGCTGGCTTCCGATATCAGTTTAGGTATCGGGGACCTCTGCACGAGTACGAAGTACTCGTACAGGTCCCGGTATTGTCACCGATACCGATGATAGTATCGGTTCATCCCTAAAAATAACTCATTCATATTCTTATAAATCTCTACAGGGTTGCCTCAAATTGCCTCAAATGATAGCTATGGAAAAGAAAAATATTTATAAGCGTTCTTGAGGGTGAATAAATAATTCAATTTTTGCTTATCAAGTATTAACCCTTTGACGTTGCGGGGCATGCCCCATTGCCTTCCCATAGATGCGATCGGCCCACCTACATTGCGTACCACTGATCGCGTCACTGGTTGCCACGGGACCGCTGTATTTTTGTGTGGATGTAGCAGGATTCAGAGAGAATCGATCCATGCAAAAACAATCATTAATAGCAGAAGATATGCCACAATATCAAGCATTGGACATGTTTTGATGGTACATCACTGGGTTATGTTAGATCAAAAAATGCTCTGTCCATTATACTATTTTATTTTTATGTTGAAAGGATTGGCTGGTGGAATATCATGAAAGTGTTATAACTCTTTAGAAACTGCTGAAGGAAAAATGCAGAAGGAATACATTTTTCACAAATTTCAACTCCTAGGCAGTGTCATAGTTTGTAGAAGGAAGCAAACGAGGGGCTTTATAGATGGCTTGTTGAGACTGCAATGTAGCCTGCAGGAACACCATTTGATAGTGTTCTGTAAAAAACTGTTCATATGGTAAGAGAGTGTTCCTTATTTTGAAAGCATAGGCTGCATGAAATAAGGAAATCACATCAATTGAAGAATAGACCAATACAATACTATAGAATTGTATGTTTCATTTATATATTAAATTCTTTGTTGACTAATTTAATATGTGGGTAAAACTTCTTGATCCAAGTAGAAATCTGACTGCCGTTCTGGGGTCAAGAAGGATTTTTCCCAAAATTTTAAAGTACTTCAGAGTGGGTGTTTTGTTTACATAAACAGCAGAAAGCAAAATTATGAGAGGCTGAACTTGATGGACACGTGTTTAGTTTCAATCTATGCTTTAAATTAACCTGCAGTGTTTACCGTGCAAAGTTCTCAATTTCCTTCATTGACGCTGACACCCTTTAGCTGACATGGTAATGAAATAAGCCATAGTGATTGTTATTATTAGAATTTAAAGAGTGTAGAATTTTGATGGAATTAACTATTAGCCTATTCAGAACCAATAATCCCATCAATAACTTGACTGTGTATACACGATCAGCAGTAGCAGACACAGCAGCTGAAGAAAATGTTAATAAAATCTGTTACTAGGCCAGTATAGTTTAACCATGGCACCCCATGTTTTTCAGAACTACATGTCCCATGATGCTTAGTCTTGTCAAAATGTTCTTCAGTCTCAATGTATTGTAACCCTATCTATATTGTGCCCATTGTTCAGCACTGAGGAATATGCTGGCACTATATAAATAAAGAATAATAATACCAATTTTTTAAACCAATTGGGAAATATCTCTAATAGACTTTTCCCCAGCTGATATTGCACAGAGCTCATAACTGTAGTAACTCGATTTTAGCAGCAGATGGCAACATCTGCCTGACAAATGGGTTATTACAGTAGGAAATACATTGGGAATATTTCCAAATATTTCTTACTGTATAATTAATTAAAAAATGTTCTCCCATTAATCACTTGTAGAGAAGGGGTTAGTCTCAACCCTCTTCCCATGGAGCTTTATGGTTGCTCTTACAGTTGATGTGGGGTATATATATATATATATATACACGCAATCACCTTGGTTGTAGTCTTTGAAGACTCTTGTTGTGTTAAAATTAGCTTATGTTCATAAGGCCACACAACTAGTAGGTTAAGAAGTTAAACTAATTAACCCCTTTGGACCACTGTATTTTCATTCTTTACAGCCCACAAGTTAGGTGTCATTGATCAGGTCTGAGTTTGCCTTTCTAATGATACCAAACATGACCATGTAAAATGTTTAACAAAATAACACAAAAAAGATTTTGTTAAATTTTTGTAATTATTTTTTTCTTCCAAAGCAAAGGCATTGTCCATTTCTTACGTATGGAATGAGCAGTACCACTGCCATTACTCACCTTCTCATTTCCTACACCGGGAGCAAGGTCAGTACTTTATACATAATCACATTATTCATAAAGCACAATCCTCCAAAATGCAATGAAAAATTTAATCTTTTCCAGTTCTAGTTAAAATTGCGAATTGTTTTCAGAAAAATGTAGTAACAGAACAGGTTCCCATTTCTATATTTTTAACAGGAGTGTCCCATATACTATATGACCACAAAGGTTCAGATGATAAAATTTGGAGAAAAAAAAATAATTATAATTTACAAACTGTAAATGATTGAAATCTGAATGAAAATTTCCATTTTTTTTTACAGCATTCAGACTGGACATGATGTATAAGTTACGGGTAAAGCCCGAAGTGCGGCTAATCCTAGGATTACCCGGGTAATCCTGACATTACCCAAAACCGCTGGGTAAAGCTGCAAACAAATGAAGATTTTGGACTTTACCCGGGTAATTTTAGGACTAAAACCAACTGCCCTTCAGTAACGGTCTGGAAGAGCTGAAAAATTTGCACTTTACCCGGATAATGTGCAAGTCTGAAGCTTCACCCAGGTAATCTGAGGACTATCCACAGCTTCACCTGGGTAATCTGCAGAGCATCCAGTCCCGCTTGGGTAAAAGTGAATTTTGCTATTATCTAAGGATATTATCAATGAAAATGGCAAAAGACAAACATTAAAATGTATTGCAGATATAATGAATATACAGAGTAACAGGATATGTTTCTTATATGAATGTGAAAGAGTAACATGATCTTTACTATGTGTCATATGTGCTTATATATAATTTATAAAACATAATAACCATTAGGTTACTGTTTATATAATAGCTTTATCTTCATAAATTAATTTTCAGACAATTAACGCACAGAGTTACATGACAGTTATTTAGTGTGGTTTGTGACTGTGGATAAAATTTGGTTAAAAATAACAAAAAACACAATTTTGTTAACAGTCAGACAACAGTTTGCAGCTTTATCCGGGTAATCCTCGGAATTCAGCCAACTGTAACCTGCTGAAAACCCAAGAAAAGCAGAGTACCCAGAGACTTTTGGATATTTTGCAGATTACCCGGATAAAGTACGATGTTTCATTGCACATCACACTTTATCCGACAACACTAGGGTAATGTGCGAATTACCTGGGTAAAACAGTGCAGCAAACCGGGGTACCCAGAGGCCTCTGGATACTTTGCAGATTACTCGGGTAAAGACCAAAATTTTGTTTCACTTTGGACTTTTGCTAATGACGCCTGGGTAATGTCAGGACTACCCGGGTAATCCTAGGATTAACCGCACTTTGGGCTTTAACCGTAACATATATATATATATATATATAATAATGATATATTGTGAATCTCTAGTCCTACACTATATTGCCAACAGTATTCGCTCACCTGCCTTGACTCGCATATGGTTAGGGTATAGAGTTCAATATGACGTCGGTCCACCCTTTGCAGATACAACAGCTTCAACTCTTCTGGGAAGGCTGTCCACAAGGTTTAGGAGTGTGTTTATGGGAATTTTTGACCATTCTTCCAGAAGCGCATGTGTGAGGACACACACTGATGTTGGACGAGAAGGCCTGTCCCTCAGTCTCCGCTGTAATTCATTCCAAAGGTGTTCTATCGGGTTGAGGTCAGGACTCTGTGCAGGCCAGTCAAGTTCATCTACACCAGACTCTGTCATCCATGTCTTTATGGACCTTGCTTTGTGCACTGCTGCACAGTCATGTTGGAAGAGAAAGGGGCCAGCTCCAAACTGTTCCCACAAGGTTGGGAGCATGGAATTGTCCAAAATGTCTTGGTATGCTGAAGCATTCAGAGTTCCTTTCATTGGAACTAAGGGGCCAAGCCCAGCTCCTGAAAAAGAACCCCACACCATAATCCCCCCTCCACCAAACTTTACACTTGGCACAATGCAGTCAGACAAGTACCGTTCTCCTGGCAACTGCCAAACCCAGACTCGTCCATCAGATTGCCAGATGGAGAAGCGCGATTCGTCACTCCAGAGAACGCGTCTCCACTGCTCTAGAGTCCAGTGGCAGCGTGCTTTACACCACTGCATCCGACGGTTTGCATTGCACTTGGTGATGTATGGCTTGGATGCAGCTGCTCGGCCATGGAAACCCATTCCATGAAGCTCTCTGCACACTGTTCTTGAGCTAATCTGAAGGCCACATGAAGTTTGGAGGTCTGTAGCGATTGACTCTGCAGAAAGTTGGCGACCTCTTCGCACTATGCGCCTCAGCATCCGCTGACCTCGCTCCGTCAGTTTACGTGGCCTATCACTTCGTGGCTGAGTTGCTGTCATTCCCAAACACTTCCACGTTCTTATAATACAGCTGACAGTTGACTGTGGAATATTTAGGAGCGAGGAAATTTCACAACTGGATTTGTTGCACAGGTGGCATCCTATCACAGTTCCACGCTGGAATTCACTGAGCTCCTGAGAGCGATCCATTCTTTCACAAATGTTTGTAAAAACAGTCTGCATGCCTAGGGGCTTGATTTTATACACCTGTGGCCATGGAAGTGATTGAAACACCTGATTCTGATTATTTGGATGGGTGAGCGAATACTTTTGGCAATATAGTGTATAATAAAACATGACTTCAAATTGTGCTTCTACATGATGAGCACAAAACGGTCAAAATGAGCTTAGCAAGCACACAGGGGTGAAATGGCAGAGGAGCTAAGAGGTTAAGAGTGTGGAGGTACCACAAACGATCCCTTCTTCTCAAAGTTTCAGGAAACGTTATTGGTTTGGAATCAGATTATCAAAATATGCTTTGAAAACATGTGAGATGAGACATTTTTTAGTGAGGACTTCAATGAACTTGTCAACAAGATCAGTCTTGATTGTTGAAATAGTTGCATTACATTCAGGATACGAACAAAGATTATTTTCCTTTCATGGTATTTTGACGTATTTTGAAAATTTGTGTTTTCCAGCTTGCAGGTCTATTCCTCGCAGAGGCCAATTTGCTTAATTTGCTTTTTTAATTCTAGTCGCTTAAATCCAAAAACTTCATGAATTGCTTAGCAGAGTGTCATGGCAGGAAAAGTGATCATTTAAGTAACGTGAATAAGATCAGAAAATTGAACGTGTTTATTTTGGAGACACATCTTCGAAGGAACAAAGAAATCTCTACTAACTTGTTCATTAGCAGAACTGTACATAGATCAGCAAATGATTCATTAGGGCAAGAACAAAAGATATTTCCTACAAAAAACGACCTATACAATAAGAACATTAAAATAGTGGAATTTTATATTTTAAAGGGGATAATTTAATTGTACACAGCTTCATGATGGAAAAGTTTGCACTCAAGATTCTCCCCCCCCCCCATTTTCTTGGGAAATTTTAAAGATCTTCAGATTTTTTCACCTTCTCTTGGATGACCAGGACAAGTGGATATATCAAGTATTTCTTTCACCTATTTTATGTAAGACTACTGAAATTACTATTAATATTGTCCAGCCCTACTGTCAAGGTAGGTATCACAGAACCATTATTATACTAAATGTAGGAGCTGTGAAACTCATATGGAACCGCAATTAAATATATCTCAACATATGGCTTTGTGGACAACTATCATTGCAAAGATGACTAATTGAGTCATTTATTTTATTTATTTATTTATAAAGGATTTTACCAGGAAGGATACATTGAGATTTCTCTCGTTTTCAAGTATGTCCTGGGTTCAAGAACATTGAAGTGTTACAGTTACAGAAATACAAAGTAATACAATGCAAGATATTAAAAAAAAAAAAAAAAAACAAATATACAGATTAACAGAAAATAAATATGTAGGAAATATAGTCATTATGTTACATGTTTACAGGTGCATTCTGTATTGAGGTATGTTAGTAAGGAGCTCTTGAGTGACTTAAGACTGGGGGAAGATTTGATGGTGTCTGGGAGGTTATTCCATAACTGCGGTGCTCTGTAGGAAAATGAGGACCGAGCCACTGTCTTTGTGTATTGTGGTATTGCAAGTAAGGTGCAGGTCCTGGATCGGAGGTTATAGGATGAGGGAGCTGCTGCATTGAAGAAGAATGATTTAGAAAAGGGGACAAGATCCAATCCTGAAGAAGGATTGGTAAGATCCCTGGTGGCAGAGAAAAAAAGGCATATTGGGCAAGGTAAACATTCTTAGCCCCTTTACTACAAAGATTGAGTGCACTCGATCTTCAAAAGCCCCATACTGGGCCACATTACATTCTTGACTCTAACGTCTGCAAAATCTGTTAACACCAGTCAAATTTTTTTTTCAAAAATATCAGATACTCACCTTCTGTCCCGTGGCGAGGACTGCGGCTCCAACCGCCTCTTCCATCCGGCGGGAGCGGGGAAAGACTGGGGGAAAATGCAGGCAGCATTTTTTGCACCTGCATTGTAGTTCCATGCTAAAACGGGGGCGGTAGGGGGAAAACTGCGAGCGCAGTTTTTTCTCCCTACCACCCCCGTTTTAGCATGAAGATTGTAATTTAGCCCATTGAGTATACTTTATGTGGTTTAATTCTGACGCAACACAAAGATTTTTCATTTATTTGAAACAAAATACTAGAGTTGTGCACGGCTAAAAAATTTGCTTTGTTTCGCTACATTTAAAAAAAATTGTCGAAACAGAATTTGTTTGACGGCTGATTTATTTTCGTTATTTTGTTTCTTTATTTCGGATTAATTCGTTACTTTGTTTAGTTATTTTGAATGGATTTATATCACTAAAAAACAATAAATGCTGCTCAATTACTGTTTGATTAGGGTTGAGAGTTACAAGCTAGAGTTAAATTACCGTTTTGGTACTGTTCAGCAATTTGTGCATAGAAAAATCATTCATTGTTTCTCAATGGGACCATTTTGATGCCTCCCAACTGCACCTCAGTCAGTGCTGTGAAATATGTTTCAGCACTGTGGAATATGTTAGCGTTATATAATGAATAATAATACACTGCAGTTATTATTTATTGTATTATTCCCTGTCAGTTGGCTTCCTGTGGTACTGCTGAATTGATTTCAACACCACAGGAGATCGTTTGACAGGAAATACATTGCAGTTATTATCTGTTTTATTATTATACTTTATATAGCGCCAGCATATTCCACAGCGCTGAAACATATTTGGTGCAGTTCTGCGTGTTCTGCGATTTTTCCCATAGAATCATTCAATGGATCTCTATGGGACAATTTCGCTGCCTCCGAAGACCACTTAACTGAGCCAAACGGCGCCATATTTCACTATCTATTGGCCTGTGGTGCTGCTTCAGCACTGTGACCAATTGACAGGGACGCGGTGCTGTGTAAAACGTTATCATGAATTGATTCGTTACAACAAATCAATTCATTATGTATAAATCTGTTTTGTACCCTGATTCGTTTGATATAATTTCGTATTTCGGAAGTATTCTAAAATACCAATTAACGGCATTTCGAATGAATCACGATTCGTTGCGAAATGCACACCTCTACAAAATACATTTGCAAATGGGAATAGAACATGTCCCTGAAATTTCCACACGTTGGCCATGATAGCCGATGTCTTGAAAACCTTTTGAGATCCACTTTTCCTGAAAGGAACCAAGTAGCTCAAGCTAAAATGTGAAAGTTGTAGCCTATTTTAAAAATACCCCTTGCTTGATGTGCCTAGAGGGGTGTAAGCTATACCCTCCTGACGAGGCCTAACAAGGCTGAAACGATCATCGGGGGGTGCTGCACCTCTCGTGCAGGGATGACGTCCTTGGCAATCAGTACTGGCCACCCTCATTGGGTGAGAGCAGACTGATTTGCATATGGAGCATTCATCCATGTAATGGCACAAACAAGCTAAAACCTTGTGAGGGAAAAGAGAGGAAATTGGTACAAAAAGTACCGCAGGATACTATTACCAGAGGAGGGGACGTAACCCTGAGACAAACTCGCTAGTAAAGCGAAAAATTGGATATTGGTATACGGACCATTTGTTCGGTAATAGATGTACCATTAAAACGTAACTTTTAATAGTTAATACAACAAAATTCGTAACCTAACACACATATGATGAAGTAGTGGGAGGATCGTGTGCAGAGGGGTGCATATATGACTTGGGTTGCATTTATAGGAAATTATTGTTGAAGCGATTCCTAAATGGATATCTAGTCAGCAAAAATTTGATCGATTATTGCTTTTAGGAAGTTGCTGGATACCCTATATGTACTAGTGGTTATAACCAGTTATAATAATGGAATTGGTTCTTTCTAGAGGATAGCTCCAATAGTTGGAAAAAGAAGTAGAGGTGGGTATAGGTATAGCAATGGGTAGACGGTAATAATAAGGAGAAAATTTCTCATGCATGAGATATCACCCTATGCTAACCTTGGCGGTTCGAGCCGCCTACGTTACCCAGCTAGCTTACAAAATCAATGGCCAATACTCGCAATCACCAACGCCTACAATCAGAGCAACACCCATGTAAGGGATCAACATAGAGACAAAGCAGTTAAAAGTGATCAGACATAACGCTCAACGCGTTTCGCTGTAAACACAGCTTTTTCAAGTGTGTTAGGTTACGAATTTTGTTGTATTAACTGTTAAAAGTTACGTTTTAATGGTACATCTATTACCGAACAATTGGTCCGTATACCAATATCCAATTTTTTGCTAAAACCTTGTGAGACCTGAGCGGGCCCCCACCGTAGAGCAGGCCACTAGTGCTGTTGCTCGTCCTCAGGATCCTCACCCCCCTTTCTCTCACTATTTTAAAAATACATTAGCAAATGGGAATAGAACATGTCTGTTTAATTTCCACACATTAGCCATGATAGCCGATGTCTTGAAATCCTTTGAGATCAACTTTTCCTGAAAGGAACCATGTAGCTCAAGCTAAAATGTGAAAGTAGTAGCCTATTTTTCCGGTCAAAAAGGAATTGCCTTGACTGAACATATACAGAGGGACGCCTCTGTATCTATTTACTGTGTGGGTAATGGAAGTCGTTTTTTTTTATGTCACTGGATCCTGAAAACTATTTTATGGAAACTCTCTTAGTAGTAAAGGGTTTTAACTTGGTGCTGACTCCTAAGGTACCCAATTACACCACCCATTAGTAAGAAGCTTAAAAATACAGTCAATTGTGTGCCTTTGATTTCAAGAAAAATAATGCGAATGGAAATAGAAGAATGGCCATTAAAAATGGTTGTCGTGGCAGTGTAACTGTTTCTCTATGTTTCTAGTGAATTATAAGATGGGCTTTCTAAAAGGGCAATTTTAATAAAGCTCGACCTCTTAAATTACACTGGATTATGAAAAAGCATAAATTTCAGAAGAAGCTAGAGCCAGGCTTACAAATGTCCGTTAACTGGAGATAAGACAGTTCAGAAAAAGCTTGTTTCACTTATAAAAGCACTGCTTTCTTTACACATTTTCTCATTTTGAAGCTAATCGTATTTTCCAGGAAAAAAAGCTGCAAAGTATTCTATTGATTCACTTGTGTCTCTTTTTTTATATTTGGTCTAAATGGCTAAATTGGATATCGAAATAAACCTAGCTTGGCTATTTAACAGATTTATAGATGGGCGCTGAAGTGGGCAGACCATCTTGCCACTAGCAAAAGAGGACAAATGGCTAACACTTTTACAGAAGACTGTGAGAACCATCTAAGAAAAAAAATCTTATTTTATTTCTACAAAAATGAATGAACCACATACAGGGTTATTCAGAGAGAGGTGAAAACCAGGAGAATGACTGGAGAAGTGAAAAAAGTCAAAATAGCCAAACCACAAAAAATTATCCTATTTGGTCTAGATTGTTCACTTCTCCTGCCATTCTCCTGGTTTTCACCTTTCTCTGACCCCCTTAGAGTTGGTTAACTAAACTCATCAGTTATCTGGTCCATCCATTAACCCAATGCCTTCAGTAGGGGGTTTAAGCCAAATCATAAATCATGCCAAACTTAATCGGAGAATAAAAATCTCACACTATTAATATTTAGGCTTCATTAAATAAAACCATACACATGCATTACCCTTAACACCAAAACAAATCGAATAATATATACATGTATAACTAAAAAGTCCTTAGACGATTTCATGTACAAACCTTGGCTACACGTGTGATGGGGAGGGATGAGAAAGAGGGGTTCTTTTTTTGTCATTATCACCAGTGGCGTCACTAGGGTCGGTGTCACCCGGTGCGGTAATTTATGGTGTCACCCCCCCCCCCCCCCCGAGTTTTTCAGATTTTTTTTTTTAACTACTCTTACTCCTAAATCAGTACTCCCATATAACACTGAATGCTCATACACACAGCGCACATTACTGTGAGGTTTATTGCTGTGGAGCTCTCTCATATGCTCACACAACTTTTTGCCAACTGCCAGCAAGTACGTTGCCTGTTCGAAGGCAGTGAAAGCACACATGGATATATATTGCCCCCAGCAGCTCTGGATATATATTGCCCCCAGCAGCTCACCCATGGATATATATTGCCCCAGCTCACATATGGATATATTGCGCCTCAGCTCACATATGGATATATTGCGCCTCAGCTCACACATGGATATATTGCCCCAGACCAGCTCACATATGGATATATTGCGCCTCAGCTCACATATGGATATATTGCGCCTCAGCTCACACATGGATATATTGCCCCAGACCAGCTCACACATGGAAATATTGCCCCAGACCAGCTCACACATGGATATATTGCCCCAGACCAGCTCACACATGGATATATTGCCCCAGACCAGCTCACACATGGATTATTGCCCCAGACCAGCTCACACATGGATATATTGCCCCAGACCAGCTCACACATGGATATTGCCCCAGCTCTCATGGATATTGCCCCCAGCACACATGGATATGCCCCAGCTCCTCTCATGGATATTGCCCCAGCTCCTCTCATGGATATTGCCCCAGCTCCTCTCATGTATATACTGCCCCAGCTGCTCTCATTGATAATGCTCCAGCTGCTCTCATGGATTTGCCCCAGCTCATGGATATACTGCCCCAGCAGCTCATGGATATACTGCCCCAGCAGCTCATGGATATACTGCCCCAGCAGCTCATGGATATGCCCCAGCAGCTCATGGATATGCCCCAGCAGCTCATGGATATGCCCCAGCTCATTGATATGCCCCCAGCTCCTCATGGATATGCCCCCAGCTCCTCATGGATATGCCCCAGCACCTCATGGATATGCCCCAGCACCTCATGGATTTGCCCCAGCACCTCATGGATTTGCCCCAGCTCCTCATGGATATGCCCCAGGCCCCCATGGATTTGCCCCAGCTCCTCATGGATTTGCCCCAGCAGCTCATGGATTTGCCCCAGCTCCTCATGGATTTGCCCCAGCTCCTCATGGATATGCCCCAGCACCTCATGGATTTGCCCCAGCAGTTTATGGATTTGCCCCAGCAGCTTATGGATTTGCCCCAGCTCCTCATGGATTTGCCCCAGCTCCTCATGGATTTGCCCCAGCAGTTTATGGATTTGCCCCAGCAGCTCATGGATTTGCCCCAGCAGCTTAAGGATTTGCCCCAGCTCCTCATGGATATGCCCCAGCAGCTCATGGATTTGCCCCAGCAGGTTATGGATTTGCCCCAGCTCCTCATGGATATGCCCCAGCAGGTTATGGATTTGCCCTAGGCCCCCATGGATTTGCCCCAGCAGCTTATGGATTTGCCCCAGCAGCTTATGGATTTGCCCCAGCTCCTCATGGATTTGCCCCAGCTCCTCATGGATTTGCCCCAGCAGCTCATGGATTTGCCCCAGCAGCTTATGGATATGCCCCAGCAGCTCATGGATTTGCCCCAGCAGGTTATGGATTTGCCCCAGCTCCTCATGGATTTGCCCCAGCAGGTTATGGATTTGCCCCAGGCCCCCATGGATTTGCCCCAGCAGCTCATGGATTTGCCCCAGCTCACCTCCTGGTCCTGGTCCCAGCACATGGATAGCGGCCCAGGCAGCACCTCTCCGCCGCGTTTTTCGCTCCTTCTGAGCGTCCGGCGGCGCGCAGCTTGGGCGCTAGTCTGGGGGAGCCACGTGACCAGCCGCGATTGGCTGGTGACGTATTTCTCCAGGCGAGCGCCGAAGCTGCATGCTTCGGACGCTCGCACGGAGCGAATACGCGGCGGTGGCGGGCGGTGGGTGAGACACCCGCCCTTAGGGTGACGGTGTCACCCTAAAGGCGGGTGTCACCTGGTGCGGGCCGCACCCACCGCCCCCACGTTACGACGCCACTGATTATCACTACTTACATATCCCACTTTATCAACCCAGAATGCAATTCCTAGTATTAGAGAGGGGCAATACTAATTGACTATCAGGTGACACTTAGGGCTCTATTACATTCTTCGCGCAAACGTTAACGCGTGCGCAAAAACGCATTAACGCGAGAGGCAAAACCCTTTGCGCAGAACGTCGTATTACAATGTCGGCGCAAAAAATGCACGTTAGCGTCTACCGCAGGTGAACCTGCGAGAGCATAATGTACTGCGCGCGTCCTATACTTAACATCGTGAGCACAAATGCGTTTGTGCTCTGGTACGTGCATGGTATTACAATCTTAGCGCAAAATTTAACGGACAACGTTTGCGCGCATAATTTTAACGTCTTTGAAAAGCTGGTGGTAACGGCAAATTGTAACAACCTGACCGTACCAAACTGCGGATTCACAACGGAGAACGTCGATGCGCACGTTTTTTTTTTTTTTACTAGATCCGTCAAAAATGACGACCACTACCTTGTCTTCCGTCAGAACGTACGTCTGTTGTGCGCAGTCCGCACAAAATGACGGACTCGCGTTAAAAATGACATTGCGCTCACAGATTTCTGTGTGTAAAGTATAAAGTACTTTGCGCGCATTTTTGCACGTCGGTTTTACGAGCGCAATTTCCTGATGGATGAAAAAATGTGCGAGGAATGTAATTCCAGCGTAATTTTCGTGCGTTAACGTTTAACGCTTCGCGCAAAAAAACACGCGTTTAGCGTACGTTTTTGCGTTAAGAATGTAATAGGGCCCTAAATGTCCTAATGCTGACTATATACATGTATGGTGGATAAGCCTTGTAATTAATTGATTTGGGGACACACTCTGAAGACAGTTTGGATTAGTAAACACCATTTCTTTGGATTCCAATCCTAAAATTTTATATTACATATATGTTCGCCCTCGATGCCACAGGAAGAAAAAATTCTGCTCACGCACATTTTAGCAGCTTCTAAATTACTCATAGCTAAAATATTGGATAAAAAAATAAAGCCCCCACCTGGCAGTCAGTCAAAGAACAGCCTTATTTTCAGTGCAGGATGGAATATAACATAAATAAATATAATCTGAATTTTCTAAATTATATTGCCTGGGATAACATAGTTACATAGGCTGAAAAAAGACATGCATCCATCGGGTTCAGCCTTTCACACATCATCTACTGCTGTTAATCCAAAAGAACCGTTTATTCTTTTCAATTGAAGCCGATTGAAAAAAGCCTTTATATTAGCTTTTTAGTCATTTTTATGGATTTTGTTTTAGCAAAATGTTTGATTCAGATGTTTTTTTTTTACTATTCTGTAACAGACCTTTTTATTGTTATTCATAGGACCTTATATTTTATTTTCATGCATTTTCATGCATTCATCTTTTTAAAACGCCTTTCAAAAGTTGCAGTATTTATTTTATTTTTTGTACCCCTGTTCGGCGGCTGGTCGGCAGTTTATCAGATCGATTCGGTGATTTTTCGGTGGTTTATCGGATGCGTTCGGTGATTAATCTGTTTTTTTTCGATTCGTTCGGTGGGTTTACCGGCGCCATTCGGTGGATCGATTCGGCGCACTTCAAAGACCCTGCGGTGAATGCTAAATTCACCGTAAGGTTGACAAATTGAGGTCGCCAAGGGAGATAGCTTGCTGAAAAACCCCTTAAAAAATTTGTGACTGTCTTGATGTACTAGAAAGTCTGGGTATCGTCCCTTCTGAATGGCCTGTAGTGGGTACAAAGTTTGGAGAAGTAGAGAAAAAATTGTTTGGAAGGTTTTCTACACCTTGAAATGCATAGCTGTACATTTAAAACATGACAGTTATACTAAGCAAATCATTCAAATACATGGTTTTCTCTGTTTTGCTAGCAGTGTGTCCACCAATCATAGTAATATTTCTCTTTTATGTCTTTTTTTGCTACTTCCATAAAATATTTGTCTGTGCATGTAATATACATATGTATGTTTACATAAATAAGAATATTTATTATGCTTTCTAATTGTGTTTGTTTCTTTCCAGAGTCACCCACTCGCTATGAAATGCACATTGCTAATGAATTTTTGTCACTGTGTTCGCAGATGGGAGGGACTGAAATGAGATGTTTCATTAAATATTAACAAATCTATATAGTAGTTACTCTTACTTCAAGGGACTAGATGAATCACAAAGAACAGATCTATGTTTATTACACGTACAGGGGAATGTACATGATAGAAACGAAGAACAATGCATTCTGATTCACTTCACAATGTTGCAGTTAGAAATATGGCTTACACAATGTCTGTTTTCATGGTAGAGACTTTAGAATTGTGGTGTCATTAAAAAATAACACTAATAAGGCTAGGGTCAGATGAGTTCATTTTCTACGGACTGTGCGTCCGTGCAGTACGGACGTACTTTCTGACTGACTACAAGGTAGTGGCCACACAGTCCGTTTTTTTCACTGACGTATTTTTTGACTGATGTAGTAGGGAAAATAAATTACAATGAAAAAACATTCTGTCCGTCAAAAATGCTGGACGTATAAATGCAGTCTGTCTGACCACGTTCCATCACTCACACACAAAGCTATGCGGACGTTGTGGACGTGGCGCACTCTGCACGTCCGTTCTAGCAGTATTACATTCTTGCCTAACCTGCGTCCGTTTGCCGCGTCCGTTGTGCCTCCGCACTTCTGTGCGCACGTACTTCGTGTGTGGGGCTCCATTTAACACAATTGTATGCTATCACGGACGTACTTATGTGCGGCAACACGGACGTTAACACTGCGCTCGTCTGACCCCAGCCTTAGAGTCCTGCGTACAGAGATGTAGGTTCTTAGTGTATTTGTTCATGCGTTCACCCCTAAACCTTTTAATATTGTAAATACAAGTTAATATTTATAAGTATTTTACCAGGAAGGATACATTGAGATTTCTCTCGTTTTTTAAATATGTCCTGGGTTCAAGAACATTGAATTTTTTTCAGTAGGTACAGAAATACAAGGTAATAAATGCACAATATTAAATTAATATACAGATTAACACAGAAAGTAAATATGTAAGAAATATACTCATTACGTTACATGTGCATTCTGTATTGAGGTATATTAATAGAGATCTCTTAAGTGACTTCAGACTGGAGGAAGATTTTTTTTTTTGGAGAAAGTATTTTACCTGGAAGGATACATTGAGCTTTCTCTCATTTTCAAGTATGCCCTGGTGGCGAGACTGTCTTGCTCAAGGACACTTACTGGAGACCTGTTCTTGCTGGGATTTAAACCTGTGACCCCACGGTTATAGAGCAGTGATGTTACCTCTACTCCACCCAGCCAGTACTACTATACCCAGCCAGTACTGATGGAGTCTGGGAAGTGATTCCATAATTGTGATACTCTGTAAGAAAATGAGAATCGAGCCACTTTCTTTTTGTATTGTGGTACTGCAAGTAAGGTGCAGGTCGTAGATAGGAGGTTATAGGATGAGGGAACTGCAAGGGGAAGCAGTCTATTCAGGTAGCGTGGTAGCTTCCCAGAAAAACTCCAGGTTAGACAGGTGAAGGGTGCATCTAGATTCCAGCGACGGCCATTTTAGCTCTTTTAACATGTCATAATGGTGGGTCATGTATTTACATTGTAGCACAAATCGGCAGAATGAGTTATAAAATGTAGTAAGTTTATGAAGATGCGTTTGCGGGGCACCTGCATACACTACATCTCCGTTTTCAATGACCGGCATTGTATATTGTAATATCATTGTGTCCTTTAGAATACAGCATTTATAAACACAAGCTCAAGATTTTACCAATTTAAAAGGAAATAGAAGGAAAACATAGGCTTAGAGAGGTAAAGGTTAGGGTTAGATATGAGTTTGGTTGCCATTATGTACAGGTGGAATGTAGTATTACATGAATTTAAAGAAGGATTACTCACTAAGCGCATGTGTGGCAAATTGCAGTGCTGAAACACAGCAATGATGACATCTAAATCCAAACAGCAACAGGAGAATCTTTAGAGCACATTAGGAGAGAGACAAGTTTGTCTCTCACCCTTCTAGATTGTAAATTCCTATGGGAATAGCAAATATGAAATGTCTATGGTAAGCGACCACAGCATATACTACCACCGAAAACCCGAAGCTTAGCCAGAGGATTAGTGGCTAATATGCCACTGTAATTCCATGCACTATGTGCTTGGCTACATAAGAAAATTAACATTGTACAGATACATCAGCCCACTGCGGTAAAAGCAGACGCGCTAAGCCGGAAATGCGCGGGGAATTGAAAACCGGAAACGTGTCAGGATATGTTCCGAGAATCGCGAGTGATAACAACGAGCATGCACAAGATGGCGGCGCCCATAGCGACACGCGGAGCCTCGAAATGGAGGCGTGCAACGCACCCTGATTACTAATCGACATGTGAGGACATTTACCTTGGAATAAGGAGACTATAAATACATACATAAAGGCATGGACATGTAAGCCAGCTGAAGAAGCCGCGTTTTTGCGGCGAAATGCGTTCTGGTCATCAGCATAGCCTTGCTGGATGTTAATATAGCCTTGATTTTAATTTGTTTTAATATTTCTTTTAAATAAATGTTTTTTCAATAGCAAATACCTACTGTCGTGGAGTTTTTTTTTGGATTTGACTTGTTTAACAAATCCATAGGCACCATATCTTGAGCTTGGATAAGCTCCACCAATTGTGAGTTGAAAACTGTCTGACAATTGTTGATATAAAATATGTATCAGATCTGCACAAGAAGGTCCCATTTTTTTCCTTTTCATATCCATCGTTGTGGAGAGAGATTGCCTCAATGAGGTGTGGGTTGCCTTGAAAAATCATGAAATATACCCAGATGCGCTGATCCACTCAGAGCGAGTGATAGGGCTCTAGATTTGTGAGTGGAAAAACCATACGCTATTTTCAATATATTGATTGCTACTCACTGCACTATTATATGTATTTTTTGCTTCTTTATATACACTATATTGCCAAAAGTATTCGCTCACCCATCCAAATAATCAGAATCAGGTGTTCCAATCACCTCCATGGCCACAGGTATATAAAATCAAGCACCTAGGCATGCAGACTGTTTTTACAAACATTTGTGAAAGAATGGGTCACTCTCAGCAGCTCAGTGAATTCCAGTGTGGAACTGTGATAGGATGCCACCTGTGCAACAAATCCAGTCGTGAGATTTCCTCGCTCCTAAATATTCCACGGTCAACTGTCAGTTGTATTATAAGAACGTGGAAGTGTTTGGGAACGACAGCAACTCAGCCACGAAGTGGTAGGCCACGTAAACTGACGGAGCGGGGTCAGCGGATGCTGAGGCGCATAGTGCGAAGAGGTCACCAACTTTCTGCAGAGTCAATCGCTACAGACCTCCAAACTTCATGTGGCCTTCAGATTAGCTCAAGAACAGTGCGCAGAGAGCTTCATGGAATGGGTTTCCATCGCCGATCAGCTGCATCCAAGCCATACATCACCAAGTACAATGCAAAGCGTTGGATGCAGTGGTGTAAAGCACACCGCCACTGGACTCTAGAGCAGTGGAGATGCGTTCTCTGGAGTGACGAATCCCGCTTCTCCATCTTGCAATCTGATGGACGAGTCTGGGGTTGGCAGTTGCCAGGAGAACGGTACTTGTCTGACTGCATTGTGCCAAGTGTAAAGTTTGGTGGAGGGGGGATTACGGTGTGGGGCTGTTTTTCAGGAGCTGGGCTTGGCCCCTTAGTTCCAGTGAAAGGAACTCTGAATGCTTCAGCATGCCAAGACATGTTGGACAATTCCATGCTCCCAACTTTGTGGGAACAGTTTGGAGCTGGCCCCTTCCTCTTCCAACATGACTGTGCACCAGTGCACAAAGCAAGGTCCATAAAGACATGGATGACAGAGTCTGGTGGGGATGAACTTGACTGGCCTGCACAGAGTCCTGACCTCAACCCGATAGAACACCTTTGGGATGAATTAGAGCGGAGACTGAGAGCCAGGTCTTCTCGTCCAACATCAGTGTATGACCTCAAAAATGCGCTTCTGGAAGAATGGTCAAAAATTCCCATAAACAAACTCCTAAACCTTGTGGACAGCCTTCCCAGAAGAGTTGAAGCTGTTATAGCTGCAAAGGGTGGACCGACGTCATATTGAACCCTATGGATTAGGAATGGGATGTCACTTAAATTCATATGCGAGTCAAGGCCGGTGAGCGAATACTTTTGGCAATATAGTGTATATCCATGTGGATGATGTCATTTATGGGAGCCATCTGAATCCTGAGGGTGAATTATATCGCGCTAACCAGATACATACACATTCTTCTACGGGAATAGCGCCCTCATCTCCTCCTGTATCTGTTGGTGGAATACTGACTTGCCTCCTTGCGGTATTCTAGAATTGTCTTGTCTCTACCTATTGTACCTTTTTGTACAGGGCTGCAGATTGTCTTATCGCACAATAAATAAAATTAATAATACCTGCCTTTATCGAACTGTAAACCTAAGGACCTATTCCAATGTTGGTGCTAAATGGCAGATGCTAAAGGAAAACCTGAGTGTCTGCTTTTTTCCATTAGCTTCTGTCATTGAACACCTGTATTATGACGAAGCGACTTTCTCAGCAGCTTCAGACAAAATACTGCTGATGTGTTAAAAGATAATACTAAGGGCACTAAGCACCGTGGGTGTCATCTGCTCCAGGAGTCCATAGGACTCCATGGAGACAAGACGCGAATGAGACCCAACCGGGCAGCAGTGGTACGCGGAGGTGCATTGGGAACTATTTGTTCCCATGTACCTCTGCTGCAAAGTGAGGGAGCAGCAGATTGAGACAATCTTTGAACCGAGGGATCAGTGGCGAGTATGGGATTTAATGGGGCGTGAGTTAGAACATTTTGTTATGTGATTGTGCTGCAAGCTCAGCCTGTGTCTCGGATGGATAATGTCGTTAAAAAAAGGAGCACACAGCGTTTGAGCCATTCTGCTGAACGACTCAAGTGCTGTGCTTAACGGCAACATGGGAATAGGGCCCTTAATCTTTTAATCTTTTTCTCAGTCAGTTACAACTACAAATTCGGTACACTGTTTTACTTGTCAGCATTAAAACAGTTTGTAAGAACTTTAATCAACTTAAAAGTTAGAGACACCACATTGATACATGACTTACCTTAATTTTTAAAGCAATGTGGTTCATCAATGAAAACTAATGTTTTTTTCCTAAATTACGTTTATCATAAAGTTTTAAAGTTTTAAGAACTAACATATGTTTTATTTTGCAAAGTACATAATATCCAGTAACTAAAAATAATTTTATATTTTTCTTAAGTAATAACATTGTAGACTGAGATAATCATCATAGTACCATGGTACGCCTGAAGAACCACTTTGATTTAATCTCTTAAATGATTTCCCTGTTTTGAGTGCCATAAAACAAAAATTTACATCACAATGTGAATTAAAGAGCTTTATTCACAGAATTGCATTTGTTTGTTATGTAGATTAAATCTAGTATTTATGTAAAACTAATTGGAATCACATTCATATCGTACATTTACCACCTGGCATTTCCTGTGAGTGAGAAATGAGTGAGAAGTGAGAAATTTATGATGACAGTACTGGCTGATCAGGAAACTGAATGGGTACTTCAGAAAAGACATATATATATATATATATATTAGGCTATATTACGCTATATTGCCAAAAGTATTCGCTCACCTGCCTTGACTCGCATATGAACTTAAGTGACATCCCATTCAATATGACGTCGGTCCAGCCTTTGCAGCTTCAACTCTTCTGGGAAGGCTGTCCACAAGGTTTAGGAGTGTGTTTATGGGAATTTTTGACCATTCTTCCAGAAGCGCATTTGTGAGGTCACACACTGATGTTGGATGAGAAGGCCTGGCTCTCAGTCTCCTCTCTAATTCATCCCAAAGGTGTTCTATCGGGTTGAGGTCAGGACTCTGTGCAGGCCAGTCAAGTTTATCCACACGAGACTCTGTCATCCAAGTCTTTATGGACCTTGCTTTGTGCACTGGTGCACAGTCATGTTGGAAGAGGCAGGGGCCAGCTCCAAACTGTTCCCACAAAGTTGGGAGCATGGAATTGTCCAAAATGTCTTGGTATGCTGAAGCATTCAGAGTTCCTTTCACTGGAACTAAGGGGCCAAGCCCAGCTCCTGAAAAACAACCCCACACCATAATCCCCCTCCACCAAACTTTACACTTGGCACAATGCAGTCAGACAAGTATCGTTCTCCTGGCAACCGCCAAATCCAGACTCGTCAATCAGATTGCCAGATGGAGAAGCACGATTCGTCACTCCAGAGAACTTGCCTCCACTGCTCTAGAGTCCAGTGGCGGGGTGCTTTACACCACTGCATTCGATGCTTTGCATTGCACTTGGTGATGTATGGCTTGGATGCAGCTGCTCGGCCATGGAAACCCATTCCATGAAGCTCTCTGCGCACTGTTCTTGAGCTAATCTGAAGGCCAAATGAAGTTTGGAGGTCTGTAGCGATTGACTCTGCAGAAAGTTGGCGACCTCTTCACACTATGCACCTCAGCATCCGCTGACCTCGCTCCGTCAGTTTACGTGGCCTACCACTTCGTGGCTGAGTTGCTGTCATTCCCAAACACTTCCACGTTCTTATAATACAGCTGACCGTTGACTGTGGAATATTTAGGAGCGAGGAAATTTCATGACTGGATTTGTTGCACAGGTGGCATCCTATCACAGTTCCACGCTGGAATTCACTGAGCGCCTGAGAGTGATCCATTCTTTCACAAATGTTTGTAAAAACAGTCTGCATGCCTAGGTGCTTAATTTTATATACCTGTAGCTATGGAAGTGATTGGAACACCCGATTCTTATTATTTGGATGGGTGAGCGAATACTTTTGGCAATATAGTGACTATATATATATATAATCTCACAGAAGTGAGTGCACCCCTCAAATTTTTTGTAAATATTTTATTATAGCTTTTCATGTGAGAATACTGAAGAAATAACACTTTGCTACAATGTAAAGTATTGACTGTACAACTTGTATAACAGATGTTACACTGGTATACAAGCTGTACACTCACTACTTTACATTGTAGCAAAGTGTAATTTCTTTAGTGTTGTCACATGATAAGATATAGTAAAACATTTACAACAATGTGAGCGGTGTACTCTCTTCTGTGAGATACTGTATAAGGCAGAGTGTCATCTCCAAAATATTTGTCACAGACTGCAAATTTACTGGTAAAAATACACAAGATTTTAGTGGATATATGTCATCCATTGGCTACTTCGATATGTAGTTTTATAACTTTTTCGCTTCTTACCTCTCCCTATACCTTTTTTGTAACAAATGTAGAATTTTGCAAGTGAAAGTTTGAGGGAAAAATCCTCAATTCATTAGAGAGATGTACATTTGTGCTCATAAGTTTACATACCCTAGCAGAATTTATGATTTCTTGGCCATTATTCAGAGAATATGAATAATAACACAAAAACATTTCTTTCACTCATGGTTAGTGTTTGGCTGAAGCCATTTATTATTAAAGGAACACTCCAGTCTGAAAATCACCCCCCCCTTTTTTACATTATATTAAAGCTATTGCCCTAACTAGTCATTCAGTATATATACATATATATTTTTAATGTATTACTTACCCTAAAAACGACACTTTTCCAACGGCGTTTTTTTTTTAACTCACCTCCCTCCTCTTCCGCTCCCGTCGTGGAAACTTGGAACTTGGCTACAGGTTTACGTGCAAAGCGTGCATGCGCGCCTATTACGTAAACCAGCCAATCAGCAAATCAGCAGGCTTCCTCCCGGAATCCTGCTCATTCAACTGCGCATGCGCGGAGCAGCGCACGTTCACGAGCGGCGAGGTGAGCTGAAGTTCACCCCGCCTGCTCGTCTAAAAACTCTTTGGCGGAGGAGAAGGAGCAGGAGGCAGCGGCTCCGGCTCCTTCTCCTGCGCGTTCCCGCGACTCTGCCGGAGTGGTGGGACGTCATCGCGCTTCTAGCGCGATGACGTCCCAGCTTTGCTGAGAGTTCCAAAACGTGGGGACCTTGAAACCCGATCGGCTGATTGACAGCTGGGAGGGCGGAGTAAAGTCCACCGCGTCTCTCAGCAATATCAGCCGATCGGGAAAAGATAGAAGGCTGGGGAAAAAAATGGGATACTTCAGGCAATATGACCACCTTAAAAAGCTGAGGTGGTCATATTGCCTGGAGTATCCCTTTAATCAAGTGTGTTTACTCTTTTTAAACCATAATGACAACAGAAACTACCCAAATGACCCTGACCAAAAGTTTACATACCCCAGTTGTTAATACCGCGTATTGTCCCCTTTAACATCAATGACGGCTTGAAGTCTTTTGTGGTATTTGTGGGTGAGGCTCTTTATCTTCTCATATGGTAAAGCTGACCATTCTTCTTGGCAAAAAGCCTCTAGTTCCTGTAAATTCTTGGGCTGTCTTGCATGAACTGCACGTTTGAGATCTCTCCAGAGTGGCTCAATGATATTGAGGTCAGGAGATTGAGATGGCCTTTCCAGAACCTTCTCTTTATTCTGCTGTACCCAATGATAGGTCGACTTAGGTCGACTTGGCCTTGTGTTTTGGATCATTGTCATGTTGGAATGTCCAAGTACGTCCCATACGCAGCTTCCAAGCTGATGAATGCAAATTTTCCTCTAGTATTTTTTAATAACATACTACATTAATCCTGCCATCAATTTTTGACCAAATTTCATGTGCCTTTGTAGCTCACACATCTCCAAAACATCAGCGATCCACCTCCGTGTTTCACAGTAGGAATGGTGTTTCTTTCATTATAGGCCTTGTCGACTCCTCTCCAAATGTAGCGTTTATGGTTGTGACCAGAAAGTAAAATTTTGGTCTCATGTCATCACTCCAAATGACTTTGTGCCAGAAGGTTTGAGGCTTGTCTCTGTGCTATTTGGCATATTGTAAGCGGGATACTTTGTGATATTTGCGTAGTAATGGCTTTCTACTGGCGTCCCGACCATACAGTCCATCTTTCTTCAAGTGCCTCCTTATTGTGCATCTTGAAACAGCCACACCACATGTTTTCAGAGAGCCCTGTATTTCACTTGAAGTTATTTGTGGGTTTTTCTTTGCATCCCGAGTAATTTTCCTGGCAATTGAGGCTGAAATTTTAGTTGGTCTACCTGGCCAAGGTTTGGTTTAGACAGAACCCCTCATTTTCCACTTCTTAATTAGAGTTTGAACACTGCTGATTGGCATTCTCAATTCCTTGGATATATTTTTATATCCCTTTCCTGTCTTATACAGTTCAATACCTTTTCGCGCAGATCCTTTGACAATTCTTTTGCTTTTCCCATGGCTCAGAATCCATAAACCTCAGTGCAGCACTGGATGAAAGTACGGCCTGAGGATCTGTCAAGACGGGGATTAAGTGGCACGTTTAGATCACCTCCCAGTATCAGACACCCTTCCGCGAATTCTGTTAAAATGGTTAGGAGACTTACGAGGAACTTATGCTGACCTCGATTGGGTACGTACAGCTTAGCAAAGGTGTAACAGCGACCAGCAATCTCCCCCCTTACTGTGACATACTGGCCCGTCGGGTCTGACAGGGTAGCTCTGTGGACAAACGGCACAGATTTATCGCTGTGCCCTTGGATTTAGCCTCCTGATTGTAACTGAAGAACCCTTGTGGGAACCAAGCATTTGTGAGTCTGGGTGCTGTCTGGGTGCCAAGCTGTCCCACAAATGTGTCTCCTGAATGAAAACAACTGAAGCATGTGCCTTCCGGAAGTCTCTCAGGGCGTAAGAGCTCTTCTCGGGGGTATTCAGGCCTCGCACATTAATAGAAACCAGGGTGATATCCACTGGACGAGTGGACATTTCCTAAGGGAAAGAAAAGGAGGGTATGGGTGACGAGGGTTAGGATTAAAAAATGAAGGATGGGGACCCGTACGAAAATTCAACAGGAGGTACAGACGAGGGTGGGTACAAGGTTCCCGGATCAAATCCGGGAACCCATCCAGCCAAAGAATTGTCCCTTCCACGGTAGGGAACGTAGCCAGGAAGATGCTGGGCCAAACAGTATCAAAAGAAAACTAGTAACACAGGGGGGTATAACCAACCAGTAACAAAGGTCAGAAGGACCAGCGATGGACGGATCCTGCTAGCATCCCATACGGGTAGGGGCTCAGAACAGGTCGCGTATATACAATGATTCAGTTTAAGTGATACAATAAGCGACAGAATGACAGAGTGGACCCCCAGGCAAACGGGTAGCTGATAAGGCACTTCACATTGCTGTTGATGAAGGCAGACATAACCTCAAACCCAATCTCAACCTCCCCCTAAACCAATACACCGGCCCACACTCCACGTACCCAGAACAGTTCAAGGATACCAAGACATAGTTACCATCCAATGTGGCCCTCAGGGGAGGACTCATAGCTAGGTCCACCAAGTGCAATTTTCACCAAGTCACTAGGACACAAGGAAGAAATAGCAGGCGGAGGTTCCTGTAATGATGAAGGAAAGGAGTATGGGCGCAGTAGTCCCGGTGTATGTCAGGGTGAGGGGGTTCTTGGATGGGAGTAGGAGCTCAGGCCGAGAAGCCAAGACAACGGCCCGACATACCAGGGTCCCATGTTGCTCGGTGTGAGGGAGGACCGGTAATCTCCCTCCTTGGGATTACTGTGTAGAACCCTAGTGGATCCAGCCATGCCAAGTCTAAAGGCAGTAGTTGGAGGTCTGCACTGAGTGCAAGCAAGTTGGCTGACGAACGTGCTAAAAAGGGACCGCCCAGAGCAGACACCATCAGGCCGGTGGGGAAGTGCCATCTATATTGAATTTTCTGCGATTGCAAAAGCTTTGTGAAGGGGCGTAGTGCCCTGCGGAATGCCAAAGTAGCGGGTGACAGGTCCGCGAACAGTTGTAATTCTGTACCTTCATCGGTCATTTGTGAGGGTGCACGCGCTGCTCTCAAGATGTCTTCTTTGAGTGCAAAATGTTCCAGGCAGCGAATCACGTCTCGTGGGGGCCTTCAGTGCGAGGATGCAGGACTCGATGAGCACGCACAAACGCTATCAGAGTATCCACAGGTCGGTCCAGTAATGCGTTGAATGTGGAGGTTAAGGTGTGCTGGAGCTGAGATGGTGATTCTTCAGCGTCAGGAAGGCCGCGGATGCACAAGTTATTGCGCCTGCCGCAGTTATCTAGATCCTCGAGATGTAGGGCCATGCCCCGTAAATGTGTTGCCGGGAGTTCCAGCGTATTACTGGCAGCTGCCTGTGCGAGCTGCATAGTCACAATGTGCCTCGACAGCGTGGATCCTGGTGTGCAGGCCCTGAAGTTCACTTCTGACCTGCAGTTCGGTCATGATCGCTGTGCGTAGAGGCGCCACGAGGTAGGCGCGCATGGAAGGTGCTGATTGGGTACCCACTGGTGCTGGGGTGCATTGCACACCCGCAGCCCTGTCTGACTTATCCACTTGTGTCATCGCTGGGGGTCCACAAAGTGCGATATAGCAGGGATCCACGCGGAGCTCTCGACTCAGACGGCCATTTCGCTTGGCATTCTGATCACGCCCCAAAATTGGAGATTTTTGTAATCGAAGAAATGGTTTAACATGTTCTCCAGTTTTGATTGTTTAAAAAAGGGCACCTAATCAAATACTTAACCAAAGATATGAAGTATGGAAAAATAAACTTGCATGCTATATATTTTTGAAATCCGAAAAAAAACTTGGACTTTTTGTTTTAAATTTTTTGATGTTGTTTTCTGACATGTCATGAAATAATATATACTTATAATAGTGATGTGTTTTGAATCTGCCATCAGGTCTATTTAAAGAAAGGGGAAAGTCAGGAGAGTGACTGGGGAAGTGAAAATTCTAGGTCAAAATAGGCAAACCAGAAAAATTCTCCCATTTATCTCACTTTCCAAATTGGCTATTTGGTCTAGATTGTTCTCTTCTCCTGCCAGTTCTCCTTGTTTTCACCTTTCTCTGAATAACCCTGTGTATATAATTTGTATAGGTTCTACAATAAAAAAAATGACTTCAAATAGCAGTTAAACATGTCCTTAATTAGCAATTCAACTTGATAAGGAAATATTAGACAAAATAATGCCACTAAATAGGTGTGAAATGGTTTGGGCTAACCCTTTCACTGCCAAGATCGAGATAACTCAGAACCTCAAAGGCACCATCAGGTACCGATAGAGTTAATTCGATCCACAGCTTTTAAGGACAAAAACAAATGAAATTCATTTCCTGCAAATTAATTTAATTTGCTTTTGGGAAGCAGAAGGTGCCCCAAAGTTTTAGCCCCATTGGCATAATGCCCGAGGTGCTAAAATTGGCTGAATTCCCTGACATATCGTTCTTTCAGCAGCCAATGCAGGGAAACACAAACTGAAGCTGAAACCAGTGCAACTTCATTTGGCCAGCAGATGGCGTCATCTGCCTGCCAAATAGGTTATTACAGTAAAGAATACACTGGGAATACTCCCAAATATTTCTTACAGTATTTTATTTATTTACTTAGAACGTATTTTATCAGGAAGGATACCAGGAAGTATAACTAATTGAAAATGATCTTTCAAAAATCCACTGGTTCCTGACAATGTTTTTTTTTGGAAAATCACTTGGTAGTGAAGGTGTTAAGGGAGATTTAGAGTTTTTTTTATGTGAATCAGTAACTATATTATAACTCTGCATTATGGGAGATGATTCATATATAATTATATAAAACCGTTAACCATTTGGTAGGTCAGTGTTGACAAGCTAGTTCTTCGTGCTTTTATTTCTAAAAACAGATTTGATAGTATATAGTGTTAGTTTATAGTTTATATAGATTGTGACAGTTTTACTGTCAGTTAGCCAAACCATCTGGCCACATTTTCACAGGCAAAACCAAAGCAATTCCAAGACAATAGCCGCCATTCGCATCCAATTAGATACTCTGGTATCTCCAGATTCAACACCATGTCAACAACGTTCTCAGTTTTGTTTTTATATTCACTCATCTGGGATAAACATTGCTTTTAATATGCACTAAATTCACAGTTAAATGTGTAACACATGCAGCACTTTTTAAAATATTGCAGCTCACTTAGTTGAGCATATCCGTGCTTCGCCATAAGCGCAATCTCTGGTGCGACACTAAAAAAGATGCATTGCATTCCTAATATGAACATTTGAAAGCTGCACCTGTTCATACATAGCTATTGAAATGTTTTCTTCCTTCTAGTGATTTCAGGGGATTGGAAAACCAATATCTATAATGAAAATGCATGCAATTTCAATATTATTTTTTAAATCCTTAGCAGGACCAACAAGGATTGGTTTTAGGTTTCTAGCACCTGCTAAATCCCTGCTCACTATACTTTTCACAAATAAAAAGGCTAGATTAAAAGGCTAATTAAGTAGTCAATGTAATAGAGCAGCAGGAAATGCTAGCAGAATGCTTGGTTGTGTAGGGAGAGGTATTAGCAGTAGGAAAAGGGAAGCGCTCATGCCACTGTACAGAGCACTGGTGAGACCTCACTTGGAGTACTGTGTGCAGTACTGGAGACCGTATCTCCAGAAGGATATAGACATCTTAGAGAGAGTTCAGAGAAGGGCTACTAAAATGGTGTACGGCTTGAAGGAGAAAAGTTACCAGGAAAGGCTTAATGATCTTAACATGTACAGCTTGGAAAAAAGACGAGACAGAGGAGATATGATAGAAACATTTAAATACGTAAAGGGAATCCACAAGGTAGAGGAAGGGAGTATATTTAAAAGGAAACAAAGTAGCAAAACAAGAGGACATAGTCTTAGATTAGAGGGGCAAAGGTTTAAAAGTAACATCAGGAAGCATTATTTTACTGAGAGGGTGGTGGATACATGGAACAGCCTTCCAGTAGAAGTGGTAGAGGCCAAAACAGTAATTGAATTTAAGCAAGCATGGGATAGGCATAAGGCTATCCTAAACAAAAGATAAATCCAGGTAAAGTATCCATGTAATTGGGCAGACTAGATGGGCCGAAAGGTTCTTATCTGCCGACATTTTTCTATGTTTCTAGATAAAGAAAGACATCATCTGGATATTACAAATACAAGTTTTTGTTATTGTTTGGAAGCTTTGCATACCTCAAGATCTTGTCAAAATTTAGCACAGGCTAATTATATCCCCAGTGATCTAATAATTTAACATCATTTATGTAAAATATGTTATCGCTTTTCTGAACAGTCAGAAATGTTGAATAATGTGGGGTATAAGTGTCCCCAAAGACTTATGTCAAATTCTGTATTGTATGCACATCATTTTTATGTTTATGTTGCATTTGATATATTTTAGATACAAGCTCTTTGCTGGCCTTAATGTATGGTCCTGGAAGTTTTATGCATCAAGCAAGAGAACAGCTGAGTAAATAATTCATTCAGCAGTGTATGCAGTGTATGGTGCTGGTGTTCTTTTTTCCCCGTATAATCAGAATTTGGCGTGTATGAGGATTAGAAACCTGTTGCACGTACCTGGTACAAAACTCCCCTGGACGGCCTCTTTGTATGCCCACCACTCTTCATATGTTTTGGCTGGGCTGAACTGTGCTGAAATCACAAAAAAATAATATTAATTTATTTACATGACACAAGAAAAAAGTATTCCATGCTGTGTTTTATGACTTCTTAAATAAAATTATTATTATTCACTAACCACCACCATAGTTTACCATTGTTGCAATGATAATCTACAGTGATTCCCCCAAAAGCGCAATTCAAATCGCAGCAGGAGAAGCTTCATCAATGAATGTTCTGCCGCCGTTTGAATAGCAATCTCAGGATTGATGTTTAAAGTCGTTGCACCAATAGTAAATAGTGAATAACCCTTTAAGCTAGGGCTGTCAAACTCCAACCCCCAGGATGTTTTGGAGCTACAACTCCCATGCTTTCCATGATTCCCTGCTCATCTATTATAGTAAAAAAAAAAATCTGGAAATTGTAGACCACCAGCATTTGGATGGGGCAGAATTTGGAATCTATTTTATTCAATAAATTTAAGCATTTCTTTGCTAATTCTACTATAAAAATGTTATTCTTTTTTTCTATAGGTTGTAATTGAATTAAAAGAAGGTGGAGAGAATGTAGCAAAACACTTAGGGCTAAATTACAATCCTCCCGTTAAAACGGGGGTGCTAGGGAGAAAAAACTGCGCCTACCACCCCCATTTTAACGGGAGATTTCAATGCAGGCCCTTAGAAAGCTGCCTGCATTGTTAGTGGGCTCTACGCCCCGGGATGCTCACGGCAGCGCTAAGAAACCGCCATGAGCATCCACTCAATGGAGTCCATAGGATTCCAATGAGTTTCCCCCTGCCGGTTACATGACCTGCCGAATCTCGCCTCGCGAGATCTGGCAGGTCGGCAAAGTGATCTGCAGGGAGAGACTAGGGGACTTTTCCCCCAGTCTCTCCCTCGGTTCCCGGCAACAGAGGAGATGGATTGATCCGCGGTCCTTTCCGTGGGATAGGAGGTGAGTATCTGCCTAACGGATTCTGCACCAACGGAATCCGTTAGCACCAGGACCAGGCTGTGGTTAACATTTTGCTAACCACAGCCGGACGTTAATCAGTGTTAGGATTTTGTAATCCAAACGCTGATTAACACTTTCCTCTCCCCATGTTAAGTATAGGGAGAGCAAAGTACGGTAACCTCACGCTGAAAAGCGCAAGATCCGAATCGCTAACGGGTTACTTAACCCGTTAGCATTTAGATTGTAATGTGTGGTGGCCACCAGGGCTTACGTTAACGCTCACGCAGGTGAGTGCTAACATTGGCACCAAGATTGTAATGTGGCCCTAAAGGGGTTATTCAAAGTGCACTGAAATTCCACTGAAATGTCGATGCTCTTTTGTTCCCTGCACTTCAGGGAATCAAATAACCTGACCCTGTGGTGAATTCAGCATTCACCGCAGGGTCCCCAAAGTGTAGGAAAATTCCGCTGAATAGATCCAAAAAAACACCGTAAGACCAACGCATCGATTAGAAAAACCACCGCAACACCGCCCAAAAAATTCAGAGGGACCCGAAAAGCACCGAAAAAATCCAAATGCAGCTGACGATCTGCCACAAAACCACCGAATGCATCTGAAAAAAGGCAGATGATCCGCGGAAACAGAGCGCCGACCTTTCGCCCGAAATAGCCGACGAAAGGGGTAAAAAAAAAAACACTGCAACTTTTAAAAGCTGTTTGAAAAAAAAAAGACATGCCTAAAAGAACAATAAATAGACTTTTTGCTGCAGATTAAATTAATAAATGGTTTAATAAATATTAAATAAAAACGGGAATATTGAAACCAATGGGATTCGCCTGATTAAACCCGTCGAATGAAACCACTAGACATCAGGGCATTTAACTGATATTTTGGTGTTGTTTGGTGTTCTCTGAATAGATTAACCATTGCTTCTCTATGGGGGAATCTCACTGCTGCCAAAGATCACAATATAGTGCTGGCAATTCACCAATATTTGTGGATTGTGGAGGGGTTGGGGGTAAATTTTTAACCCCTGTTTCACACCCCCTCCTGTTTTAACCATATAGGATCCCCTTAAAGGGTCACCCTGACACTTCAGCTAATTAAAGTGGTCAGACCGTGTGGAGTGACCACTTCCCTTCTCCTTCCTTCCTCCCTCTCTCCCTCCCTCCATTCCAATGTATGAAGTAGAGGGGTTTACTCTGCCCACACAGATGTCTGTAGGCAGCCGGGATTTTGACTGTCCCGTCTGCTGGGAACTAAATCTCAGACCTATGATACAAACACGCTCTGTATACTGACATCATTCTCTCTTTGAACCCTCATAGCAATGAGCATTCTGGGAGACGGCAGCTGAGGACTGCTGCTGCTGCACCAATTCATCATTTTGTGAGTGTTTTGTGTAGTCGCTGCATAACTTGTGTATGGAAGTACACCGGTTCCACGCAATACGCAATTTGCGTAGCGTATGGTACACAATTTAAGTATGCTCTGCAAATTGATTTACAAGCTGCAGGGACTTTTGGGAAGCACTGAGCCGAAGACAAGGAGAAGCCTGGTGTCGAGTAGTTTCTCGAGGGCTAAAAAATAAAATAAAAAAGTGAATTTATTTATATTATTAGTTCAAGTAAAGTGTCTATTTTAGCATTTAACCCTTTCGCTGCTGAGGCTTTTCCCGCCCCTGTGCTGAGGTCATTTTTACCGGTTTTGCTCATCATGTTTAAACGTGTTTTGAAGGCTTATTTTAGTATATGACCCAGACATATTATATATCGTTCTTTCCGTCAGACTCGGTAGATTCATAATATGTCATTATTATATGTATACGTTATGTCATGTCTGTATATTATAACAAAAAATGCAATAAAATATGTATTTTCAATAATTTACAATGTGTAAAGTGTTTTTTTTCACATTTTAACATGCGAGCAATTGCGGTTATATTTTGTATGGGGTGCGCTTGTTAAAAAAATTAGAGATGGGGTCTCGTTACATTTTTTTTGGGGGAAAATTACACTATTTTTAACAAACGCACCGCATACAAAAATCGTTAGTGCAGCATCATTGTTCACATTATAACCGGAGGGGCCAGCGATCGGCCGGAACCCGGCCGAACGCTGACCCCAATGGAGGACGCGCTCAGCGCGTCCTCCGCACAGCAGCGGGAATGCGGAGGACGCGCTGAGCGCGTCCTCCGCATTGAAAGGGTTAACTAAACAGCGATCTCTTACAAAATAAAGTGCATTGTGTTTTCCAGCATGAACAAAGTGCATTTGTGATTATTTTATCCATCCCAGGCACCCTGGAGAGAGATAAATCAAGATGCATAGAGCAGCCCCAAACTCCACTGTAACAAAAAGTTCAAACACATTACTATTGCAGTATAACAGCCAGGAAGAGATCAGAATACAGGGAGAGCTGTGAGGCCGCTAACTGGTGTAAATAGATAAGATTCAGGGTGTTATAATGAGTGAATATCCCTATACAGAACAGATACAATGTGTTACTGTAATTTACATATACAGAGATTATGCCACATACAGATAATATGTTTATATCATGTTGGTATATGAATTAATGAATTTCGTTCCGAATTCCGAATTTGTCCGAAACGAATGCACATCTCTAATGTGCACTGTGATAAGCATATCAGAGCACCACAGCAATATAACTCCCATGGTAAAGGTAGTGAGTATGAATGTACACAGTATCCACAGCACTAGACCGCTAACAGTAAAGGCAACGAGTCTGAGCGTACACAGGAACCACAGCAATAGAACTCTAACAGTAAAGGCATTGAGTCTCTTCTATTTCATGCCCCCTCCCATTATCATATCCATCTCCCCACCTCCCTTTTATCATGTCCATCTCCCTACCTCCCTTTTCAGTCCATTTCACCCCCTTCCTTTTCATTTCCATTCTTTCCATTTCACCCCACTTTTTTCATGTTAATTTCACCCCACACAAAAATAAAGAAAAATTGAGTTTGTAGTGCTGAAGTTGTTTGAACATTCACAGTACCAGAAAACACTGTTGTTGAACTTAACCTTGAACACTTAAGGGTTTATTCCCAAAGCCCATTTCAGCACACTTCGACGATTACATTTTGCTGACAATACGGTGAATTCACTATTTAGCGAATGGTCACTGTATTTTGTCGAGTTGCTGAAGCAGTTATCGGGCTTCGGCAAGAAACCTTCGAATTCTGCCGATAACCACCAAAATGCATCGAATTGCGCCGGTAACTGCCAAAATAAATAGGATTGCTCCGAATTTCCATCGGCGAATTCTACCTGTAGTGATCATGGATGAATTGTGTCATAAATCAAAAAAATATTTAATTATATATTGATTGTTATACTAAAAAAGAAACACTAGGGGCAGTGTGTAGGCTTTTTGCCCTGTGTGGCTAGCTGTGATGTCATTAAGCCAGCCTAGTCTAGAGTGGTTACCTCATATGGTGACTCCCACTGGGAATTAAGGTGTATACATTGTTGGTGGGAGGCATGTCACTCTGGTGGGGGAAGACAAGACTCTAGTCCAACCTACTTTTGATTCAATTAGGAGTTCCAGGAAGGGATCAGCCCTTTTTGGTGATTTGGCTTAAACCTGAGAGCATGACTGTGCCATGTGCTGTGCATCTGGATGGGTAATGAATGTTGCTCTTGTTGATCCCTTTGTAAATCACTTTACCTATGCTGAGTCTTTGTGTTAATGCAGTGTCCAGGGTTTAGTTTAATAATCTTTTATCTTTCTGTTTATCCTTTTATTTTAAAGTAAATTCTTTATACCCATCACTGTGTGTTTGTGTCGTCACTCGCTACTCGACGTGTCACGCTAATGGTTGGTATTACCTTTTAAAATTAATTTTTCACAACACTACCAAACTGGAAAAAAGTAAGTCTCCTATTTCTCCTAATAGGAGTTTCAATCAATATCAATAAGGATGTGTCTAAATAATAAAAAAAGTCCTTTAAAAAATAATAATGTCATCTACAAAATAAAAAAAGTCTTTTTAAAAATAAAAAACTCCAAAAATGTTATCTACGAAATACAAAAAATACAAAAAATACAAAAATGTCTTAAAAAATAAAAAAAGAATTAGTATTCTTGCAAAAATTAAAAAGAATAAACGATCTTTAAAAAAAAGTTAAAAATTATACAATTCATAAACATTGAAACCTATGGGATTCGCCTGTTTAAACCTGCCGCATTGAAACACCGAAAATCTGGGCATTTTGCTGAATTGCAGAGATTTGCCTCATATTTCGTTATCAATTTGCCTGAATTTGACAAATTGACAGCTTAGTGAATAGACGATTTGACCCAAATTTGCACCAAACGGTGAAATTAACCATTCGGTGCAATTTGGGGGTTAATGAATAACCATTTTAGTTCCTAATACAGTTTACAACAATGGAACATCAAACCCTTTGCCTCCAATCTTAAGTCAATCACTTGCAAGTTTCTGCAAGCTTACTGTACTTTTTGAAGGGACCCTTATTTGCAGGTATACCAGCAATAGAAAAGCCGTTGAATAATTGGATATTCATAACCTTAGCATGTAAACAAAAAATGTTGGGCTCTATTACATTCTCCTTGCAAAAGCGCACACGCAGCGCAATTTTTTTGCATCCAGCGTTAAACTTTAACGCGCGTAAATTAACGCTGCTATTACGATCCGAGCGCATCTTTTCATCCATCCGAAAATATCGCGAGTAAAAAATACACGCGAAAACACACGCAAATTAACGCTGCGCGCAGAAATCGGTGGGCAGACTGTTTTTTCACGAGATTCAGCCAATCAGAATTAAGAACCACAATTGTCTCCCGTTCAGTTTTTGCGCCTGTCAAAAATCAATCTGAGTATATATGCTGCAGCAATAATAAAAACACGCACAACTTCTCAATTTTATTGTTTGGGTATGTGTAGAATGTGTAACTATACTGTGCTGTTTTTTTTTTTTTGAACTGGTGTATTTGGTTTCGGCCAGGACTTTCAGATTTGCAGTTACCACCAGCTTTTAAATGACGTTAAAATAATGCGCGCAAACGTCGTTCGTAAAAATTTGTGCATCGATTGTAATACCATCCGCATACCAGTGCACGAACACATTTGCGCTCACAATGTTAAGTATAGGAGGCACGCACAAACTTCGCTCGCGTAGGGTTCGTGCAGGGTCACTCCTGTTAGACGTTAACGCGCATCGTTTGCGCGAACGTCGTAATACGACGTTCAGCGCAAAGGGTTTTGCCCTCGCGTTAATGTGTTTTTGCGCACGCGCACAGAGTGTAATAGTGCCCGTTATGTGTACCACTATCAAAAACATTATGGTAAGGAAAACAAGAAAACAAAATGTGACAATTCCATGCATATGCATCAGATTTCAATCTGTGAAAATTGAAGCCTTTGCTTAATTTTGGCTGTACGTGACTATAACATATTCGTATAGTCTCATTAAAGGAAAACATCAACACCATGGACAATTCAATATATTCCCAAAGTTTGATATTCTACCATTGAGGTGGTGGAGTTTTCATGCAGCTGTTGATGTTTTTTCATATTCTCAGTTTTCCTTTATGATCAGGGACTTGTGATTTCTTTACAGTTTTATGGCATTGAGTTTTCAAAAAAGTTGTCGCTTTAATCCACTTTTCTCTTGTACATAAAATTATGTTTTAATATGTTTTCTTTCATCTTTTGCAGATTTATAACGTTATACATCCGCAAGCTCAAAGACTGTATCGCATATAAATGTTAAATAAACAGTTCTGCAAACCCTTGAAGACGAATCAATGTATGAATTGCTAAAGAATCTTTGTAACTGTAACAACAATAAATAAAGCATAACATCATTTTCATAGCTGTTTTTTAAAACCTGTATAATATGGCTCAGACTAAGCTACTGGCTGAACCCGTAATAGGGAGCCAGCAGAAATTGCTGCTCACCTCATCTCCAGGAGCTCATAGAACACAATAGAGGCAGAAATAGTCCTCGACAAGATCTCGCAGGGTGGAAGGACTTAAGCCAGTGAAAGAACTCAAAACTATTTGTTCCCAGTGTCCTTTTTAGAGACGAGAGGAGGCAGCAGATGATGCTGTCCTCTGCACTATAGGAAGAGGGGTGAGAATACATTTGTTTAGTATACTTTCTTTTTGTATTTAGGGGATTTTGCAAAACCAAAACCACTAACACCAATTTCCTTGAAGCTAGTACAAAGCACAAAGTATAAGAAATGTTAATTGCAGCTGGGTGACACACCAACAGCTGAGCTGAAAAAGAAGTTTGCAGCTTGGCTGAAGTAGGATGGGAGCTGTTATCGTTTATAAGCGAGGCGCACGAGTTTAGTCAGGCCTAGGGCAGCACAAAACCTAAATACACCACTGGCCTGTGGTGCTGAATACAACAGATTCAGCACCACGGCCAATGGACGGGGATGTGGTGCTGCTGAACTTTTGAAACAAAATAACAAATTTATTTGTAGAAACTGAATTAATTTGTTATATTCCATTTTGTTTTCATTCCGTTTTGGATGGAACTGATTCATTATTTCAGATATGCTTCCGAAATACGAATCAGTAAATTTCGTACGAATTTTGATTCAGAATGAAATGAAACCACATCTCTAGCTTCTGTCCAATTATTTTGGAGTTTTTTTTTTCCCTTTTCCAGTTTTTTACTTGCCTATGTCTCCCTTTCCGCACGCAGTTCCTCCTCTCCAGCTTGGACACTTCAAGACCTGGAAGTCTCCGAGCTTTTATACGCAATTTGCACCCCTGCAGAAAATTGCATAGCTTAAACCCTTCACATCCAAAATCGAGAATACTCGATTTTGCATTGAATTGCATTGAAAAATCACTCATAAGCAAATCTAAAAGATCATTTTCAAGGCTTTTTAAAGCCAGATTAGTGTCTCCCTATGGAGAAAGGAATTCCTTTGTTTTATATATCTCCAAAAACCCTGGAGAGGTATAAAACCAACTGCAAACACCAGCCCTAAACTGCACTATAACAAAAAGTTCAAAAAGTTTACTTCTGTATTACAGCAGCCAGGGAGAGGGCAGTATACAGAGAGAGCTCTGGGGTCATTCACTGTTGTACAGGGAGATGATTTTGGAAGTTATAATGACTGAAAATCCATGAACAGTGCAGATACAAGGTGTTAATGTAATCTCAGTAAACAGGCATTGTCACATACAGATATTATTATTTTTATATTCCATTAGTAGTCTTTGAAAGCTGCATTGCTAATAATCTCATGATCACTACAAATCCCAATAAGCAGGAGATCTGACCATTTTTATTATTTATCTTTAGCACAGCACAACATTTCTGTAAAGGATAAACGGATACATGAAAACTAAAAAAATTGTTAGCAAATAATCATTATTTAAATTTTATATCTGTAAGGAAAGTTGCCATTGGCTCCATAAAAAGACCAAGGATGGCGCTGGCTCGAAGTAATGAGACTTTCAGTAGTAGTTACCAAGTCTCACCTCTACCATACAGCGCTCAGGTGTTGTCTAATTTAGCTAAATGCTCCATGCTTAAAACCAGACCACACCTCAGGAGGAACCACGCTTCCACATTGCCTTGGAATCTCTAAGCTGTAAGGAGCTAAGCCTGTCTTCTCCAGATCACCTGCATACCAACTCTCGTAACTGCTGGACCTCTTCATAAAAACCTACTTGATACTCTGCTGGATCCCCCATACTATCAAGATCACTCTTGCTACAAACCTTCTGGATTTATTGTTTCTCCCTGGACTTCTCATATAAACTCCCCTGGATTACAAGGATTTATTTTGCAACCTACTTGAGAACCTATACAGAGTGCACTTTGAGGACTAAGTTAAAACCTTTATTTTTTTAAAGACTTCTTCCTCTCCATTGGGTGTGTAAATATATATATTAAGTACACTCCGTATTCCTTAACTCTTATGTATCCCTCTCAGCATAATATAAATCCCTCTGACCATCACCTGCAATCTGTATATCCTATATCTCATTCCTTTAGGCTAGGGTCAAACAAAAGCATTTTTACACGCGAACGTAAAAAAGTGCGTCCGAACGAATTGACGTATTTTTTCACGGAGTACGCGAAAACGGTCATACGATGCGCATTTTTCGTGCGTGATTTTTTTCGGATCGTCAATAAAACTCTTTTTGCGTCTGGACGTTATGTAGGCTGGACATTAGCAGTGTCTGACATCTCCTAATCACGCAAACACGCCGCTATGCCGCAGCTGCGCACTCTGTACGTCGTTACCCAGCGGTTCCGCGTTCTCGAAAAAATGCGTTCGTTTTCCACTTGCGTTGCGCGGCCGGACTTTCGTGCGACCGTACTTCGTATATTGTCCGTCATTGCCCGTCATTTGCTGCTAGTGCGGCCGTAATTATGTGCGCCAGAACGCACGTTAAAAGTGCGCTGGTCTGACCCCAGCCTAAGTCCTCCTCTGTACCAGCACCTGTACTCTGTATAACCTGTATATATCATTCCTCTGTTAAGTACCAGCACCTGTAATCTGCATAATAACATCTCGTTCCTCCATTCTCTTCCTGTTCTATATCAGCTACTCTTTCTGTATAGCTTCAGTTTATTTTATTACTTATTCATTATTCTCCCTTTCTCAGTCCCCTTCTTCTTAATTACTGCCTCTGTTGTTCCTTCTACATCAATAAACATAATTTCAGTTATACCTGCTTCTCCTATTCATTGGATACTGGCTCAAGCCTGCCGCCCCGGAACCTGTATCCTGACACTATCTCAGAATAACAATTTCTGTGCAAAATGTCTATTTTACCCTAAATTTAATTGTTAACATCACAGCCTAGGTTTCAAATAAATGTTGTGATAAAAAAAATTTCAATGAAAAATTACTTGGTAGTGAAGGGGTCAAGGGGGTTATATTGTGCAGCACTAACAGACCTACGCTCTTGGCGTAAACAAGTCCCGTAGCGCTTGCTCGCAAACAATGGATCGGGGTCACATGTGCAGATTGGCTTTCTCTCTGACAACCGGCAGCTTCGTGGGCGGTCTCTGGGAGAAAGCGAGTGACCGAACCAGTGAACCACACCCTGGAAGTTCAAACCTACCGACTTTCTGATCTTTCAGGGGTGAGTGATGGAATCTCCCCACTTCACCCCACATTTTAAAGATATAAGGAACCTGAGAGATGGGAAGAGGAGGGAGGATACTTCACACACCCTGGTCCCTTTAAAAAGCTAAAGTGGTCAGTGTGTGTAAACTTTCCCTTTATGCTTTATTGCCTAAAAATCAAAGGTCCTGGAGAAATAGTGAGTGTTTACCATGACTGGGGTCAGTCTTAATGCTGGTAGAACATCATGGGACATGTACTTTTAAAAAAATCTAGGGTGCCAATGTTCACCATCGCTGTCTTATAATATGTTCTTTTTTTAGGATTAAAATTAGCTTTTTGATCATATTCCATTTAATAGTCATTTATATATATGGAGGAAATTTTTTATTTTGCTTTTTTTAGTCTTTATGTTCGCAGAATTTTCAATACATTCACAGAATGGAATTTGTAAATATATAGAGGATCGGTGTGGATTGAATCAGAGAGCAATCAAAAAGGAATATCGTGTTACTTATGCAGAACATAGGAAACGAGGGTCATGACAGGTGACCATAAAACTCCCGTATGAACTGTAATGAAGAAATCTTGACTTTGGGTATAAAAAATGACTTGTGCATAATAAGTGTTTACCAATATTTTTTCATTAGGGAGTGCTATACCCACAGTTATACTATATAAAAATGTGTTTCTGAAGGTGTTAAATTAGACATTCTGAAATTTTGCTGTATGCTCATTTTCACTTGTTTCTACCCTAAACTGCAGTAATTTAAGCATGGTTGTGGTTATGAGGGCAATTAAATGGAAATTATCTTCATAGTGAACTCTGGGCACTATCATGTGCTCTGAGCTAAAACAGGGAGGCTAAGGGGAAACAATTGCACTCTGCCCTGTAGCAGTCTCTATGCTGCAGGATGCAGAAGGCAGCGCTAACATACTGTCACCGCATTTCCGTCCATAGAGTCCATAGGACTCCATGGAGGCTTATCCTTCCAGGTCACATGACCGTCAGCATCTCGCCTTTTGCGAGATCCTGCAGGTCAGCAGCGTGATCGTGGAGGGAGACTGGGGACTTTTTTCCCCCAGTCTCACTCTGCTCCCATTGGCCAAAAGCAGCGGATCAGGCCACCGTTCTCGCCACGGGGTGAGAGATGAGCATTTGATTTTTGGGGGTTTCCAGCTGCTGCTAACTGATTCCACAGAAGCTCTAAGCTGTAGCAAACGTTTTTCGTTAGCTACAGCGGTAAGAGTGATTAGCGACTTTTTGTTCCTATTGCTAATTACAAATTGCTTGCTCATTGCGCTCCCCATGTTAATCATAGAAAGAGCAAAGTACAGTAATTTCGCACTGAAAGGCGTTAATACTGATGCAGTAACGGATTTGTTTAACCTGTTAGCGAGCGGGAGGTGATTTTTGTGGCGCGTTATCACCTCAATTAACCTGCGCTCATTAATGTTAAGGAGGCGATAGGGCCCTCTGTCCGTGCTGCGTGTTAGGCTAGGGTCAGACTAACGCATTTTTCGCATTGTCCGTGAAAAAGTGCATTCGAACAAATGGACGCATTTTTCACGGAATACGCGATAGCGGTCATATGATGCGCATTTTCGTCCGTGATTTTGTACGGATCATCAATAAAACACCTTTTGTGTCTGGACGTTATGTTGGCCGGACATTAGCAGCGTCTGACGTCTCCTAATCACGCACACACGCCGCTAGTGGATGCAGTGCACTCTTTACGTCAGTACTAGCGGTTCTACGTTCTTGCAAAAATGCGTTCGTTTGCCACTTGCGTTGCGCTGCCGCACTTTTGTGCGGCCGTTCTTCGTATGCTGCCCGGCATTGGACGTCATTTGTTGCTAGCACGGCCGTGATTTAGTGCTGCTAAACGCACGTTAATACTGCGTTAGTCTGACCCCAGTCTAACTCGTGCACACCCTGGTAGCTAACACGTGGGCACGATTTAGATCGTCCCTACCACATTACACTTCATGCCTACGCCTTCATTTTTTTTTTTACTGATGACACCGGCGGGGCTCCATTAAAAATCGACTCTTTTGCTGTAAAATGTATTGGTATTTAAATATTATTTTTAAATATAAAATAAATGCTTTATGCAAAAATAGTATTTTACAGTAAAATTGCAGGTTTTACAGTACGGACATTGCGAGTTCCACGTTGACCGTATTGGCATTTCAGGTCACCTGTGGTGGTGTTCATTCTCATTCGACCCTCACAAATATTGTTTTTGCTCATTTTTTTGTAATACACAATTAATCTAGTTACAGTTTATGTTAGAGATAGTCTTCCTTTAAACCGTGTTTAGACTATTTCTAGGTGTCTGCTTGTGTGTAGATTTGTGGGTGTTTGTGTGGTATTTCTACATCTTTAGCTAAAGCTATATTTGGATGTCTGCAACAGGAGTAAAATGGGGGAAAACATTGGATAAAAAGGAAAGTTTATGCATTTTATTTTTATTTTCTTTCTTTTTAATGGAAAATCGGAAAAGGCAAAAAAAGCTTAGAAAATGGAGGAGATTATTATTATTATTATTCTTTATTTATAAAGCGCCAGCATATTCCGCAGCGCTGTACAATAGGCACAGTATAGACAGGGTTACAATACAATACATTGAACAACATTTGACAAACATTACAGGAGGAGATGAGGCCCTATTCCCGTAGGAACTCACAATCTAGGAGGGTTGGGGTTGGAAACAGGAGGAGAGGACTGTAAGGTGAGAGTGATTGATGGTTGCGTCAGTGAGTTGGGTGGTAGGCTTCCCTAAATAGGAGCGTTTTAAGGGAGCGTTTGAAGGAAGAGAAGTTAGGGGAAAGTCTGACAGTACGAGGGAGAGCGTTCCAGAGAGTGGGGGCTGTGCGTGAGAAATCCTGCAGTCTATCATGGGAAGAGGTGATGCGGGGAGAAGCTAGGCGCAGGTCACTGTTTGACCTTAGGGAGCGGCTGGGGTGTATTTGGTGATTAGTGAGGACAGGTAGTGGGGAGCTGAGTTAGTGAGGGTTTTGTAGGTAAGGATAAGGATTTTGAACTTAGTTCTGCAGTGGATGGGGAGCCAGTGAAGGGACTCGCAGAGGGGAGCGGCAGAGACAGAGCGGCGGGTGAGGTGAATTAGCCTGGCGGAGGCGTTCAGGATGGATTGTAGGGGGGAGAGGCGGGACAGAGGGAGGCCAGATAAAAGATTATTGCAATAGTCGAGTCGGGAGATTACCAGGGCGTGTATGAGTTGTTTTGTGGTGACAGCGGTAAGAAATGGCCGAATTCTGGAAATATTACGCAGTTGGTATCGGCAGGAGGAGGAAAGAGACAGGATGTGGGGGATGAAGGAAAGAGCAGAGTCAAGTGTAACTCCAAGACAGCAAACTTGGTTTGATGGGGAGATGGTGATACCCACCACCATGATAGAGAAGTCAGGAGGTGGGGAGGCATTGGAGGGAGGAATAAGTAGGAGCTCCGTCTTTGACATGTTTATCTTTAGGTGGTGGGAGGCCATCCGGGAGGAGATGCCAGATAAACAGTCACTGACTTTTGAAAGGACAGGGGGAGAGAGATCAGGGGTAGAGAGGTAGATCTGAGTGTCATCAGCGTAGAGGTGGTAATTAAAGCCAAAGCTGTTGATGATTTTGCCCAGGGAGGAGGTGTAGATGGAAAAGAGCAGAGGACCAAGGACAGAGCCTTGAGGTACACCAACAGATAGAGGCAATGAAGAGGAGGAGTTACCAGCAAAGGACACACAGAAGGACCTGTTGGATAAATAGGAGTCAACCCAAGCAAGTGCAGTGTCACCGAGACCCAGAGAGTTGAGGGTCTGTAGAAGGAGGGGGTGGTCAACAGTGTCAAAAGCAGCCGAGAGGTCAAGCAGGATGAGAATAGAATAGTGGCCTTTTTTTTTTAGCAGTTAGGAGGTCGTTGGTGACTTTGGTGAGGGCAGTTTCAGTTGAGTGTAGGGGATGGAAGCCAGATTGCAGGGAGTCAAGTAGGGAATTAACATGTCTATTCACTAAAAGATGACGTCAGAAGAAACGACAGGAGGAGTGAAAAATCTAGGTCAAACTAGCCAAACCAGAAAAATTCTCCCTTTTATCTCACTTTTCAAATCAACTATTTGGTCTAGATTGTTCTTTTCTGCTGCCAGTTCTCCAGACTTCACCCTTTAGTGAATAGACCTGTAAGGTTAGGGAAATGTGTAAGGATTTGTTGAGGGAACAATTGTTCTTATCTTTGAAATACACGCACCGCAAGATCTGGATACGATGAAACCACTAGAGACTGTACCACAGAGGAAGAGTGGGTTATTATAAGTACCCACAAAATTTCTCCAATCTGCACTCTTTATGTATCACCACTCTCTGCCTGATATACTACACTCGCATCAGTATTTGATCCCAGAATCCTTTTGATATTGTATGGTTTTTGCCTTCTGTCGCCACTCATTGCTAGATGGGCAAGGCAATCGTTGTTATATACTCTGTATGATATAGCATTATTTGACGTACCATCTCTTCAGGGATCCTCTGAAGATACGTGTTATAAGAAACGTATATTACAACATTCGAGACATTGAAGACCTCATATGTGGGGCCTCTGGTACATCTGGGGTTCATCTACGTCGCTGGTTTTATTGGTCCGAGACCCGCCCCCTCACATAAATTCCTCTCTACCTGAATTGGACTACTGCCCAACACCCCCCCAACCACTTCCTGGTTTAACACCCCATTGGTGAACACACCGCCTCCCTCACTGCCCACCACTTACCCACACCACTTCCCCTTCTACCCCCTATTCTTTTTAACCTTAAACTTTATTTGCTTACCCACTTTTCATTTTCAGAAAAAATTGTGCATTTCAAGTTCTATCGTATTCATGTGCTATATGTCATATCCTTTTCATTGCCTACTTTGTTTGCAACTGACTTGATTATGTATGCCACGTCATTGCCTCTGCTTATGTCTGACACATGACCTGCACAAAATATTCAATAAACATTTATTACAATAAAAAAGGATACGTATATTATTCCATTATATGACCTCATTCCCTTTTGTTTGGTTTTTGCATTATTTGACATACCACCTTGCGCTCATGGAATGTATTTTTCCTAGTTCTGAATAACCCTCGACGGAGTGTTTAGGGGATTGACTCCGCCACCACATTCCCCTCACTAGCTGTATCCATTTATTGCCCCCCATCTCCACTCCTGCTTCTTGCGCTCCGGACCCCAGTTGTGTGTGCACATCTTTCCCGACTATTGAAATAAGTGGAATGATCTATTTAGGGGTACGTTAAGGTGTGGGAGAGAGAAAAGGTTATTTAGCTATGTAAAAGCTCTTTGGGTTTTGGTGGTTTTCGGTTAAGTGTTGTCATGCTATAAAGAGGAGATTTATATTTTAGCGTAACTCCAAAATTTTTGCCAATATAAAATATTTATGCGTTAATTTGTGTGCGAAGCGTTAAAGGTTTACGCTCATAAATTAACGCTGGTCCGAGCTAGGCTTGTGCACCGATTTTTTTTCGGTTCGATTCGGTTCGATTTTTCGGATTTTTAAACTTTTCGATTCGGCTCGTTTCGACCGATTTCTGTTTCGATTCGGCTCGACTCGTTTTTCGTGTACATTTTTTTTTCGGAAAATCGACCATTTTTCTTATTTTCGTGTCACTTTGCTCGTTTTTTGTATCGACTTTTCGTAATTTCAGAAATTTTCCTTTTTTTCGGAACGTCTGTTCTCCTCGTTTCAAAGCAATAAATTTCGATTTGACACATTTCAAGTCCATTCGAAAATTCCGAAAATATTTCGTTTCGGCTCGGAAAACTTTTCTGATCTGCCATTTTCGGATCTAAAAATTTTCGGAAATTCGGCCGCATCCGAAAACACGAATCGGGAAATTTCGTGAAAATTCCAAAATTCCGAAACCTGAAACGCACATCCCTAGTCCGAGCGCATTTCTTCATCCGTCAAAAAATAATGCGCGTAAATAAGACGGGCAAAATCGCACGCGCGTTAACGTTGCGTGCGGAAATCGGTGTGGAGTGTTTTTTCACGCGATTCAGCCAATCAGAATTAAGAACCACAATTGTCTCCCGTTAAGTTTTGCGCCTGTCAAAATCAATCTGCGCATATATGCTGCATCAATAACAAAAACACGCACAGCTTCTCAATTTTATTGTTTGGGTATGCGTAGAATGTGTAACTATACTGTGCTGTATTTTTTTTTTGGGCTGGTGTATTTGGGTTCGGCCAGGACGTTCAGATTTGCCGTTACCACCAGCTTTTAAAAGACGCTAAAATTATGCGCGCAAACGCTGTGCGTTAAATTTTGCGCATAGATTGTAATACCATCCGCGAACCAGCGCACAAACGCATTTGCGCTCACAATGTTAAGTATAGGACGCGCGCAGTACAGTAAGCTCACGCAAGTTCACCCGTGGTAGACGTTAACGTGCATTTTTTGTGCGGACATTGCAAGACGACGTTCAGCGCAAAGGATTTTGCCTCTCGCGTTAATACGTTTTTGCGCACGCGTAAATGTTTGCGCGAAGAATGTAATAGAGCCCTAAATCTTGTTTATGTAAAAAAAAAAAACAACATATGTAATGTATCTTTTAAACACACTTACGTGTTCTACATATGTGCAGAGTTTTGTGGAATAGAGAAAGACTGTCAGCCAGGTGTTCAGTTTTACTTGCAGCGATGGCTTAACAAAAGATAAGAAAAGGCTTTTTTTTTTTAATACATTTATAACCAGTTCTGGGTCGATTATTTATTGTGACATTGAGCAGAATGCTTAAGATGGTCTGCACAATGGGCCATGCAATCACAACCTTTTCGAATAACTATATTTAGCTGACAGCAATGATTTTATTAAATTGAGTTATTAATGCATTGTGACTGGCCAGAAATGATAAAACCACTGAGGCATCCTCCTCTAGCAGCCATTCTTAGTAATACTTCATGCTGCTAGTGACCCTCCTCCCCAGAGCAACTTATTAACAATTAATCATTGCAATTCCAGTGCTGCACATGGGAATACAATGCAATAGTATTATTAGTATTTTGCCTAGCTAATATTTTTTTTTTTTCAAATTAAAAGTTTATTAGAGGTAAAATAAAAATGAGAACAGCAATTGACATATCACAGATCATGTTTACAAGCAATACAACAGAAAAATAAAATGTGGTAATTATAATGCAGACCAGAAAGCATTTAATTTCTGACTACCCCTTTTGAAAGATCGGTGTCTTAAACTATTAATTTTTAATTGGGTAGTGTTGGGTGCATGAAGCGCAATGCGTTTGCATTCACTAAGCAGACGCATGGATAGTCAAGAAGAATGAGGAGAAAAATAGAATAAAAGGTTCAGGGATAAGAGAGTAAGAGAAAGTGAATTAAGAGTATCAGATCAAGGAACGGGAAAAGGATAAGGGAGGGGAGAGAAGACAGAAAGAAAGCAGAAGAAATGGGAAGAATAATAATAAAAATGAAATATAAAAAAAAAAAAAAAAAAGGGGGGTGTCACGATTCCTGGATCCCACCATGCAGTCCTTAAAGTTCAACACTCCACAGAGCCAAAAAGCTACAAACAGGGTAGCCGTAGAAAAATCCCTAACTGTCTGGTCCTTAAAAATTGGCCAGGTAAATATGTACTAGCTAGACAGAAAGGGTTAATCAAAGACAATGTCGTAATACAAAATCAGGTCAGCAACACGGGGGTAGTCAGACGAGCCAGAATCAGGAATACAGAGTATAGAATATTCAAATGGAATAGCCGGGTCTATATCAGTGCAGTAACGTAGTACAAGGAAAATACTCTAGGGCAACAGAAGGTAGAATGGTCAGAAAACAAGGAGGGGTCAATAACAGGTTAAATCACGAGAGAATTCAGGTACAGGGAGCTCAGGTATGGATAACCACGATCTGGCACTATTTGGAAGGAACTGTGGGTTTTTAAAAGGCCTTCACCAAACCGCGCCCCCCTCTCAAGCCGCGCCTCATGCAACCACCTCCCTGCCTGTCTCTATTTAAACCGGGCATTGGTCAGTGAGCAGCATCAGACATGCTGCCTTCAAGCATACCGGAGAGGCTGGAAGCCCCCAACGTTACAGGGGGAGAAAGATGTTAATAAGGTATTATCCAAAGAAAACAGAAAGTCCTGGGCCTCGCCCACAATGGTCCCCAGAATTCAGCTACTGCAGTATGTTCCTAGCTAATATTTATCTAGCTGATACTATACAATTCCAGAGTAATATTTTAATTGCCAAATACCTAAAAGAACATTAACAATTACTACAGCCAGAAAAGTAACTACTTTCCTTAACCTAAAGATGTCAGAGTGATAAACAGTATAGAAAAGCAGGATGAGACCAAGGGATTGTTAATATTAATGAGGTGACAGCTACCACAGGAAAATTAAAAATAAAATGTGTGTCCTATATAGAATCTCTATAAAAAGAATAAATGCCTATTACATTCAATCAAAAAAAAAACTCTTTTTGGAAGAATTGACTATTAGAGGTTTCTTGAAACACAGGGAATCTGCACAAATAACCGCTCAAAATTGATGAGAGTAGAAAAGAGATAAATTGGATAAGCTGGAAACCCAATCTGATCTTCAACAGCAGGTCAAGCGGCTATCCTTGGCAGTTACTAGACTAGAAAGTCATCTTAGAAACTGCAATATAAAGGATGTGAGGATTGATATGACATTAGACAAGTGGAAAGGAAAGAATACTTGTTAAATGCTACAATTGCAAGTGATAATGTATTTTTTGGTATTTAAGTCGTATTCTTGTTTGATTCATTAAGCTTGAAAAAGGTTCTAGTAGAACCAAGGCATGGTAATATAATTTGTCCTAAACAAATCATCTTGGTGAGTCATGCAGTGTGACCAGCCTTTCCTTTTCAATTGTCTACATTCCTGGTGTCATTGCCTGCTGGTTGCTGCGTGTAGAACCTGCTGTGGATCTCTACAAAAGGCATGCGCCCCTCAGCAAATTTTGTTCCTATGACATTATTGAAGGACAGCATCCTAGTGATGAGGTTAACACACTTTTTAGGAGAAAATGTTCTGGGTATATTCAGAGAATTTTAGGTGTGCAAGAAAACCAATGACAGTCCTTACATTTTATTTGTTTATTCATTTATTTATAAAGTATTTTACCAGGAAGGATACATTGAGATTTATCTTGTTTTCAAGTATGTCCTGGGTTCAAGTACATTGAATTGTTACAGTAGGTACAGAAATATAATAATGTAATAAAATGCAAGATATTAAAAACAAACCACAAATATACAGATTAACAGAAAATAAATATGTAGGAAATATATTCACTTTGTTACATGTTTACATGTGCATTCTGTATCAAGGTATGTTAATAGAGATCTCTTAACTAACTTTAGACTGGGGGAAGATTTGATGGCGTCTGGGAGGTTATTCCATGATTGTGGTGCTCTGTAGGAAAATGAGGCGCCGAATCGCGGCCTAGCTCTGTTGGGGACCACCATCTTGGATGGCGGCTCCACCTCCGGGTCCCCCCTCACTGCCGGACATATACAGGCAGGACATGACGTATACATATAAAAATTATATATTATGAATCTGCTGAGTCTGCCGAAAAAAATTAAAATAATATTTCTGGGTCATATAATAAAACGTTGCTTCTAATCGCATTTAAACATGATGAGAAAAAGCAGTAAAAATTAGCTCAGCACACAGACGTGAAATGGCTCAGCAGTGAAAGGGTTAAGGGGTTAAACACCATTTTTAAAATAGTTCTGATCGCCGGCATTCTTCGGTAGATCCCATTCAGCGCACTTCGGGGACCCGGTGATGAATAGTAAATTCACCGCAGGGTCAGCGAACTGAAAAGTGCGCTGAACGAGAGAGCACTGAAATTTCGTTGCTCTCTTAATAACCCATTCTGGATGCAGACTGAAAAGCTAAGAATCGCCCCCCAACAGCCTGTTCTGATGAGTCCCGAAGAATGATTGACATCATATGGTAGTGTATACTATTTTCTGCTCTTGCACACACACATTTTCCACTTCATCCAGCCCTTCCAGCCTCCATTTTCATTTCTCGTTATAGTATATTTATAGAAAATTCCGTTTTTTACCTTTCACTGCTGTATGTCATATTAAAGTTGATTTGTAAAGAGACTACATCAGAACATATGTGGAGACTGTTTATGCTTGAATATCTACGAAACATCTGTTTTCCCCATATGCTCTACCCTTCCCATATCGATTCCTGTTTCCCTGATAGCATTTCTGATTTAGTGCACATTGCCTGCATAACTTGAACCTTTTATTCTACTTCATGTAAACACGAAGCAATTTCATACTCGTTACAGTCTGCATGAGTTAATAAAAGGTTCACGTTGTGTAGGCAATGTGCACTAATGTAATGGCAGGTAACATTGTTTACCTTGATACAGTATAGCTGACATCTCTCAACAGTGATTGTAGTGATAATGGATGAATTGTGTCTTAAATCATCATATTTAATTATATATTGCGTGTTACATCAAAGAGGGAAACCTAGGGGCAGTGTGAGGCTTTTTGACCTGTGTGGCTATCTGTGACATCATTAAGCCAGCCTACTCTAGAGTTGTTACCTCATATGGTGACTCCCACTGGGAATAAAGGTGTATACAATGTGGGTTGGACGTATGCAACTCTGGTGGGGGGGGACAAGACTCTAGTCCAACCTTGTTTTCCTTCAGCAACCGGCAAATGGTGATAGAAAGGAAAAAGAAAATCAACTTATCTTTTTATGATAAAATGCTGAGGAGGTTCCCTGGAGATGGTCCAAAATACTCCACACATAGATAGGGCAAAGAAATAGGAAGCCTCAGCGTCTGGAATAGGTCCCCGTTGTTCTATTCAGTTGGATCGTGGATATTATAATCGCCAAATTTGGCAAAAAAAGGAAGAAAGATGGGTGTAAGGTAAAAAATATATTTTTAATTCCAAAATGGATAAATGGATAAAATAGCATAGATATGCTCAAAGCCCGACGCGTTTCGTCTACAGCTAGACTTTTTCAAGGGCAATACAAATTAAAAAGCAAAAAATCATATATGATTTTTTGCTTTTTACTTTGTATTGCCCTTGAAAAAGTCTAGCTGTAGACGAAACGCGTCGGGCTTTGAGCATATCTATGCTATTTTATCCATTTATCCATTTTGGAATTAAAAATATATTTTTTACCTTACACCCATCTTTCTTCCTTTTTTTTGCCAAATTTGGCGATTATAATATCCACGATCCAACTGAATAGAACAACAGGGACCTATTCCAGACGCTGAGGCTTCCTATTTCTTTGCCCTTGTTTTCCTTCAACCAGGAGTTCCAGGAAGGGATCAGCCATTTTTGTGATTTGGCTTGGACCTGAGAGCACATGGCTATGTCATGTGCTGTGCATTTTCTGGATTTGGTAAATGAATGTTGCTCTTGTTGATCCCTTTGTACATCACTTTACCTATGCTGGGTCTTTAAGTTATTACAGTGTCCAGGGTTTAGTTTAATGAGGTTTTAAGGTTTTATCTTTCTGTTTATCCATTTTATTTTAAAGTAAATCCTTTATACCAATCACTGTGTGTTTGCGTCGTCACTTGCTACGCGACATCTCACGCTATCGGCTGGTATTACATTTTTTAAAAAAAAAAAAAATCACAACAGTGATATAGGATGTTTTAGATACTGGGACCCTTTATCTCACAAGCCCCCCCCCCTAAATTCTATTGGAACCCACTACTTTAACAAAAAAAGAGCATGGAAAAACCCTAATAACAATAAACCTCTTGATATCCCAGTCCTATACGGGTTTATTTGCTGACTGTAGTCTTGAAGAGTTGTCTTTTTATTAAAGAGCAGTAGTTTGGGTAGATAGTGTCTACAAGGGTTCAAACAATAAACACAGTGGGAAATAAAGGTTCATATATGCTTTGCATTGATATAAATAAACCTCATTTTTACAGCTAAATATGTATAGGTTATAATACTACACATGCTGCCAGAGTCACCCAAAAAAAAAAGCTTGTTGAATCTGTCAAGGTATCTGTTAATATTTTAGAAATGTTTAGTAGGCTTGTGCACTGATTTTTTTTTCGGTTCGATTCGTTTCGATTTTTCGGATTTTTAAACTTTTCGATTCGGCTCGTTTCGACCGATATCTTTTTTCGATTCGGTTCGGCTCGATTCGTTTTTCGTGTACTTTTTTTTTCCCAATATGGACCATTTTTCGTATTTTCGTGTCACTTAGCTCGTTTTTTGTATCGACTTTTCGTGATTTCGGAAATTTTAGTTTTTCGGAATTGTACATGTTTTCGGAATTTCGACCATTTTTCGTATTTTCGTGTCACTTTGCTCGTTTTTTGTATCGACTTTTCGTAAGTTCGGAAATTTTCGTTTTTTCGGAAAGTCTGTTCTCCTCGTTTCAAAGCAATAAATTTCGATTTGACACATTTCAAGTCCATTCGAAAATCCCGAAAATATTTCTTTTCGGCTCGGAAAACTTTTCGGATCTGCCATTTTCGGATCTAAAAATTTTTGGAAATTCGGCCGCATCCGAAAACACGAATCGGGAAATTTCGTGAAAATTCCGAAATTCCGAAACCCGAAACGCACATCCCTAATGTTTAGCTGGAGCTAAATGTCTCTTGCTGAAGCAACACTTTCCAAACAATATCCTTATTCTTTAAAGCCTTTAATAATGCCGGCTGGGTGGAGTAGAGGTAACATCACTGCTCTGCATGAAGAGAGCCTGTGGAGTCATGGGTTCAATCCCAGCGAGCACCTCTCCAGTAAGTGTCCTTGGGCAAGACACCTAACGGTACATACTTGCCACCCAGGACATACTTGAAAACGAGAGAAATCTCAATGTATCCTTCCTGGTAAAATCCTTTCTCAAAAAAAAATAATAATAAAGAATAAATAAATAATGAGAGATGGATTACATCATGGGGGATTCCAAAGGTGTATCTCATACCTTTATATAACATAACCAGGCGAGGGGCAAGGTTGGTGAGGCTGCCAACACAACAAACCCCAAGAGTAGGTGACAGTCATACTTGCACACGCCTTTGTAGTTAGCTTTGTGCTTTTTATACACACAGACCTTAGTGTTCAGTGTACATATAGGTCTGACCAAGCTTTTTATAGGTTTTTTATTGCGTGATCCACGGGTGTTGCTTAAATGTGTTGATCAAGCTTCAACTAATGGAAACTAGTATGTAGTAAAAGCATATCAGATAATAAGTCTGAGGTGTAAAAAAAGAACAATGTTTTGCAAGTTAATGTATATCAATAAAACCATTATACACATTTCAGTCCGCAAACTTTTCATATATGTATATTTTATCTGCACCGTGCACATTTTGCTTCAGCACAGAAAAGATAACATAATTCATGATTTAAATAGCATTAAAGAAACATGCCAATAGTAATGGTCTCTGGTAGTAATGGCCGTATAATTCTTTTCTCAACTATTTGTTCACGGCAGTGGGATAGTATGTAATTAAATTTTTAAAAGCAACACCAGTGAATTTTTTTTCCAGTTAAGCGTCTGGTTATTAGGATATCTATAATTCATAAGAACTATGCTTTTCTGTATAGCACCCCAGGTATTAAGATGCCTGCTGTTATGTTCTATTGCTCTGCATTATTTAGTTTAAAGCTTAGCTGTATTCAATAATATACTTTTTTATTCATCACTGTACTTGGTAATCACTGCAATGTTAATTTTATCTATTATGCTCAATATTATTCAGTAATAAACCTGTGCTCTTCTTCTGCAATTTGTAAAGTGCAGTAATAGCCTCTATTAATGGTTGTAATACAGTCTGGCGGGTTGCCATTTTTCTGATAATGCTAGGGTGATATAAAATGCAGTTACAGGCCACTGCAGTTTCCTTTTATGATGAGTTACTAAATATTCAGATTTTCTTCACCCATTTTCTACATTTTTAAAATATATTTTATTAAACTGATAAACGTGAACCTTTGCACTTTTTTGATGATTATAGTAAATCTCCATTTTCGGATTTGTTCCTGTGTTACAACAGCTCAATACCGAAAAACGCTTTTATATATTTTTTGTGTCCCCATGTCAAGTTGAAATTTCCTCTTCATTGTCCTATTAAGCTGCACTTTTATAAAGACAAATTGTATTGGTCATGACCAAAGAATCATAGAACCGTGTCTCCTGGCAAGTACCATGGAAATTTGAGGGGTTGGGCACTCACCTATAAGAGTGCTGGAGGCACCGTACACGAGCCTATAGATACACGAGGCTCCCTATTTGGTGAGTGCTACTTCATTTTTATTTTGCTGTGATCTCTTACAGTTTTACACTATTGGAGCGCTGGTCAAGTGCTTTACACCAGTGGTTGCCAACTGCAATCCTCAAGTACCCCTAACAGGCCAGGTTTTCCAGATATCTGAAGCACAGCCCAGGTGATTTGATTTGCTGCTCAGTGATTGCAGGATTCAGTCTGCTTTTCTCCAAGGTAAACCTTAAAACCTGGCCTGTTAGGGGTACTTGAGGACCATGGTTGGGAACCACTGCTCTGCACCAAAAAAGAAAGGCTGTGCCACTCTTCATTTGGCCAGAGGCACTGCATCCCGGAGCTGGGATTGATAAGACTCTGTGGAATGTGAGTTTCACTCTTCTAATTTTCAATAATTGGACTGGTTTTTATCTAACTGCGTTATTGTTTTTATGTTGTGTCTACCTTTTGTTTCTGAGAAGCTCCAAGAGAGTAAAAAGGATGTATCAACATTGATTATATATAAGTATTGTTATTCTTTTATTGATTGGTTTCAAGATTTTATGCACTTGTTTCTGTGTACATGCAATTTGAAATATCGCAGTACACATTGTATAATATTGTTTTATGTCACAAATTGTATTTGCCGAATGGATTATTCACGTATATGAATTACTCAATATATATATATACAGGTGAAACTCGAAAAATTAGAATATCATGCAAAAGTTCATTTATTTCAGTAATGCACCTTAAAAGGTGAAAATAATATATGAGATAGATCAAGCCGTGATTTGTCATAATTGTGATGATTATGGCTTACAGCTCATGAAAACCCCAAATCCACAATCTCAGAAAATAAGAATATTACATGCAATCAATAAAACAAGGATTGTACATAGAACAATATCGGACCCCTGAAAAGTATAAGCTTGCATATGTACTCAGTACTTGGTTTGGGCCCCTTTTGCAGCAATTACTGCCTCAATGCGGCGTGGCATGGAAGCTATCAGCCTGTGGCACTGCTGAGGTGTTATGGAACACCAGGATGCTTCAATAGAGGCCTTCAGCTCTTCTGCATTGTTCGGTCTCAGGTCTCTCATCTTTCTCTTGGCAATGCCCCATAGATTCTCTATGGGGTTCAGGTCAGGTGAGTTTGCTGGCCAATCAAGCACAGTACTCCCACGGTCATTGAACCAGGTTTTGGTGCTTTTGGCAGTGTGGGCAGGTGCCAAGTCCTGCTGGAAAATGAAGTCAGCATCCCCATAAAGCTCATCTGCGGAACTAAGCATGAAGTGCTCCAAAATCTCCTGGTAGATGGCTGCGTTGACCCTGGACTTAATGAAGCACAGTGAACCAAAACCAGCAGATAACATGGCTCCCCAAATCAACACAGACTGTGAAAACTTCACACTGGACTTCAAGCACCTTGCAGTGTGTGCCTCTCCATTCTTCCTCCATACTCTGGGTCCTTGGTTTCCAAATGAGATGCAAAAGTTGCTCTCATCAGAAAAGAGGACTTTGGACCACTGAGCAACAGACCAGGTCTGTTTTTCTTTAGCCCAGGTAAGACGCTTCTGACGTTGTTTGTTGTTCAGGAGCGACTTGACAAGAGGAATACGACATTTGAAGTCCATGTCCAGGATCCGTCTGTGTGTGGTGGCTCTTGATGCACTGACTCCAGCCTCAGTCCACTCCTTGTGAAAGTCCCCAACACTTTTGAATGGCCTTTTCCTTACAATCCTCTCCAGGCTGCGGTCATCCCTGCTGCTTGTGCACCTTTTTCTTCCACACTTTTCCCTTCCAGATAACTTTCTATTAATGTGCCTCGATACAGCACTTTGGGAACATCCAACTTCTTTTGCAATTACCTTTTGAGGCATTCCCTCCTTATGGAGGGTGTCAATTATGGTTTTCTGCACATCTGTCAGATCTGCAGTCTTTACAATGATTGTGATTCCTACTGAACCAGACTGAGAGACCATTTAAAGGCTCAGGAACCCTTTGCAGGTGTTATAGCTTAATTAGATGATTAGAGTGGGACACATTGAGCCTAGAATATTGCACCTTTTCACAATATTCTAATTTTCTGAGATTGTGGATTTGGGGTTTTCATGAGCTGTAAGCCATAATCATCATAATTATGACAAATCACGGCTTGAACTATCTCATATATTAGTTTCACCTTTTAAGTTGCATTACTGAAATAAATGAACTTTTGCACAATATTCTAATTTTTCAAGTTTCACCTGTATATAGTGTGTTTATTATTGCAGAAGCCACCTGCACATCATAACAATTCAAAAGAATTGCAACCCAGAATTCCTGTGCCACATTCCCCATATGCAGCAAGGAACTCTGGGTAGGATATGCAGGTGGCTTCTGCAATAATGAACACACTTATTATAGTGTGGAGGCTTTTTATCTCACTTTTAGTCCTCCACCACAACCCTTGTAGATATATATATATATATATATATCCTTCTGGCAAATACGATACAGCATGCTATATTTCTCAATTGTCTTCCTCAGCATCAAAAATCAGTACTTCTAAAAAGCATTTCCTCTTCATTAGGCATTCTCAGTTTTTCTTCTCCCATTATACCCTCTCATTAGGGGACTCTTAAATTCTTTAGGTTTTAGCAGTTGTCTGTGGGTGTAAGTTATCTTAAAGGGATGCTGCATGCTCGTTGTTAGGTGTCACTCACTCAGTTGTACCTGCGGGGGTGTGACAGTCTTTCAAGGTGGAAAGCTCCCTTCTGTCCATAAGGCTTCCTAGTAATGAGTGGGGAACCTCACACTGGTCCTTCCTGGCCCACACATGAGCATTAGTTGGAGAGCCAATGAGATACTAACTGTAGGCGGTGGGCATACCATTGTTCTCTCCCCTACCCTCATTCATGTGTGGTGGGTGAGGCCTATCTATAGAAAGTGGTGATGTGACCTTGCCCCCCCCCAGCCCCTCCATCCATGGGACTCAGGTGGCGGGCTGGTGAAATTCTGGTAGATGGTCATGTCACTAATTTTGCCACCCAAATTCCAAAAATCCAAGTTTTGAATATGAATGCACCTAATGAATATTTTCCGTACTGAAATATTAATATTTGTCAGTAATGTATTCACTCAACTGCTCTAATAGCACATGCTAATATTTCAGCTGCTTTTCTGTTATGGCTCAAAATGACCAGCATATTACTGTACATTTATGTGTGCTTGTAAATGTATTGAGATCCAGTAAATAAAGTGATCAGCAGTCAACCAATATTCAAGTGAGAGGTAAACAAATTCCTGGAAGATCTCTTAACACCTTAAAAATGCAGTCAAAATATTGAAAACACACCATACATCACTTAGTGAAGAGGGACACATGATGTGCCATCTCTCCTAGTTGCAATTTTTTTCTAATTCCTTCAAGATTTTCATATTGACGTTAGCTATCAAGTAGGTATATAAGAATTTACAATTATGAAACCAAAAAACAGTTCGGAAAAAGGCGGGGGTTGTCTTTGGATGACATCCATCAGAATATATGGGGCTCTATTACATATTTAAAGTTAACATTAGCGTTCAGCTCTGTGAGCATTAACGTAGCTTAGGTGGCCCTAGAGTGGGCCGACCATATTACATTCCGAAAGCTAACAGGATAAAAAAAATCGTTAGCGATTCGGAGCTTGCACTTTTCTGCGCGAGATTACTGTACTTTGCACTCCCTATGCTTCAGCCTGGGTCTGACCAGTCAACCACCTCTCAGCCAAGGTTGTGTTGGTGTTGGACCGGGCAGTAGGTCAAGCGAGGTAAGCATGATGGCCACCTCTGGGTTGACCGTTTTATGACAAGTGTTTCCGTGGGTGATGAGAGCCAGCCACCCCCCAAAGAGACCAGCTCCCTTAGTCCTCAGGAGGGCCACCATTTCTCATAAGTTTCTCCTGGCTATCAGTGTGAGGATAGGTAGATCATTGCACAGGGTAGCTTATTAATTTTTTGAAAGGTACCGAGGCACGAGCATCAGGTACTGCCATAAATTGTTGTTTGGAAGGTACGTCCATGGCAATGGAGATGACACCTCTCGGGACATCAACTGAGGCAGCGGCTTTTCTATGGCCATAGAGAGGTGTTCTACTTGACTTCGTAGTTTTTCTATATTGGCTGTAAGGTGGATTTGTGTTGCCTCAGGGCCATCAGCCTTCTACTGGACAGTCACTAACTGTGTCTGTACTTAGGCCATCTCAGCCTTAAGCCATTTTATAACAAGACACCAGAGGGTACACATTTCTGATATCATGTGTCTGATATCCCTATTAGTAGAGGGTAGGTAGTCATCATCCACCTCTTTGTCATAGGACTCAGAAGGCTCTGCCTTGGTAAACCAGAGCCCCCATCAAAGGCTGTCACTTTGCAGGGATTTCTCAGAACCTTCCCCACTTTTGCCCCTCTGTACACCTTTCTTCTTGTTGATACCTGTGGAAACGCCATCTCATTCAAAGGCGAAGAAACACCATCCTCATCTGGTGAGCCTGATCCAGGTGGGAGGAATATTGGGGAGTCAGCGTGGCAGTGATGCCATCCGACTCCAAGTGAGGAGAGAGGATATCCCGCTGGCAGGTCTCCTGCCAAGCAGGTCTTCGTGATTTGCATCTTCCCCATTGGTCAGCCCAAATAGGGGATGTAGAGTAGGGGAAAGTCAAGGGTGGTAATTTTCCATTCCAAAATTGATAGGCCCGAGATGGCCAATGGGACCAGGCCGCAGATGTGGGACAGACCTCAGCTGTAGGCCCAGGCCTACAATCGCCTCTAAGAAAGCCGGGTACTGACAGATCATGGAGGTACAAGATCGGAGAAGTCGCTCAGACCACCCAATATGTTCTACTGGCCGTGTGATGCCAGGGACTGCAAATGGCAGGCAGCCACTACAATAGTAATTCTGTTAGTTACCTGCTACCTGTAGCAATATTTGCCAGCCATTGTAAGCCTTATGTGACTTTTAGGGTAAGGGATAGCTTTAGGGTTATAGTTAATGTTTCTGCTTGTTTTATGATTAGGATTACTTTAGGGTTAGGATTAGAGTTAGGGTTACAATTTCTACTTGCATTATGATTAGGGGCAGGGTTAAGGATTTTGCATTGCACAGCAAGTGAAATTTTCTTGTAGTAAAACAAATCGATCGGATTATGTTTTGGATTATTTTCAGATTAATTTGTTAAAGGAACAGTCTACTCAACCTGACCACTTTAGCTTTTTAAAGTAGTCAGAGTGAGGACTGCCCCCCCATCCCCGTTTCTCCTCCCCTTTCTGGTGATATTGCTGGGGGAAGTGAAGGAGTTTTCCCCCACCACCCCCAGCACCTGGGATTTTTGAATTTCCTGGTTGTCGTGCATCAGATCGGTCACTAGTGATGTCAGCATGAGGAGAGAGTGCTGACAACAACCTCTCTGAGACCACCTACTGTAGCAAGTGGCCTCAGAGAGACAACCGATGGATCGGATCTGCGTATGCATGCAGGTCGGATCCATCATTTTACTATGGAATTTACATACATAAAGTGTGCAAGCCCGGAAGCGGTGCGAATTTGTATAGGAGCGCAAATTGCCCAGTAAAGCTTCAATGACTTTGGGGTTTGGGAGTTCCTGAGCCAATAGAGGAGGAGCTTCTTGCGGCAAGGGACAGAACATGAGTAAAATCCCTGAAAAATAATTGGGCAGTGGCTGCCAGCATCCTCTACTGGAACTCTATCTTCAACAGACTATCCCATTAAATATGTTTCCGATGCGATTTTGCTTGGTGGTTTCATCTAATATGCAGATAATTTTGTATTCAGTCTGAATCCAATCACACAAATCTATTAATGTTGCAAAAAAATCATATAATTCAGTGTAATATATTATTCCTTGATCAGAGATTTCAATATAAAGTGGCACCAACTCACTGATTAGTGAGCGGCAAACAGTTACTGCAATTGCACATCTCTCACTTTAAGCAGTCTACAGCCACTCTCTCCCATTCAATGCATTTACTACATGTTGAGATATACCAGTTATTTTATAGGTTATTACTCAGAATTTTACTATATATTGTGTTATTCCAGTTCTCGATTTAATTCCATCAGCTTATATTTTTGAAAAAAAAATATTGAGTTTCAAACATAATTTTACAAAATATTGGGCGATTCAATCAATTGGCTTTAGCTACACCCAAATTCCAAAATAAATCTGCTTTTAGAAAAAACTGATCCCATAATAAGTGTGCTGCTCAAAATTTTCTCGATTTAACCCGTTAGTAAACCTAACCCTAAAACTAATCCTAACCCTAAATGTAACCCATGTAACTAAATGTCCAGGAAGTTCAGGTTTACATAAGCAGGGTTATTCAGAGAGCAGTGAAAAGCAGGAGAATGACTGGAGAATGGAAAATTCTAGGTCAAAATAACCAAACCAGAAAACTTCTCCCATTCATCTCAATTTCCAAATCGGCTATTTGACCTAGAATTTTCCATTCTCCAAACATTCTCCTGCTTTTCACCGCTCTCTGAATAACCCTGATAGTTACATTCAGCCTTTCACACATCACCTACTGCTGTTGCTCCAAAAGAAGGCAAAAATCCCAGTCTGAAGTGCTCGCTAATATGAAACATACTGGGGAAAAATTCCTTCTTGACCCCAGAATGTCAGTCAGATTTCTCCTTGGATCAAGAAGCTTATACCCACTTATTAAATATTATGACCCTTAATATAATGTTTTTGCAGGAAGTCATCCAGTCATCGTTTAAAAGTCTGTACAGTTTCTGACCCAACCACCTTAACAGGCAGAAAATGTCACAGCTTTATTGTTCTCGCCGTAAAATAACCCTTCCTTTGCTTTAGGCTGAATTTCCTTTCATTAAGTCTAAATGGGTGACCTTGTGTCCTGTATATAGTCCTGTTAATGAATAGGTTTCCAGACAATGGTTTATAATGGCCCCGTAAATATTTACAGTGGCAAGAAAAAGAATGTGAACCCTTTGGGATTACGTGGAGTTTTGCATGAATTGGTCATAAAATGTGCTCTGATCTTCATCTAAGTCAGAACAATTTGAAAAACACAGTCTGCTTAAAATAGTAGAACACAAACATTATATGTTTTCATGTGTTTATTGAACATAACATGTAAACATTCACAGTGCAGGGTAGAAAAAGTATGTGAACCCCTAGCCTAATGACTTCTCCAAGAGCTAATTGGAGCCAGGAGTGAGCCAACCTTGAGTCCAATCAGTGTGATATTATTGGATGTGTTGCTGAAAGCTGTCCTGCCCTTTAAAAACACACACCAGTTTTGGGTTTACTGGTTTCAAGAAGCACTGCCTGATGTGAACCATGTCTCGCAGAAAAGAGCGCTCAGAAGACCTACAATCAAGAATTGCTGACTTGCATGAAGCTGGAAAGGGTTACAAAAGTATCTCCAAAAGCCTTGATGTTCATGTGTCCACGGTAAGACAGACTGTCTACAAATGGAGAAAGTTCAGCACTGTTGCTATTCTCCCTAGGCATGGTCATCCTGTAAAGATGACTGCAAGAACACAGCGCAGAATACTTAATGAGGTAAAGAAGAATCCTAGAGTGTCAGCTAAAGACTTACAGAAATCTCTGGCACATGCTAACATTTTTGTTGACACATCTACAATAAGGAAAAGATTAAACAAGAATGGAGTACATGGGAGGACACCACGGAGGAAGCCATTGCTGTCCAAAAAGAATATCGCAGCACGTTTGAAGTTTGCAAAAGAGCACCTGGATGTTCCACAGCACTACTGGCAAAATATTCTGTGGACAGATGAAACCAAAATTGAGTGGTTTGGAAAAAACGCACAACACTATGTGTGGAGAAAAAAAAGCACAGCACACCAACATCAAAACCTCATCCCCACTGTAAAACATGGCAGAGGGAGCATCATGGTTTGGGGCTGCTTTGCTGCCTCAGGGCCTGGACGGATTGTTGTCATTGAAGGAAAAATGAATTCCAGAGATTATCAAGACATTTTGTAGGAAAACGTAAGACCATCTGTCCGCCAACTGAAGCTCCGCAGAGGATGGGTGATGCAACAGGACAATGACCCAAAGCATACAAGTAATTCAACAAAAGAATGGCTTCAACAAAACAAAATACGCCTTCTGGAGTGGCCCAGTCAGAGTCCTGACCTCAACCCGATTGAAATGCTGTGGCATGACCTTAAGAGAGCGATTCACACCAGACATCCCAAGAATATTGCTACACTGAAACAGTTTTGTGAAGAGGAGTGGTCAAAAATTACTCCAGATCGTTGCGCAGGTCTGATCTGCAACTACAGGAAACGTTTGGTTGAGGTTATTGCTGCCAAAGGAGGGTCAACCAGTTATTAAGTCCAAAGGTTCACATACTTTTTCACCCTGCACTGTGAATGTTTACATGTTCTGTTCAATAAAAACATGAAAACATATAATGTTTGTGTTGTATTATTTTAAGCAGACTGTGTTTTTCAAATTGTTGTGACTTAGATGAAGATCAGAGCACATTTTATGACCAATTCATGCAAAACTCAACGTAATCCCAAAGGGTTCACATACTTTATCTTGCCACTTTATATAAGGTTATCAGATCCCCTCTAAGGTGCCGTTTCTCTAAACTAAACAGGTTTAAGCTTGTTAGCCTTTCCTCATAACTTAAACCTTCCATTCCCTTTATTAATTTAGTCACCCGTCTCTGCACTTTTTCTAGTGCCATGATATCCTTTCTTAAGACAGGTGCCCAAAAAAGCAAAAATTGCACGGCATATTCAAGGTGCGTTTGATTTATAAAGAGGCAAAATTATGTTTTCATCCCAAGAGTGAATTCCCATTTTAATGCATGCCAATACCTTGCTGGCCTTGGCGGCTGCTGTTTTACATTGGGCATTATTTGTTACTTAGTTTGAAGTCTATGATTATGCACTATACTTTCTCCTGCTTTGATTTCCCTAACTCGGTACCATTTAGAGTATAAGTTGCTTGTGTGTTCTTCACTCTAAAGTGCATAACCTTGCATTTATCTGCATTACATTTCATCTGCCATTTAAGTGTTCAGTCCCCAATATATCCAAATCCCTCTGCAACGAAGTAACATCCTGCTCACATTGTATTACTTTTCCTAGTTTTCTGTCATTTGCAAATACTGATGCATGACTTTACATGTCTATTTCAAGGTCATTAATAAATTGAATAGAATTGGTCATATTACAGACCCCTGAGGGTTAGAGTTGCCTTCATAGTTATGGTTATATTTAAGGTTAGAGTTAAAGTTAGTGTAGCGCTGTGGTAAAAATCGTCTTGCTGTGCAGTACCTATTTTTGGCCACAAGATGGAGACTATTGCGACCAGATACTGGACATTGGGACTACAATAACAGACATGCTTTGCAAGAAGCCAGGAAGTGGGTGGGGACTGGACGCTTACATCCTCTGCCTCGTGGAGAAAGTTCCAGAGCGCGCCAGGGGATGAGAAAGAGCAGATGCACTGAGGAGACTGCTGGAGGAGCTAGGCCAAAGCCCGAGGGAGACCTGTAATTCTTATTTGGGTCACTCAGCCTGAGGAGAAGGAGACTTGCCAGTACCCAGACAACAGCTGCAGATCGGCGGAATCGAACTGAGAGCAGGCGGGGAGCTGGACAAGCTGCATCAAGGTAGACAACGGATCCGGCCGCTAGTATCCCCAGTCAAAATCGGGTGGAGAGACGTCCTGGGTCAGCGGAGCCTAAAGCAGTCATCGGATGGGTGAGAGGCCTCCAAGGCTGTTATATGATTAAAGGACGCTCTGCTGTTTCTCTTTAAAGTTTACAGGGCCCCAACTGACTAGTCGAAGACCTTCCTTTAATAAATTCACTGGCCAGTTGAACAGTACCCGGGTACCACACACACACAGATACGCTTCTTACATTCTGGAACTTAACTTGTACAGGACTCATTTTCCTTTTATCAGAACGGGGTTAAAAACAAAGATACGTTCCGAATACATTTTTCTCTTTTCCGCTGCGCGTTTGCCGTAATACGAAGGGATTGTATGTTTGGGGTTTTCGCTACCTGCCCCTTTTTCTGAACTATCGGGAAATTGCATTCTTTTATGTTCGGTCGCGAATATTTTATTTTCCGAAATACGAAGCCTCTTTCGTTTCTTTTCCGCTGCGCGTTTTACCGTAATACGAAAATATTGTAATAATATTTGTGAATACCGTGTTTCAACATCTGCTCAAGATTTTAGTGAACTATATAAATGATAAAAACTCACAACGGTGTTGGAGTATATTTATCCCTAGTGCGGGGAGACTGACCCGTGGTTCATTTTCAGCGGCTCCTCCGGGAGTGAGCGCTACACGTGGGACTCGTTTCCGGGATCCAGTCTCTGGAAAAACCGCATCTAAAGGGTTAAATATGGATCCAGACACTGTTGCCGAGTGTGTGGGGAGCACAGTAGCCAGTCGGAATGTTGTATAGTCATGGATATTTCAGCAGACACTTGGGCTGAAGATCAGATTCGCCAGGCCGTGGCCACGCTAGCACCAGATCATCGGGGGTTAATTCTGGACATTAAAAAAAACCCAGATACCTCTCACATGTATGTTCTTCTCGAATGGAGAAAGGGTGTTCCGCCATGTTTTCAGGGCACGAGCGTGAAACTGGCCGAAGAGGTGGAAGTCCAACTAATTAAGCCAAGTACGCCACGTGGTGACCCGCAAGTGTTCCGCGCCTAGTCCGTTGGCCATGATCGGGCCTGAATTTATCGTGGCTATTGGAGATCTACTGGCTAAATGTCAGAATACAAGCCCTCCTCACACTAACTTCGGTTATCGACGGTTAAGAGATTTTACGGGAAACGTACCAACTCCGGCGGGAGAAGAAACCTTTGAAGAATGGGTGAACAGGCGATGCAGGCTCTGGATGAGTGGGATGTCCCTGAGGCCAGAAAAAGCAAAGGATCACCGAGAGCTTAAAGGGACCGGCGTCAGAAGCGGTGAGAAACCTGAAACTGAGCAGAAAAGATTGTACTGCTTTAGATTACTTAAACGTTCTTGAAGAAGTTTTTGGACGAACCGAAAAGGCGGCCGAACTGGTATATCAGTACGAACACACCTATCAGAGAAGAGGTGAGAGAATGACCGAATACATGAGGCGCCTGGATAAGATTCTACATCAGATACTCCTGAAGAAAGGGGCCGAAGAACGGCCGAAGTAGATAAGATCCGAAACAGATCCTGAGGGGTTCTCAACCTCTAGATCCAGTGATGATGCAACTGAGAAGCAGAGCAGGTAGCCAAGAGTTAAAGTACCTGGAACTGATTCGGGTTGTGCGAGAGGAAGAGGCTTTACTAGAAGAGAAATCTTTCAGGCGGGGGAAAGGGCGTATGCACAACCTGTGAGACATAGCGGCGGCCTACAGCCTGAAAGCGACTCTCTAGATACCTATGGATCTGATGAGGACGAACAAGAGCACCTAGTGGGTTTTAAATCTACAGAGAGGGCTGCTAAAGAATCGAACCTCCCTGAACGGGGTGAATTGTCCAAAACCGTCAAGGAAGTTCAGGAAGCTCAAGTTGAATTGCAACAAGCGCATGCGGAACTGTGCCGGGTATTGATGAAGGTGACAGAAATGCAGGCAGAAATTTCTTACAGGTATGCAGACGACGGAAGTTGCTGTGGCGTCTGGACCAAATCTTTTAACCAAATCTCAACAAGCAACTACGTCTCCGCTCTCCAAGAAGAGATGTTTCGGGTGTGGAGAGATGGGCCATTTCCGCGCACAGTGCAAAGGCCGGAAGCCTGAGAAGGATAGAGTCAAGGGACTGTTGGAAGCCCTGGAAGGACTGTTATCTACGTCACCGGCGGGAAACGCCAGAGGGCACCAGTAAAGGAGCAACCTGAGTGCCCGAGGGTTGAACCCCGCTCCAGAAACCAAGCAAAGACTAAGAGGGCGAGGAGGCCAAAGCGAGCCAACTGTAGAGCCTGCCAGGACTGAGAGAGTCACTCCCTTAGCATCCGGGTCTACGTCATGGGGAAGCAATGCACACCCAAAACCTGCACGGGCCAAGAAAAAGGCCAGGGTACAGCAAACCGGGTCTAAGCGTCCGGATACCGCCCCAAATTTCCTGATCAACTGATAGGTCCTTCTCCTATCGTGCCAATCCAAGTGGAAGGAGTCTACACCAAGGCCCTGTTAGATTCAGGGGCTCAAGTGACATTGATTTACAGAGACTTCTATGAGAAACACTTAAAGCACATCCCTCTGCAAGAATTGAAGGATTTGGAAATATGGGGTATCGACACTGAGAAACTCCTTATGACGGGTACCTGCAAGTAAAGTTGGAGATCGGATCTGAAGTCATCGGGCAGTCTGGGGGTTGTGATGCATTGGCCATTGTGTGTCCTCGACCCTCGGGTGCGAACAGAAGCTCCCTGATAGTGGGGACGAATACTGACCTAGTGCGGCGTCTTCTGACGCCTATTGTGTTGGAAGAAGGTTCAACTCAAGGAGTGCACCAATGTTACGTCCGGTCTATCAGAGGATGGTCGAAGAACGAAAGGCACCTGCCGAAGTGGGAAGACTGTGGAGACTGGGTGGATGGAGAAGGTTCTGCAAGCAGGAGAAGTAGCGAGCTTCCGGGCTTCAGTAAAGTTGAACGGATCGCAACCCGGTCCCTATGTGGTGCTGGGAACCGATTTTGATCATGGGAGTGAAACGGGAGTCTAAGTAATTCCTGAAATAATCTCCACCAAGGCTCTGAAGAGAACACGAGGAAGAGTCTCGGTCAGTGTGTGCAATGTGACGGATTCTCCAGTGGTTCTTAAAGCACGAATGCCTATCGGGCAAGTAGAGTCTGCTACACCCCTCTCTACTGATTCAGGAGGGGGAGAAGGTAAAGAGATTCCAGATGAAAGATTCTACCCCAAGGACGCTCCCATTTCACCTGAGTGGAAGAACGTCTTCAGTCTCAAGTCTTAAAGTGGAAGGAATTGTTCTCAAAAGATGAGTTCGATGTGGGCCTAGCTAAGAGTACTGAACACCGTATTCGACTACAAGAAGACAAGCCGTTTCGTGAAAGATCAAGGCGAGTTCCGTTAGGAGACTTAGATGATCTGCGAGAGCAGCTGAACGAATTACAAAGAACCAAGGTGATTCAAGTGAGGAGTCCATATGCATCTCCCATAGTGTTGGTCCGGAAGAAAAATGGTTCTGTCCGCTTATGCATAGACTATCGCACATTGAACCGGAGAACCATCCCCGATCAATATGCCACTCCTCGGATTGAAGATGCCTACAGTGTTTGTCTGGAGCAAAGTGGTTTAGTGTACTAGACCTGCGAAGTGGGTATCACCAGATACCAATGCATCCTGAAGACAAGGAGAAAACTGCGTTCATCTGTCCACTAGGGTTCTTTGAATTCAACAGAATGCCTCAGGGCCTTACGGGGGCTCCAGCCACGTTCCAACGGTTGATGGAGAAGACAGTCGGGGATATGAACCTAATCGAAGTATTAGTGTACCTGGATGACATAATTGTGTTTGGGAACACTCTGGAAGAACATGAGCAACGTCTGGAGAAGGTCTTGAAGAGGCTCCATGAAGAGGGGCTGAAACTGTCTCTGGAGAAATGCCAATTCTGTCTGCCGTCTGTTACGTATCTAGGACATGTGGTCTCAGCAGAAGGTGTTTCGACAGATCCTCGGAAGTTGGAGGCCGTCGCTTCTTGGCCTAGACCCCGAAACGTCACTGAGCTTAGATCTTTCTTGGGATTCTGTTCATACTATCGAAGATTTGTGGGAGGATTTGCGAAAATAGCTCAACCACTGAACAAACTCCTGCAGAAGGAAACCACAGAAGAAGGCTGCAAAGTCTCTGACAAAAACCCGTCAGCTCCGGGGCCAAGGAAAGCTCGAGAGTCTATACAAGGTGAATGGACCAGTCAATGTGAAGGAGCTTTTGTAAAGTTGAAAGAGAGTCTAACCCGAGCTCCTGTTTTGGCCTATGCGGACCCTCACAAGCCATATGAACTACATGTGGATGCCAGCCGAGAAGGTCTGGGAGGAGTCCTATATCAGGAGTATGATGGATTGTTGAGGCCTGTGGCGTACGTGAGCCGGAGCCTTGCGCCTTCCGAGAAGAACTATCCTACTCACAAGCTGGAGTTCCTAGCCTTGAAGTGGGCAGTGGTGGACAAGTTGAAAGACTATCTGTATGGAGCTGAGTTCGTGATCAAGACGGATAATAATCCTCTCACCTATATCCTTACTACTGCAAAACTGGACGCAACGGGACATCGGTGGTTGGCCGCTCTGTCAGGGTTTCGGTTCAGCCTGAAGTATCGCCCTGGGGTGAATAATCGAGATGCTGATGCGTTATCGGAAGACCCTATACTACAGAATGGACTCAGTTGACTCCAGACGGGGTGCAAGCTTTGTGTCAAGGAACAGAGCGCCGGGTCAAAGGAGGGATTGAAGCAGAGGCCATAGGAGTTATGGCTGCGGCTGTTCCTGAGTTCTACTGTAACCCTACGCAGTTAAGGGATGAAAGTTTGCCTACCTTTTCAAAACAGGACCTGAAAGCGGATCAGGCCAGAGACCCTTTAATTGCCTTGACCCTAAAGGCCCTGACTGCAAACCAGCGAGAGATTTTGTTAACCAACTCCCCGAGTGGAGCCAGGTTGGTCTACAAAGAATGGGAGCGGTTAAAGATGCTGGATGGGGTGGTCTACCGAAGGGGCCCCTCAAACACGCGGAAGAGATTCAACAGTTATTCCTCCCCACTAAACATAGAGAGAGTGTGCTGCGATCACTACATGATGAGCATGGACATTTGGGTGCAGAGAGAACTTTTAAGCTGGTGCGAGATAGGTTTTATTGGCCTTGTATGAGGGCTGAAGTGGAAAGTTATTGTCATTCCTTTCTGAGGTGTATTCAGAGAAAGACTCTACCAACTCGAACTGCTCCAATGAGCCATCTGCAGAGCCAGGGACCCATGGATTTGGTGTGCATTGACTTCCTGTGCTTAGAGCCGGATGCTAGTGGGCAAGGGAACATTCTAATAGTGACTGATCATTTCACTCGTTACGCCCAAGCATTTTAAACAAAAGATCAACGTGCTCCAACAGTGGCCAAGGTGTTGATGGAGAAGTTCTTTGTTCATTACGGACTGCCAAGAAGGATACACTCTGATCAGGGTAGAGACTTTGAAAGCAGACTGGTAGGGCAATTGTTAGAGTTGTTGGGAATTCAAAAGACCCGAACTACACCATATCACCTCAAGGTGATGCTCAGCCTGAAAGGTTTAATCGTACACTGTTAAACATGCTGGGGACCTTGTCGAATGTGGAGAAGCAGAGTTGGAGTCGGCACATAGCTACTCTGGTGCATGCATATAACAGTACGGAGAGTGATGCAACTGGATACTCACCGTACCGTCTTATGTTTGGAAGAGAGGCTCGACTGCCGGTTGATTTGGCATTTGGGTTATCTTTAGACCAGACGTCGGTAGCTTCCATAGAAACTACGTGGATAGACTTCGGAAGAATTTGGCTTCTGCATTTGAACAGGCTCGGTTGACCTCGGGAAACAGGGAGCAAAGAAACAAAAGGAACTATGATCTGAAAGTTCGAATACAAGATCTACAACCCGGTGATAGGGTTCTACTGAAGAACTTGGGTGCTGCTGCGAGACACAAGTTGGCGGATAGGTGGAGTTCCCAGGTTTACATTGTCTGCAAACAGTTACCAGGTCTACCAGTGTATCAGATTCGCCCGGATGGAAAGGCTGGGCCTCTCAAGAACTGGCACCGGAATCATTTGTTACCTTTGAGAGAGGCTGTGAGAATGCCAGTTGGGGACGAACCGCCTATGCCAAATCCGCCTGTTCCACGTTTGCCTCCTGTTACTCGGTCTCAACAGACCCGGGCTGTCGAAGAGAGCGAAAGGGACAGTGAAGAAGAAAGTTTCTGTCTGGACTGGATACGCTCGCCGGAGCCTGAAGAGGTTGTCGTTGTCCCTGAGCGGTGGGAGAGTAACTTGAGGCCTGAAGCTCCTGAATTCTTGTTGGAAGTCCCTGAGACTGTTGATATCCCTGAGCCTCTTGAATTTCAGTTGGAAGTCCCTGAGGCTGTGGGGATCCCGGTAGCTCCGGAAGCTTATTCAGGTGATTACAGTTCTATGCCTTCACTGGAGGGATCATACTCTGAAGAAACGTCTGCTCCAGTGATAGAGGGAAGAATTGAGCCGACGCCTATAGTACTTCCACCTGAAGAGGAACTGATTGAGCCAGAACCAAAACGCTCTGTTCGACCGCCCCAACGGCTCACCTACGACTCACCAGGACATAGCACTGAAGAGGCCATCACCACGGTACGGAGGTTGCCCGAAGTGTCTGCTATGCTAGCTGAGGTAGCCCAAAATATGAGTCAACTTGAGGAAGTGTTATTAACTCACTATATGTATGCTGCTGAACCTGTACATGTTGTATAAACTGCATTCAAATTGTTGGAAATGTAATGTAATTGTTGTACCTCCTTGGAGAGACCCAAGAGTTCTAGGAGGGGGAGAGTGTAGCGCTGTGGTAAAAATCGTCTTGCTGTGCAGTACCTATTTTTGGCCACAAGATGGAGACTATTGCGATCAGATACTGGACATTGGGACTACAATAACAGACATGCTTTGCAAGAAGCCAGGAAGTGGGTGGGGACTGGACGCTTACATCCTCTGCCTCGTGGAGAAGTTCCAGAGCGCGCCAGGGGATGAGAAAGAGCAGATGCACTGAGGAGACTGCTGGAGGAGCTAGGCCAAAGCCCGAGGGAGACCTGTAATTCTTATTTGGGTCACTCAGCCTGAGGAGGAGAAACTTGCCAGTACCCAGACAACAGCTGCAGATCGGCGGAATCGAACTGAGAGCAGGCGGGGAGCTGGACAAGCTGCATCAAGGTAGACAACGGATCCGCCGCTAGTATCCCCAGTCAAAATCGGGTGGAGAGACGTCCTGGGTCAGCGGAGCCTAAAGCAGTCATCGGATGGGTGAGAGGCCTCCAAGGCTGTTATATGATTAAAGGACGCTCTGCTGTTTCTCTTTAAAGGTTACAGGGCCCCAACTGACTAGTCGAAGACCTTCCTTTAATAAATTCACTGGCCAGTTGAACAGTACCCGGGTACCACACACACACAGATACGCTTCTTACATTCTGGAACTTAACTTGTACAGGACTCATTTTCCTTTTATCAGAACGGGGTTAAAAACAAAGATACGTTCCGAATACATTTTTCTCTTTTCCGCTGCGCGTTTGCCGTAATACGAAGGGATTGTATGTTTGGGGTTTTCGCTACCTGCCCCTTTTTCTGAACTATCGGGAAATTGCATTCTTTTATGTTCGGTCGCGAATATTTTATTTTCCGAAATACGAAGCCTCGTGTTTCGTTTCTTTTCCGCTGCGCGTTTTACCGTAATACGAAAATATTGTAATAATATTTGTGAATACCGTGTTTCAACATCTGCTCAAGATTTTAGTGAACTATATAAATGATAAAAACTCACAACGGTGTTGGAGTATATTTATTCCCTAGTGCGGGGAGACTGACCCGTGGTTCATTTTCAGCGGCTCCTCCGGGAGTGAGCGCTACATTATTTTTAGGGTTAATTTCTGCATTAGATTAGAGTTATTTTTAGGCTTACAGATATATTTCGGATTAGGGATATTTTTTGGGTTAGGTTTCTAGTACTAAACCAACACGAATATTAAAATTGAGGGTTTCAGTGTAATTTTCTTTGTTTCCCTCCCTAAAGAGCCATTTATCAACACCTCTCAGCACTTGACATTACATCTGAATTTGGCTTACCAATACATTCGAATTGGATCACTAAAATTTCCATTAACAAATAGAGTGGGTTGCAATAATTGAGCCAAATTTTTAACGAGCGTAGTAATCCTTCAATTTAATCTGCCTAACCGAAAAATGCCCAAAAAGCTTCCGATTTTGTTAATCAAGCCAAATTAAAACGAGACTAAAACTGCTACAACATTTATATAACTTAACTCTCTAATGAATGAGTTCAAAATGTTAAGGCTTGCTAGGGTCACGTTACAGGACAGATTGCTTAAAACATTTTTGCACGACATCTTTGCAATGAGATGTGTTTTACTGCTAAAAATCTTTTAGATACATTTTTTCTGTTTGTAGTTTTTATTGTATAAAAGTATTTGCAACTGTAAAAGAGAGAGATAAGATGCAATATGTTTAAAATAGCTGGAGATATTTAGATTCATAGTTATGTTACCTCCGAGTCTTCAGCTTCAGGGCTCTCTTGAAGTCTATATCGGAAACTGTGGGTAAATTATTTATTACTATATGCACTTAACCATCACACCTGCACAAAAGCTTTACCGTTGAAAATAAATTCTATCTTATTTCTTAATCACATCCATAAATATTGCTGATAGTTAATCGGCCTCTCATTTTCAGCACATGGTTATATATACTAAAATAGGAGAAGACGTTATTGGCTATGGAGAGTGTACACGCACAAAAATAGGATAGTCACAAATGCACAGTGTGTCGCAGGTTGCTTGTCTGCACATTCCATGCAAGTAATGTAGGATACTTCTCACCAGATTTCTCTAGCAGGTTTGCTCATTAGCATCTGTTTTTAGCACAGAGTTATCATTGTGACTGCTATTAATTTAATTGAAAAACACATTTCTCGCTCTTGCTATAAAGACTGCTTATTTTCAGCTGCAAAACTAAGTGACTAATCAAATAGGTCTCATTGGGAAATGTGCCTTAAATAATGCTGACTGTCTGTATTGCCAATCCAAACGATCACTTCTGGGTTTATAATGTGTCATTAAGAGTAATTTTGTTACAATTATTCTTAAAGAATGCTTTTGTAAGGGCTTCTTGTAATACATTACAATCAAAATATCTTCCCAGGCACCACGAAACAAAATATACAAATGGCTCTGTCCTACTATCAAAAGTATAAATGGCATCATCTCTGTTTAAAAGGGCGAGGCAAGATAAATATGACATCTATATGACACCAATTGACATATAGGCAGTACTAATGTATGACTGTAATGTGTCTGATTATACATGTTGGGCTAAATTAGAATCTTCACGCAAAAATCCTCACACAAAGTGAAACTTTTTGCGCCAAGCGTTAAAGTTTTGCCCGTGCAAATCACCGTTGGAAATACAATTCACGCAGCTTTTTTCTTCCGCCCATCAATTGCGCGCGCAGACAGGACGCGCCCAAATGCATGCGTAGTACCGTCTCGTGCAAAAATCTTTCCGCGCGCAGTCTTTTTTTAGAGTTTCAGCCAATCAGAATTAAGAACCACACCTGTCTCACGTTAACAAATTGTGCCTGCCACTGTCAATTAGAGCATATATGCTGCAGCAATAATACATACACACACATCTTCATCCATTGTATTGGTTTGTTATGATTTGAATGGGCCACTGTGCTTTGATGCATTCCTTTTTATGGGCTTTTCTTTTTTTGGGTTCGGCCAGGTTGTTCAAATTTGCCATTAACACCAGCTTTTAGGAGTTGCTAAAATTATGCTCGCAAAGGCTATGCGGTAATTACCGTGAAATAGATTGTAATACCATACTCATACCAGCGCACATTCGCATTTGCGCTATGTTAAGTAGAGGATGCGCGAAGTACAGTAAGCTTGCGCAGGGTTCGCGCAGGTTCACCCACGGTAGATGATTGCGCGTGGTTGTTGCACTGACTATGTAATATGGGATTCGGCGCAAATGGTTTTATCCCTCGCGTTAATGGTTATTTGCGCCGGCGCAAACGATTGCGTGAAGATTGTAATTTAGCCCGTTATGTATAAATTTATTTGAAATATGTTTGGCATACATTAAACATTTCTAAGTATATTTATGTAAAGTACAAAATATAAATATATAAGTTAACAAGTGAATATTATGAATAAATTGGTGAACAGCAAAGCATTATAAGAGAATCAGGTTACAAAACAAATGAAGAATGTTAATGCTCGGAGTATAAAAATTATATAACTGGCCTTTATAGAAAAGAAGGTTTGTCTTATCATAAGTTATACACGTATTTTGGTTTCTTTTGTAAATATATACCATGTAGCCTTCTGTTCCAAAGCAGACACAATTCTGGATTTTAGTACAATGGGTAGAATGTGTGTTTAAAGCAAATAAAAACATTTTTGAAGTATTTCATGTTTAACACCTCTTACTCATTCATATAAAATGCATAAGATAAACTGACCTAAAACATACTGCAAGCAGAACAAGTCTGCGTTGAGATGATTACACTTCCAGCAAGTACAAGAAGCGGAACATTTCATGCAGGATGTAGAGATAATTATTTCCCCTCCATAGTGGTACATTGGCAACCAGCAAAAGATGTTGGGAAATAGTGCAAAGTATCAAGGCAGGTAGGATATTGAGTAATGTGTAAATGGATGTGCTAATATCGCATCTAGAGTAGTGATGGGCCGAACACCCCGTGTTCGGTTCGAATTCGAACTCGAACATCCAAAAAAGTTTGAATTTGAATTCGAACACAATTCGAACACAATGCAAGTCAATGGGGCTCAAAAGTTTGAAAATGAAAGTACCCTCCAAGAGGGCATATATTTATTTATTTATTTTATTTATTTATAAAGGATTTTACCAGGAAGGATAGATTGAGATTTCTCTCGTTTTCAAGTATGTCCTGGGTTCAAGAACATTAAAATGTTACAGTTGTTACAGAAATACAAACTAATACAATGCAAGATATTAAAAAAACACAAATATACAGATTAACAGAAAATAAATATGTAGGAAATAGTCATTATGTTACATGTTTACAGGTGCATTCCGTATTGAGGTATGTTAATAGGGAGCTCTTGAGTGACTTTAGACTGGGGGAAGATTTGATGGTGTCTGGGAGGTTATTCTATAACTGCGGTGCTATGCAAGATATTGGCCATAAAAGGTGTATGGGGTCCGGGTACTGCCCTGGAGGACAGGAAACAATGAAAAAAAGGTAAAAAAAACCCTGTTTTTAACCCTTTCACTGCTGAGTGCTGAGCCATTTCACTGCTCTGTGCTGAGCTAATTTTTACCGCTTTTGCTCATGTTTAAACGCGATTTGAAGCAATGGAAAATGTTTGAGTAACAAGGTGTGGGAAATGTTTGAGCAACAAGATGTGGGAAATGTTTGAGCAACATGGTGTGGGAAATGTTGAATCCCATAGGCTTCAATGTTAAAAAAAGTGTGGGAAATGTTTCACCAACAATCAGTGGGAAATGTTGAATCCCATAGGCTTCAATGTTAAAAAAGGTGTGGGAAATGTTTGAACAACAAGTGTGGGAAATGTTTGAGCAACAAGATGTGGGAAATGTTTGAGCAACATGGTGTGGGAAATGTTGAATCCCATAGGCTTCAATGTTAAAAAAGGTGTGGGAAATGTTTCACCAACAATCAGTGGGAAATGTTGAATCCCATAGGCTTCAATGTTAAAAAAGGTGTGGGAAATGTTTGAACAACAAGGTGTGGGAAATGTTAAATCCCATAGGCTTCAATGTTAAAAAAAGGTGTGGGAAATGTTTCACCAACAATCAGTGGGAAATGTTGAATCACATAGGCTTCAATATTAAAAAAGGTGTGGGAAATGTTTGAGCAATAAGGTGTGGGAAATGTTGAATCCCATAGGCTTCAATGTTAAAAATATTCCCGTTTTAATACAATATATAATATCCTTGAACGACCTGAAAAGTTCGAAGTTCGCAAATTTTCGAACAGCCGATGTTCGAATCGAACTTCAAAATGATTCGAACCAGCAGCCCGTCCCTAATCTGGAGCTGTATCTGCAAGGTTATCTTTTATAGTGAGTTGGTAGCATGTTGTGTCGCTATGTTTTTTTTTGCATATTTCAGATTAATTTATGATTAATTAGCTAGTATTTTAGTGTTAAACTTAAAATCTTTACTTAATAACGAAATTAGCTGTAAGGATGCAACCTGTTGCAGGTCTGTCTTCAGCTTGGGAGTAATTATGGTTTCCGCAGTCTACAGATAGTTGGATAAATAGTTAGATAACGGAGCCATGAAATGCTGTTAAAATAATATTTACAAAATATCATTATAACGAGACGGCAGCAGTGCCTGGTGTCTTTCCCATTTTAAAGATTTCATTACATCAGATATTTTGCTTATAAGAGATGTGGCAAATAATTCTGTTTGTTCGTCTGTTAAGTAAGGTATCACAGCTTCTCAGTATTATTGGGGGGGGCAGTGCAAGGAGTAGATAATTTGGCATAAAATGCCTTGTTGATATCTTCTTCAGTTCTCCAGACCCTTACAGAGTCAGAATCAATTCCTGCTATTGGTCTTGTTGTACTCTTTTTGGCATTGGAAATGCTTTGTTTAATTCCCCCAACAATGCGCTCTATCACCTCCTTAAAGCTAACGCTAGCACTCACATAAATGGGTGTTATAGTTACGCCTGCATTACCTCCCATTTGCTAACAGGTTAAAAACTTGTTAGCAAATCAGTATTAGCGCTGTTTAGCGCAAGCTTACTGTACTTTGCTCTATGATTAACATGGGGAACGCAAAGTCATAAGGTCCTAACGATAGTTACTCACAGCTGACTCTAACTCAAAAGTTTGCTACAGCTTAGAGCTGGTGCTAACTGATTCCGCTGCTGTGGAATCAGTTATCACCACGTGTAAACCCACCCCCCAATCAAATACTCACCTCTCATCCCACAGCGACAACCGTGGCCCGATCCACCGCTTCTGACCAACGAGAGCAGAGTGAGACTGTGGAAAAAGTCCCCTGTCTCCCTCCGCAATCACTCCGCTGACTTGCAGGATGTGGCGTGAGGCAAGATCATACCGGTCATGTGACTGGCAGCAGGAACTGCCGTGGAATCCTATGACTCCATGGAGGGGATGCTCGGGACGGCACTTTAGTGCTGCCCTGAGCATCCAGGACCGTAGCGGCTGCTACGGGGCAGGATGCTGGACTCAGCACCGGCCCCGTATTCTAATGGTAAAACCAGGAGGCAATGGGGAAATTAGCGAACACTAATTTTTCCACTTAGTGTCTCAATTTTAACAAGGGCCAGGTGATAGGGCCCAAGAACATTTATGCTTTTCAGATTCAGTTCCATAGTAGCTATTCTTTCTATGTATTCCTCATACAGATATACATTTATTATATACTATATTTTCAGTGTTGGTAGGGTTGGCTTTAGATGTAAAAGAAGAACAGACTCCTGTATTACCGGAATTAACATCAATGAGGTTCAGCCAATAAAGCTCAATGTGATTAGTGAAGAACAAAACATAGTGCAGCCTTTTAACAATAAGTACTTCAAGACCGTCATTGTGATGTACAGAGACATGTCAATGTGACCCAAAGAATGGGCTCTATTCCAACTGAATCGTTAAATGAATAACCTATTGGCTCCAGTCGTTAGTTTAATGGCTCAATCTGCTAGTTGAACAGATCCATACTTTCTTCTGGCAGCTCAGATGTTATGGCTCCTTATATATTGTATAGAAACCATTAATTTGCAGTTGCCCAGAGAAAAAAAAGAGTTACTCAAACATAGCTCATTCTTTTCGACTTCAGCTGGTATTTTGCAATAAAATATCCTTTTTTTTTCTTCAGAGTTGACTAGTTTAAATTTGGCTAGCCACAGTTCAGCTGGTCCAGAAGAATCACACACATCCAGCCGTAAGTCCAGTTTAATGAAATGAGGGGGTGGGGGCGACATGTTATATGATGGATACCTGTCTGGGAAAATGCCGTAATTTTTAACTTAAAGTGTGTGATCTTCTCAAAAACTAAGTTTTGGATATGATAGGACTCACGTTTTTGACATTCTTGAACATCTTCTCTAATACTGGACCAAAGATTTAATATGTCAAGTATACAGATATATACCAACTGGTGTTATATAAATATATGCAAAGAAAATGCATGCATTACTGGTTAACCTTGATTCTTTGATAAGGGAATTGGTACAGAACAAGCTCAAAGGAATTGACGAGTTAAATGGGAAAGTGTTGTAACTTCCTGCACATCAGGTAAAGGGAAATGCCATGGCTATCATTTATTTTAAATGCATTAAATTCACATATTCCTAAACTTTCAGGCATCAATTACCATAAATATTGCAATAGAATTATTTGTAGCAAAAATTTAGACAAACTATAAAATGAATAACTTTTCTGATATAGAAAGTTAATGAAATTAAGCATTTTCTAGTTCCACCTATTATTTTCAGTCCTAAATAAAGTAAAACAAAATCTAAAAATACCACAAATGTGTTTAATAAACTTTTCCTGCTGCTATGACAACGACATATTTCAAGATTATACTGCCCTCTCTATGTGCAGCAATTAACCTCCTCACTATCCAGATCTTTTAGTACAGATTTATCAGGGTAATAATCAACTTCAGGCACATTTTTTTGGATTGCGGAATCAAAATAAAAAAAGTTTGAAACAATTAATTTTTATGAAAATTAAAATCTGCATTTTATTTCTTTATAGACGTAACACCAGAACTCTCATTTCATTGTTCCCTCTCTTTAGCTGCTGTTATACAAGAACAAAGTTTGTTGAACATAATAATTATTTATTTTACGTTTTTCCTTTCAATTCCTATTCAGCAGCATATGGAGTAAAAATGGAAACATGACGGGCTCTCTTCCATAGTTGTTGTTATGGTACTGGTCTTAATATGTAAACGTTGGCGCTGGGCTCAGACCGAAAAAAAAAAATCAGCCCTGGACTTTATCCAGACTGGCCCACTTCGATTATGCAAACACGCAGGACCATGAAAACATATTTTAAGTTATTTTAAATTGCGTGCACTTTCAGTGGTTTTTGCTTCACCGCAGTTCGGTGCTCTTTGGTGATTCCATTTCGCTGAAAGTACAGTGAATTTACTATTTAGTGTTTTGCCGAAAATGGAGTCACTGAAAATGTTATCGGACGTCGGCAAAAACCACCGAATTGTGCCAATATCTGCTGAATTGACCCAAATTGGCATCGGAAAAATCCTCTGAACTGAATTTGTTTTAAAGAAAAGTCTCCTATTCTCCTAATAGGATCTTAAATCAAATAAAAATGTATTTAAATAATAAAAAGGTCCTTTAAAAATAATAAAAAGATCTGTTACAAAATTAAAAAGTCTTTTAAAAATAAAAAAAATACAAAAAGATCTTTAAAATATTAAAAGATAAAAAGTGTTTTTGCAAAGTAAAAAAAAAGGATAAATGGTCTTTAAAAAAAATATATATATATAAAAAGCAGGCCTAGGCAAGTCCCAGGCTGCTGTCAGGCCTATTCGGCCGCCGACCTAGACAAGCCCCAGGCGGTTGGCCGGCCTTAGGCGAGCCCCAGGCTGCTGGCAGGCCTAGCCAGCCGAACGACCTAGGCGAGCACTAGTCAGCTGGCCAACCTAGGCGAGCACTAGTCAGCTGGTCGACCTAGACAAGTACTAGCTGGCTGGCCGACCTAGGTGAGCCTCAGCCGGCCAGCCAGCCTAGGTGAGTCCCAGGCAGATGGCAGGCCTAACTGGCTGCCCAACCTAGGCAAGCCCAGGCAGCTGGCCTACCTAGAAGAGGCCAGGCCTAGATGGCCGGCCAACTGCTGCTGGTATTTGGCAGCTTTGTGCGGTGTCCCGGGGTTAGCTACTAGTTGAATTTGACATTAAAGTGAAGATGGTAAGGGATAATCTGCAGGTGCAGCTTTTAGCATCAGGTATGGAATAGGGCTCGACTTATTTTATATTGGTAAATTTAGGGACCTATTCCAAAAGCCACAAATTTTGTGGCTCTACTAGGAGTCAGCATACTTGGTAACCTTGATGTTTTGCTACTACATCTGCCATGATGTTCAGCTACTAATTTGGTAGGCAGAGCCTCCAGGTAGTGTGGTTCCAAAATACATGGAAGGCCAAGATTGTGGATCGATGCTCTACACACACATATTAACACCTCTTATTAAGCAACTGTTTGCAGCACTTTTACGAGTTTTATACTTTGGATAGTATACAGAATAAGGAAGCTACACTTCAGCTGCCTACTTTATAAAGTGATGCTGAAACTAGAAAATAAAACATACCAAATGCAGTGTACTTCAATTTAATATAGCTTAAAACTTTTTAAAAACATGTGACCTAGGTAAAATAATGGAAATCTAAGTACAAAATATAATCATGTATTGAAGAAGCCTCCCACAATGCCACAACATGCTTTGTACAGGATGCACAAACGTAGTGGGAACTGTTAGAATAGAAAAAAATAATCAATTGTTTTTTTCCAATTAATCAATGAGGGGAAAAAAATACTGCCTCCCTCTCTAGCGGGTGTTAAGAGATTTTTACAGTTTCCGATATGTAAAAAATGTAAAACACACTTGTTATCCATCAATGAATAGAAAACTCAATCTGCAGACTCTTTTCTAGGCTGTTGGAAGGCCACCAAAAATAAATATTTCTTTGGTGTTCTTCCTTTGGTCCCATGCCATCTTGTGAGATGTGTTATGGCACTCCATGGAGCCAGCAGCACTTTTCATCACTGCGGACGGTATTAGAGGCTATAAGCAGCAGGCAGTAAATGCCAGCGGCTTAACATGAAATAACCATAGCAGGATACTAGTATTCGCTCAGATAATTTAAAGATCTGTTTATAAAAGTAAAAATGTTATATTTTAGAAAACACTATAACACATACGATATGCGGAACAATTGACTTATGTAAAATAGACAGATAATATACAGTATATCATAGTTACATAGGCTGAAAAAAAGTTTGCATCCATCGAGTTCATCCTTTCATACATCAATTACTGCTGTTGCTGTAAAAGAAGGCAAAAAAACAAGTCTGAAGTGCAACAAACAAGGAAAAAATTCCTTTTTGACCCCATAATGGCAGTCAGATTTCGCCTTGGATCGTGCAGCTTTACCGACATTAAATATTGTAACCCTTAATATTTTGTAGGAAGTTATTCAGTCTTTGTTAAAAAGTCTGTACATACTCTGACCCAACCACCTCAACAGAAGAGAATTCCACACTTTATTGTTGTCACTGTGAAAAAAACTTTTCCTATGCTTTAGGCTAAATCTCCTTTCAGTCAATCTAAATGGGTGTCATGCCCATGGCTGCAACCATCCTGACACCCACCCTGGTGGTGCATTCCCTGCATTGTTCCTGCCCTGTAACCTGCATCCTGCATCCAATAACCAGCAGTTAAACAGTTAACACCAAAGCACGTCACACCACACACACAAAATAAAGTACTCTGCCCCACACTGACCAATTGCTGGTTCATTACAGCTCTTGTGTTCAGAGAGAGAGGTTCTGTTACCTGCTGCTCTGCAAAAACCTATTTGTTGATCTTGTTTTCCTGGTTCCTGCATTTGTTTCCACCACGCTTCCCACCATCCTGCCGAATTCATCCGGTCAGTTTCCATTTGTCATCCCCTTCCTAATCTTACCCATCTGGTCATCTCTGCAGGAAACTGCATACTGGGTTCATATCCCCTACATCCCGGTGTCACCCTGGTACCCGGGCATGACAGAATGAACCAGCCAAATTTAAATGAACCTGCAGCCCTGCACTCCACCTTGCTGTGTCTCCAGGAGATGCTGAAAAGCTTTGCTACTCTGGTGGGGAGTTTGCTGCACAATCTGCAGACAACCACACCCAAGGAATGTGCACCTACGACCAGCAGACACAGAGACCCCCTGTCTCCCGAGGAACGGGCCAAGAGACAGACTGCCAACCTGTGCCTCTAGTGTGGGGACCCCACCCATTGGCTCGTGGACTGCCCACTAAGACCCCAGAAACCTACTGCTGTTTCTAAGTCTGCTACTACCGCCAAGCAGGCTCCAGTGCTTAGAACTTTGCAGCAACCCCGGGCTCCCAGGCCTACTGCGGTCTCCAAGCAAGTCCCTGATGTGAAGTCAGCTTCAAAGAGATCTGCAGCAGCTAAGCCGGTACCCTTGCCCAAACTGGCCTCCAGGGGGTCTGCTGCATGAGAGGGTGCACCCAGAAAACCTCCTGTGCCCAAGAGGCCTCCAAAACCTGCACCCCCACCTGAACCTGCACCCAGAAAACCTCCTGTACCCAGACCCAGTCCTAGGAGAGCTGTGCCCAAAAAAAAGGCGTCACCGAAGTCCAGCTCTAAAGAGTCTGACAGTTCCATGGATATGGAGGATTCCATGCCCTTGCCCAGGGAGCTCGAGCCTGTCCATCCTATGGATGTGGAAGCTGCGTCTGTGGAACCAGAGCCGATGGAGATTCTGTGTACACAGGTTCCAGACGTGACGACTCCCATCAATCACAGCCAGCAAGATTCCACCATCAGTGAGTTGGGAGAAGCTGGTTATGACCCTCTGTATGACTTTCTCCCACGTGGCTGTATACCCTCTGATGAATCAGATCCCGAGGATACGTGGTCTCCAAAACACCCCCAAGTCATCGTGCGGGATCTCCGGGGTCTGATACCCCTATGAAGGCATGGCGAGGATTCTGTTCCTCTTACAGCGAGGACTCTGTATCAGAGGGAGATTGCAGCAAAGAGGATGATGAAGAGGATCATACATCTCGTCTTAATCTCTTTTCCTCCTTTAGTGATGAAAGCGAACCTGGGGGAGAAGAGAAGGTGCCCATCCTTACTGCTAACCCTGTTATTAACAATTCTTTGGATGCCAACCGCAGCAAGAAGTCCAAGTCGAGGACCAGGAGACAACAGCGGAGAAGCCGTCGCCAAACCAATGTCCCTAGACCCAAGACTGGAGAGGTCCAGGATGGTCTTCACACAACTCCTGCTCCGATGCCATCCTCCTATGCGGGCACTGTGTTCTTGGGCAACGCTGCCTCTTAGCTGTGCCACTCTGTATCGAAGAGTCTACGGGGCTGTGGCATTCTTGCTCATCCAGATACGCCACCCGAAGTACCAGGCTGTTATACAGTTCAGGGGACTTCTGTCATTCCTATCCAGGACCCTGTATCAGGAGAGTGGACACTGCAGCCTGTACGCTGCTGCCAGTCTTTGCTTGCATGGAGTGCGACCGTTGGGACGGGGGTACTGTCATGCCCATGGCTGCAACCATCCTGACACCCACCCTGGTGGTGCATTCCCTGCGTTGTTCCTGCCCTGTAACCTGCATCCTGCATCCAACAACCAGCAGTTAAACAGTAACACCAAAGCACGGCACACCACACACACAAAATAAAGTACTCCGCCCCACACTGACCAATTGCTGGTTCATTACAGCTCTTGTGTTCAGAGAGAGAGGTTCTATTTGTTCATCTTGTTTTCCTGGTTCCTGCATTTGTTTCCACCACGCTTCCCACCATCCTGCAGAATTCATCCGGTCAGTTTCCATTTGTCATCCCCTTCCTAACCTTACCCATCTGATCATCTCTGCAGGAAACTGCATACTGGGTTCATATCCCCTACATCCCGGTGCCACCCTTGTACCAGGCATGACAATGGGTGACCTCTTATCCATATGTATAGTCCTATTTCAATATTCTGAGAATCTCTACATTTTTACAGTAACAGTGTCAAGCCAGAAAGTGACTCCCTCATTGAGAAGTCTCTCATTGAGTTCTGTGGAGACTGGACACCTCTGTAACATGGGTTGCCAGAAGAAGTAATTCAGTCTTCAGTAGCAATTCCATTTATCAGAGTAGATGAAAATGGACTGTTGCCCTCAGCCTACAGAGAATTTCTTTTTCTATTCCTTATGATTTATATGCTCTTGAGGAAGACCATAGAAGGACAAAATGCAGTGAGCTCTGGATATTATAACTCTCCAATTTGGGGGCTGTACGCACACCTATTTATGATTTTATGCCATACTGGCCTAACACTTTTTTGGTGCGTGCAACAAACTGTGTTTTTAACTTCCATTTGCTTATGATCTGCACTATTTTATATATATATTTTTAAATATATATTTTTCATGTTCCTGATTGCCTTGCCCTCGGATGGAGACACCTCCACTGCATTGAGGAACCCCCGGCTAGGGATGTGCATTTCGATTCAGCCCGATTAGTTTTTTTCACAAATCGGGCCGATTCGGTGCCTCGGATTCAGACGATTTTCCGAATCGGATCGGATCTGAAACAGTCCTATACGAAACGATTTCCGATCCAAAACGAAATAATTTTGTTATTTCATATGTGTCACGGGATGGCCCAGCACCCTCAGCCAGGGGCGGTGCAGTGACAGTGGGGACATGGACACTTGGGTGTGGTGGCACGCACCCCGTTTACCAGTTTTTATTTAGATGTGACATTGTGTGGTGTTAATAAAGTGTTCCCCGTTGGTTTATGGTGTAATGACTTTTCCCTGTGTTTTGCCTTGCTCGCCGCCATTTTCCGATCCTTGTGGCGCAGTTGGAATTCTCGTTTCGGAAAATGGCCGATTCGAACCATCCGGTTCGAATCGTAAAATGGCCGATTCGGACCATCCGGTCCGAATTGGCGACTCCCTGTAGGCCAAGGGCCAATGGGTCCTGGGAGGGCGGGCAAGGAGTCCCATTGTATTCTAATTGTGTGCAGAGGTAATAAATGCTTGGTCTGTAAACAATAAAGGCAGATTCTGCAGTACATTCAGCTTTGACTGTGTGACTTTATTCTCCACCGTATTTTCGGATCTGAGTGTCCCCGCGGCCTCAGAGTACGGTGCCCACTCGGATACGATCCGAATCGAGCGCTCTGACCCTGCATCGAGTATCAGGGCAGAGGCGCTGCTCAGGAAGATTCGGTCGGAGGAAGACGGAGATCCGAACCGAACGGCCCCGCCGGGAACCGCGCTTCGGCATTGCGGTAAGACCCGAACTCTCCACTGGTCCCGCCATATCCGAAACTCCCTCCCATACCGATCCGAAGCCCTCCAGTTCCGATCCGACCCGCCATCCCTTCCCGACTCGAAACCTTCACCGCCCAAGATCCGAAGAGACACCCGCCCCCGGATCGGAAACGTTTCCCGCATAAGATCCGAAACGTTTCCCCATAAGATCCGAATCTTTCTCCGCGGCTGCTAGGGCCGATTCCCGCAGGTGTCCCACACCCGCCAGGTCAGGGAACCAGTTGCTCGGGACGCTGAGTGCTGCGCGCCTCAGTGGTCGGACTGGTTCCAGGCAGGGGTCCCCTCCACCGCCCGCTAACCCTACCCTAGGGTCACGCCAGGCCGCACGAGACGCCGAGTGTGCGCCACTCGGTAGTCGGGCCAGCGGTAAGCGACGGGGTCACGCAGATAGAGCACACCCGCAGGCGGAACAACATCTCCATTCCGTCATAATATGGAAGTGAAATTTGTAAAATCGCATGTCATTTTCGTTCCATTCGTGATTTCGGTTCCATTTCGGTAATTTCGGACATCATATTTTTCGGTTCCATTGCTGATTCCGTATTTTCTGATGAATATCGGGAGCTCAGATAGAGTAAGTCCTGGTGTTAACCCCAATAGTGGAGATAGGGGGTTCCAATGAACCCCCTATCTCCCGATCCATGGCAGCTAGGGATTAATGTTTGGTACCTTTGGATCGGCCAGAGCATGGCCTTTCCAACCATTCCAAACATGACCATGTTTATAATTAAGAAAAAAAAAATAATTACATTTAAAAAAAATTATTTGTTTTGTTTTGCTAATGCAGCAATTTTGTTCCCATTTCAATTATAATGTGAACAATGATGCTACACTAACGATTTTTGTATGGGTTGCATTTGTTAAAAATCGTGTAATTTTCCCCCAAAAAAATTTATGTAACAAGTCCCCCATCTCAAATTTTTTAACAAGCGCAACTCATAGAAAATATAACCTTAAATGCTTGCATGTTAAAATGTGAAAAAAAAACACTTTACACCTTGTAAATTATTAAAAATTCAAACTTTATTGCATTTTAAGTTATAATATACAGACAGGATACATATACATATAACACAGATGTGTACATTAATTATACCGCAGAGAGGTGCTTCCCCACAGTGTGTGGATTCATATGCTGCACTAATTATACCGCAGACAGGCGCTTCCCAGCAGTGTGTGGATTCATATGCTGCATTAATTATACCGCAGAGAGGCGCTGCCCAGCAGTGTGTGGATTCATATGCTGCACTAATTATACTGCAGAGAGGCGCTTCCCAGCAGTGTGTGGATTCATATGCTGCATTAATTATACCGCAGAGAGGCGCTTCCCAGCAGTGTGTGGATTCTTATGCTGCATTAATTATACCGCAGAGAGGCGCTTCCCAGCAGTGTGTGGATTCATATGCTGCATTAATTATACCGCAGAGAGGTGCTTGTTCCCAGCAGTGTGTGGATTCATATGCTGCATTAATTGTACCGCAGAGAGGCGCTGCCCAGCAGTGTGTGGATTCATATGCTGCATTAATTGTACCGCAGAGAGGCGCTTCCCAGCAGTGTGCGGATTCATATGCTGCATTAATTATACCGCAGAGAGGCGCTGCCCAGCAGTGTGTGGATTCATATGCTGCATTAATTGTACTGCAGAGAGGCGCTTCCCAGCAGTGTGCGGATTCATATGCTGCATTAATTATACCGCAGAGAGGCGCTTCCCAGCAGTGTGTGGATTCATATGCTGCATTAATTATACCGCAGAGAGGTGCTTGTTCCCAGCAGTGTGTGGATTCATATGCTGCATTAATTGTACCGCAGATAGGCGCTTCCCAGCAGTGTGCGGATTCATATGCTGCATTAATTATACCGCAGAGAGGCGCTTCCCAGCAGTGTGTGGATTCATATGCTGCATTAATTATACCGCAGAGAGGCGCTTCCCAGCAGTGTGTGGATTCATATGCTGCATCAATTGTACCGCAGATAGGCGCTTCCCAGCAGTGTGCGGATTCATATGCTGCATTAATTATACCGCAGAGAGGCGCTTCCCAGCAGTGTGTGGATTCATATGCTGCATTAATTATACTGCAGAGAGGCGCTTTTTCACAGCAGTGTGTGGATTCATATGCTGCATTAATTATACCGCAGAGAGGAGCTTCCCAGCAGTGTGTGGATTCATATGCTGCATTAATTATACCACAGAGGCGCTTTTTCCCAACAGTGTGTGGATTCATATGCTGCATTAATTATACCGCAGAGACACACTTCCCCGCAGTTTGTGGATTTATATGCTGCATTAATTATACCGCCAAGAGGCGCTTGTTCCCAGCAGTGTGTGGATTCTTATGCTGCATTAATTATACCGCAGAGAGGCGCTTCCCAGCAGTGTGCGGATTCATACGCTGCATTCATTTTTTATTTTAAATCATTTTATTTGTTCTGGTTTTTTTTTTTCGTTTCTGATAATTTTGTTCAGCTTTTTTTCTGTTTTAAAACCTTTTGTTCTGGTTTTTATTTTTAGTCACACCATTTGGGTCAGTTTTGCTTTTTTAAATCATTTTGTTCATTTTTGTTCTTTTCATACCATTTTAATATGATTAAATAAAGTTGTGCAATGCATATTCATAAGAAAAAAAGGATCTTTATCTAATAAAAAACGATAGATTCGGCAGAATTACCGTATCGACAGAAATATCGGATCATCCGAAATACCATTAGTTTAAGTCAAAACGAATAGACACTTTGAAACGAATAGAACAGACGATCCGAAAAACCCGAAAATTTCCGATATCACGAAAAAAAAAACTAGCCGAAACGAAAATTATAAAAACCCAAACGAGCCGAACCGAACCGAACCGAAAAAAAGAATATCGGTGCACATCCATACCCCAGGCCCATGATGAGTGCTGAAATATGGGTGCATATGAGAGTTTCTAATTGTACCTATATGTTGTCCTTGTGCTTTGGAATATTTCCCTTATATGTCTTTTTATCTTTTGTGTTACAGAAGATAGTCTTGATAGCAGGTTTAGTGTTGTGCTGTGACGTACAACATTAAACGCGATCTTCTGTCCGGCTCAGGCATTGTGGTGGGCTGTGGGCAAGCGTCGCCCCGGAGGGGTTCTTCCTCAGCAAAGTACCAGACTGTGATAAAACTCATTTGTAGCATAAGGGAGATTATAAAAATAACATCCGAAAGGCTCCAAAAATGTGGATTTCAGAGCCTTCCAGATTTCTGAATAAGGCATACCCAGAATATTTACGAGTGATAGTACTGAGTGATGAGGTAGCCATTGAATAATATCTAACAATATATTACCAGTTTGTCAGAAGATGAGTCCATCTATCTCAACTTTTTGCCATACTTTCCTCCAAAAAAAATCACTACGGTGCAGTTTTACAGATTTACTATTTTCCAACTTTCCCTTAATATTTTTAAGGCTTTTGAATGTGGGAGAATAAAAGAAAGAAAGTTAAAATGTCCAATAAAAATAGAATAGTTTGGATTTATGAGTATTGATCAGTGATGGGAAATAATGTTGCTTTTCAGAGAAGCATGAAAATTGGTACTGAGTAAAATCTGCTAGATTTCCTTCGGAGGCTTTTAATAGATCAATTGAAGGAGCAAACCGTGTCTTGGAACGAATCCAAGGCTATAGATTAAAAAAAGTGACAAGGGCAAGATAAAAACGGCCTTATTTCAATGTTGACAAGATCAGCAAAGTAGTCAGGTTTAGAGCAAGTTCTAAAGAAATATGTGTCAGATTGAGATGTGACTGCAAAAGAATGAAAAGATCAACAAGAAAGGGATACTTGGTAGTACTAGTACAATTAAAATGCACATGGTGTAAATTATATATTCCTTGTTACCCACTCAAAAAGTACATCGAGAACCTGAAACAGAACCATACGATACCCACATAAAAATAGAATAATAATGCATTTTCTCCCTACCTTCATTTTCACCTTAAGGGGTTATTCAGAGCGGTTTGAAATGTTGTCGAAATGTAACCGGACACAGAAATTCAGCGTACGGTGACATTTCGGGGCCATACGGCTATTCAGATTTTGGCGACTTGTTTGCACGTACGGTGCTGTTCGACGGCAGTGAAATCCCCCATAGAGAAGCAATGCTTCATCTATTCAGAGAACACCGAACAGCAGTGAAAAGTTGCCGAAATGCCCTGCCGTTTGGTGTTTTCATTCGGCAGGTTTATTCAGGCGAATCCCATAGGCTTCAATGTTAAAAATATTCCCGGCTTAATCCAATATCTAATAAACCGTTTATTATTTTATTCTGCAGTAAAAAGTCTCTTTACTTATAGATTTTGTTAGGATCTTTTAGGCAATTTTCAGGGTTTTTTTGGCAATTTATTTTTAAGGTTTTTTTTAATACCATTTTTTTTTCTTTCTGTAACAGACCTTTTTATTATCATTCATAGGATCTTATATGTAAATTCCTGACATTTTCTTTCAGTAGTTTTTTTGCAAACAGCGTTTCAATTTTGAAAACTTTCAAGCGTACTGTTTTGTTTTTACCCCGTTCGCCAGCTTGTCGGCTTTTTCTGGCAGCTGGTCTGCGCTGTGATCGGCAGCTCATTGGCTTTTACCGGCATCTTCAGTGTGGTTTTTGCAGCGGTTTCTATGGGTTTTCATTGAGTGTTCGGTGAGTGTTCGGCGGGTGTTTGTCGGGTTTGTGGCGGGTTTTCCCTGCACTCCGGGGACCCTGCGGTTGTAGTTGAATACACCGCAGAGTCGACGAACTAGAACCGCTGAATCGCCCCGAAGTGTGGGGAACGAAACGGCACCGAAATGTTGGTGGCATTTCGGTGCTCTTTGAATAACCCCTTTAGAGTATCCATTTAAGGCACTATTTTAAAACTTAAACTATTATATTATCATTATTATTACTATCATCATCATTATCATTTAAATAGCACCAACAGTTTCTGCAGTGTTTTACAATAAGGAGTGGATAAAGCAGTGTAGAGGACCTTGCTCATTTCCGCTTACATTATCATTCAACTACAAAAATAATGGATCTGACTTTTTTGATAAATAGCAAACAAATTAATTTTAAACAGTAACAAAATATCTTTAAAAATTTTAATTCACCTTGGAACCACGGAGTTACGACTTTTATTCAGATTTGGTATAAAAAGGTGGAGCAGTGTAAAATCTTGAGTAATTTTTTAACCTCTAGACTACCAAGTGATTTACCAAATATCTGCTGCCAGGAACCAACTGATTTTTGGAAAATCATTTAATTATACAGTAAGAAGTATTTGGGAATATTTCCAATGTGTTTCTTACATTAATAAATTATATGGCATGTAGTTGTCGCCATCTTCTGGCCAAATAAAGTTACTTCAGGTAGAACTGCATATAACTGCGCCACCATGTGGACTGGGGGATGCATGTTGGACCTACTGGAGCCCAAAAAGAAACAAAATTCATTTGCAACAAACAAACTTAATTTGCAATCAAACAGCACAGCTCCAGATCTTGGGCTGCTGTGTCTGCTACTGCTAATCGTGTATCATGGTAGTGAAGGGGTTAAATATACAATTTCCTTGTTAAACCTATAAAGGTATAAAAATTCCTTGCAGTGAAATGATATATGGAAATTATTAGGAAGAGACTGTTACTGTGGTGCTTAATAGAACAGACTGTGTTGTTGAGGATAAGAAATAACTGCTCCATAATGTAATTACACGCTGCAAGTTGGAGAAGAACCCACATTTAGTACTATAGATTTAAAAAAATATATATATAAAGATTTTAATAAAACGAACAAGTGTTTTGCCCATTAATGTATAGATTTCTGCTACTAGCAGTAAGTAAAATTAAGTCATTTTTGAGGAATAGCTTTTTTAGAACAATGGAAATGCATGTGCACTGGATTAAATTAAGTAATAACATTCCACTCAATATTCAAGATTCCTTGACAATGACTATTAATTAATAGATTCCTTTTTTAGCTTAACTATCAAGGTTATTCGTTCCCTGCACTTCGGGGAATTAAAATTTCCCCAACACTGTGGTGAATTCAGCATTAAATGGTGGGTCGCGGAAGTGCAGGAAAAAGCCATCGACCACATCCGAAAAAAAATCGCCGATTCGAACATAAAAACCACTGCAAAAACCGCTGAAAAAAAACTGGAGTGATCTGAAAAATCGCCGAATGACCCAACGGTCTGCCGCAAAACCGCCAAACGCATCTGAAAAAAGCTGACGATCCGCCTGACATTTCAGTGCTATTCGGTGTTCTCTAAATAAAGGTTAAGAATAATAAAAAAATATTCAAACAGCGCCACATATTCCGCAGCACTTTACAAGACTGGTGTACAAGGTGTTGATGACCTGATTCAGGGGGGTCCCAGTTTTATATAATTAGAAGGAATTACATCAATAGTTCTACTTTTATTAAAACTTTCATGGGGGGCACCTGGCGTGAGATGAGATGGGGTCCATACACAAGGCTAGGAGCCTAAAAGGCAGGAGCGCCACTGGCTGGATAGTAGGCAGATAGCACAGTCCAGTAAGGCAAAGCAAGGGTTAACGGGAATGCCAAATACAGACACCCAGCAGCACAGAAAGGAAACTCTAATCTAAGGATAGGTCCTTGAAGTAGCCGATTCTACTGCTAGGGAGAACGCCAGGGAGGTTAATAGACCCAACTCTCTAAATACTAATCCTGATTCAAAGGGATCTTCAGAGCTCATGAGGAAACTGCCGATAGAGCAGCAGAGAAACGCGCGTTGAGCCTTCTTAAAAGTCAATATGACAAAACTTTCCTCTTCCTTTACAACTAATTTAGTTGAGCCTGCAAGGCATATCACAACAAATGTATTTGTGGTGTGGTGGTTGGTCCACAACTTGGTATTGTCATCTGCAGTTGGTCCCGGGCACATTTTTGGTCCAAAATTAAGGAGACCAATATAAGATATTGTGGTGGTTTGTGTTCCTGTATGAACCTAAGGGGAGGACACTGCTTTATTTGTTCACAACAGAGAATATCCCTTGTGTATTATCATTGATTATAGCTATACATGAGGTGCCCTGATATTGAAGTATACTCCATTGCAAGCGCATCTGAACACAGAAAATAATAGTGGACTACCACTCTATCGAACATACAGTACCTGTATTCATCCTGTTGGATGCTTGTTTTTATTGGTATTTTTTCATTCATGTGAGTGCATATTTGAATGCTCTTAAATATTGCAATAAAAATTCATTTTTAACTAAAGGGAGATATTCTCCCTCTACTTTGAGGGAACCTGTTGTTCTAATAAATATAGGGCTCTATTACAATCCCCGCACTAAAACGGGGCGGTAGGGATAAAAAAACTATGCTTGCAGTTTTCCCCCTACCGCCCCCGGTTTAACGGGGGATTGCAATGCAGGCGCAAAATATGCTGCCTGCATTGTTTGCGCCCGCTAAGTGCCGCCGCGTGTATCCTCTCAATGGACTCCATTGAGTTCCCCCCTGCCGGTTACATGACCAGCCGGATCTCGCCTCTCACGTAGTGATACGCAGGGAGAGACTGGGGGGACTTTTCCCCCAGTCTTTCCCTGCTCCCGCCGGCCAGAGGAGGCAAACAGAGCCGTGGTCCTCGCCGCGGGACAGGAGGTGAGTATGTAATCAATTTCATGTCATTTTAGGCTGGTGTTAACGGATTCTGCAGAACCGGAATCCGTTAACACCAGGTTCTGGCTCTGGTTAACTTTTCACTAACCAGAGCCAGGCGTTAATCAGCGCTGGGACTTTGTAATACCAGCGCTGGTTAACACTTTCCGTTCCCATGTTAAGTATAGGGAGCGCAAAGTGCAGTAACCTCGCGCAGAGGAGCACAAGGTACCAAACGCAAACGGGTTTTTTAACCCGTTGGCGTTTGGATTGTAATATGCGGTAGATACTGCAGCTAACGGTAGTGCTCACGCAGGTGAGCGCTACCATTAGCGTTAACAGTGGAAAAAAGCCCATAGTGTTTAATCACAAATTCTCCCGATATCAGTGCTCTGTTGTACAATGGTGTGCTCCGTGAGGAGGTACCATCTGGCTATTCATTATACAAAAGGCAGAAAATGCAGGCAACATTAGAGAGGCAAATACAGGCAGCAGGAAAGGCAAAATTACCCTTATAACATCTCAGCAGAATGGGAGAGACTGGCTTATAAAGGGAATTGGTTATTGCTATCTGTGACAGGTGGTCAGAGACCTGGCAGGCTACAGGGAAATTCAGGAGTGGAAGGAGATGAGGGATAGGGGTATGAGCAGGCCCAAATCAGCCCACCCATAGGGCTCAGGCTGGAATTGTGACCAAAATAAGGTCATACTGTAAACCCCTTCATTACTGAGATTGAGATAACTTGATTCTTCAAAGGCATCATCCGGTGCCCAATATCGAGTTATAATACACAGAGCCATGGACTGTAGTTGTAATTTCACTAACTTCGTTTAGCCAGTAGATGGTGACAACTGCAGACAAATAGGGTATTACAGTAAGAAATACATTGGGAATATTCACAAATATTTCATACTGTATAATTAATTAAAATGATTTCCCCAAAAAAAACGCACTATTTTCTGCCAGTGGGTTTTGGAAAATAACTTGTGAAGTGAAGGGGGTTAAAGATTTTTTAATTCATAAATTGAAAATGTTAATAGTTACAGTTACAAGCATTTATAAAGCGCCAACAGATTCCTTGGCAGTGTACAATGGGAGAGACAGAAAAACAAATATACATACACGTTACACACACACTGAACAGTAGGAGGGAGGGACCCTGCTTGAAAGCTTACAATCTAAGAGGAGAGGGGTGACACAGTAGGTGAGGGTACCTGGAGTATGAAGTAGCGGGGCGCATGTGGGCTAATTGGGAAGATGGAGCAAGAGATGTACAGTGGGGGATTATGGAGTGAGCCAATAGGCTTCTCTAAAAATTCTCTAAAGTGTACATTATATATTAACACACTGATAATAATCGTCAACCTCTGATTTGTTTGGAACATTAATTTTTCCTTTCGCAAAATATATCTGTTTTATTTTCTGCTCATTTTTGTATGGTTATAATTAAAAGTCATGTTTTAAACTTTGCCAGCCATTCCTCAATACATAAATATTTTTAGGATAGATCATGTATAGCAATATATTCAAAATTTTTAGGCAGGTGTAGAAATTCTGTAAATGAAGACGGCTTTCAAAAATATATGTTTTAATTGTTTGTTTTTATCAATTTACAAAATGCAAAGTGAGCCAACAGAAGAAAAATCTAAATCAAATCAGTATTTTGTGTGACTACCTTTTGTAATCAGACATCAGACTGAGGAAGCCTTCAGATTAAGCGGGCGAAACGCGTCTTTGTTATTTTAATTTATTTTATGGTTTTATTTAAATGTTTTATTTCACTAAATAAAGGTCTTTTTTACTGGAGCCTTTCCTGCTTCACAAGATCTTCACTTGAAGAAGTAGCAGTGCTGTGTATATGTTGGACGGATGGACCTAAAGAAGGGTGAGATCAGACTCTTATAGGAAGAGACTCATTAATGTGTGAGTATATATACTCTGCATTGTATAAATACTGAAGTTTGGGTGTCTGCGCAATGGGTGACCCTTTCCTTTACTGAGGCTGTGATCTGCGGATGAGATATTGAGAATCCACTGAACTGAGAAGTAGTAGTGTGACGCCCAAAGTGGTCGGAAGCCTGACGAAAGAGCCATGGTTTTATGAGTTGATAAACATATTTTATATTAGGATTTGGTATCTTGAATTTACAATACTGTACCATTGTCTGTCTATTTTCATGTTTATCATTGCCTATTAGGACTGATTTGTAAGACCTGTTGATGAAAAGCTGTAATCTGGAAACCTGAATTACAGGATAAGATATACCATTTTATGGTTTAAGGGGAAAAGTGCATATATCACAGAAAAAAATTACACCAACAATGAAGAATGGTGGAGGTTTCTTATATATTTGGGGCTGAATTCCTGCTAATGGAGTTGAAGATTTGATCATGATTAATGGTGTCCTCAATGCTGAGAAATACACATACTTATCCATCATGCAATTCCACCAGAGAGGCGCATGATTGTCCCCAAATATATTCTGCAGCAGGACAACAACCCCAAGCAGACAGCCAATGTCATTTAAAACTATCTTCACTTTAAAGAAGATCAAGGGTCTTGGAAGTTATGGTTTGGCCCCCACAGAGCCCTGATCTCAACATCATCAAGACGGTCTAGGACTACATGAAGAGAGAGAAGGATTTGAGGCAGCCTACATCCACAGACGATCTGTGGATAGCTCTCCAAGATGTTTGGAACAAACTACCCACGGAGTTCCTTCAAAAACTGTGTGCAAGTGTACCTAGTTCCTAGAAGAATGTGTTTTGCAAGCAAAGGGTGGTCAACGGCAAATATTGATTTGATTTGGATTTCTCTTTTATTTATTTGCTATTTTGTTAATTGAAAACGAGAGAAATCTCAATGTATCCTTCCTGGTAAAAGACTTATACATAAATAATAAAAATAAACTAAATAATAAAAATTTAAATTTAGATTTTTTTTTAAATCATTCTTACTTTACAGCATTGTTTCACACCTGCCTAAAACCTTTGCACACTACTGTATGTTATTCAGTGAGAGCCGATCTGGCCCCGAAATTGCACTGAACAGTGAATATCCCCGTACAGTGCAATTTCATGACCATTCGGCTATTCAGAAAGCAGGCAATTTGCCAGGTTTTGGTGAATTGCCATCAAAACACGGTGCCTGTTCGACGGCAGTGAAATCCCCATAGAGAAGCAATGGTTAACCTATTCAGAGAACACCGAACAGCAAAGAAATGTCAGTGAAATGCCCGGATGTTCGGTGGTTTCATTCGGCAGGTTTAATCAGGTGAATCCCATAGGTTTCAATTTTAAAAATATTCCCATTTTTATACACTAATAAAACGTTTATTATTTTAATCTGCAGCAAAAAGTTTCTTTATTTTTTTAAAGATTCTTCAGGCATTTTTTGGATTTTTTTCAGGCAAGATTTTTTATTGTTTTTTTAAACCCCTTCACTGCTGAGGCATTTCACCGCTGTGTACTGAGCTCATTTTTACCGCTTTTGCTCATCATGTTTAAACGCGTTTAGAAGCCACGTTTTATTATATGACCCTTGAAGGAAAAGGAATCCTCAGACCACCATCTGCTAACCTATAAGAAGGACCCTATAAGTAGTTAAATAACACCCCATGAATTATAATATTAATAGATAAATTAAGGTTTAAATATAAGAAATAGTTTTAAGATAAATTGATAATCAGCAGTATTATAGGATCAAGTTTCACTTCCCAATATGTTTGTAAATGTCTCTGGAATGAAGAAATAGCATGTCTCAAGAAATTACATATCTCAAGAAATCACATGTCTCGGGCCACGGGACTGTCCAGAAATGTGTCACCAGACCTGTATTGAAACTGGCCAATGAACTATGTTATGTTTTGAAATGTTAACCAATGAAATAAAGAGACAACGCCTTGACACAGGTATAAATATGTGTCAAGAAACGTTGAAAGGCAGAGAGAAAATTGCCAGACAAAAATACATGCCTCGTGTGTCTTCTTTGAAGGATTTTTTTCTCTCTCCCTGCGCAGAAGGAGAGTTAACTCAAGGTGTGCCTAAGACAGGGTCTTAGGGGTTAAAGGACGGACAATTGGAGACGATTATTCTCTTCAATCTGGAGGCACTGCCGAAATGAACAGTCACCCCTCGTCCTGGTGAGTATATTGTCTTGTCTGGACGAGGGCAATGACAACGTTTATCTCGAACTAAAGTTAGTTGTCCATGTCCTATAGTGTATCAGGGATACAAATTAAAAGGAAACGTTGCCAGGGGCCGTTTATTACAAATTAAAAGAAAACGTTGCCAGGGGCCGTTTATTTAAAAGGAGTAGGTCAGGGACCACACTCATAAAAGGGACATTATATGTCCAATTGATCACACCTTGCGTTAACCCTCATAAAATGTATAGAGTATAAGAATAATAGAGTATAAGAATATTAGAGTGTTAAGATTCACTGTTGAACGATCTGTAAGGTAAGACAGACGTCCCTCAGTTGTGATAAATAGAGTAAATTATATAAATTATAGAGTTATGGGTTAAGGTGCCGAGTGGTCTGTAAGGTAAGACAGACGCTCGTCATTCCTGTATTACCGGTTTAATTATATATATATATATGTATATATATTGGTAAAGTATATATTATTATAGAGTGATAAGTTAATTGGGTGGCAGGAAAATCTGTAAGGTAAGGCAGACTTTTGCCTCGTTGTATACTGATGGTACTGTGTATATATATATGTATATATAAGAGCTGACTGGTTGGACATTGTTTGCTGTGAGGTGCATGTTGTATTGGGCAGAGGTGTTTGTTGGCCATTTGTGTGTTAGTTGCTGACTGATGGGGTGGATGATGTTGGTCATGTATGCGGTTGCTAGCCGGAGATGCATATATTGTGAGGCTAGTTTTTATATACTGATGGATTGTGGTTTATAAATTTTTGTTTATGATATGAAGGAATTATATAACTACAAAATAAAAAGTAAAATATTAGAAGTTTGATTCTCGAGATTAGGGAGGATTCACTAAATAAGTTTTTATTACTTATCCTTAAATTAGCTCATCTTTTGTTGATCCATGTAGCATAGAGATATATATATATATAATATATATATATTAAGAATTTAAGTTGTTTTTCTTTTCGAGCACTGTGAAGAGCCTCTCTTTTTTCTTTCTTTCTCTATTTTACCTGCCTGATTATTCAATTGTACAACTAACCATGGGTATTCAAAGTAGCAAGGTTAAAGAATATCCCTTACCGAAAATAGGGTTTTGTAAAGATTATGTAGCACGAGTAGGGGGCACAGATTGCTATTTAATTAACCCATGGATAGATAATCTGGCAGGATGGACAGAAGCAGTGGGAGTTGTGATCCTTTCCTCAGACAGGGAGACCACAGCCCATTCTATATGGATATAGTGAAAGGATTATGTCTCGACGACACCGAGGCATGGCCCTATTATCAGGGAGACCCTCAGTGGGACATGCAGTATATGAAATTGGGGGGGGACAATGGTTAAATGGTGACAGAATACTAGTTTAACAGGCAAAGTAAACAATGTAGAAGAGGGACCCCATTGTCCTCTGACAGCGCCAGACTGCATAAAATAGAACAGAGTATACCACGGAATAAACAAGAGATACCCCGTGCCAGCTGGGAACCACGACCCCCTCCGTCTTATAGACAATCCATATATCCATCCCTTTACTGAGACAGAGGTCTTGGGTGCGGTAGGGGCAATGGAGGATTTGAAACCTTCGGCCCCATCCACATCCAAAGACGAAAAAAAAAAAAAAAAAAGGCAGAAGAATATATACTGGCTTTCGTTATTATGGCCACTCGTATATAACAAAGGATCGCCATTAATAAGCCTTAAGATATGAGAATAACACCAACAAAACCCATTTTCCATTTATGACCGTGGGGAATAAGTTACTTAAAAAGGCGATAGAAATAGAGGATATTAATAAGATTTTAAAACACTGTCCAAAACCAAGAGAAGCCCCATTAGGAGCTATTACATATTTAAAAAAGGCGTGTAATGGTCGCAATTTTACACAGGAAGATATGAAACTTATAATATTAACGGGTATCTGCCAAAACTTTTTCCACCTGCCCTTTAGCACTCACCACCCCTGATGGTAAACCACTACTGCCTCGTGCGTTTACAATCATAGAAGACTGTCCGATTAGTCTACTAGGTAGGGATCTCTTAGGGAAATTAGAGGTCACATATACTCACGACTGGGGGGGTTAATTGTTGACTCGCCATCCTTACCCCTTTTTCTTGATAAACACCATTTTTTAATGACTACTGAAACACTCCCCACTGAACTCCAAGGCTTAGACCAACTGTGGTCCAAAGGCCCTTATGACACTGGACTGATTAGCTGCACTCCATATAAAGCCAGGCTACATGACAATTGTAACCCTGTGTATCAAAGGCAGTATCCTTTGTCCAAAAAGAAAAGGAGGACGGATTGTGCCCCATGATTGACCAATTCCTACGCGACGGTATTTTACAACCAGTAGTGTCCCCATACAGCACCCCAATCAACCCTGTGAACAAAGCTGACGGGACTGTCAGGTTCATTCAAGACTTGCGCGCAGTTAATTCCCTAGTGATTCTAATTGCGCCAATTGTCCCAGATGTCACGTCACTTCTGTCATCAATACCAGCGACACATACACATTTTTCTGTAATTGACCTGAAGAATGCATTTTTTAGCATCCCTGTACACCCTGACACGGCACTACTTTTTGCATTTTTATTCGAAGGCACACAGTTTACATGGAAAAGGTTATCTCAGGGGTACGTTGACGCCCCGGTGGTCTACAGTATTGTACTGCAGGCCACTCTGAAATCCTGGCACCCCAGCCATGGTTCTGTCCTGCTGCAATACGTGGATGATCTCCTCGTATGCAGTCCATCAGAGGAGGCCTGCCGGGAGGATGGTAAATCACTTCTTAGGTGGTTACAGGAATGTGGGCACAAGGTTTCCCTTAAAAAAATGCAGTGGTGTCAAACGCAAGTTGAATATTTAGGGTTTGTTCTCAGACAGGGGGAACGGAGCATCAGTCAGAAGAGAGTCCAGTCTGTCACGGGCCTGGTCAACCCGAAAACTAAGAAGGACATGCTGTCATTCTTAGGCATCATAAACTATTGCAGACAGTGGATCCCTGACTGCTCCTACTACGATAACATTCTGAGACAAGCCACCCTGTTGGGTCAATCCAATATGATAACATGGTCTAATGAAATGTTAAATGCTTTTAAGGTTCTCAGGAATGCAATGATGACAAGCCCCGCGCTAGGCCTCCCTGATTATGTACTTTCATTTCATCTGTTTGCAAGGGACAATTGTAAAACCATGGCCGGGGTACTGACGCAAGAACATGGGGGCCGGTTGCGCCCCGTAGCATTTTTTTCAAAGATTCTGCCAGTAACGGTACAAGGGATGCCGGCCTGTTTACGTGCCCTGGCAGCATGTGCAATGGCCGTTAGTATGGCAAGCCAATACACACTAGGGTACGAAACTCACCTACACACAACCCATGATGTTTTATCTTTACTTAAGGGCATACATACACAGCACATGTCATCACAGCGCTTTAGTGGATATGAAGTCACACTGCTAAGCAACCCTGCACTGCACATAGAATACAGTTCAAGTGTCTCTGGTCCAGCACCAATCCTAAACGCTTTACTGGGTCTTAAGAATCCCTCAGATACCATCCCACTCGAACATGACTGTGCTCTCTCCATTGAGTCTGAAACTGCACCCCGCCCTGATCTCATGTCAACACCTGTTCCGGACGCAGATGTCGTCTTTGTTGACGGCTCCTGTACCCGCCCCAATGACAACACTTATCATGCAGGCTATGCAGTGGTTCAACTCCCTGACACTGTTCTAGAGTCAGGGTCTGTACCCTACCAGTCTGCCCAGGCAGCAGAACTGATTGCATTAACACGAGCATGCAGGCTCTATGCGGGTAGACCTGTCACGATATACACTGACTCCAAATATGTTTATGGTGTGGTCCATGACCATGGGACGATATGGAAAAGAGGGGATTTGTGGCCGCAGATGGCAAGAAGATTTCCCATTCGACCCTGGTCACGGACCTCCTAGCAAGCATTCTTATGCCCTCTCAGATAGCGGTGTTACATTGTAGAGCACACACCAGAGCCTCAGATCCTATTGCAAAAGGGAATCATCTGGCTGACCAAGCAGCTAAACGAGCAGCACAACAGGACATAGCTAAACTAGTAATGCCGGGTTTTGAGACCTCCCACAATGGATGGGGACCAATTATTTTGTACCTTACAAAAATATGCAACCACAGAAGAGCTAAAGAATTGGAAATTGGTACTCCCCATCATTCTGGCTGAAATCAGAATGGTGGTTAATAGGAACACAGGCTACTCCCCCTTCGAGATACTTATGGGCAGACCCTTTCCATTACCATGGTCTACAGGTAGGCTAACAATGGAGACAGGGGACTTAGAGCAGATAAGGGATGAATATGTTAGGCAGCTGATCTCAACCCTCGAGACAACCAGAGACGAAGTTATATTTAAGTCCCCCTTTCTTTCAGACAAACCTACCCACCCATTTAATCCAGGAGACAAGGTGCTGGTAAAGCGGCTACAGAAAGGAAAAAGACCAGAGGATTTCGCCTATGGACCAGAGACCACGGTGGTAGCCGTAACCCGCACAGCTATACTGACAGAGGACAGCCCAGTCTGGATTCACGCCTCTCGAGTCAAGCGGATTCAACAAGGGACCCTCTCGAGTCAAGCGGATTCAACAAAGGACTCAACAAGGGGTACTAACGGGGGCAGCTAATAGCCTTGGCCTCCATCAGGAAGAGGACCCGGACCAAAAAATGTTAGGGCAGATAGCCCTGGCTTCCAATAAGGAGAAGATGACAACCAAGGATCCTTTTCGAAGAGTATGGAGACGCATGTGGGGGAAGAAAAAGACTGAAATAATATGTTTACCCCCCCCCCTTCGGAACATATGTCACAACCCCTATTGTCCACACCCCCTACCAGAAAGAACCCCAACCCAAACCATCACTGTCTGGCCACTGTTGTTTTTTTATTGTCCACCATTACTGCAGTATGATACTGTACAAGGCAACTGTATATATATGTGTAACCGATGAGTACTGGGGACATAATTGTGATTATTGGGGCGCAGTGGGGTGGGACATGGGCCATATGGGATTTGGTACCTCTGATGCAGTAGTTAACAGATGGGGATATAAACCAGATAGCGCCGCACGACGACGCAGTTCCAAGGGACAAAGCCTATTAAATCGTATGACTTTGATTGGGAGAGGTGGGTGGCGGTGCTCAATCAGAAGCGGAGCTCAGACAGTACAATTGACGCTGACTATACAACACCCTTCCCAGGCCGACACGGGTGTCTATGTAATGGGAATATACGCAACTGCCACAACCAAATTCCCTCGATACAAGTTCAAACTCCAAGATATGGCCATTTATAAGAAGGAAGAGAACCCATTCCTACCCAGGAAATATGGAGAGGTAGTGAGACCTCCTCCTCTCCTACCTAACACCAAATCAATAGCCAATCCCACCTATGAAGACAGCATAGTAATGGAAACAGGATTTTCAGATGTAAATGTTTGGCTAGAATGGGTAAAATTTAGTGCCCTAAACAATAACCGTACAAATTGTTATGTGTGTGGTGCTGCTAGGCCACATCTAGGCACCGTACCTTTTAATATTCCGCAAGATGTAGAAGAATGTTTTCTTAGTTTATATACTAACACCACTGATAGCCAGAGTTTATGTGAATATTGCAAGAATAGCTACCCCATACTAACACGCCTCCCACAACCAGGAGAAGGGATACATGTTTACCCAGGGAACTATACCTGCTATAGGTCAGCAGAAAAAGGTAGGAACCTCACCTTTTTCCCCGAGGGTTATTGTGCCAATTATAGCAATATCAACAGTATTAAGTTACAGAATCAAGTTTTTCTGATTGGGGATCTCTACTGGATATGTGGAGACCTCAAGATTAGGGCGCGTCTGCCCCTTCAATGGTCAGGTGAATGTGCCCTAGCTAAGGCCATAATGGGATTTCATATTGTTTCGGATCCTGAGGAAATTCCAAATATTAGCTCACGTCGCAGGAAAAGGGAAGTCCCAAGTCCACAAGGTAGTCTTGATCCGCATGTCTATATTGATGTTATAGGGGTACCAAGAGGGGTCCCTGATGAATTTAAAGCAAGGGATCAGGTAAAGGCAGGGTTTGAGTCATTCCTAGCACCTCTTGTTACTATTAATAAGAAAGTAGATTGGATTAACTATTTATATTATAACCAGCAGAGATTTGTTAATTATACTCGCAAAGCTTTACAGGGTCTCGCTCCCCAACCCATACTAACTTACAGTAGATAGATGAAACAAAGAAAGAATCAAATAGTATGATCATACTATGATTCTAAGAGGGGATTGAAGGAAAAGGAATCCTCAGACCACCATCTGCTAACCTATAAGAAGGACCCTATAAGTAGTTAAATAACACCCCATGAATTATAATATTAATAGATAAATTAAGGTTTAAATATAAGAAATAGTTTTAAGATAAATTGATAATCAGCAGTATTATAGGATCAAGTTTCACTTCCCAATATGTTTGTAAATGTCTCTGGAATGAAGAAATAGCATGTCTCAAGAAATTACATATCTCAAGAAATCACATGTCTCGGGCCACGGGACTGTCCAGAAATGTGTCACCAGACCTGTATTGAAACTGGCCAATGAACTATGTTATGTTTTGAAATGTTAACCAATGAAATAAAGAGACAACGCCTTGACACAGGTATAAATATGTGTCAAGAAATGGTGAAAGGCAGAGAGAAAATTGCCAGACAAAAATACATGCCTCGTGTGTCTTCTTTGAAGGATTTTTTTCTCTCTCCCTGCGCAGAAGGAGAGTTAACTCAAGGTGTGCCTAAGACAGGGTCTTAGGGGTTAAAGGACGGACAATTGGAGACGATTATTCTCTTCAACCCTGAAATATTATTATTTTTTTTGGCAGACTCAGCAGATTCATAACATATCATTTTCATATGTATACGTCATGTCCTGCCTGAATATTAGAACAAAAAATGCAATAAAATTAGAATTTTCAATCATCTACAGTGTAAAGTGTTTTTTTCCACATTTTATCACATGAGCGTTTGCGGTTATATTTTCTATGGGGTGCGCTTGTACAAAAATTAGAAATGGGGACTCGTTAAATTTTTCGGGGGGGAATTACGTAATTTTTAGCAAACGCACACCATAGAAAAAAATCATTAGTGCAGCATCATTGTTCACATTATAATTGAAATGTGAACAATATTGCTGCATTAATAGAAACAACACACAAAAAAGACATGTTTTTTTATTCTACTTTGCACATGGTCATGTTTGGTATCATTTGAAAGGCCATGCTCAGACCTTTCAAATGATACCCTCCATGAACCCCTCCATGACTGCCACGGTTCTGAAGATAACGGGGTTCAAAGGAACCCCCTATCTCCACCAGGGGATTTCCTTGGGATTCGCCGGCTATCTGACGTCAACGCGCTATGCGCGACATGTCAGGAGGAGAGGGAGAACTGTGGAGCCGCCATCCAAGATGGCAGCCCCCACCGGAGCTAGATCGCGATACGGCGCCAGATCGCGACCTGGCATGTAAGGGGTTAAAAAACAGGCACTGCTTTAAAGGGCAGACACTGCCCTTCAAAGCGGTGCCTGTTTTTTTTTCTGTAAACCCTCCCGATAGGGAGGGAGAGGGATCCCTCCCTTTCAGGCGATCTCCCGGCATTGCCGGGGGGGGTCACCTGGAAATGACATCATCACGCTGCGTGATGACATCATCGGCAGGTGCCAACCGGCGCCTGCAGTAAAAATCAGGAAGGGGAGGTGGGGCTCTTTCGGAGCCTTCTATCTCCTCAACCATAAAATATAGAAATACACAAATTGCACCGCTGGAAAGGGGAGAGTCTCCCGTTTTCAGCAGTGCATAGTGTTAACCATTTTGCTACTGGATCACGATTCAAACCCAGAGGTGGCTGAAATCTTGGATGTCAGCCAAGCCTCCGAGTCACCCCCCCACCCACTGACATCCCCGGCTAAATAGTTTCAAAATTTTGTCCCAAGAATAGAAATACCCAATTTTTAAATTTTTTTCCCCGGCTATCTGACATCAGCGCGCTATGCGCGACATGTCAGGAGGCGAGGGAGAACTCGGAGGTGGAGCCGCCATCCAAGATGGCAGCCCCCACCGGCGCCAGATCACGACCTAGCATGTAAGGGGTTAAAAAACAGGCACTGCTTTAAAGGGCAGACACTGCCCTTCAAAGCGGTGCCTGTTTTTTTTCTGTAAACCCTCCCGATAGGGAGGGAGAGGGATCCCTCCCTTTCAGGTGATCTCCCGGCATTGCCGGGGGGGGGGGGTCACCTGGAAATGACATCATCGCGCATGGCGCGATGACGTCAGGTGTCGGGGGGAGGGTTAAAATTCAGCGTCTGACTTCGCTGAAGTCAGAACGCAGACCCCGGACAGAGAGGTGAGTATCTCCGTGGGGGCTCCTACAAGCGGAGGACGTGTGGTGAACGTCCCGCGCATATAGCGGGAGTCAATTAGAACATTCTCCAAATATCCTCCGCAGTGAAGGGGTTAACCCCTTATTGACCGGGTGGTGTTACAAAGTCCGTCCTTTAGTACCCGCTGCTGTTATTAGGTTTCTGTATTGTTTGTGTTTAGGTCAAATATTCCTCTTACTCGTTTATGCAACCCACACATATTATATACCGTTTTTCCTGCCATTAAATGGACTTTCTAAAAGATACTATTATTTCCATCATATCGAATAATTTACTATAAAAAAATATGAAATATGGAAAAAACACACTTTTTTGGAATTTAATCCTTAAAATCTAGAACAGCCAAAAAAGACCCAGGCTAAATAATTTAAAAACTTGCCCCGAGAATAGAAATACACAATTTTTAAATGTTTTTGCTTTTTAACCCCTTCACTGCAGAGCCATTTCACCTCAGTGTGCTGAGCTCGTTCTGACTGTTTTATGCTCATAATTTTTTAATGCCAGCCTAGGTCCTATTTTAGTAACCCCCCCCCGATAACATTTTAACCCCTTAACGTCCTGCCCACGGGTCTCCCTTAGACCTGCGGACGTGCATAGTATGTCAGCGGGCTCCTAACCTCCCTCCGCCGATACTTACCTCCCTCGCTGACTCCCATGGAGTTCTGGCAGGGAGGAAACCTGCCCCTCTGTTTTAGAGGGGCTAGTGGGCACGATGATGTCACCACGCTGCGTGGTGACGTCATCGGCAGGCGCCCCCCCCCGGCGCCTGCGTTGAAATCAAGGAAGGGAAGGGGGGCTCCTTTTGGAGCCATCTATCTACCCAACAATTCACCCTACAGCGATGCTTTTTGCACCGCTGAAAAGAGGAGAGCCTCCCCTTTTCAGCGGAGTATAAAGTTAACCGTTTTGCTGCTGGATTCAGTGCGAATCGGGGCTGAATCGCGATTTCAACCTGGAGGTGGCTGACATCTTGGATGTCAGCCAAGCCTCCAGGTCACCCCCACCTACTGACATCCCTACCATATGTGTGAGGATGTCAGTGGGCCAGTTAACCCCCTAGCTGCCAAGGGAAGATAGGGGGATCCTTTGGATCCCCTTATCTACCGATCTGTGGCAGCTAGAGGGTCATGTTGGACATCATTGGAAAGGCCTGATCATGACTAGGTTTGGTGTAAAAAAAAAATAGCTAAAACAAAAAAATTATTATTTTTTTGGGGGGTTTTGTAAAAATTTGTAAAATTTTCTGGGGGGGGTTTAGTTAAATAGGACCTAGGCTGTCATCTAATAATAATGAGCATAAAACGGTCAGAATGAGTTCAGTGCACATAGGTGAACTGTCTCAGCAGTGAAGGGGTTAAAAAAAAAAAATGTGAAAATTGGGCATTTCTATTCTCGGGACAAAATTTTGAAACTATTTAGCCGGGGACGTCAGTGGGTGGGGGGGTGACTCGGAGGCTTGGCTGACATCCAAGATTTCAGCCACCTCTGGGTTTGAATCGCGATCCAGTAGCAAAATGGTTAACACTATGCACTGCTGAAAACGGGAGACTCTCCCCTTTCCAGCAGTGCAATTTGTGTATTTCTATATTTTATGGTTGAGGAGATAGAAGGCTCCAAAAGAGCCCCACCTCCCCTTCCTGATTTTTACTGCAGGCGCCAGTTGGCGCCTGCCGATGACATCATCACGCAACGTGATGATGTCATTGCCCCTGCCGACCCCCCCCTAAAAAGGCGGGGCAGGCTTCCACCCTGCCAGAATGCCGTAGAAGCCTGCGAGGGAGGTGAGTATTGGACGGGAGGGAGGTTAGGCGGCCCTGACGTACCATATACTTCCGCAGGTCTAAGGGAGACTTCCTGATCGGACGATCCCCATTTGTCGGCTTATTGGTGTTTTCCGGCAGCTTGTCGGCTTTTTCCAGACACGTTCAGCGGGTTTGTGTTCAAGAAAATTTCTGCGGGTTCCCAAAGGCTTATTGAAGCTTATCAGATCCTGACAGCTTATCAGATTTTATCAAAATTATTGAATTGGATAATTTCGGAGGTTTTGCAGAGGTTTTTTTTTAAAACAAAATCTGCGGTTTTGCGGCAGCTGTTCCCTGCACTTCGGGGACCCTGCGGTGAATGCTGAATTCACTGCAGGGTCAGGGAATTTGATTCCCCGAAGTGCGGGAACAATTGAGCACCGAAATGTCGATGACATTTCAGTGCTCTCTGAATAACCCCTTATATGTCTTTGAGTTAATTCACCTAAACTGATTATACTGTGGAGAAAAGTGAATCTATTCTAAAAGTTTATATGTTTTTATTCCTTGTTTTTGCTTCTGTCTACATTTTGATTGTCCTTGTTTGGGGGCATTGGCATTTAAAGATTATAGGATGTAATAGAACTGTTTTAGCAAAAGGTGGATGTGCGGAGTAGGGGCTCTAATTCCAGACACGCCATTGCAGTTGCCAGCGAGTCATTAACTCTTATAGCTCCAAATGAAAATGTTAGCAAATCCACTCCTATCCCAAGTCAAGCTGCAACTTTTGGATTTTTTATTAAACGCACCCTAGGCCTCTGGAACATACATTCATTTTGTCCACATGTATTTTTTTGTGTCCGCTATTATATCTTGTTAGCAAGTGATTAGCATAAATCTGAATAGTTTTGTGAATTATATTTTCTCAATGTAGCCCCACAGGACTAATTTGCACACGTCTAAAAGTACTTATTTCTTTGTCATTGTGCATTTTATAGATATCTAAACAACTCATGCTTAGTATTACATAGAACCAAATGAGTGCTTGCATGTTTGCTTGTTTGGCTGTTTTTTGCTGGATTCAACTCGACTTAAACTCAGCAGATACAATTCTCCTGCGGTGTGATTAATTCACTGCTGAATTGTAACCAGGGTGAGCTGAATTCATTGCAGACACATTTCCAAGGAAAGTCAAGTGAACAGCGACTAATTTACAGGAATCTGTATATTTCTTTCCCCTGTTTAAAAAAACAAAACAAAACACGCTGTTCACCAACTCCAAGTTGCAAAATAGTTTTGAAGCACGGGCGTAGGAACTGATGGAGGGACGGGGCAGATTCCACCAGTTATCTTCATAGACATGTGCACAGTGTGGGCCATATTACAACCATGACACTAAAAGTTTCTCCTTAGCGTCCCCGTTTTAGGGTGCTATTACACAGCGTTAAGGCTCAGGATGCTCGCGGCAGTGCTAAGCGCCGCAGCGAGCATCCCCTCCATGGAGTCCATAGGACTTTCTTGAGGCTTCCACTGCTGGACACATGACCTGCAGGATCTCGTCTCGCGAGATCGGGCAGGTAGGCCGAGTGATTTGCAGAGGAGACTGGGGGACTTTTTCCCCCCCAGTCTCTCTCTGCTTCCGGCGGCAAGAAGAAGAAGCGAATGGAGTCACCGTTCTCGCCGCAGGATGGGAGGTGATTATGTGATTTTTTTTGGGGATGGGGGTTCAGCTGGTGCTAACGGATTGCGCAGAAGCGGAATCAGTTAGCACCAGGTCCTAGCTGTGGTTAACTTTTCAGTTAACAACAGCTTGGTGTAATTAGCGTTTGAACTTTGTAATCCTAACGCTAATTAACACTTTGCGCTCCATGAAAAGCGCAAGAGCTGAATCACTAATGAATTTTTTAACCCGTTAGTGTTCGGATTGTAATATGGTCGGCCCGCGCTAGGGCAACCAGAGCTAACGTTAATACTCTCACAGGTGAGCGCTAATGTTAGCGTTATGAATGTAATATGGCGCTGTGTGTCTGAGATTAAGGATTTATTGTATGGCTGGAGTTTATGCTTTAGCACCTTAAAGTTATTGAATTTATCCAATTTAAAGGTTATAAAACTGGGATCTCAAACTCTGCTCCCCCAATGTTTTGGAACTACAACTCTCATGACTCTTTGGAAAGCAATTGCATTAAAAGAATCATGGGGGGGGGCTGGAGTTTGAGATCCCTGTTATTAAGGGAAAGGGTAGTAAGCTAAGAAATGAATTTATTAAGCCTGTAATGGTTTAGTTTTATAAAACCTTTTTACTGCCTTTGGGTGAGGCAACGCCACCCCCGCCACTTGATGTTTTTTGGGTTGCTTTGCTGATGATGGTACACATTCAGCTCCAAACCTATCTTTCCCTTCTGAACAGATGGCGTCACTCAAACATGGTAATATTAGAGCTGAATGCCAACTAAATTATTCCAAGGAAAGAAATCATACATCAGGTTCTCTATTGCCAAATGCTGCTTTTGTGAATAATTGAGCAGTTACCAAGAAATTGTGACAAGTTTAACCCCTTCACTGCCAAGATCAAGATAAGTCAGGACTTCAAAGGCACCATGAGGTACCGATATGGAGTTATTTCGATCTGCAGCTCTGAAGCAAATGAAAGTTTTTTCCTGCAAATTTATGTTGTTTGCTATTGGGCTGCAGAAGGTGCCCCCAAAATTAAAGCCCTGTGGGCATTATATCTGAGGTGCTAAAACTGTTTAAAATCGGCTGATGAATGTCCTTACATATCGGGCTTTCGACAGCCAATGCAGGAAACCACAAGCTGCGGCTCAAACTGCTGTAACTCAATTTGGCCAAATAGGTTATTACAGCAAGAAATACACTGGGAATAATCTCAAATATTTCTTACTGTATAATTAACTAATAATAATATTTTCAAGAAAACACTGGCTCCTGACAACGTTTGCACGCATAATTTTAACGTCTTTTAAAAGCTGGTGTTAATGGCAAATCTGCACGTCCTGGCCGAAACCAAATACACCAGCCCAAAAATAAAAATACAGCAAAGTATAGTTACACATTCTATGCATACCCAAACAATAAAATGGAGAAGTTGTGCGTGTTTTTACTATTGCTGCAGCTTTTATGCTCAGATTGATTTGGGCAGGTGCAAAAACTTCGACAATTGTGGTTCTTACTTCTGATTGGCTGAATCGCGTGAAAAAACAGTCCGCACACCGATTTCTGTGCGCAACGTTACTGCCTGCGCGTTTTTGCTTGTCTTTTTTACGCACGTTATTTTTGACGGATGAAAAAATGCACCCGGATTGTAATACCAGCGTTAATTTATGCACGTTAACGTTTAATACTTCACGCACAAATTAACGCGCTGCGCAAGTTTTTTTGCGCAAGGAATGTAATAGAGCCCACAGTGTCAAAGCATTTATTTTTCGGTAATTCATCCTTTCAAATTATGTAAAATGGTTAAACATTGCACTTAATTCTTATGGGATTAATAGAGTCACCAAATAGATACATATCGGGGGTTATTCAGAGAGCACCGAAATGTCGATGACATTTCGGTGCTCTTTCGTTCCCCGCACTTTCTTGCAATTCAGGGAATCAAATTTTCCCACCCTGCAGTGAATTCAGCGTTCACTGCAGGGTCCACGGAGTGCAGGTAAAACCTACCACAAACCTGACGAACACCTGCCGAAAACCCAACAAAAACCCGCCGGAACCGCTGCAAAAAACATGCTGATAATGTCAGAAAAAGCCAAGGAGCAGCCGAACATAGCGCAGGCCAGCCGCCGGAAAAAGCCGACAAGCTGATGAACAGGGTAAAAAAACAAAAAAAAACAATCCGATTGAAAGTGTCAAAATTGAAACACTGTTTTCAAAAAAACCTACGGATCGAAAATGTCTGGAATTTACATACTGTATATGGTCCTATGAATGATAATAAAAAGGTCTGTTACAGAAAAAAGAAAAACAGCTTTTTTTTTTTTAAAAAAAAAAACAGAAATTGTTTTTGCCTGAGAAAATAGAGAAATGCCTGAAAGATCCTAAAAAAATCAATAAATAAAGAGACTTTTTGCTGCAGATTACAATAATAAACGGTTTATTAGATTAGAAACAGTAATATTTTTAAAGTTGGGGGGGCCCTGCATCATCACACCGCACCCCGCCCGCATCAGTGACCACCAACCGGCTGGTACTTCACTCAGGCAGCAAGAAAGGAGCTGGTGGCCACCAGGACGTATGTGACAGTATGAGTGCATCACAGAGCTGCACAGCAATAAAACTCACAGTAATGTGTGGTGTGTGTGGATGTGAGTGAGTTTATTGCTGTGCAGCTCTGTGATACAGTAATGTGCTGTGCATATGAGCGTAAGTTTAATAGCTCTAGAGCTCTAGGAAATGCTTGGGTGTGATTTTATTTTTGGGGGGGAGGCAGCATTTCATTTTAGGACCCAGTCAGCACAATGTCTTGGGCAGGACCCATTTGTGTTTTACATAAAATTTAAATTCTTTCACCTTGTCGAGGTGGATCATTGAACTGCATCTTCGCCTTTTTTGCTGGGGGGGGGGGCAAAAGGGAACATCTGCCCCAGGTGCCAAATATCCTAAATATGCCTCTGGTTGTGTCATTTGTAGTTGTATGTCATTTTGCTTACCGGCACAAAGGAAACAAAAACATTTTTTTTTTCAAGAGGATATTGCAAAAATGTAAACACCAAGGGCTGTATTACAATCCTAGCATTAAAACGCAGGCGCAAGGGAGGAAAATCTGTGCCCGCAGTTTTCCCCCTTGCGCCCGCTTTTTAACGCTGGATTACAATGCAGGCGCAAAAAATGCTGCCTGCATTGTTATCGCCCGTTAAAATCAGGGACGCTCGCGACAGCGCTGAGCGCAGCCGCGAGCATCCACTCGATGGAGTCCATAGGACTCCAATGAGTTTCCCCCTGTCGGTCACATGACCATCCGGCCGGTCAGCGTAGTGATATGCAGGGAGAGACTGGGGGACTTTTTCCCTCAGTCTTTCCCTGCTCCCGCCGGACAGAGGAGGCGGTTGGAGCCGCGGTCCTCGCCGCGGGACAGGAGGTGAGTATGGGATTTGTTTTTTTATTTTTAGCCTGATGTTAATGGATTCTGCAGAAGCGGAATCCGTTAACACCAAGTCCTGGCTCTGGTTAACTTTTCGCTAACCAGAGCCAGACGTTAATCAGCGCTGGGACTTGGTAATCCAGCGCTGATTAACACTTTGCGCTCCCCATGTTAAGCATAGGGAGCACAAAGTAAAGTAACCTTGCGCAGAGAAGCGCAAGGTACCAAACGGGTTTCTTAACCCGTTAGCGTTTGGATTGTAATATGCGGTAAACACTGCAGCAAATGTTAATGCTCACGCAAGTGAGCATTAACGTTTGCGTGAAGATTGTAATAGGGCCTCAAGTGGAAAACTATTATCCTGATCAGAAACCACGACAGATATCTGTATCAATTATTTATGACTATTAAATAGATTATTAATACAGATTAATTAGGGCATCTAGTTAAAACATTAATATTACTATATGTTATCAAGATTTTGTAATACAGATTGGGCACCTGTTATACAGAATCTTTTCTTCCAGATTTCAGAATCTGGGAGAATCTGACATTGTTAGACGAAGATCTCGGTGGGTGATCCACAATTTCCTTCCTGCTGCAGCTCCCAGTGTGTAAACTCTGAAGTGTTTCTTTGCGGACATGCCATCTGGAGCCATTAAGAATCCAGACAGCATGTCACACACTAGGGCAGCCTTGAGGCTCCCAGTGTGTGCCACAGTTCGCTGCAGAGCTTGGGAGCTTAGATCCTGAGTGGCAGCCACCATACGGAGCACGCCTCGCCTGGAATCACTAAAATCTAGACAAAGTCTTCCAGATTTTAGAATTCCAGATAAGGGGTGCCCGATCTGTAGTAAGACCTTGCAATTTACAATCAGTTACTGTACAACAGATTACAACAGGACAACCCATTTGGATGCTCCAGGAGACTCTGGAAGTCTTCATGGCTTTTCCTTATGTAGAGTTGCCTTTCATAGATTGAATTTCTCCTAATTCTTCTTATACTTGAAAGAAAATATTCATGATTCATACATAAAGAAAGTTAGCTCCTGGGGTGAGGTTTGGCTGGATCCCAAGATGGCCGTGTAGTTGTTGCTCTCCTGCCGCGACTGCTCCTATTCCGCCTTCTTTAGCACACCCGCTGCCCGCTTTAAAGCTCCTTGGGTCCCTGGAGGGTTTTGATATGCCCGTGACCAAATCCCAAAGGAGATTGAACCAGCCGGACATTGAGCAGTGTTTTCGTCAGCGCCGAACGGTGACCCAGCCGGCCTCACCTAAGATGGCGACTTCATGATGCGACAACTTTTGCTCACAGTTAAGGATGACCTGCAGGCCGACCTGAGAGCTGGACTGGTTGGGCTCCGAGTGGACCTGGGTGCTCTGACCATGTGCACGTTGGCTCTGGAACAATGCGCGGACGATGCTGAGGCTGTTCAGGCCTTGCTTCGCGAGGAGCTGTACGCGGTCCAGGACAGATACGAGACCCTGCAGGAGTCGGTGGAGGACTTGGGAATCAGTCCCGGAGGTCCAACCTCCGCTTGCGGGACATTCCAGAAACAGTCCTGGACCTGGAGGATGGACCTGGATTTCACCTCAAAGCTGTTCCAAGCTCTGCTCCTCCAGGCCTCGGCTGAGGACTTGCATCTGGACCACATTCACCGTGCTCTATGCCCTAAACTGGGCCCCCCGGGATGTTATTCTGAAGTGCTGCTTCTATACTACCAAGGAGGCGGTTGCCCAGTTACCCCGGGATGGAGCCCCGATGATTGACGGTATCCAGGTGCATGTCTTCAAAGATTTGGCCCCCTCCACTCTGCAGAAACGGGGGCGCTTAGGCCTCTCACAGAGCTGCTGCGAAGTTAAAATGTGAGGTGTCAGTGGGGTTCTGTCACGGTGGGGGTCGGGGACCTGACCTGACAGAGGGGTGTGAGCCTAATGAGCAGTGAAAATTAGGCAGACATCCAGGACTAGAAAACATATATTTATTGTATGGACCATAAAAGAACAAGGATAAACAAACTCAAAACAGGGATCCAGAACACAATACAATAAACAGAACCTATACCTCAAGGCAAGAATATAAAGAAAACCAGATATAAACAAATAGGCAACTAAACATGGAAGCAGAACTAAACAGACAGACTGAGCAGTTTGACAGACAGACAAACCTGAGCAGGATAAATCTAGAGCAAGGCAAACCAGACATGAGCTGAATGACTGATCCAGGATGAATGAGACCGCACCCTACTAAGGGAGTGGTCTCCATTTATACAATGGTCCAGGGTGAACCAATGGGTCCAGGAACTGATTAGGCCTGAATCCAAGAAATGAACGAAATAAAAATAATCCAAAAGCAGCAATGTCCATTACTGCCAGAGGGGGCGCCAGAGACCCAGAACGTCACAGGTTCCCGTTTCGCCTGATAGTCCCCCACGCATGGTTTCCCTCCTCTAACCAGCAGATTGCCTGCAAATTTTGGATCAGCTGGGCATCCCTATACCCCCTGACTGCTCCCTCCCGCTGGAGCAGGACCATGGTGCTGAGGCCCAGGCCCTGCCCCACGCCAGGCTCGCGTGTGTCCTCAAGCCTCTCCTTGCTGCTGAGCGGTCAGATGCGGCACCTTTTTCTGGGGTAGCGGCGTCCCTTCCATGGGAACTTCCAGCTGGTTCCCACCCTCTTGGAGCTGAAATCCTTCCCTGCTCAGACATTTGCTTGAACTGTTTTTCCTTTAGAAGTGGGCCTAGAGCCTACATGGCTATTTATTTTGCTCTTCTGTCGGCCGAGCATTTCTCTTGTGACCTCGTGTGACTATGTGCCTGCGCTCTGCTCCCACTAAGCGGGTACATTCTTGGTGTGTCCTGGACTGGGGGTACCCCATCCTGCTGACAATGGGTGCGCCCCATGGGGCTCATCTTTTTGAGACTATGTTTTTCACTTACCCCCGCTTGTCCGAACCCGGCCGACTGGCTGGGGCTTATTGTTTGCTTAGGGAGGGAGGGGTGGGGATTGTTTTGCTGCACATTGATGCCTTGGGGGGATCCCTTTGGGCGAACACTTGACGACCCTGGTGGGAGGGGTTGGTTTTGTCTACAGTTTGGGTCACGAAGGGGATGTTTTATTAATGTTTTCTTGAAGTTTTTCTTCTGCTGCTGCCCCTTGACTCTGGGGTTTGTTGTCAATGAGCGCACACCTGGGTGGGGGGGCGGACTGGGGTGCTGGGGAGGTAGCGAGTCTTTTTAAGTTTTGGTGGGACGAGATCCAGTGTTTTGCGCTTACCTGTTTCATTTGTTTCTCTTTTCTTTTTTGGTGCAGGTGCACAGATGCTTGTTGGAGCTGGATTTCTTCTTGGGTTCGCCTTACCTTCCCTCTGCCTTCCCTTTGCGGTGGTCTATTACCTGCCGCTGGACGCTGTTAGTCTCTTCCTTTTTTTCTCTCTGTCTCTCTTTTTTTTCTTTCCCTTGACTCTTCCCTCGCCCCCCCTACTTCTCTTGTCTTGAGTCTCTTTTCTTTAGGGGATTTTTTTTCTCTTTCTTTTCTTTTCTCTCCTTCTCCCTTGTCTCTGTGTCAATGGGAGGCTGCGGCCCAGGATGTGGGGGGGGAGAGCGACATGGAATTCTCTCACCCATAAGGTTAAGGGCCTTCGCTCACCTCAGAAGAGGCGCCAGGCTGTGCGGCATTATAGGAGGCTGGGGGCAGACGTGGTCCTGCTTCAGGAGACCCACTTTGTGGGGGGATCTACCCCCCGGTCTTGGGGGAGGGGTTCACTTTTCACTTTCACGCCGCTGGGAGCACCCATAAGACCGGGGTCTCCATTTTGATAAGAGCTGGTTTGCACTTTCAGCACGACACTACGACAACAGCCATTGACGGGCACTACTTCCATGTTGTTGGCAGGGTGGCCGGCCGTCCCCTGACTCTGGTGAGTGTGTACACACCTTCTCCCACGGAATCAAATTTTTACCGTCAGCTCAACAGCCTTTTTGCTACTCCCCCTACCTCTAACGTTTATGTTAGGGGTGACTTTAACGTGGCTATGGACCCCTTTCTCGATCGTAGCTCCTCGGCTTCTGTTAATTACCCGCGCTCCTTCTACAAGCCCCTCTGTGAACTGCTTTGAGACTTCGGTCTGTATGATTAGTGGCATCTGCTGCATCCGCGCGATTGGGATTATACATTTTATTCTCATCCGCATGACAAGTACTCTCTTACTGATTATGTCCTGTGCAGCAGGAACGTGATCCCCGACTATTTATGAGATTTTGTGGTCGCACAACACTATTGTGGAGGTCGTGGCGGGTGGGGGGAGTTGGGGGAGTGGGGAACGCTTTTGGCGATTTAATGATTCTCTATTGCTGGACCGGGGGTTTTCAGAAGGCTTGCTCTCGGAACTGCGGGAATACTTTTGCTTGAATGTGCCAGAAGACACCTCCTTGGTCACGACCTGGGATGCCCATAAGGCTTTCATTCGGGGCTACGTGATTAAGGCGGCATCCCATAGGAAGCGCCAACGTCAGAGGGAAATGGCTGACTTGACCGCAAGGGTACGGGGTGGCACCACCAGCGGCCGGACCCTGCCCTCCTGCGTGAGATAGTGGAGGCTGGGGGCCAACTTAATCTTTTACATTCCCGCCTGGTCCAGGCGGCTCTTCGCTGGACAGACCAGATGTTTTTTGAGCACGGGAACAAGCCTGATCCCATGCTGGCTAGGCGGCTGAAACATCAGACCAGGGAACGTACAGTCCGGTCCCTCTGTAATTGCCAGGGGGAAGTGACGTTTGATCCCATAGAGATTTTGTCCCAGTTTGAGGCCTTTTACACTGACCTTTATCAGGGCCCGGAGGCTAGGGGAGACTGCCCTGAATTGGATGATATTCAGGCTTTTTTGGCTGGTTGCATGTGCTCCCATCTCTCATGCCGGGTCAGTGCTCCCAGTTAGGTGTTCCGTTCTCGGAGGAGGAGGTGGATTCACTCCAGAGATCTAAGGCTCCTGGGCATGATGGTTTCACCCCCTCGTACTATAGGTCTGCAGGTGGGGTCCTTCTCCCTCACCTCAGGACCTTGTTTTAATGCTTTTTTAACTGGAAATGCGGTCCCTTCCGCTACTATGCTCGCTGACTGTATAGTCGTGATTCCTAAGGAGGGGGGAAAACCCCTCACTCTGTTCCAATTATCGTCCCATTTCGCTCATTAATGTGGAGGTGAAGCTGTACGCGAAGCTGTTGGCTGAGTGGCTCGGAGCCCACCTTTCCTCCTTGGTGCATCCGGACCAGGTTGGGTTTATCTTGGGTAGGGAGGCACCCGATAATATGAGGCGGGTACTCAACCTTGTCCACTTGGCTGAGACGTCTGATCAACAGGCCTTTCTGCTGTCCTTGGATGCAGAAAAGGCCTTTGACCGTGTGGACTGGGGCTATTTGTGGGAGGTTTTACATACTTTCGGTATCCGGTGAGACTGTCTTACTGGTATCCAGGTGATGTACCATGGGCCGCATGCTGGGGTGGACTCGGGTGGGTATGTGTCGGGCCTTTTCCCTATCCGCAACGGCACAAGGCAGGGTTGCCCTCTCTCTCCTCTCCTGTTTGCTCTCGGTATAGAAACCTCTAGCAGCACGAATCCGGGAAGACAGCGACATTCGGGGATTGACGGTGGGCCTTGACCAATATAAGCTCGGCCTGTTTGCGGACAATGTCCTTCTCTCTCTCACTCACCCTAGGCTAACATTCCCATGCTTGCAAGCCCTCTTACATTCATTCAGTGCAGTATCTGGCTATAAAGTCAATATGCTAAGAGTGAGGCTCTTAATAGAAACATAGAAACTGTCGGCAGATAAGAACCTTTCGGTCCATCTAGTCTGCCCAATTACATGGATACTTTACCTGGATTTATCTTTTGTTTAGGTTACCTTATGCCTATCCCATGCCTGCTTAAATTCAATTACTGTTTTGGCCTCTACCACTTCAACTGGAAGGCTGTTCCATGTATCCACCACCCGCTCAGTAAAATAATGCTTCCTGATGTTACTTTTAAACCTTTGCCCCTCTAATCTAAGACTATGTCCTCTTGTTTTGCTACTTTGTTTCCTTTTAAATATACTCCCTTCCTCTACCTTGTGGATTCCCTTTACGTTTTTAAATGTTTTTATCATATCTCCTCTGTCTCATCTTTTTTCCAAGCTGTACATGTTAAGATCATTAAGCCTTTCCTGGTAACTTTTCTCATTCAAGCCGTACACCATTTTAGTAGCCCTTCTCTGAACTCTCTCTAAGATGTCTATATCCCTACACCCCTCGGAGCCACCTCTCCTGGCGCAAGAATTCCCCTATGTGTGGCGAACGCCCACAATAAAATCATTGGGTGTTTTCCTGACCCGCTCAGTCTTAGGTCTGTACGACGCTAATTATGGGTGGCTGTTCCAGCATCTGCATTAGATGCTTGATTCTTGGTCTCAGTTACGCCTGTCCCTTTTTGCCCGAGTGACTTCTGTACGGATGACTCTCTTACCCAAATTGTTGTATTTCTTTTGGACTCTCTCCATCCCGGTCCAATCGCCGAATCTGGTGTGGCTCCAGGTGGCAATACACAACTTTATTTGGGGGGGGGAGGAGTAGGCTGCCACGGTCGGCTACTTTTCTACCCCAGAGAGGTGGCAGCCTGGGAACCCCGCACCTCCTTACGTACTTTAAGGCGGCCCAGCTTGCTAGGCTTTCTCACGCTAATTTAACGCTTCATCTGATACGCTGGGTGCAGCTTGAGCAGGCGCTGGAGGGGGGCGCTCCCTTCGCGATCTTGTGTGGTTGGACGACGCTTCCCTTTCTCGTACATTTCGGAGCTGTACTCTGTCCTTCTCCTTGACTCTCTGGCACCGCTTTCGGAAGAAAGATAAGCTGTCCCCCTCGGTTTCTCATCTTAGTCCCTTGTTTTCCAATCCACGGTTTCCGCTGGGGCTTCAACCATGCGCCTTCTCCTGGTGGTCGGACCGGGGCTTACTGGAGCTGCGACACTTAATGTCCCCGAACTCCTCGATCTCTTTGCTCTCGATACGAGAACGGCTCGTCCTGCCCTTGACTGAACTTTTTAGGGCTGCGCAGCTGGTACATGTCGCCCAAGTTTGGTCAGGGAGAGCCCGCCCCATTCTTTGACCTTCTATGAACGCTGCTATCGGCGACCCTTTCACACTAAAGGTTTGACTTCTCGTCTCTACTCCCATGTCTTGGGAGTCACGTTCCACCACCGACCCCGTTGTCTCTCAATGGGAGGCAGATCTGGTTTCCCAGCTGGGGGAGGAGGAGTGGACGGAGATCTTTGACCGCTCTTGCAGGGTCACGGCTTGCACGACTGTCCAGGAGAACTGCTTTAAGGTCCACGTGCTGGCATATTCACCCTCAACGTTTGGCGAGGCTAGATCCGGCAGGTCATGTGACTGCCGGCGTCTGGCTCAATGGAGTCTTATGGACTCCATCGAGTGGATGCTCGCGGCTGCGCTCATCACTGCACCAAGCATCCAGGGGTGTAGCGCGTGGTAACAATGCAGGCAACTTTTTAAGCAGGTGCAGTTTTTTTATCTCTACCACCCCCATTTTAGCGTGGAGATTGTAATGTGGCCCCACAACTTTTAAACGCGTTAATAAAGTATTAATGGCTAAAAAAAGCCATTTTTAAAAATCCTGAAAAATGCCTAAAAAATGCCTAAAAAATAAATCAATAAATATACTTTTTGCCACAAATGAGAAGAATAAATGGTTGAATCAATATTTAAGAAAAAGGGGGATTTTATTTTACATTGAAACCTATGGGATACGTCTGTTTAAACCTGTCAAATGAAACCACTGAAAATCAGGGCATTTCAGTGACATTTCACTGCTGTTACTTTTTTATGGGCAGTTCGCTGATGCCGAAGATCATCATATTTCGCTGGTAATTTGCCAATATTTGGTGAACTTCCTGCTTTTTGAATAGCCGAATGTCCACAAAATTGCACCGTATGGGGAAATCCGCTGTTCGGTGCAATTCGGTTGCCAGTTTTGCTCTCTTTGAATAACCCTGATAATGTTTTGGTAATCTTGAGCGTGGAGATTATATATATATATATATATATATTCCACTAAACATTTATGATTAAATGTACTTTCTTTCACAGCACACAATGCTGGAAACATTAAATTACATAAATCCTTCATATCTGCCTACCAGTAGCCTAAAAAGCAAAACATATTTATTTATTCTCTTTTTAAAAATAGCATGCATTATAAATTTATCACTTGAACATTCAATGTGGGTTTACATCTCTGCAACTTCACCTTAAATAAATTTAACCTGCCACTGACGTAATTGTTAGCCTTGTGTTAATAATGGAAGAACATAAATTGGTCACATTTGCTGAATTTTGATATTCAGGGCGCAGTGTATCACTACGTACAGCGGCACACTCTTTGGCCTTGACAAAAAACCTATTACCTGTTGACTCTAAAACATCATCTTTATTATTAAATCCCTCAAGAGAGAAAAAATGAACTCCATGATTATTCTACCAGTTTTACATTACTAAGCTGATGCCAAGAAACAGCAAACATTGCAATTTATACATTGAGCCCTGTTATTAGTAACAGGGGAATATTAGTTTACCTCACTTATTTATCCATTATGTCTAGGAAGTATTGTATGTAATTACGTTCTTATATATTTTGGATAGTAATTTGAAGCAATAGATATCAAAACAGTCTATGGGGAATCTCAGCATTGGATTATCCAATGTAGGAGCAAAGATGAAACAAATTAGTATGCACATAGTATAGTATCCTGCAGAGGTCAGTTCTGTTTTTGACTTCATATTGCAATGATTTCGAGGTACACAACTGGTGCAACGTTCGTAACATTTGAAATATTGATTTTTCTTTCACATAAATATATAACATATAGTCGTGCTTTGAAAAGGTTAAATATATCTATTAAGAAAATATGTCACCTACAATTTACAGCCAACATTGGGTGCTTTTTAATACATAACATATGATACCACCACATTTCTTGCTGCTGTTCGCGTTTCAAAATAATCTCTTGCCTTATGGGAGACGTATTTGAAAATATTGGTTCCACAGCCACAAGCCTAGAAGATCAGGGATGACTTGTAACGAAAGGAAAATTACAACAGCTTGGAATTCCATCTGTTGATTGGAACGCAACCAGTAAGACTCCTTGCTGTCATTGAAGTGAATGCAATATTCTAAGTAAGAACGCTGCATTGCTTTGGAGATAACACTATTATATATCTTGGCGAGAGAGAGGTCATTCTTACAAAATCCCACTACATTTGAAATTAAGGTCATGTATCATTCAGCGTAGAGGAGTATGTAGTGAACTGCTTTATGAATTAGTCCATTAGTGTCAAAACTAAAAATAACTACATGTATAAGTTATCAAGGGAAAGAATGCCAGAAATTGATTCTTCAAAGCCTGTGGTTCATAGCCTTGACCTCAGTACTCTGAATTTAGAATAACAAGCTGAGGTATTTCCTCATGAAGTTCTATGTGCAGTGACATAATCCTAAAAAAAAAATACATTTCAATTTAAAATGAACAGTTAGAAAAACAAAGGGCCCTATTACATACTTAACGCTAACGTTAGCGCTCAGCTGTGTGAGCGTTAGCATTAGGTTAAGTGGCCCTAGCAAGAGCCGACCATATTATTACAAAGTCCTAACTCTAATTACTTCCCGCTGCGGTTAACTGAAACTTTAACCACAGCTAGAAGCTGGTGCTAACGGATACTGCTTCAGCGAAATCAGTTATCACAAGCAAGAAATCCCCCAAAAATCACATACTCACCTCTCATCCGCAGTGAGAATGGCGTCCCAATCCGCTGCTTCACGCAGCCAGGAGCAGAAGGAGACTGGGGGGAAAAAGTCCCCCGACTTCCTCCGTGAATCACTCCACTGACCTGCAGGATCTCACAAGAGGTGAGATCCTCCAGGTCATGTGACCGGCAGTTGAAGCCTCGATGGAGTGCTATGGACTCCATGGAAGTGATTCTTGCGGCGGCGCTTAGCGCTGCCTCGAGCATCCTAAGGCTTAGCGGTGCATTACGGGGCAGGCTGCTGAATTAGCTCGTGCCATTAATATGAGGCTAAAATGGGGACATTAAGAAAATATACCTGCAGGCACAGGTTTTCCTCCCTGGTTTAGCAGGCAGTATGTAATACTGCCCAACATATTTTACAGCTAGAATACACCAGGAGGGCAACACTCAACCTTAACTAAGCATAGTGGGCTGGTGCTTCTTGTGACAAATAGACACAATACACTAAGGCAATTGTCCCCAAACCTGTTCCTCAGGGCCCACAAACAAGCCAGGTTTGTCAAATATCTGAAGTACAACACAGGTAATATGATTTGCTGCTCGGTGATTGCAGGATTCTGTCTGCATTTCCCCAAGGTGATCTGCAAAATCTGGCCTTTTAATGGGCTCTGAGAACCATCGTTGTGGACCACTGCACTAAGGGGAGAGCATTCCATTGCAGAAACTACACCATCACAAAGCTCATAAAATGTATCCTCTTAATGCCACGGGTCATTCTATGATGTCCGCATGGCGGGAGGGCCTTGAACTAGTACGCACTGCTGACTTCAGTTGGCTGCTTCTGCCCCTCCCCACAGCCGGCACACCATAAATCAGAGGCCCGTGGAGGCACCTGGCGGGAAGGTGTACCAGTACACCTCGCCGGCGTTAACCCCTTCCGATGGGCAACACCCACCTATCATTAAGGCGTTAAAGACAATCACGGTTTATGACGATTTAACAAGATTTTACTTTTTTTTGTATTTTTTTTTTTTACTAAATTTTCCCCAGCCTAACTAGGTAATCAATGATGGGAGTTTAGTTCTCAAAATAGTGAGCTTTTGTGATGGTGTATTTTGTGCAATGGAATGCTCTTCCCTTGTTGTATTGTATTTTACAAATAAAATATAGAATATCTGAAATCCATTACTTCATAACTATCAGGTACCAGTAGTATTAGTTAAGCTGAAACTCAGCTCAACAAGTTCACTTTTAGCAGAATAATGATATTAAATTTGTCATGAAGCTCAGTCAGCATTTATTGGCCAATTAGAAGGCTGTAGAGTACATGGGAATCACTCTCAGCGTGACAACGCTGTCACTTTTCCTTTGGCACTGTCGTCTGTGCTGCAATGGAGTATCAAACTGAAGGGGAGACAATTTATATAACAACATATTGAATTTCCTCTACACATTTTGAAGCCATTTGGATAGCATAATATACAGAAGAAATTAAATTCCTTTTTAAATGGTACAATGTGAACCTGTTCACGAAGAGTCACTCATTATTTCCACTTTCTTTTTTACATAAATCCTAATAGTTCCGATTGTCAAACTTGAATTTGTATTTCATTATGACAGCTACTCACATGCATTTTCAGGAACTGAATTCTCCTCATTATTGTGAGGGGGATAGTGCATTGTTCGTTTATTTTTGTTATAATATATATCATTTTAGATATATATTTCATTTTAAATTAGCGTATCATCATTTGTTAAACTGGACAAACTTCTTCCCAGGACTTTATAATGGATTTCCATTTCCTGGATCACTGTAGGTATATATTACCCAATAGGATTGCCTTTAACCCCTTAGTGACCAGGCGGTTTTATAAAAGTCCGTCCTTTAGTGCCCGCTGCTGTTTTTACGTTTCTGCACTGTTTGTGTTTAGGTCAAATTTTCCTCTTACTCGTTTATGCAACCCACACATATTATATACCGTTTTTCCCACCATTAAATGGACTTTCGACAAGATATCATTATTTCTATCATATCGTATAATTTACTGTAAAAAAATGAAATATGATGAAAAAATGGAAAAACCACAAGTTTTGAAATTTAATCCCCAAAATCTACAACAACCAAAAAAGACCCCAGCTAAAAAGATCCCGGCTAAATAGTTTAAAAATTTCATCCCGAGAATAGAAATACCTAATTTTTAAATGTTTTTGCTTTTTAACCCCTTCACTGCTGAGTCATTTCACCTCTGTGTGCTGACCTCTGACCGTTTTATAGTCATCATTTTTTAATGCCAGCCTAGGTCCTATTTTAGTGACCCCCCAGGCAATTTGTTTTTTTAAAAAAAACAATTTTTAATTTTTTTTAAAAATTTTATTATTATATTTTTTTACACCAAACCTGGTCATGTTTGGTATCATTGGAAAGGTCATGATCAATGATACAAAACTTGAACCTCTAGCTGCAATGGCTAAGGAAATACGGGGATCCAAATGATCCCCCTATCTCCACTTGGCAGCTAGGCGGTTAACTGGCCCACTAACATCCTCACACATATGGTGAGGATGTCAGTGGGTTGGGGGTGGCCAGGAGGCTTGGCTGACATCAGGATGTCAGCCACCTCTGGGTTTGAATCGTGATCCAGCAGCGAAATGGTTAACACTATGCACAGCTGAAAAGGGGAGACTCTCCCCTTTCCAGTGGTGCAATTTGTGTCTTTCTATATTTTATGGTTGGGGAGATAGAGGGCTCCAAAGGAGCCCCCAATCCCTTCCTGATTTGTACTGCAGGCGCCAGCAGGCTCCTGCCGATGACATCATCACGCAGCGTGTCGTCCCTGCCGGCCCCCCTAAAAAGGCAGGGCAGGCTTCCCCCCTGCCAGAACTCCGTGGAAGCCAGCGAGGGAGGTGAATATCGGGCAGGAGGGAGGTTAGGCAACCCTGACGTACCATGTACGTGCACGGGTCTAATGGAGACTTCCCAATCGGACATACATGGTACATTAACAGTCAGGAAAGGGTTAAAAACCATGGAAAAAAAATATTCAACCATTTATCTGTGTTAAACCGTAAAGTAGTCATCTTCACTTTGGTTAAAATACTTTACCTTGTTTAGTAATGTAAAGTAAACGTTACACTCCATTGGAAAAGGGAGCAATGTGCAAAACACTTGGTTCAACCACTACCAAAATTGGGTATACAAATTTTGCAATGTAAACCAATGAAAACCCAAAAGTAGCATGTATAACCTATTTTCAGAACTTTTTAGTGAAATTGAATATTCAATGAGTTCTCGCTTCTGTCACCCTGTATTGCTGTAAAGATGCTACAAGGAGCAGGCCTCACGTTCATTGTAAACAAAGCTTCTACAAACTTTCCCATTTTTTCTGTCAGGGTTATTCAGAGAGAGGTGAAAACCAGGAGAACTGGCAGGAGAAGAGAACAATCTAGACGAAATAGCTGATTTGGAAAGTGAGCTAAATGGAAGAATTTTTCTGGTTTGGCTATTTTGACCTAGAATTTTCACTTCTCCAGTCATTCTCCTGAGTTTCACCTTTCTTTGAATAGACCTGTGTATGTATGCATATTTTCATACAGAAAAAATTGCGTCGCGCCCATACTCACAGGAGCGGCTGCAAGAGCCAAGAGTAACAGCCCAGTTAATGTATAAAACATAAGGGAAAAAGGTGTCATCTGCGCTCGTTTCTATGTATTTCCATGTACAACAAAACACTATGAGGTTTTAGTTTGTTTCAATGGCCATTGCAATGTAAGCTCACTCGCCACTTCAAGGCACCTCTTTGTAGAGTGAGTACCTAACCAATGTACCAAAAGCCGCTCTACTGAGAGCAGAGGCCTGTTCAATACCTCAGCAGCTGCTGAATTGCTGCAGCGCAGCAATTCAGTTTGCTGCAGCAGTGTCGTTGAACCCTTTGGATGCGAATTTTGAATCCAAAATGGCCGACGATTTCTTAATGAAAAATTCAGATTGTTTTTCGGATCACTCTGACAAATATAATAAAGAGAAGCAGTCGTCACAATTCCGTTTTGTATGCACACACCACAAAATGATAGTTTTTAATGAATAAACGTTATGTTTACTTCTGAAACAATATATAAATTGAACTGTAATATATGTCTATGTGCAGGGGGAAATAATAAATAAATATTTTGTGCTTTGGTGAACAAAAACCTCAAAATTAACATTGCTGTACGAAATTATTACTTGCTTCGAGTCGGCGGCCATCTTGCTGTACGGCATTGTTACTTGCTTCATGGCGGCGGCCATCTTTAAAACGTCACACTCAGCATCTCCTCGGGTCGCTGCAAGTGCTAGGTTAGCACTGCTGAGCGCTGAGCGGTTGAGCGGCGTTCAATGGCAAGTTGCTAACTTAGCACTTGCAGCGGCTGAGGTATTGAACGCGCCTCAGTTCCATGCCCCTCCTGCTGATTTTCAGCTAAGGAGAGGCAGAAAGATGGTGGGTTTTATTTATACACGCACCAAACACTTCCCATTTGGGGTTAAAAACAACAACATGGAAAAAGGAACAGCTGCAAAACGACGAACTGGTGTTACATGCATCTTTTGTCGTGCCTCCAGCCAGGTCATCCTTGCAGCTGTCCCGTGGTTTTGTTTTTTTAATCCCATAGCAGAATTGTTTCTTGGGAGGGTATAAATGAAAATCCACCAGTCTCCATCATGACTGAGAAGCAGCATGAGCATATGTGGCTTGCTTAGAAAGCAGCTTTTGGTTTGTTTACTTATTTATTTGCAAAGTATTTTACCAGGAAGGGTACATTGAAACATTAGGTAGCACACACCTACCAGAGGTGCCGTGACAGGTGAGCTTAAACTTTAATGGCCATTCAAGTAAACAAAAACCTCTGATTGTGTTTTGTATCTCATGGAGTTATAGGGACAACGTAGGTAACATCTTTTCTTGTCAAGTTTGGGCACCCCTGAACTAGATATTCCAATGTATATACCAGGGAGGTTAGATCAAAGACCATAGTGCATGGTTCAGAGTAAAATCAACTTGCAACAGTGCAATAGTGTACTATGTATGTTTTATTGTACCTCCAGCCAGGTCATCTTTGCAGCATGTTCCGCTCCGTGTCTTTGTTTTTTGATCCCAAGGTGGATTTTTTTTCTGGAAGGGCATAAATATGACCCACCAGTCTGCCTCATGACAGAAAAGCAGCATGGGCAGTGATGGTTCACTACACAGCAGCCTGTGGCTTAATTTTTGGATAGGACTCACCTCATTAGAGGTGCCGTGACGTTTGGCGGGTGAGCTTACACTCTTAATGGCCATTAATAGAAACCAAAGCCTCTGTGTTTTGTTTCACATGGTATAATAGAATAAGCGCAGATGGCATTTTTCTCCTTGTTATGTTTTATACATGTTACTGGGCTGGATACATTTGGTGGTTGCAGCTGCCCCATCGGGGAATAGGCGGACCCCACCCCTCCTTTTCAATAATAATGCTTGTTCCCAATAATACATAAAATAAGAAAAGCAAAACAAAATAGAGTAATATTGGTAAAAATGTATTGAGTATATCGAAACTGCAAACACAAGTGTTTTATGCAGTATCGCGTTGCGTTGTAACACCGAGTCATAACACCAACGAGTGGTGGTCACATAACTATCAGCCTCTGTGCATTGTGGGCCTCTGCAAATCGCGATGCCTGCATTCACTGCACTCATTGCGATTTGAGTTAATTTGGAGGATGGCCTGGCTACTGCACTGCTGGGGTGGTGCAATTGCCCCGTTGCCCCCCTGGATCCACTCCTGGGATCAGTCAGCACTTGCAGCTATACTTTTTAAGTATATTGGCTTTAGCAATTAAATTTTATTGATACCGATTTCTAAAAAAATTGAAAGGTTTTGATAAATGGGTTTTGAGGCAGAAAAAGAGAGAATAAAACTGAAGTCTTTTTTAAAGATCATATTTCTCTAATAGACAAATGTTTAAAAGGCACACATTTGTATGATAATGGCCGAAAATAAGCTTTTTTGGATATATTGCCAGTCCTTTTTTTTTTCAGCCCACCGGCATTCTTTGGATATCGATTCTGGCTAAAAGTTTTTAATTGAATCATATCAATATTAATTGAATTGAATCAATATTTCTAAAAAAATATCAGCCACAAGCAGAGATAGTGAAAGTTAAGGTAATATTTAATGGGACTTTGGGATAAGGGTGTCTTATTATCTAAATAGGTAGTACCTCATCTCCATAAGAGTTGTAGACTAGTTCTCTTTAAAGGGAACTTCTAAGAAATTCTTTCAATCTTCAATCATCCTAAATCTAATACAAAACTTTGATTTTCTAACCAAAGTAAACGCTACTTTTAGTGATAATGCAGTAATTTAGTGCTCTAATGAACACACAGAAACGCTAAAACATAAATCAAAAATAAAATCTAATAAAACTTGTCATTCAAAAAAGTAACCTAAAATTGTCGATTAAAACTGGGCTTAATTAAATCTTTTTGCTTGACTTTTAAAAGGTCTTTTTGTCAAGTGTCATTCGCGCCAAACAGGTTTGTACATTGTTAAATGAAGGTTAATTTCCTGAATGGTTCATGCATTTATTTGGATTAATCAATATACTGGGATAGGTATGATTTGAAAATAATAATTGTCAGCCAGAAAGATTTTTTTCAATCCATTAGATATGTAAACAATTTACAAAGCAAAACCCACACATAAAAATATTACAGATTTGATTTAAACAACTGATTTCTCAATAATTAGCAATAGCAAGACATTGATGGACAGCGCACATTATCAAAATGCTTGAAAAAACTATGGTAAACACACAATGCAATATCGCTAATTAGATATATTGATCAAAACATCCTTTTGGAGTAATAGGGATGGCGATGAAATATTGATTGAATAGACTACATCAATATAAACATAAAACACGAATAAGTAAAAGGGAAAGTACTCTGCTATATCATGAGAAAGCTGGCAACTATTTGCCTGGGGGAATTTAAAATTAATGGCCCATTTTGCAATCACTCCAACTGTTATGAACCATTTAGTAATTGAGGAAAGAGTCATTGTGCATGAGAAAAGTGAAAGTTAGCTTGGAGTGAGTAATCAATATTAAAAGTATAAATATTTATTGAGAAATAAATAAGAAATAACACGGGCAAATAGTGAGACACAGTATATAGTATGCATTTAACTACTTCTAAATTTAGAAAAGCAAAGAAAGACAAACATGTTCCTTGGCCAGTGGTTATTTGGTACAAAGTCTTTTGACTTACTGAAAAAAGGGATATTCTATGCAATAACAACTTTAAATTATTAGAATTAGAAAAGCATGGTTATTATTGTTGCACTACCAGTTTTCAAAACTATTTTGTTTTCCAGGACATGACAAATCCATGGTATTACTTTGCCTTGCTTGCATACCACTGGAGGCTGCTGAGATCATGTAACAATGGCCTACATTCATCAGTACTTGACAAAAAAAATGGAAGACCTGAGAGTTCAAATAAGTAAAATCGATTCTGGAAAGAACAAGAAAAAAGCAAATGCATACTTTCGAGAATCTTGGGACCAGTCTACTAAATGGTGTGAGAAAACTGAGGAACACCTAAATTCCTCCCATCTGCGGATCAATGAGCACATCAATTCTGCATCAGCCTTTTAGAAAGAGACACTGAGAGCAAGAAAACTGTGTAGTCCAAAGGATGGCCCTTGTATAAAGTAGTCTTGTTTTTGCAAGATTTATTAACATAGGCAATAAGCTGATCCAAATTTGCACTTTGATACCAACCAGCAGGTCTGGACTAGCCATCTGGTAGGTGACAGTCATAGGCAGTTTCATCTGCAAATCCCTCCCATTGACCAATCTAAACCTTTTCCAATTCAACCCAAACTCCTCCCAGATCAGCCCTAACATCACTGGTTACCCCAATCACCTTTTCTCCCAAGGCCATGAAAAATAGTAGCTGTTGTAAGCAAACTTGTGGGTAAACATTTTATTGGCTTCGAAACAGATGGGCGGAATGGAGCAAAGATTGGTAACCCATTACATACAGTAGTTGAAGTAATTGTTAGTTTGTATTCTTAACACCAGGTCGCTGCTCTATAGACATGTGCACAGCACAAAAGTTCGTTTTGGACTAATGGATTAGTCCTAAAATTAAATTTATCTAGTTGCTAAAGAAATTCGTTTTCAGTTCTTTAGTATGAAAACTAATTTCGTTCATCCGAAAACCAGTGGATAAAATTACTATTGTAGTAGTGGCTCCTCAGAGGGCTGAGATCGCTGCTTGTTACAGTATCTCTCACTCAGTACATTGTGTCAACCAAAGCTGTTACAGTAACTCACTGCTGCTCATCACAGTGCTCAGAGTTTCAGTAAAACTAGTAAATAATATTTTTATATATGAGGTTATAACAATATTATTTCCTTGTTTTACTGAAACTCTGAGCGCTGTTACAGTCAGTTACTGTAACAGCTGAGCCTGATACATTGTACTGAGAGATAATATAACAAGCAGCCGATCTCAGCGCTCACAGCCACTGGATTTAAAGGGCTAAAAAAAAGGCTCCTCTTTGTATAATGTATAGAACATCCTCCTGAATTAATAATGTCCCTCTCTGTATAGAACATCCTCCTCAATTTATACCTTTCTCTGTATAATGTATATAACATCCTCCTGCATTAATACCCCTCTCTGTATAATGTATAGAACATACTCCTGCATTAATTAATGCCCCTCTCTGTATAGAACATCCTACTCAGTAGGACCTACTGCACTGGCATGTGGAGGGTGCAGAACTTTGGAATGCAATGCTTATCCAGCACAGGAGAGGGAACTTTTACTTAAACTTTGCATCTCTGTGGGGGAGAGAGACAGGAATATAAAAGCGGGGAAGAGGGAAAATATTAACGTAAATTGGTCTGAAAGCTCAGAGAAGAGATGACTGGTGCAAATTTATTTTTATAATAAAATAAAGCACTTTAAATCCAGGGAAAACATTCAAATAAATCACACTGAAGGCTCATAATGACAGTAACTGTGAGAGCTGGATACTAAATGTATCAGACGTAAAACAAACTTTATAACAAGCAGCACTGGGAAAGGAGAGGGACTTTATATAAAAGGTGCATTATAGATGAGGAAAGGGGGACCTAAGCCCCTATTATGCAGAGCAGGAGGGGAGATAACACACGTTTTATAAAGTCCCTCTCTTCTCCCAGCGCTGCTTGTTATAAAGGGGTTTTTACTATCCAGCCCTCCTCTGACATTAGCTTTCAGTGTGATTTATTTGAATGTTTTCCTTCTCCAGCTGCTTTTATAATCTTGTCTGCCTCATAGACACGCAAAGATTAAGTAAAGGTTTCCTCTCCTGTGCTGACTGTCTGTGCTGTGAGTGAGTATTCTAGAGCTCTATCACTGTCAGATTTTTGGGTAGGGGTCGGGAAGGATTATGCATACAAACCTTTTCTGTAGCTTTGCGATGTTGTGCTCTTCATTGCTGGTCTCCTTCACTCAATGTAATATCACAAAAAGGACTGAAACTAAAATGTAGTGCATTTTATTTTAGTTTCTTTCGTTTTTTTACTGAGCAGTTTCGTATCTCTTGAGTCATATGAAAACTAAATTATCCCAAAATTCGGACTAAATCGTTTTAGTACTAAAACGAATGCACATGTCTACTGCTCTACAATCACGACTCATCCCATTCAGAAGACGCCACCAGTGAGTGTCCTTGGGCAAGACACTTAATGATATGGATGCGCCTACCTCACTAAATACTTGTACATCTCATAGATTGTAATGTCATCATGTCATCCATGTGTTGTATTCTAATGTATCAACTCCTTGTACACTGATCTTGTAAAGCGCTGCGCAATTTGTGGCACTATACAAATAAAGGATAATAATAATAAATAAAAAAAATAACACCTTCACTACCAAAATTGAGTTAACAATGTGCTAAATTGTAATACATTGAAAAGCAATCATTAGCATATCAAAACCTCATTTGCATACATTTTAAAACAAGATTGCGTGCTGCCTGTGGAGAAACTTAATTCTTTGTTTTATCTCTCTCCAGTTACCCTGTATTACTGTAAGCAAGCAGCAAAGAACAGCGTCAATCGTCAATCTAACAAAAAGCTCAACAAACTTTACTGCTGTATTACAACAACCAAGGAGGAGGTAGAATACATTGATAACTCTTGGGTCACTCACTACTGTATAGGAATAAGATTCAGATGGCTATAATGACTGAAAAACCCCTGTACATTACAGATACAAAGTGCTACTATAATTTCCATATGCAGGACTTATGTCTCTATAAGCAGGAGATCTGACCATTTATTTTATCTTTATCACATTTACTGTATTTGATACAAAAACTAATACTGGGTATATGTTAATAATGCAGACACTGTGTGACATTGGGCAAAATAAGGGATGCCATCTAGAGAATAAAGTAAGAGAAAGGGGGTGTGTGAGGATCCTGAGGACGAGCAACAGCCCAAGTGGCCTGCTCTATGGTGGGTGCCCGCTCAGGTCGTCGGGGGGCTGCACCTCTTGTGCAGGGATGACGTCCTTGGCAATCAGTACTGGCCACCCTCTTTGGGTGAGAGCAGGCTGATTGCATATGGAGCATTCATCCCTGTAATGGCAAAAGCAAGCTAAAACCTTGTGAGACCTGAGCGGGCACCCACAGTAGAACAGGACACTAGTGCTGTTGCTCATCCTCAGGACCCTCACAAACCCCCCTTTCTCTATAGATTAAAACCTTTCGTCCTGCAATATTTCTGTAAAGGTTACAATGAATACATAAAAAAATTTAAATAAGCAAAATTTACAACATTTTAACTTTTTAATCTCAGAACAATTTCTGTGTAAATTTTCTCTTTTTACCCTATATTAAATTCTTACATTTTCATTTCATGTTTCACATAAAAGTTATGTATACAGAGTGCTTTCTAATGAAGATTATACAGCTATCTGGTATGTCGTAACTAGAAATGTGCATTTCAATTTTGTTCAAATTCGATTAAAATTCGGTGATTCAGAATTTTGGAGGCATTAAAAATCCTAAACTGCTGAACACAAATCAATGTAGCTTAACTGAAATGAATATATTTGGATTGATAAGTTTTCATTCACATGTCTGGAAAAAATATTGCTCGCACTGTGCAATGTAAACACCCAGATACTAATATAGACATAGTAGCCCTAACTCTAACAGTAACTGTAATCTAAATCTCAACACAAGCAGAAACAACTAACCTAATGTCAAGGGTAGCGGGTGACCCAGCATGCAGGCAAAACCCAGTTAAGCAAAGAAACTCCTGATTTGATAGGTCTGTCCATAGAATGACTGTATCGAAGCTGAATAAAGAATATCAAAATAAACACAAAGATAATACATAGGAGTACTGAACCCACAGGAATAAGAGAGAGAGAGAGAGAGAGAGAGAGAGAGAGAGAAAACAATACAAATACCTACAAAGCTAGATGTCGATACATGGAATCAGTATACAAGATAACCATTCATGGATAATATAGCAAAACCAGTGCCAGATACAATAGCCAGGGTCGGTAGACAGAATCAATAATAGCCAAACAGGGACATGACCAGAAACCAGAACTGAAAATACTTAGCCAGAGGTCAAACCTAGGGATCCAGAACATAGAGATTAAGGAAAGTGCTGAGGGGTCTACTAGAAACCACAGCAGGGCACATAACTCTGTCAGTAGCTGCTATTTAAAGTCCTCCTAGGTCCCTGATCAGGCACAGCAGTCCCAGATGATAGGTGCCCAGAATGGTGCTCTCTGCCCAGGCCTAACTGCGCCACGATCAGGCACAGCACCACCAGCTGGCATGAAACTTATCCCTAGTCATAAAACTTGTAGAAATAGTAATCCTAACCCCAACCCTAAAAGTAACCCTAATCCTAAACCTTACACAAGCACAAATAGTAACTATAATCCAAATAATAACCATAACCCCAGCGCTGCTATCTATCTTTCTGCTTTACTGTGGTCGGCCGAATGATGTCAGTAAATAATATGGAATTTTGAAATTCCAGATGACTTTTGGTTAGGTGGAAGAGGTAATTCCAATTTTTTTCCACATCCAAAAAAAAACCAAAAAACAGAAATTGCAGATTTTTCCAAATAGGAACAAACTTAATTTTCTGACCAGGCACTTTGCTGATTTTACATTATCATGCCTATCTTTTGTGAAAAGTTACCTTTACCGAGAATTAGACTATTTATAACAAGTATTAAAGTTGGCAGGCATAGTTTAAATTGTAAAAGACAATTTGCTCAATTTTCTGCTTATAACTCAATTTGTGTTGGAACACACAGCATTACTTTATAGACCTGCTCCGCAAATCATCATCAAAAGTTATGAGAGCTTGGCTATTAACTATAATATTCAACTTTCATGATACCCATTAATGATGCCCTCAGAATATCCTTGTATGCCACCATCTTATAAATTAACTGTCAAGTGTTATTTTCTTGATTTGTGATTAATTTTTTTATTGTTTCAATTATCTTTCAGGGACAGAACAATCCCAGCAATCTAAAATGTATTCGCATGAGAAGTAATCATTTTTAAACATTTTGAAAATTCTTTATATGAATTGCAATATAAAAATAAATATATATTGCCATTACATTTTTTGGTTATTAATTAATAAAAAATTTACATCATTATAACAAAAATGTTACACGCAAACCACGATGAAAATATAAAATTGATTTGATTTTTAGTCTGAATAATGTTATGGATGCACAAGGGATGTTGAAGCTACAGCCCCTATCCATGGAATAATGCATGACAGAGGCTCGGTGTGACAGGCAAAATTACCTTTTTTTATTTATAGGCGAAAAACAGAATAGGAAAGTGGGAACAGTTGGAGGCACACTGTTATATACAGGTCAATTCAAAGAAAGTTGAACATGCCTCAAAATTGCACCGAACAGTGAATTTCCCTGTACGGTGCAATTTTGGACCCATTCGGCTATTCAAAAGCGAAATATGGGTGATCTTCTGCAGCAGTGAAATCCACACAGAGATACAATGGTTAATCTATTCAGAGAACCCCGAACAGCAGTGAAATGTCAGAGAAATGTCCTGATGTTCGGTGGTTTTATTCGGCAGGTTTAACCCTTTCGCTGCTGAGGCTTTTCCCGCCCCTGTGCTGAGGTCATTTTTTACCTGTTTTGCGCATCATGTTTAAACGTGTTTTGAAGGCTTATTTTAGTATATGACATCGACATATTATATATCGTTCTTTCCGTCAGACTCGGTAGATTCATAATATGTCATTATTATATGTATACGTTATGTCATGTTTGTATATTATAACAAAAAATGCAATAAAATATGTATTTTCAATAATTTACAGCGTGTAAAGTGTTTTTTTCCACATTTTAACATGCGAGCAATTGCGGTTATATTTTGTATGGGGTGCGCTTGTTAAAAAAATTAGAGATGGGTCTCGTTACATTTTTTTTTGGGGAAAATGACACCATTTTTAACAAACGCACCGCATACAAAAATCGTTAATGCAGCATCATTGTTCACATTATAATTGAAATGGGAACAATATTGCTGCATTAACAAAACAAAAAAAAAAAAAAAAGTGTTTATTTTTTTTTTATTATTTTTTTTTTTTTTAATTTTTTTTTATTTTTATTTTTCTTTTTTTTTTTTTTTTTACAATTTTTTTTACTTTCATGTTTGGTATCGTTGGAACGGCCATGCTCTGGCCGATCCAACGATATCAAAATTTAACCCCTAACTGCCACGGATCGGGAGATAGGGAGTTCATTGGAACTCCCTATCTCCACACTTCGTGGCAGTTAGGGGTTAATGCTAGGACTGGCGTCATCGTGCTGCGCACGATGACGCCAGTCCTCTGGGGAGTTCCCGGAAGCTTGGCCGACATCCAAGATGTCGGCCAGCTCCCGGGAAGGATCGCAAATCGGCGCTTTTCAGCGCCGATTTGCGATCCAGCTCCCCAGGGGTTAATGCCAGGCATCATTTGGAAGGGCAGGCTGTGCCCTTCCAAATGATGCCTGGGTTAAGCCCCTGTGAGCCGCCGATCGGGAGGGAGAGAGGTCCGAAGGACCTCCCCCCCCTCCCTTTCAGGCGCCTCCTCCGCACATGCGGGGGGGGCGCCTGAATTATGTGTCATCGCGGGGGCGCGATGACACATAATAATGGCGGCCACTGCTCCGGATGCCGGGCTGACATCCAGGATGTCAGCCCGCACCGGAGGGGCCAGCGATCGGCCGGAACCCGGCCGAACGCTGACCCCAATGCGAGGACGCGCTCAGCGCGTCCTCCGCATACCAGGGGGAATGCTGAGGACGCGCTGAGCGCGTCCTTAGCATTCAAGTGGTTAATCAGGCGAATCGCATAGGTTTCCATCTAAAAAATATTCTTGTTTTTATGCAATATCTATTAAACCGTTTATTCTTTTAATTTGCAGAAAAAAAACTATTTTGTAGGGGTTTTTATGCATTTTTTATGATTTGTTCTGCAAAAAAATTTCCGTTTTTTTTTTTTAAATAGCGTTTCCTTTTTTTTCTGTAACAGACCTTTTTAATATTATTCCTAGGACCTTATATATTAATTCCAGGCATTTTCGTGCAGTAGTTTTTTTGCAAAGAGCTTTTCAAAGCCGCAGTGTTTTGGGTTTTTTCTTTTACCACGCTCATCAGCTCATTGGATATTTCTGGCGGCTGGTCGGCGCTGTGTTCGGCGGATCATCTGCTTTTTTTGGGTGTGTTCCACGGTTTGCAGCAGATCGTTGGGTGCATTCGGTGGCATATCAGGTCGGATCCGATGTTTTTGCGGCAATTTTTACTTTCGATTCGGTGGTTGTTCTGAGGCTTTTCGCTGCACTTCGGGGACCCTGCGGTGAATGCCGAATTCACCGCGGGGGTCGGGGAATTTGATTCCCCGAAGCGCGGGGAATGAAAGAGCACCGAAATTCCAGTGGAATTTAACCCCTATAGTTACATACAGGTCTATTCACTAAAAGGTGAAACTCAGGAGAATTGGCAAGAGCAATCTAGACAAAAGAGCAGATTTGGAAAGTGAGATAAATCACCTATTGTTGTTGATCCAAAAGAAGGCAAAAAACTCTGTTTGAAGCACTCGCCATTATGCACCATACTGGGAAAAATTCCTTCTTGACCCCATCAGGCAGTCAGATTTCTCCTAGGATCAAGAATCTTTTACCCACATATTAAATATTATAACCCTTAATATTCTGGTTTTGCAGAAAGTCAGTCGTTGTTTAAAAGTCTGTACAGTCTCTGACCCAACCACCTCAACAGGCAGAAAATTCCACAGATTTATTGTTCTCACTGTAAAATAACCTTTCCTATGCTTTAGGCTGAATTTCCTTTCGTCCAGTCTAAATGGGTGACCTCGTGTCCTGTGTATAGTCCTGTTAATGAATAGGTTTCCAGACAATGGTTTATAATGGCCCTGTATATATTTATATAAAGTTATCAGATCCCCTCTAAGGCGCTGTTTCTATAAACAAAACCGGTTTAAGCTTGTTTGTCTTTCTCATAACTTAAATCTTCCTTTCTCCTTCTTAATTCAGTTGCCGTCTCTGCACTTTTTCTAGCTCCATGATAACCTGTCTTAAAAAGGTGACCAGAATTGTACGGCATATTAAAGGTGGGGTCTTACCATTGATTTATAAAGAGGAAAAATTTTGTTTTTATTACGAGAGTGAATTCCCCTTTTAATGCATGCCAACACCTTGTTGGTCTTGGCGACTGCTGTTTGACATTGGGCATTGTCACTTAGTTTGAAGTCTATGATTATTCCCAAATCCTTCTCCCTGGTTTGATTTCCCTAACTCTGTACCATTTAGGCTAGAGTCAGACGAACGCATTTTTCACGTTGTCCGTGAAAAAGTGCGTTCGAACGAATGGACGTATTTTTTCACGGAATACGCGATAGCAGTCATACGATGCGCATTTTTGTCCATGATTTCGTACGGATCATCAATAAACCCTTTTTGCGTCTGGACGTTATGTTGGCCGGACGTGTGCTGCGTCTGACGTCTCCCAATCACGCCGCTATGTGGCCGCAGCGCACTCTGTACGTCAGTAGTAGCGGTTTGACGTTCTCGAAAAAATACGTTCGTTTGCCACTTGCGTTGCCCGGACGAACGTTCGTGCGGCCGTTCGTCGTATGTTCCCCGGCATTGGACGTCATTTGCTGCTAGCACGGCCGTGATTTCGTGCGGCTAAACGCACGTTAAAAATGCTTTCGTCTGACCTTAGCCTTAGGGTGTAAGTTGCTTGTGTGTTCTTAACTCCAAAGTGCCTAACCTTGCATTTATCTACATTAAATGTCATCTGCCATTTAACCCCTTCACTGCTGACCCATTTCACCTCTGTTCAGGTCTGGACTGGGACAAAAAAAAAAAAATCAGCCTGGACTTCATCCAGACCGGTCCACTTTAATTATGCAAGCACACACAAAAATAGTATATAAACCAACTGGATCTCTCAACCAATCACTCTACAGATAACAGAGTTGCTGCAGAGCGATTACGTAAAGAAACACAGTGGCATTGAGGTTGAGCGCGCACCATGTCTTAAATGGTGGATGTGCCGCGGGTTTCAACAGCACAGTGGCCCCAATATGAGACTGCGGCAGACTGTTTTGTTTTACAGATGGTGAGGTAGTTCTTACCTTACCTATTAAGGGCAGTGCGAAGCATGCGGTGAACCAGCATTCACACCGGCCCACTGACCCATTGGCCCACCGAGAATCTCCCTGTAGTCCTTATGGCCAGTACATGCCTGCCTCTGTGTGCTGAGTAGGGATGAGCCGAACACCCAAGTTCGGTTCGCATTCGAACGCAAACTTTTCAAAAGTTTGAATTCGAACTCGAACATGAACACGAACTCAATGGGACTCAAAGTTCGATTTTTAGAGTGCCCTCCAAGAGGGCATAACTGCTAGATATTTGCCATAAAAGGTTTATGGGGGACAGGAAACAAGGACAAAAAGTAAAGAAAAAAAAAGTTTTCAAAGGGACAGTGAGTTTTCCATGAAATAAGGGTTAAAAATGAAAAAGTCCTTCAAATATTGTGCCTAGGAGGTCCCCATAACCTGCCCGTGAAGTGGCGGATTTCTAGGATGTATAGAAACATTTAAAAACAATGTCCGGGTCCGGGTAGTGCCATGGGGGACAGGAAACAAGGACAAAAAGTTAAAAAAATAAAGTTTTTAACCCTTTCACTGCTGACGACGTGTGGGACACGTCCTCAGTTACGCCCACTGTATGCTGAGGACGTGTCCCACACGTCATCAGCTTTGCGGGACCCCCGGCGGAGATACTCACCTCTCTGTCCGGGGTCCGGCGGCGTTCTGACTTCAGCGTCCTCAGACGCTGAAGTCAAGCTCCTCCCGACGTAAATGACGTCATCGCGCCATGTGCGACAACGTCATTTCCAGGCGACCCCCGGCAATGCTGGGAGATCGCCTGGAAGGGGAGGGGGATCCGTTCGGATCCCTCTCCCTCCCGATCGGGAGGTCCCACAAAAAAAATCCAGGCACCGCTTAAAAGGGGAGAGTCTCCCCTTTTAAGCGGTGCCTGGCTTTAACCCCTTAGGCACCGGGTCGCACTTCGGCGCCTTGCGGCGCCGAAGTGCGGCCTAGCTCCGGTGGGGGCCGCCGTCTCGGATGGCGGCTCCACCCCGGGTCCCCCCTCACTGCCTGACATCCTCACGCATAGCGTGATGACGTCAGATAGCCAGGGAACCCCTAGCTGCCCAGAATCCCCTGGTGAAGATAGGGGGTATATTTCCAGATATCTCCAGAACTGTGGCAGCTAAGGGGTCATGGAGGATGTCAATTGAAAGGCCTGAGCATGGCCTTTTTGAATGATACCCAAAATGACCAGGTATAAAGTAAAAAAAAAATATTTTTATTAATGCAGTAATATTGTTCACATTTCAATTATAATGTGAACAATGATGCTGCACTAATGATTTTTTTCTATGGTGTGCGTTTGCTAAAAATCACATAATTCCCCCCAAAAAATGTAATAAGTCCCCATTTCTAATTTTTGTGCAAGCGCACCCCATAGAAAATATAATCGCAAATGTTCATGTGATAAAAGGTGAAAAAAAACACTTTACACTGTAGATGATTAAAAATTCAAGTGTTATTGCATTTTTTGTAATAATATACAGGCAGAACATGACGTATGCATATAAAAATGATATATTATGAATCTGCCGAGTCTGCCGGAAAGAACGATATATAATATGGCTTCAAATCGCATTTAAACATGATGAGCGAAAGCGGTAAAAATTAGCTCAGCACACAGCGGTGAAATGCCTCAGCACTGAAAGGGTTAAAGGAACAGTGAGTTTTCCATAAAATAAGGGTTAAAAATAAAAACAAAAAATTCCTTCAAATATCGTGCCTAGGAGGTCCCCATAACCTGCCCGTGAAGTGGCTGATTTGTAGGATGTATGGAAACATCACCATCACAGACCCACACATGACACCTAGCACTCCCAGTCTGCAAACAATGTATCAAATTCATGAAACCGGACTAATTAGAAGCACATGTTATTTTCAAACACTAATTAAACACCTGTTGTTTACGCTGTTTGAGAGCACAGGTCATTTAGAGGTGAGAATCTTTGCACTTAGACATTAGTTTTTAATTCAATATCTAATAAACCGTTACTTATAATATTCTGCAGTAAAGAGTCTCTTTATTTCTAGATTTTTTAGTATATTTTTTAAGCATTTTTTATACTTTTTTCAATTTTCTTTTCCAACTCGCGAACTTTCGAACTGCCGATGTTCGAACCGAACTCTGAACTGATCGAACCGAACAGCTCAACCCTAGTGCTGAGCTCATTTTTACTGTTTTTGCTCATCAAGTATAAATGCGATTTGAATTCATGTTTTATTATATGACCCAGACAAATTATATATTTTGGCAGACTCTGCAGATTCATTATATATATATATACACACACACACACGTCATGCCAAGCCTGAATATTATAACAAAAAATATAATAAAACTTGAATTTTCCATCTACAGCATTTAAAAAAATTAGAAATGGGAACGTGTTAAAGACAGGCATTGCTTGAAAAGGCAGACTCTGTCAGACTTTTATCTCCTCCTGATCGGGAGGGAGATGTGTCCGAAAGATCCCTCCTTTCAGACGATCTTAAGGCGTTGCCAGGGGGCCTATTGAAAATGATGTCATCACGTCCGACACGAATACGTCATCGTGCCGGGAGGGATCTTAAAAGCAGTGTCTGACTTCAAGGAAATCAGATCGCCATGAGACCCCGGGAGGAGAGAGGTGAGTAATCGGAGGGAGATCCCGCTAAGAGGAAATCATGTGGGGAACGTCCTCCGCTTATAATTTTACTTTATTGCAAGGGGAGAAAACAGATCACGTCCTCCTCTTCAACGTTTGATGAAGAGTATTAGATTTTTATTTTTTCAGCTTTGCCCTGCTTATTTTTAAATTATTTTTTGGATACTAAGATGATATTTGTTTTATGCTAGCAGGAATAACAAATGACTGGGAATCATTCATTGTTATTCAGCTTCCTCTTAATTTGCACTTTTCTGTACTTTGAAAAAAAAAAAGTGATATTATCCTGATGTCAGGAAGAGTCCGGATAAATGTACCTGTCTCAGCCTAATGCAGATTGCCCAAGATTTCTCAGCAATTCCTGGCTACAAACGAAACAAAACTCAATGTATAGCCCTCCCGATCTCTGTGTAGGAATAGTTTAACTCTCCTTAAAATAAAATTGTGACCCATCCAATTTTTAAAGCATAAACTGAATCTTTACAGCATAAAAGGATGAGGACAGCGCTTCCACACCAACCATAAAATAATATCTATGTGGTAAATAACAAAAAAATAGCAAAAGATCTCACGTATCCTGGGATTGATGAAAATCAGATCTGACTGGACCAGAAGACCAAGAAAAATATAAACAATGCATAGCAGAATAACATTTATGTAAAAGAATAAAATGGAATGGGGGGGATTATTTCACTCACAGTATATGTGAGCTGCCAGCTCTCAAACGTCCACCTCACGGGCAATTATTGGCCTCCTGTCTGCCCCCACCGATCTTTCACATAAAAGCCAGATCTCAAAAGGGAAAAAAAACAAATCTTCATTGTCACGACTAGGGATGAGCTGTTCGGTTCGGAGTTCAATTAGATCGCGAACTCCGAACTTTTCCAGGTGTTCGCCGCATGTTCGACCACAATGCATCACAATGGACCACAATGCATTTTCCCACTGGCCTGAAGCTCGTAATTGGCTACAGCCTTGCACCTGACCACAGGTCTGGTGCAAGACAGGTTCAACAGAGTGCCAATCACGGCTCAGAGCCCAATCATGGGCTCACAGAGCTAAATCCCGCAGCACACTATATAACGTTTCCACGCATAGCTACAGCACGCATTTTGAGATGAGATTTCAGAGGAGATTGTGTGTTGTTACTGCCGGTCTGCCACGCTACTGGGGGGGGTCTTATTTCTACCAAATATCAGGGAATTTAGGTGATGTGTGTCTTGTCACTGTGGCAGCAAGTTTTTTTGGGGTTTACAACTTTCTTTAAAACATTTGTGAATTGAGGTGATCTGTCTCTTGTCACACAGCAAGTACCATGCAGTATTTTGGGGCTCACTAATTTCTACAAAAGATTTGGGAATTGTTATAATCCGTGTGTTCTCACTGGCTGCCACCCATCAAGGGGTCTCACTGATTTATAGGAGGGTTCCCTGCCACCCATCAAGGGGTCTCACTGATTTATAGGAGGTGTCTGAGACTTGTAATCTGTGTCTTGTCACTGGCTGCCAGCTATCAGGGTGTTTCACTGAGTTATACCAGAGTTCTGTAAATCTTTAATCTTTATACCAGAGTTGAATCAGAGTTCTGTATATATTTAATCTATATATCACTCACCATGTCTGAAAGAACAAAAAGGACAGGCAGACGCTCCCAGACACAGATAAGAGGGCAAACAGCCCCTGTGTCGGGAGGCTGTGCCTCTGGTCGTGGTGCATCCTCTGCAGGGGCACGCTTGTCCTTTCTAACTGGTGCTGGCCGTCTTCTTAAGCAGCAGCAACAAACAGAGGACTTGGTGGATTGGCTAACCAGGCCATCCTCATCCTCCGAGTCCTCTGCCAGCCAGGCTTCTAGTGCTTTACAGTCCACCTCAGCTGCCAAAGCATCTAATGCAGCCTCCATGTCCACAGCTACTCCTGCCGTAGCCTCGCTATCACACACGGAGGAGTCAGCTGAATTGTTTGACTACAATGAGAGTGACATGCTGCTTGAGGATGCGCAGCAAGTACAGTGCTCTGATTCAATCTCTGAGGTTGAGCAAGGGAGTATAATCAACCTAGAGGCAGGGGGTGCCAGTGATGACACACAAATAACTGGCACTCATGTTGCCCCAGCAGCTGCAGCATACTGCCAAGTTGGCTCCAGTGATGAGGAGATAGGGGGTGATGATGACAATGATGATGAGGTCACTGACTCCACCTGGGTGCCTGATTGAACAGAGGAATTAAGTGAGGAAGAGAGGGAGGAGGAGGCACAGCAGACACGAGGCACAACATCCTCTGTGACCAACCATAGCACTAGCCAGTCCAAGGCATCACATGTCAGAGCTGCTCTGGTGCAGAGCACTGTTGCCTCAAAGAACACATGCAGGAACGCTGTTGTCTGGGAGTTCTTTAAGAAATGTGCAGTAGAGCACAGCGTTGCTATTTGTAAACTATGTCAGATGAGGCTTAAGCGTGGGAAAGATACCGGACACTTGGGTACCACATGCTTGAGGTGACATATGAACAACTGCCACACATCCCGTTGGCGCAAAACTTTGCGTAGGTCCTCCTCCTCCTCCTCCTCATCTGTCGCTACCCCCACTGTATGTCCTGCCATGTCATTGCCTACAACCTCCACCGACAGGGATGATGCTACAGTAATGGATGTACCAGATCCTTCCTCACAATGTGACATCATCCCAGCAGCTGAAGATTTACGCAGTCAGATTACGTTGCTGCAGCTGCTGCAGCAAAAGAAAAAAAATATAGTCCCAACCATCCCCAAGCACAGCGTCTAAATGCCAGCTTAGCAAAATTACTCGCATTGTAGCTGCTGCCTTTCCAGCTGGTGGACTCTGCTCCCTTCTGTGAATTTACTGAATGTGCTGTACCACAATGGCAGGTTCCAAAACACTTTTCACGCAAGGCCATTATAGCACTATACCAGCACGTGGAAGACAATGTTATCCAGTCATTGGGAAAGGCAGTCAGCAACAAGGTGCATGTGACTTTAGACACGTGGTCCAGCAAGCATGGACAGTCCTCCTCCTCCTCCTCCCATACTATGCTTGAGCTGGTTTGTTTAGGGGACAGGAGCCACACCGGGCTAGAAATTCTGTCAGCTCTGCAGAGGCAGGTGCAGAGATGGTTAACACCACACCAGCTTCAGCTGGGAATGATCATCTGCGATAATGGCAGCAACCTTCTCTCCGCCCTACACAAGGGTAAATTGACGCATGTACCATGCCTAGCACACGTCCTAAATCTAGTGGTACAGCGTTTCCTAACCAAGTACCCAGGGCTGCTAGAGCTTCTCAGCCAGACCAGAAAAGTCTGCAGCCACTTCAGACGGTCATTCCCAGCAAGCGTTCGCCTGGCAGAAATTCAAAGAGAATTCTACCTTCCCACAAACCGTCTGATCTGTGACATGCCCACCAGGTGGAATTCAACATTAGCAATGCTGCAGCATCTGCACAAGCAGCAGAGGGCCATCAATGAGTACCTGTGTGAGTATGGCACAAGGACAGGTTCAGGTCAACTTGGTTTCCCCCCCCCCGCAGTGGCTGATGATCAAGGATGCATGCACTGTACTGTCACCATTTGAGGAGGCAACGAGGATGGTGAGCAGGGACAGTGCATGCATCAGTGACACAATTCCTTTAGTGTTACTGCTATAGCACACTATGCGGGGAATTATAGATGTGGTTCTAGAGGCAGAGCAGCGGGAGGAAGAGGAGGCCTTCCCTAGCTCTCAAGGCCCCAGTCTTTCCGCAGACAGCATTCCAGCGGGTCCTACTCAGATCAGACAGGAGGAGGATGAGGATGAGGAGGAATATTTAAGTAGTGGGGGCATTGAAGGTGGGGATTCCTCAAGGGAGGGTTTTGTGTGCCCAGAAACAGAAGGGCTTGTGCGTGGCTGGGAGGAGGAAGTGCACGATACGGTCATCCTCATTGACCAGGAAGACTCAGAAGCTAATGCCACCTCCAACCTACGCTGCATGGGCTCCCGAATGATGCAAAGCCTGCTAAAGGACCCCAGGATTCGTGCTATCAAGGAGAGGGATCATTACTGGTTGGCAACCCTTCTTGATCCACGATACAAGGGGAAAGTTGCAGAGCTCATCCTGCCCGGACAGAGGGAGCACAGGATGAAAAAAACTTGAGGACGCTCTAAAGCGACACTTGTGTAACACCTTTCCAGGCACTGGTAGATTAACAAGTGCTGACACACGTGCTTCTGAGGCTGCGGATGATCAGAGGAATAGTGGTGAAGGCCAGGGCCGCTTGACTGATGCATTTTTAAATTTTTTTAGTCCACGACACCCAGGGACGTCAAATGTAGGCACCCATTACCAGCGTCTTCACCATATGGTGCAGGACTACCTAGGGGCAAGGGCAGACCTGGATACCTTTCCAGCAGGTGATCCACTGGCTTACTGGGTGTTGAGATTGGATCACTGGCCAGAACTTAGCCAATATGCTATGCAGCTACTAGGTTGCCCTTCATCTAGCGTGCTTTCCGAAAGGACGTTCAGTGCCGCTGGAGGTTTTGTCACAGACAAAAGAGTGCATCTGTCCACCGTCTCTGTAGACCGGCTGACATTTATAAAATTTAATCAGTCCTGGATCAGCAGCTATCAATCCCCTGATGCTGAAGTAATGGAATAGATCGGGGATATCCTCTTCTGCATTCACAAAACCTCCAGCACTGAACTTTTCCACAATACCACAAAAGGGTTACGGTGTGAAGCCACTTGCTGCCATGAAAGGCACATTATTTGGCTGCACTGACGCCTGTGCCAGATTTATATCATTTTAATTTTTTGAACCGCAGGGTCCAACCCTGCACTCTTCCACAATACCACAGATGGGTTACTGTATTATGATGGCACTTGCAGGCCTGGCACCAAAGGCATAATATCTGGGTGCACTGACGCCTTGACCAGAATCATATCTTTTCAATATAGGACCACATGGTCCACCCCTGCATTCTTCCACAATACTACAGAGGGGTTACTGTATGATGATACTTGCTGGCCTGGCACCAAAGGCACAATATCTGGGTGCACTGATGCCTTAACCAGAATCATATCTTTTCAATATAGGTCCACCTCTGCATTCTTCAACAATACCACAGAGGGGTTACTGTATGATGATACTTGCAGGCCTGGCACCAAAAGCACAATATTTGTGTGCACTGCCACTGACGCCTGTATCAGATTCATATCCTCAGAGGGGTTACAGTGTGACGGCACTGTTGGGGACGCTAAAGGACCAATTTTGAAGCACCTATTGTTACTTTCATCCAAAGCCTGCATAAGTTTCACAATAATTTAGCCAAAAAAATCAGTAAACTTTTTCTGCGTGTACGAAAATGTCTCCTCTTTTCATACAGACTGCCGCCCCAAGCAGTTGTTTATGGATAGATTAAAGGAAAAGCATTTACCGTCATTTGAAACGTCATTTTTTTGTTTTTAAGTGTTTCTATACATCCTAGAAATCCGCCACTTCACAGGCAGGTTATGGGGACCTCCTAAGCACAATATTTGAAGGAATTTTTCACCCTTATTTCATGGAAAACTCACTGTCCCTTTAAAAACGTTTTTTTTTAACTTTTTGGCCTTGTTTCCTGTCCCCCAGGGCACTACCCGGACCCCCATATACCTTTTATGGCAAATATCTAGCATATATGCCCTCTTGGAGGGCACTCTAAAAACCGAATTTTCAGCCCCATTGACTTGCATGGAGTTAGAGTTCGAGTTTGGGCCCAAACATATGGGAAGTTCGGGTTCGGGCCCGAACCGAACTCGGGGGGTGTTCAGCTCATCCCTAGTCACAACCACTACGCGCGCTGCCACAAAAGACGCCGGGTTAAGCCGTTCACTATCTGTCTATCCTAGACCCAGATAATGACTGCGTAAACCACTATCCACGCGCATGCTTATCTAACCATCCCGGCCCCACTTTCTCTCACAACAGACACGTAGAGCGCGATGAAGGGATCCCCAGGAGGGTAATGCAGTAGTAGTCTTCTCGTGAATCAGGTAGGGACTATGTTTCCCGCAATCCCTGGGCACACTTTCTTATTCTATTAGTTACGTTGCCACCAGTCCTCATGGACACTAGGTGCGTCGCAGCGAAGGACGCAGGCTAAGCAACCCCCTATTTGTCTTTCCTAGACCCAGTTAGGGACTGTTTAGACAACAATCCCCAGCGATCGCAACTCACAATTTCGTAGCTACTCGAGCTTAAAAACCCAATCCAGTCTCTTAGTTAGCGTGGGGCGATTATCAGACAGAAAGCAGAGCTTAAATATTATATATTTATTTATGATCTAAAAAAAGTCACAGTGCATGGATACAGAAATTATATATATATATATATATATATATATATATATATACATACATACATACACACGATAAAATCAATAGTTACACAGGACACAGCAAATCAAAGAAAAGGATTAAACACTAAGCATTACTTACAAACAATAAGCTAGCATCAGTGACTCCGGGGTTGGAGAAGGAGACATGCATAGATCCGCTGCAGATGGAAGCATGGACAGATCATCAATTTTGATCGAACCCTGTGATCAGCAAAAGCACATGGCATGCCCCAGAATATATAGGGCTGCCTTTTTCTAAATCCAGCCTCATAGCTGGCATAGCCTTTGCCTACAATCCCCAGAATTCCCCTCTCCTGAGCACTCAGTACGCTTCCTCATTAATCTTAATTCCATGGTCCATCAATCATCTCCCAGAGACCACCTCCAGTGACCCAAGGATGTGATTGCTTCTTTGATATGCAGTTGGGGTGTCGCTCCGGCTGTGTTTTCGCCCTGCCATGAGCAATTGCCCCTCCCGCCTCCTGGGTAAACCAAAGGGCGATTTTTTTATTTCACACCTTTGATGACTTCAGAGAATAATGTCAAGGACCTGTTTAATTGCTTCCTTCCAGCAGGCTGGAAACGCAGCCATTGGTTTCTTAGGCCAGCTGCGCAAAGTGGCCTGGTATCTATAGATAGCCATAGATATAAATATGCCTATATAATGCATATTGCGGTAGATATACCGATAGTTAGACACAGAGAGATGGGTATGTCTACCTGTGACATCTCCCCTTAAAAAAGAGACGCAAAGAGAGAGGCTCTCACGCTTCTCTCGTGCGTCTTACAACGGGTTTGTCAACGGGCATCTGGCACCTGCGCCAGTCGCCGGTGCTATTACGGAGTGGGGACGCACAGGTGTCCGTGCACTTTGCCCACCAAAGCATGCACTCCATCTCGCAACCGCATCACACATTCCCTCATGCAGGCCTTTGGCGACTCCACCATTCTACCCCACCTCTCCCAAACCTGGGAGAGGTTGGGTAGAACCACACTGTTGGGGCGCAGGATTCTCCATGCTCACCCTGCCCCCCATTGCACACAGTTTCCCCACTGTATGACACAGTTTATCAAGCACGCCTTGCTTCGTAACTGATGAGCATACAGCCGTATGCCACCCTCCTCCACAGGGAGGTTGCTCAGTACCAGTTTCCTGTGGTACTGGGAATCTGGTTGGCTTTCCCACAGGGCAACATGCTTCCACCCCAGGCCCTTCCTCCTGACCACACAGCATGCGCTCAGTGCCACCCGCAGCCTCAGACACATGCGACACAGACTGGCATACCACAGTATCCTGCCCATCCAGGATGTTCTGCCCTCCACTCCTTTCACCTGGCACCGCCAACCTGGATGGTTCAGGCCCTGGATAATCCTCTGCCACCCTAGGCCTGTCCTTCTGACCACCCAGCATGCCCTCTGTGCCACGCACACTCTCAGACACCCATGGCACAGGCTGGCACACCGCAGTATCCTGCCCTCCTTCCCCGGTATCCTGATCTACACCATTCTCACTGGGCACTAGAGCACAGGTTGGTTTAGGCACAAGCAGACCCACAGTCATCCCTTGTCCTCGCTCCCAACCATATGGCATCACAGACACACCCGAGTCTGGTCTTGGTAGGCACACCGCAGTATCCTGCCACCCTTCCCAGGCATTCTGATCCACACCATCACACGGCAGAGACGGGTCTTGTGCCCTACTCCCCGCAGACTGCCAGCGGGTTCCCACTTTCACCATGGGCACCGTGACCTCCCCACACATGGGGTCCAGGGAACCAGCTGACTCAGGTGCAGGCGGGCATTCACTCACCCCCTGCCTTTCTTCCCTGTCACACTGCCCCCTCATGCTACCACACAACACCTCGGGCACACCTGGTGCAGGCGCAGACTGACTCACTGCCATCCCCTGCCCTCCCGTCCAGGAATTCTGTTGTGCACCCCCACACACAGCTCTCCCCACTGTAGAGCCACTAGTGGGCCTGGGTAAATCCCCAGCATCCCTTTCCAGCACGTACTGTGACACCAATTTACCCAAATCCGTGTCCAGCAACACATCTGTAGGAATATTTTAAGACACTCCCACCTCCCGCAGACCTCTCCCCGCTCCCTAGTCCAAATAAAACTGCCATCGGCACCGCAGGGCGTACCCCACCAAAACCCTTTACTGCTAGAGTCCTGCCAGGAATAAAGTCTGCAGGGCTGACTAACCCTGGACGCACCAAAGTTACTTCAGCCGCCGTATCTCTTAAACCCACAGATACCTGAGTCCCGACAATGACTGCTTGCTGGTTTACGTTGGCACTGCCCTCCGATCTGGTCATGAACAGGACAGAGGGTGATGCTGAGTGGTATCCTCCCCCAGCTGTGGATACAGGCTTCTTCCTCTGCGGGCACGCTGCCAGGAGATGGTTGACACTGTTACAAATAAAACAGCTCACACTTCTTCCAGGCGAAGAAGGTCTCGTTTCCCCCTCCCCAGCAGAGACTGGCACAAAGGGGGGCGCTGCCACCGTGATGTCGGGGGGGGGTCGTGATAAGTTGGGCTTCCATCCAGATGATCCTTTGGGGGAACCTCTGCTCTGGTCCACGGACGCTCTGTTGGCCGCATGGAAATCGGCCATCTCACCAGCTTCCAGGGCCGTCTTGGGTTTGCGATCCAGAAGCCATTCCTGGATCTCAGTTGGGCATAGCTGCACGAACTGCTCCTTGATTAGCAGGTCTTTCAGGGCATCCAAGGTGTCAATCTTCAGCCCCCTGAACCATTGTCGAAATAGGGTGGTCAGGTGGCTCACGACTGCAGAATAGCTCTCCGCGGCCCGCTTCTGCAAGGACCTGACCTTTTTGTGATATACCTCTGGCATGAGGTTATACCGTCTCTGCAATGCAGCTTTAATCGCCTCATAGTCCTAGTCACTCTCAGCTGGTAACTCTGCAAAGGCTTTGCGCGCTGGACCTTTTAGTCCAGCAGTGAGGTACCTGGCCCATTGCTCCTTGGGCAGCTGGTACTGTTGACAAGTCTTTTCAAAACCAAGGATGTGATTGCTTCTTTGATATGCGGTTGGGGTGCCGCTCCGGCTGTGTCTTCGCCCTGCCATGAGCAATTGCCCCTCCTGCCTGCTGGGTAAACCAAAAGGGTGATTTCTTTATTTCACACCTTTGATGACTTCAGAAAAAATTGTCACAGACCTGTTTAATTGCTTCCTTCCAGCAGGCTGGAAACGCAGCCATTGATTTCTTAGGCCAGCTGCGCCAAATGGCCTGGTATCTATAGATAGCCATAGATATAAATATGCCTATATAATGCATATCGCGGTAGCTATACTGATAGCTAGACACAGAGAGATGGGTATGTCTACCTGTGACACTCATAGTGGGACCTGTTTTTCTTAAACAAATAAACTTCGTAGTATCTCACTCACCCATGAAGAGTGTTGACCTCGCTCCAGGGGTGATCGCCTGCAGGGATTTGTTTATGGCACAACCCTTCAATAAAGCTTTTTTGTTGGATTACTGGAACTGAAGATGTACCCAAGGTTTTGTTTCAAGCGTGCTTCACTGAAACTCTTGGCTAAAACCACAATTCCCTTCTGGAGGATACATCTCAAGGCTACTTCTGCTGGGGACCAATTACTTTGCAGTCACACTGGCCAATACTGGATCTTCCAACCTTGTTACAGACTGACGTATACTTGAGTCCAGGTTGAATGCCATATTTATCTGAGTAAAAGCAAATTGAAGAAATATTGTAAGACCAAGGATATTGTTTTGGTTGGATACAGCGTCTTGGGATCACACAGAGATAAGGATTGGGTGGACCTGAGTACTCCTGTACTGCTAGAAGATCCAGTACTCAATGAAAACAATATTTTTCAGCTTTTATCAAGAGTCATGGGGTTTAATATACAGCCTTATCCAGATGCTGCCTTATTAGGCCTCAGAGTATTATCCCTGGCTAAATCGCTGAACAAACACATCAACAAATTGTTTTATGAACAAATGCAGCATCATGAACAACTGAAGTCAGGTGCTGCATCTTTTCTCATGTTTTCAATAAGATTAGTTATATTCAAACAATATGCTCACTGTCTGACCTTCTCCAAAAATTGAGCTTTTAACACAATCTGGTCAAAGTGGTTTCTATGCATTAACTGCACTGTCACTGACTAATCCCTATGGCTGAATGAAGGGAGACGGACACTTAACAACTGACATGTAAATCGTGAAAGATGGCTAACAGCTATACTATTATACCAACCTTTACTTCTGTCACGGAATGACCCAAGAGGCTCGGCAGCAAAGCCCAGGAATCTCAGCCAGGGACAGTTTCAATGGCGTTTGGGTTACTGTGGACTCTTCAGTGCCGTTGCACCGTAGGAACACCTTGATTCCTTTATTAGCTGTGGTTGATATTGCGTGATGTAATAAAAGTGTTCCCTGTATGTATAACCGTGTAAAGTATGTAAGACACCCATTGTATGATTTTGCCCGTCGCCATTGCCCATCCCCTCGTGGGTCTGGAGAGGACAAAGGGATTCCAGGCTCAAAATGGGGGCCGAGCTGGATCCGGTCGGAGTGGCCGAATCGAAAAGTGGCCGAATCGAAAAGTGGCCGAATCGAAAAAATGGCCGATTCGGAACGTCCGGTAACGAATCGGCACCACCCCGATGCGGGAACGACCAATCTGAATCGGGACCCAGGTCCCCAACTCAAGAAAGGGCCAATGAGACCCATGGGGGGCGGGCAGGGATTCCATTGCCTTGTCCTTGTATGATGTTGATAAATACATGTGGAGTGTTGCAGTAAAGTCAGTTCAACCTGTACATACAGCTTCGCCTGGTGTCTTCCTTGAGCCTTCACCACATGAGATTCCCCGCAGTCTCTTGTGCACCCCATTGCCCAGGTACCGATCCCGCGACCCCTGTGGCTGAGCCCCGCGCATCGACACATCGAACCGCCATATCCACTTTAACTCCGCATCCCCGAATCGGAGCAGCAGCGTTTCCTCCGCGCATCGGCCCATCGAACCGCTGTATCCACTTTAACTCCGCATCCCCGAATCGAAGCAGCGGCGCTTCCTCCGCGCATCGGCCCATCGAACCGCCATATCCACTTTAACTCCGCATCCCGAATCGGAGCTGCGGCGCTTCCTCCGCGCATCGACACATCGAAACGCTGCACATTCGAAACGTTTCCCTCCAGAGTGGCTAACCCAGCAGACGGTCCCATCACTCCCAAGGTCAGTGGATCAGCCGCTCAAGACGCCGAGTGCCGTGACACTCGGTAGTCGGGCTGGTCTCTCGCAGGGGTCCCTCCCTGTATCCCGCCAAACCTTCCCCAGGATCATTCCGGGCCGCTCGAGACGCCGAGTGCCATGCCACTCGGTAGTCGGGTCGGGCGGCGAGAGCACAAGGAGGGGCAGATAGGAGCACACCCGCAGGCGGACAACACCCATTCCGTCACAACTTCTTATTCTTAAGGAAGAGGATCGGGCAAATGCACGATTGTATCCTTCTAATGGCATGATACAGAGAGCAAATAGTTCTCTTAGATCCTGTTGCCATAAAGCATTATCCAATGAGATTTTGTACACATGATCTCATGTGGGTTTCATGTGACTCCAAAAGGAATTACCAGTGTTGGAACAAGCATTGATTCCAGTACGAAGTCTGCAGACTGGCTGGTCCTATTGCATATGACATGTAATTGAGCTGCTGTTAGTAGCATTAACATAACTGTTCACTCAAAATCTGTATCTTTGCGACTAACACAGTTTGACCTAGAAAAGGACCCATTGTTCTTTCAAATCATACAGGGGGCGCAGAGTTTTTTGTTGACTATCAACAATTTAGGAATGAAAAATTTCATATCATCTATTTCTGTAATATATATATATATAACAAAACCATGGAGAGAGCACTCCAGACAAACACATTCAAAAACCCGCAACAACAGCTCCATGCATGGGTGCATAATACCAGCTTTTACCACATGGTGAAAATTTCATAACTCTGAGCTTTGCTGAATAAAATGGTGGAAATTTGGTTCGCAATGAACGGCTGTGAATTGCTTAAGCCTGCCAACCGCGTCAATGTAATCCACCCTCTGGCAGGTCCTACTCTGCAAACCTAATGACTGCCCATCATGGGATAAACTCACTTACTGAGGAACAGGTCCCCTTCATGGAGCTCCCGCAGATCAAGGTTAAATAGAACCTGGAGGAGGAGTACCTGTGGCAGGGAGGGGTGCATACCCAGGAAATACATACAAAAAACATGGGGGGGGGTAGCACTCAGCCTTAACTAAGCGTTTCAGTGCGGGTGCGTCTCAGAATAAAATACAAAACAAAAACATGGAGAGAGCACTCCAGACAAACACATTCAAAAACCTGCAACAACAGCTCCATGCAAGGGTACATAATACCAGCTTTTACCACATGATGAAAATTTCATAACTCTTTTCACCATGTGGTAAATGCTGGTATTATGTACCCATGCAGGGACCTGTTGTTGCAGGTTGTTGCCCCCCCCTCTTGGCTCCTGAGTAGTGATGAGTCAAACACCCCCATGTTCGGTTCGCATTCGAACTCGGACAATTTCAAAAGTTTGAGTTTGAACATGAACCGAACTCCGTGCAAGTCAATCGGACTCAAAAGTTCGATTTTTAGAGTGCCCTCCAAGAGGGCATATATGCAAGATATTTGCCATAAAAGGTGTATGGGGGTCCGGGTAGTTCCCTGGGGGACAGGAAACAAGGACAGAAAGTAAAAAAAATAATAATTTTTTTAAAGAAACTGAGTTTTCCATGAAATAAAAGTTAAGAATAAAAACAAAAAATTCCTTCAAATATCGTTCCTAGGAGGTCCCCATAACCTGCCCGTGAAGTGGCGGATTTGTAGGGTGTATAGAAACCTTCAAAAACAAAAAAATGATGTTTCAATCTATTCATAAATAACTGCTTGGGGCGGCAGCCTGTATGTTAAAGAGACGTTTTAGGACACGCAGAACAAGTTTAGTGATTTTTTTTTTTGGGCTAAATTATGGTGAAACTTATGCAGGCTTTGGATGAAAGTAACAATAGGTGCTTTAAAATTGGGCCTTTAGTGTCGGCAACAATGCCGCCACACCGTAACCCCTCTGTGGTATTGTGGAAGAGTACAGGGGTGGACCCTGCGGTCAAATATTAAAATGAGATTAATCTGGTATAGGCGTCCAAATATTTTACCTTTTTGGTGGCAGCAAGTGCCTTCACACCGTAACCCCTCTGTGGTATTGTGGAAGAGTGCAGTGGTGGAGGTTTTGGCAATGCAGAAGAGATCCCCGATCTATTCAGTTACATCAACAGCTATAACAAAACCAGGTAAGCAATGTTTAGGCACTTGTACTGTGCTACTGTATACGGTGAGAATCGGTGCACACCAGTAGCAACAGGAAGCAAACAGAACAGGCAGGGAATACACAAAGTCTGCAACAGATCGGGTCCTCAGAACAAGCAGGGACAGTAACAAGTATACAAACTGATTCGGTAAGCTAGCGATGCGTAAATAAAGGCTTAGACACACTGAGGGTGTAGCGACGCACAGCGTTGCGACGAGAAGCAAACATTTTGCAGGCTTGACTTCCCTCCGCTCCGCCTCGCAGCGTGTCTACACTGCATTACGTTTGCTTCTCACCGCACTGGACAGGAATCCACTAACTAAATTAAAATGTACACACAAAACCGTTTTATTTTCACAAAGCACATGTTCTATAGGCAAAAAAAGTTTCTACTGAATAAAATACATCAAAAATTACTGTTTTAATAGGAATAGTATAAAAAAGGTGACCCCTGTACATATATATTATAGGGACACGGAGCGCTGTGTATAGAGTAGGGATGCATTGATACCACCAGTGCCGGCGCTAGTGTAAGGCGGCACAGGCCTTACTGTCCTGGCTTGCTGTCAGTGTGAGGGGCGGAAAAATTCTGTTTTTAAAATACCGGAAGCGGAGCTATGAATGATCTTCAGACATCAACCAGGGGCCTAGCCGCGCACTGTCAAACCGATGCAGTGTGCCTGCCTCAGTCCCACATTCTAAACATGAGCAGGCACAGTGCATAATTTGGCACCGCCCTCCTCACGTGACACGCATAGCCAGGAGGACAAAGCTTAGGGTGCAGCCCTGCAGCAGAGTAAGCCTGTGTGCTTCCACTGTAGTGTGAAGGAGAACTGGGCAGAGAGGCTGAGAGAAGATTATTTTTTTTAAAAGGTTTGAATAAAATGAGGGAGGGGACTGGGGGTGGGTGTAATGTTCTGCTGGGGGGTTTGAGTAAACTGATATTGGTACATTACTGCGAGGTTTATTGCTGTGGAGCTCTGTCATACGCTATATGAAAAGAATTTAAGGGGGGAGGGGGTGACAGTAATTAAGGTGGAGTGAATTGAATTAGAGGACGAGGACCCTGCTGCCAGTCTGCTTCTGGAGACCTGGTGTCAGACAGTGGACCACAGCAACAGAGTGAGAGTGGTAGGTAGCAGGATCACAGGGAAACACTGGGAGTGGCAGGCAGTTTGAAATATGTGGGTATATTGACACAGCAAGAGCAGCCCAGATTGCTAATTTGTGCAGTTCCTGGTGTCCCTCCAATGCCACATTGCCAAAGGAGGGGAACACATACTCTGTAGATTGGCCCTGTGGCACAGGAGGGGCACCAGGCACAGCATAGATTGGCAATGCGTGAGGACACCAAACACTCCCGATTGGCTTGGCATGGCACGGATTGGGTGGAGGGGGGTACCAAAACGCAACTTCGCCTGAGTAAACAAAAAATGCTTGCACCGGCCCTGGATACCACACACAGACATATACGTATATATCAACACGCAGACCTATATATACGTATATATCAACACGCAGATATATATATATATATCCACCCACAGACCTCAGATCATATATACACATACGCACATGGGGGGGTGGCATGTGGACAATCTCCACTAAATGCCCCCCCCCCCATTTGGCTGATACTTCCAGAAGAGATGTTGAACCCGAAAGAGCAGAGAATATATCATATTATTCTCTGCTCTATCGGGTTCAACATTTCTTCTGGAGGGATCAGCCAAATGGGGGGGGGGGGCAATTAGTTGCCAAAATCTCTGTGTAATACAAGTCTGGATATATATATTTATATATATTCTATTATATTATATTCCTGCCCTTACCTTCCCCTATAAATTTGCTAAAAATATACACACAAAAAATCAAACCACTGCCTGAGACCCCGCGCAGTCCACATGCCACCCCCCTCTACCTGGCTGAATGTATCTAATATATATAATTAAATACATTCAGCCAGGTAGAGAAAGAAAAAAAAAAGTTTTATTTTATGTTCCCGGGGACATTTAAAAATGTCCTTGAATTTTATTTTTTTTAGAAATGTGTCGCCTTACCTTAGCCTGGTGGTCAGTGGTGGCTCCCTGGATCCTGGTTGTGGGGCTGGGGGGTCTGCCGTGGCCGCAGGTGCAGTGGCTCCCTCCCTGCGCTGCCTGTCTCTGCCACATGCACCTGGGCGGCTAGCCCGCACAGTCGCAGCTCTGTCATCTGGCGGCCGCATGCTCCTCAATGCCCCTCAAGGGTATCCTTGGGAGGCCCCTGCAGGCTGCCCTCTACAGTGCCTGATTAGAGGGCCGTGTCTGCCTGATGTTTTAGTAACAAGAATGTTTTATCCCATAGGCTTCAATGTTAAAAATATTCCTGTTTTTTAATTCAATATCTAATAAACCGTTGCTTATAATATTCTGCAGTAAAGAGTCTCTTTATTTCTAGATTTTTTTTTTATTTTTTTTTTTTTTAAGCATTTTTTTTTTATACTTTTTTCAAAAATTAAATTTCCGAACACGCGGAAATGTTCGAAGTTCACAAACTGTCGCATGTTCGATGCAAACTCCGACCATATGGAACCAAACAGCTCAGCCCTACTCCTGAGGGGGGGCCACCGTAACACTAAGTCTGACCTGCCTCTTATAAGGTCAGGTGGCTCCCTCTGAGAGGGCAGTCTTGATTCTGGGTGCAGCAGGGAAGGAAGTTTAAATCCTGAAGCCAAAGGATAGTACATTTTATTTTTGTTTTGCTTACTGGTAAGCGGCTTAGCTGCCCACTAGTAGTTAGGAATACTGAAATAGACTGAGGGTATTTTATGGCTATTTGTACAAGGTTTGGATTCAAGGATCTGTATCTATATGGTATACACGCTGTCTATTACTCCAGTATGGCAGTGATCCATCATAGGAGATTGCAATATGGTAGAATCTCTTTTCAATACTAAATGAGGCATGGCTGCACCCTATTGCCTTCTATTTGCCTTCAGCAGCTGAGATCAGACAGCGCAGTTATGAAAAGGGTCTCAAACAGGAAGGCAAAAATATAAATATCTCTGTTTGCAGACCACATTACATTTACTCAGACTCATCCTGATAATTTTGATTATCGGGAAGAGTCACGATAAATGTACCTGTCTCGGGGCGTGTCCTGACCTGAGACTAAGATGACCGCATAAATGCTGAGCTCCTGAGTCCCCTCTGACGATAATCTGCTTTGTAAGGACATCACAGGTCATGGGTCGGGGTAAGCCGAAGCAGAACACCCCTAAGACACCAGCACGCCGACCGGCTTGAGCTCTGGGCCCCCTGGACACTTTTATCTTACCCGTACCGGCCGACGCCACTTCTCCCCCATGTAACAAAATGGCGGACGGACCCATAGCTCCGGATACCACAGAGGCCATACGCCGTCTCAAGCACCTGATATCGGCGCTCCCCACGAAAGCCGACCTTGCGGACCTTGTAGCTGACCTCCGAGAAGGCTTTGCCGGAGAAATTAGGGAAATCAGATCGAACGTGGAGGACTTGTCGTCCCGAATGGACCACCTCGAGGAACGAGCAAATCTGCCGTCCGAACACCCTCAGCCGGCGGCATTCGGTGAGTTGCAGCGCCGCGTCGATGATCTGGACAACAGAGGCCGGAGACATAATATACGCGTCCTTGGCATGGCGGAGACGGAGGGCCCGGAAGATTTGCGTACAACCTTGAGTGAGGCCTTCTGCATGGTACTGGACCATTCGCAAAGTGAACTGATCCCTATGGTTAGGGTACATCGGGCGCTGCGTCCGAAGCCGCCGCCAACTGCGCCGCCCCGTGATATTATCTGCTGCCTCCCGGATTATCCCCTCAAGGAGAAGATCATGGCTAAAGCGAGATTGTCCCGAACTTGGGCCTTCGGAGAGAGCAGCCTTGAATTTTACCAGGATTTGGCTCCATTTACACTCGCTGCGCGGAGATGCCTACAGCCTGTTACTCAGGCCCTTCGACAAGCTGATACCCCTTATAGATGGGGTTTCCCATTCGCCCTGACAGCACTGAAAGATGGAGTGAGATATGCTATATCGCATCCCGCGGATGTCCCCGCATTCATGGCCGCGATGGAACTTCCCGTATTGCACGTCAAGGACTGGGAGTCGGAGACTAGGGGAGGTGCTCCTTTTTGAACCTCCTGCAGCTCGCAGAAGACGACCACATGACCGAGGACGTCGTTCACGGGACAGGCCCCTGAGGCCGCCTGAGCCCCGGAAACGATTTGAATTGGCCGAGGATGCCCACATAAATACAGCTTTACGAGATTGAGCGCTCTACTAGCAGCTTCATCCTGATCACTCTGAGGCCCTGTAGGAGCTAACAATATCAGTCTGATTCTGTGACGACAAGCAACTTGCTATGCACAATTGGTATCGTATCTCGACTTTTGCACGGGACCTGCAGGGTTCCATATTTCTATAGAAGTGCCTACAACCTCGAGTGCCGCATTAGTGCTCTTAGAAGCCTTCACAATCTGGTTCCCTTTGAGCTGGGTACATCATGTACTAGAGATGTTGCGACGTGATTCGGTGTTGACGAACTTCAACTTAGTGCTGGGGGGCGACCCTGTATTGCAGAGATTTTATTAATTGGCCTCCGTAATGGTATCGCTCCCCTGTTTGCACGGACCCAATGTTGTGACATTGTTATACAGAGAGACCCTGCTGGGTAGAGCGGCGGCTCTGGTACAATCGAACCTATACAGTACGGGAATCGGATACCTGTTGGTTGGTTGGAATATTAGAACCCCCGGGGGGTGTTTGTGTGTGTTTTTTTTTTTTTTTTTTCCTTACCAGGAGATATTCCCTAGAAATTACGTACTTGTACAAATTTTTTCGCCCCTCACATCAGTTGGGCACTTTAGATATCGCATATTTTGAGTTGCTCTACCATTTCGTTTGCGTGCTTCTGAACGCTATAGACGTGGGAGATTGTTTGGTTTCTTTTTTCTTTTTTTTCTTTTTTAGGCCTTGTGCCGCTGCGCTTCGTTATCAGGAGCATGGAGCAGTGCAAGAGCTGCAGCTTTTTGTTCACCACTTTTTTGCCGTTCCCCCTTACTAGGTGATATAGGTCGCCAATGGTACTTGTACTAATTTTTGCTCCCCGCCCTGTGCGGGGAAACCTAGATATCTTGCCCTTCAGTATAATCGTTATCTTTACATTGTCTGCTACATAGTGTGTATGATAATGGGGATTACGAAATGACTTCTCCTGGGGGGAGGGGCTTTCTGGCATAATAATTTTTGTCGCCTCACCTTGGTGTAGGGCAAAATATGTCCCTTACATTCTGAACTCGCATTTTTCTTATGTTGTTTGCTAACTGCATACATGTGTTTGTTTCCTACATGTGTTAATATGGTGGCCGGGGGGGGGAGGTGGGTAGAGGGGAGGGTTCTGCTTTGGGTTCCTACGCTCCCTGATGCGGAGCTCAGGGATGCTGAAGAGGTGGGGGAGGGAGGGCTGGGATTTTGTTATGTTATGTTTTGTTTTTGACCATGATGTTAATGATGAGCTATTTTTCGGAGTCAGAGGGGACTCTTGTTGAGCTTGTTATTTTGTATTTACTTTTCACTCTATTTTACACGATTTAAGACTATATACTACTTGTAGTCCTCCATATATCTTATTCTCTGGTTTGGAGAGCTGTAGGAGCTAGGCTCCTTCGCCCTCGAGGACTTGACGCCAACTTTCTCCAGGGGAGCTAACAGGACACCAATTCTATTGGGTCCATCTAGGCCTTCCCCTGAGACGTAGTATTCCTCATACTTTCTTATCTTCTCTCTTCTTCTATAGTTTTTCTCTCCTCCTTTCCCCCTAGTTTCTCGTTCCAGACCTTGTCCTGCTATCTGTTTGTGAGTTTACTAGTCTGTACTGTTTGTTTCTGGAGGGGCCCTTCTGCCTTGCCCGGACATGGCCTTGCCTGCTGGCTTTTCGCCGAGGTCCTTACGATTTCTTACATAAAATACTAAGGGACTGAACATCCCTGAGAAACGCCGACGACTCTTTAGGGAGGCCCGGGCGCTTAGAGCCTCGGTGCTTTTCATACAAGAGACGCATTTCAAGCAGGGTTCAGCACCACAACTGACTCATGCGGACTACCCTACAGGTTACTTTAGTGACTTTCATGGGGGTAAGAGCAGAGGAGTAGCAATATTGTTTTCTAAAGAGATCCCTGTGACATTGGAAGAGGTCCTCACGGATTGTGAGGGTCGATACCTGTTTGTGAGGTGTTTAATTGCTGACACTCGATACACGCTTGCATCAATCTATCTACCAAACGTGAAACAACATCGCTCTCTGGCAGACATTCTGCGTCGTCTTCAGGGATTTGTGGCAGGCACGCTAGTAGTGGCGGGCGATTTCAATGTCGCCCTCGACCCTAGAGTAGACTCCTCTACGGGCCGCTCCTCTGTCCCTGCTTCCATATTGCGACATATGAAGCGTTCATTGGATAGCTTACAACTGGTGGATGTCTGGAGGACTTTCCATGCAGGAGAAAGGGATTATACGTACTATTCAACGGTCCACGCCTCATATTCGCGACTGGATTATATATATGTTCAGCAGAAAGATGTGCTCTTGACAGAGGACTCTGAGATTCTGGCTCAAACGTGGTCGGACCATTCTCCTCTACTAACTGTTCTGTCCTCTCCGCTATACCGTCCCTCGGAACGTCAATGGCGCATGAATACGTCTCTACTTAACGACTCTACTTTCGTAGCAGAAGTAGACGGCGCTTTAGCCGCGTATTTCACAGAGAATGAGACCCCTGAAGTATCCACGGCTACTATATGGGAAGCCCATAAGGCAGTGATCAGAGGGATTTGCATTAGTAGGGCTACGGCTCTTAAGAGAACTCGTACGGACACTATACAACGACTCTTATCTGCCATACGTGAACTTGAGCTGTCCCACCACACCACTGCATCGCCCTCCACATACGCGACCCTGACAGCTAAACGCAGAGAGCTGAATGACATACTGGATACAGATCTTCGCTTCGCGGCCTCCAAGTCGAAGTGTCATTTTGCTCTTTATGAGAATAAACCTGGCAGGCTGCTCGCCCGTATACTTGGGAAGCGACGAAATGCGACGTATATTGCTAAACTTAAACTTCCAGATGGCTCTGACTACTCGGCCGGACTTTATGCTGCAAGAATTTAAACGTTTCTATCAAGAATTGTATAACATGGATTCGGAACCGGGTTCGGAGCCCACCCAGGCAGAGATCGATGATTATCTTGCCGACAAAGTGGTCCGTTCTGTCTCGCCCTCGAGATCCTCCCTCCTGAATGATCCAATAGCTGAGCTGGAGATTCAATCTACACTGAAAGGCCTACAACATGGCAAAAGCCCGGGACCGGATGGTCTACCAGCAGAGTATTATAAGACCTTTTCTTCTGCCCTGATCCCTCGCCTGCAATCTCTGTTCTCCGCCGTCAGAGATGGAGAATTTTTTCACAACCACACGCTTGCAGCCACGATCTCGGTCATCTGTAAACCGGGGAAAGACGGGACTGATGTCAGAAATTATAGACCCATTTCTTTGCTGAATGCGGATGTCAAGATACTAGCCAAGATTTTGTCGGCTCGTCTCGCGCCTCTCCTCCCTTCTCTGGTGCATCCGGACCAGGTGGGGTTTGTTCCCGGGAGGGAGGCTCGAGATGCGACGACCCGGGTTTTGGGGGCGATGGGTCGCGCTCATGCTTCACAGACTGGTCTTCTTCTGCTATCTACGGATGCGGAGAAGGCCTTTGACAGGGTACGGTGGAGCTTTATGATCTCTGTCCTGCGCCAAATTGGGATGCGGGGACGCTTTCTACAATGGCTCTCAGCACTTTATCATTTCCAACGGCTCGGGTTCGAGTGAACGGAGCACTTTCGGGGTACATTGCCATCCATAATGGTACTCGCCAGGGATGCCCCTTATCACCTCTATTATTTGCCTTGAGCCTTGAACCATTATTGGAGGCGATACGGCGTAATGACAACATTTCTGGGATATCGGGACATACTTCTTACCACAAAGTGTCTGCTTATGCAGACGACCTACTTTTCATGGTCTCTAGACCAAAGGTTTCTCTCCCTGAGATTACACGCACTCTGATGGCCTATGGTGAGGTAGCCGGATACAAGATTAATCAGGAGAAATCCGAATTTCTTAATGTGTCCTTGGCTTCTTCCACTGTCCGCCTTGTACGTAGGGATTACCCATTCCGTTTTTGTGCTCACTGCATGCTCTACCTGGGGGTGTGGTTGGCCTCTACTGAGCGGCGAATTTATGAGGCTAACTTTCTGAATATACTTGTCACTTTTCGGAAAGATCTCTCCGACTGGACCACTCGCATGATTTCATGGTTGGGCAGGATCGCTGCTCTGAAAATGAATCTCCTGCCACGACTTCTTCAGTACATTACCGATATCTATCCCCCTAACCTTTTTTTCAGCACTACGGACAATACTTCTGCGATTTATCTGGCCGACAGGCCGCCCGCGTGTCAGTTTTGCTGTCTTATGTAGACAGAAGCACAGGGGGGGTCTTGCTCTCCTGGACCCCAGGAAATACTACTATGCATGTCATTTGTCCCGCGTGATAGATTGGTCCACGCCCAGCACAAATAAACGTTGGTTGGATATTGAAGAATCCCTTGCACAACACCCATTGTGAGTGATCCCATGGCTCCCTCCCACTCGGAATCCCCCAAGGACAGATCCAGATCCGGTATCGGCGACTCTACGTCTCTGGCATAAAAATAAATTGTCATTTGGCCTTACGACAGCCATCTCGCCCCTTCTGCCCTTGGATCATAATCCGAATCTCACGGGGGGAATCCTACCGTCCTTGCGGAGGAGGTTAACTGACGGGAATAGACTGAGAGTGATGCATGTTCCCGCAGATGGTAATCTGGACTCCCTGCCACTCAATGTGCAGATGGGCCCTCCCAACTTTCTGGAACGCTTCAATTTTTACCAACTTACAACGTACTTGCGCTCCCTCGACAATGGCTACAGTCTGAGTAGGTCGCCCCTTCCGTTTGAGGCTTATTGCTTAGATGGTCGTTCCTTGAAGCATGGGATAGCGATACTTTACAACCTATTACAGTCGACTGACACTTCTATCCCTTCCTATGTACTATGATGGGATAGGGAACTATCCCTCGAGATCTCAGACGATAAATGGAACCAAACCTTCACTCTTATGCATAGAGGCTGCGGTGCGACGTGTATCCAGGAAAATGCATATAAGATTGTGACATTTTGGTATAGAACACCTCAGTTTTTACATACCTTATTTCCCGCGACCTCGCCGGTATGTTGGAGATGCGAAGCGACTAATGGAACTTATATGCACATCTGGTGGTCCTGTCCCGATCTGCAACGGTTCTGGAGTCAGATTCAAGACGCGATCGGCCAGGTAACGGAAGTGACTTTACCTCTCACGCCAGAATGTTTTCTGCTTCTACACATCCCCTTGCCTCTCAAGTCTCTTAAGCGCTCGGTCTTGCTATCGATGCTCCTTTCTGCTCGAACTTTGATACCTGTCCTTTGGAGGACCACTAGGACACCTTCCATACAGGAATGGGTCGGGAAAGTGGAAGCCCTTCGATCTATAGACCGACTGGACGCGGAGACTCGGGGATTACTGCCAGACTTTGGTAGAAAATGGTTCTACTGGGAGAGATACACTGCGTCACTGAGACTGGATTCAACTGGGGTATAGATGGACTAGGGTTGAAACCCGGAAACTGAGATGATGACTGACTTGACGGGGATGACCCATACCGGTCTGAGCGGAGATGAGATCGTGGCGGACGGGGGCGGTGGGTCCCGGTGTCCAGGCGAGGTGGGATGGCCTCCTCTACTTAGTGTGTAAGTCTGGCTAAATGTGTGTCGACCTCAGTGTTTCTCCCCCTCTCCTCTTTTCCTTTCCAGGTCTCCTTTCCCTTACCTTCTCTTCACCACCACTACCAATACTCCCTCTCATTCGATCTTTCTTCTACCTCTTATCTCTCACTTCTCTCTATCCTCTAGCCCTACAGTCCTGAAACCGAAGTTGCTGACAACCTCTCTGGTGCCGAAGTTTGCACGCCTTGGAGGTTTTTAATAAAGGGAGATCATTGACGTTTTGAATACTCTTGAGCCGTTGAGTTGATTACTTATACACCACCATGAAACTCTGGTCCTCCCTTCTCTTTCTTCGATCGTATGTCAGGATCTATGGGACTCTGTTTTTTATGTAATTCTTTACTTCTATTTTGTATATTTGTCTTTGTTTTATGTATATCTGTATTTCTGTTCTTATTCCTACAATAAACTTTGAATTATAAGAAAAAAATGTACCTGTCTCAGCCCTAATGTGGATTGTTCAAAATTTCTCAGCAATTCCTGGCTACAAATGAAACAAAACTCCATGTGAAGCCCTGCTAATCTCTGTGCAGGCATAGTTTAACTCTCATTAAAATACAATTGTGACCCCCGCCATTATGGTGGCCCATTCAATTTTTAAAGCATAAACTGATTCTTTGGGAGAGGGATAACCAATAAATATGTACTTCATCAGTCCTCCATGCTTACTCTGTTAACCACCCTTATTGTCTCAGACCCTCGTCTCCTACTGATAGGACAAATAAAGCCTATTGGTCACATAAAAAGATAGATTTGCTGGACAGAGCATCCATGCTTTCCTTTAACAAACTAGTTGACTTAATGGAGACACAGAAATGCTCAGGTCTATAGTCTATGAACCTACAAACAAGGTTTCCAAAAGGTGTGCGTGGATTTCTAAGCAATACTAAATAAACTACATCCCCATGTTTAGCAGATTTTAAGTGCTCATTAACACTAGATCTCTCATGTGTCTACTTGTAAAAAAAAAAAACATATCTATATCCATTATGGGGTGGTATGTGCCTGCAGCATGTCTAGTCATGATTTTCCCAAGCACCTTTGACATGTGATGATGGCTCTCTATATCGTGTCTTCTATTCTTGCCCTCTTGTACACTGGCACTGAAAATAATATATTTCAGCTCTTATCAAGAGTCATGGGGTTTACTCTATAGCCTTATCCAGATGCTGCCTTATTAGGCCTCAGAGTATTCTCCCTGGCTAAATCGCTGAACAAACACATCAACAAATTGTTTTATCAACAAAATGCAGCATCATGAACAACTGAAGTCAGGTGTTGCATCTTTTCTCAGGTATTGAATAAGATTAGTTATATTCAAACAATACGCTCACTGTCTGACCTTCTCCAAAAAATTCTGAAGCTTTTAACACCATCTGGTCAAAGTGGTTTCTATGCACTAATTGCACTGTCACTGACTTTTCCCTATGGCAGAAGGGAGACGATCAGACACTTGGCTATCTGTCACGGTTCACGCCGCCGGCGCAAGAGGAGGGGCAGAACTGGCAATGCTTTGCCATAATCGGCAACATTCCCCATGGCTTAGGCCTCTGCTGTTGGCAGTGACCAGGTGCTCCTCGCTACCTCCAGAAACATTCTCCATATAAGCTGGACACACCCCTTCCTCCAGTGCTGGTTCATTGTATTCATTGCCATTCACCTGCCTGAAGCCTACCAGTTTTGTCTCCTGTGTATCAGACCCCAGCGGTTCCAGACCTTCCACAGACCACAGACCATGCTCCTGGAAACTCCTGTGGTGCCAGATCTCCTGCGGTGCCAAGACCCCCCCAGCGGTGCCAAGTCTATACCCTTGCCTTACCACGGTACCAAGTCTCCTGCGGTGCCAAGACCCCAGCCGTGCCAAGTCTCCTGCATTGCCAATACCCCAGCTGTGCCAAGAGACCTACCTTCCTGTCCCATCTGTCTCGTGTTTTGTGTGTTTCCCTCTTGTATCAGTGTCCAGTATTTCCACTGCTCTCTGTATTAAGTATTCAGCCCACAGCATCAGCCAGTTCTGTTTCCTGCATTGTCCCTTGTTATTTCTGCAGTCTGTATATTCCTACAATAAACCCCCTGTTTATGCACCATATCTTGGCGTCCTCGTCTATATCACTGCATCCTGGGCTCGTACTCTCGCCACCCTGTGACACTATCTTTAATGATTTACATGTCAGTTGTTAACAGCTATACTATTATACCAACCTTTACTTCTTATTCCGTAAGGAAGAGGATCGTGCAAATGTACAATTGTATCATGCCATTAGAAAAAGGATAAAGAGAGCAAATAGTTCTGAGATCCTTTTGCCATAAAGCATTATCCAATGAGATTGTGTACACATGACAGGGGCTGACTGGCAACTTTTGGCCCAGGGGGCAAGTACAACCCAGAGGCCCATAGTGCAGCAACTCGGGCCCTTTTTTTTAAAGCGCATCCACAGCAATAAAACTCACGCTCATACACACCGCACATTACTGTATCACGGAGCTCCACCACAGCTTTTTTTTTTTACACCCACACACACATTTTTTCACCCTCCAGGCTCCTCACTTTATTCCTCCCCCAAGCAGCAACCCGCCCTTACTTTATTCTCTCCATCACAGCAGCCAGGCCCCCCTCACTTGATTCTCTCCATCACAGCAGCCAGCCCCCCTCACTTGATTCTCTCCATCACAGCAGCCAGGCCCCCCTCACTTGATTCTCTCCATCACAGCAGCTAGCCCCCCTCACTTGATTCTCCCATCACAGCAGCCAGCACCCCCTCACTTGATTCTATTATCACTCACCATCCACTTCAAAATTATTCTTCTTTTCTGGGTCTGGGATGGCCTGGGCCTCTGTCATCTGTGTCTGCTCTGGTTGAGGGCTGGCTGAGTGGCTGGCTGGCCCCACAGGACCGGTGTCTGACCTGACTGAGGCAACGCCCTCCTCTTCTGCGTGCACAATGGGACTGAGCATCATGTGGATGAAGGAGGGCGTGCCACTGCAGCTCCCAGCTCATGGTCTGAAAGTGTGAGGCACGCGGCAGCCTGTCAGACAGTCTTTGAAGCTGGGAGCAGCTGTAGAGTCAAAGGGAGCATTGCGGCGGCCCGGGGGACATCTCCCCCCCCCCCGCCCAGTCCACCCCTGACACATGATCTCATGTGGGTCTCTTTTGACTCTATAAGGAAAAACCATTGTTGGAACAAGCATTGATTCCAGTACTACGTTTGCAGACTGGTGGTCCTATTGCATATGACGTGTAATTGAGGTGCTGTTAGTAGCATTAACATAACTGTTCACTCCAAATCTATATCTTTGTGACTAACACAGTTTGACCTGGAAAAGGACCCGTTGTTCTTTCAAATCATACAGGGGGCGAAAAAAAAAAAGCTTTTTTGTTGACTATCAACAACAATTTAGGAATGAAAGTTTTCATATCATTTATTTTTGTAGTTATACATTTATACTGTATATCGTGAAAGTGTGATTAGAGGCAGGGTAATAAACCACAGGTTTACTAGCAGGTGATGGAAAAATCCCTTTCCCCCCCTATAGGGTTAATTATCAGCTGATGCCTGATTAAGTCTGCCTTGCCTCTTACAAGATCAGGTGGTTCCCTCTGAGAGGGCAGTCTTGGTGCTGGGCGCAGCAGGGAAGGAAGCTAAATCCTGAAGCCAAAGGTAAGCGGCTTAGCTGCCCAATATTATAGTAATACTGAACGTTTAGTAAGGCTCGGCTCTGCATAAGGAGTGGCGTTTGATTTTATATTTGTTTTATTATCTTGTTTATGGTGTACCCTGCATGTACAGTGACTGGCTAATAAAGAAAAGCCTGAATCACTGAACCGTGTGTCCTGTGGCTGTATCACAATATATTTAATCTATGTGAGCCAAAACGTTGGTCATTTTTGATGTAGCCCAAATAAAAATGTGGTGTTTTATTCAAGACCCTGATTGCACCCATAATGCTATTTTGATCATTTTTATTGGATTTAAGAACCAGGGCTTTAACGCCCTACATGTTTTTTTTTTTATAACAAGTAATCAAAATATGAGAAGAAACAATTTACTAATATTGTCAAGTAAACTGATTTTTTTTTTAAGAAAAACAATGGAAGCGAATAAGAATTCTGACATATAGAAGCTGTACTGCCAAAAAGATTGGAGAAAAATCATTAAAACAATGTTTTCAGTGCTAGAATTCATGGAAAAATGGAAGAACAGTACTCCGTTTCTGCAAGGTTACATAAAATGTTTCTCAGAACAGAAAGTACCTGTCAAGACAAGTAAAATAATGCATTACAAATTTGGTGGCCTTGCAAAGGGGAATTAAAACAGACTTTCATTGAAATGTCAAAAAATATTAGAATTAGTAGTTCATACATTCCGAGCTAAAAATGTAAGGGGTCACACGTTCTGAGTATTGGCTATTACATACTAACTTAGTATTGATTTCAGGAAATCAACAAATAATATTGATTGGCATTTTTCTTGCACTTGAGATCTGTACTGCATAGTTAGACCATGGAAAAATTACCTAAAGCTATTTCAGTCAAATATATTGGAAAAACGTGGATGAAGAAATATCTATAGCAAAAATGAATGCAAATGTAACAACTATACTTAAAAGTGCTAATACTGGATTATGTTTTATATGGAGGGATTTGGATGGATGTTCAAACCTAGGTAGGAGTCCTAGCAAAAGATAAGACAAATCAAAATATATATAATATAAATTTTATTTTTTAATGTTTAAAACCGTGGTTTCCACATTGCTTTCATGTTATAGACATTAAAATGTGGTAAAGGAAAAGAACTGAAAAACCACACTCAACACACATAAAAACATACATATACACAAAATAGGACACAGAGATACATATTTTAAAATGTTTAACAAAATAATCCTATTCCAACACGCCCAACAAGCTCCGCTTTTACGGCTGCCTATTGTATGTTTTCACTTCGTATACTTTGTGCAGGGAATGAAAATGTTGAGGAAAGTCATAAAATAACAAGCGATTTCAAGGTTGTTCATTATTCTGGTCCCTCAAGGAAGATGATAGCACATTCCTTTGTCTATTCTCACTGCAAAGTAAAGGACATGAAAAACAAATACAGGGTTATTCAAAGAGATCCGAATTGCTTGAGAAAGGTAACTGAACGCTGAAAATCAGCGTTCGGTTACCTTTCTTTGCCATTCGGCTATCCAGAGAGCAGGCAATTCACCAAATCCTGGCGAATTGCCTGAACATACGGTGGCTGTTCGAGGGCAGTGAAATCCCCATGAAAAAGCACTGCTTCGGCAATTCAGAGAACACAAACCAGCAGTGAAAGGTTCCCGAAATGCCCTGCCATTCGGTGGTTTAATTCGGCAAGTTTATTCAGGAGAATCCCATAGGCTTCAATGTTAAAAATATTCCCGTTTTAATTCAATATCTAACAAACCGTTCATTATAAAATTCTGCAGTAAAGAGTCTCTTTATTTATAGATTTTTTAGGATATTTTAAGCATTTTTCTTTTTTTTTTAAAAGTCATATTTTTTTTTTTTAAGTTTACTTATTTTTTCTGTAACAGCCCTCTTTATTATCATTCCCTGGACCTCATATGTAAATTTCAGACATTTTCGCTCAGTAGTTTCTTTGCAAACAGCGTTTCACTTTTCAAACATTCATGCAAACTGTTTTCCTAATTTATTCACTTCACTCTGTCTGCGGTCTCGGCTTTCTCGGCTTTTTCTGGCAGCTTCGCTGCGTGTGATCGGCTCCTGCTCGGGTTTTTCCGTGGTTTTTGGCAGGTTAATCCAGATGTTTTTGAGGGTTTTCGGCGTGCATTCACCGGGTTTTGCGGTTCGTTTTCGTCGGGTTTGCGGCAGCTTTTCCCTGCAATTCGGGGACCCTGTGGTGTTTGCTGAATACACCGCAAGGTCACCGAAATGGGATCAGCAAAAGGAACCGAATTGAAGAGAACGAAAAGTCACCGAACGTGCGGTGACTTTTCGAATCTCTTTGAATTACCCTGATAGTCCTCCAGTATCCTTTCAGTGGAACAGCACTGCTCTCCATAGACTCCTATGTGCTCCAATGGAGTATTCCAGGTCAGCATGCTGTGCTGCCACCAATATCCTTCATCAGCTCCCCAAAATTATGAGCTTAGTTGCTAATGTGGGTGGGTCAAAAAGGAGCTGCTAGGACTTAACGGCTCAAGATATTTTCTTTTCTCAGCATCTCCTTATAACCAGCTCGCCTGGAATAGAGGTCCTAGTAATAGCTGATTATGTGGATGGTAATTACATCTAGAATTTGTTAAAATGCTGGTAACTACAGGTGCTAATAAAGAAACAGAGCTGCAGGTTTTCAATTGTCCCAACTATGTGTATAACACTGCAAACATATGTAAGAAAATACAGCGAAAAGTGCACAAAATCGGTCTATACTTATCAGATGCAATAACATTTATTCTCATCTGCAAAATAACACTATTACAACATAGAGCAATGTACCTGCTGTAACCACAACAACAATGTATCCAAAACTGTGTTCATTTTAGCAATTCACAACTCACAAGTACAGAGTAGCCAAAGCACTACTCAAGCTAGTATGCCCCCGGTTGGATCAAAATCAGTATAGGTTTATCGCACAGATATTCAGGCTCCAAGTATATATGATGACTATAGTGTATTAATTCCAAAATATAAACCTAAGAATACTTTATTTAAAATTAATGATGTAACAGATCTCAGTACTCCGGCAGGGTCGCATTTGTCAATGCCGCTTCCTTGCAGGACACCCCCCCCCCCCACCGTGCTCTCCACCGACAGACTCTCATGCCTTTCTCCAGTCTCCAGATGAAGCTCAAAGATCAGGACACATAAAGAGCCCGCTAGCATCCCCCAGAAATAAGACGAGGCTGTAGATCTGGGGGTCTTTCAGGGTCAGAATGGAGCTCTTAATTGGGGACAAGCACACATACGGTCAAATATGTGGGTCATTTACATACACAAAACCTCCCCTAGGAAATGTTTTAAGGGATTCTCATGGTTCTGTTCCTTTTGCTTCTTGGAATGCGAAACATAATTAGAATAGGTGCAGACAGTGAAATACACATTGCATAACATTTCTAAATGAGGCAGGGCAATGGCATTCATGATTGACAAACAGATTACAGTTTAAAACAACAGATAACAGTGCAATGTTTGCCTGAGAAAGAAGATTAACAACTCCTCAAATATAGTAGATAAACAGATACGCATGGAACATACAATAGACAGATTACACATACAACCATTACCCCAAGTTAAAATAATGCACGTCACAAATTATATTTAAAAAGTTAAACAAAACATAAAAGTATATAAACAGATGATATAACATGGCAAGTACTGCATTGCAATGTCCAACAGCATGTAAAGAAGGAAAAGTCCCTCAACCTTGAGGAAAACGTATTAAATCAATAATTCCATGGAATCGTTAGAAAGAAGCAGATTACCGTTTGAGAAACAGTAAGGTTGAAAATACCATCTCGCTTTCTTGTAGTGTGCTGAAAGCTCGTTATGTCAGGGCATTATTCAGCCGATTTTTAAACAGTTTTAGCACCGTGGGTGTTATGCCCACTGGGATAAAACTTTGCGGGCACCTTCTGCAGCCCAAAAGCAAACAAAATTTATTTGCAGCAAATGAATTTCAATTGCTTTTCTCCTTCAGAGCTGCAGATCGGGATAACTCGATATTGGGACCTGATGGGGCATTTGCAGTCCCTAGGTATCTCGATCTTGGTAGTGAAAGGGTTAATTGTGAAGAGATGTTTAACACAAAAAAGGTATTTAAACCGATCATGGAGTAATATGTTTCTTAGCACTAAAGTAAATCTAAAAGAACCATATTGAAACTAATGTGGCATAATAAAGAATTTTTTGTAAAGAAATGTGAAAAAAAGAATTGCAAAAAATGTACAAGATGTAGGAGTTAACTGCATCATACCGAAAATCCAAAGATGCTAATAAATCCCTGAAAAGCTCCATTATACTGTCTAAATTAGAGAATGAAAATACTTTTTGCCAAAAAAAAAACGAGGTAACCCAAAATTTAAAACACAAAATAATTTTTTTAACATATGTAAATGCATAGAAATTTTAGAATGATAATGTTGGAAATTTATAATGGGCCATATTACATATATAACACGTTAGCGCTCAGCTGTGTGAGCGTTAATGTTAGCTTTGGTAGCCCTAGCGCGGGCAGACACCTTATTTCATTTCGAACCCTGACGGGTTAAAAAGCCCACTAGCGATTCAAATCTTACACTTGTCAGCGCGAGCTTACTGTACTTTGCGCTCCCCGTGTTAAGCATAGGGAGAGCAAAGTGTTAATTAGCGTTAGGATAAAAAATTCCTAACGCTAATTACCGTCCTGCTGTCGTTAACTCAAAAGTTAACCACAGATAGGAGCTGGTGCTAATTGATTTCACTTCTGCAGAATCAGTCGGCACCAGCTGAGACCCCCCCAAAAAAATCGCATACTTACCTCTCATCCTGCCGCGACAACGCGGCTTGATTTGCTTCTTCTTGCCGCTGGGCAGAGGGAGACGGGGGAAAAAAAGTCCCCAGTCTCCCTCTGGGAATCACTCTGCCAACCGGCCAGATCTCGCAAGACGAGATCCTGCAGGTCATGTGACTGGCAGTGGAAGCCCTCAATTGAGTCCTATGAACTCCATGGAGGGGATGCTCGAAGCGGGGCTTAGCGCTGCCTTGAGCATCCCGAAGCTTAGCACCGTGTTACGGTGCAGGCTGCTAGATTAGCGCCTGTACTGTAATATCATGCTAAAATGGGGAACGCTAAGGAGAAACCTGTAGGTGCAGGTTATCCTCCTTAGCGTCCCCGTTTTAGCACGATGCTTGTAATATGGCCCATTGATGGCTGATAAAGAGAAAGAAAAGCAGAAGTTGTAAATTACTTTTTTTCCTTGGTATATAGCAAAAAAGAGCCAATATTAGCTGAATGGCAAATGAACACTACAATAGCTTTTCAGCAAAAAAAATGTTGCTGGCTGACACCCAACAAAGTGCTGAAACAATTCATTAAAATTAATGTAGAAAAAGCCCCAGGGCCAGACTGGATTCACATTGGGGTACTTAAGGAATTTTGTCATGTAACAGGCAAACCACTTGTTTTTAATATTCAAAGGTTCTTAGCAGTCGGGCAGTGTACCAAGAGATTTGCATAAAGCAGATGTGGTTAACATACTTAAAAACATTCCAAGATAAACCTGGCAACTACAGGCCATAAAATCTAACATGTGTGGTTTGGAAATTATTTGATATTGTCAGGTGCTGGCCTCCATTACCTCCTTGAACAGCTCTCACCACTCCCCGTGGCCTACGTGCAGCCTCGCTCATTTTGATCATGGCCAACAGAGAGTTTCTCTCTAGTTTGACTTTTGAGGGTTTTCATCCGGCTGGAAGAGACAGCAGCTGCACATTGTGCTTGTGGATAGTACTCCTGTGCCTGCAACATAGGGTGGTATGGTTGGCAGGAAGTTGGACACTGAATTATTTACAACTTTTTTTTGAGAAAGTATTTAACCAGAAAGGATACATTGAGATTTCTCTCAATTTCAAGTTTGTCCTGGGTGGCGAGTATGTATTATTAAGTGTCTTGCCCAAGGACACAATTGGTGGTGATAATGAATTTGGGGTGACCACAGATGGAAGACAGAGATGAAATGCCCTGGGTGCCTTTACTGAAACATCTCACTCTGTAGTATGGATGCACAGATATTCGATGGTCCCATTGCTCCGGTGTTCAAGTTTTGTTCCTTTCGTCATCTCCTGGTTTGATCCAGCTTTCCTACCAACCTTGTTGATTTCTGCCTCCTCCAAACTCAGCTTATTTACATTTCTTGGATGCACGAAACTGCTATTTATCGCTCCGGTGCTGCAACCTGAGCTCCTTTGGCTGCAATTCATGTGCCAGAGAGTTTATTAAAAGCTCGCCTTCAAAAATACCTCTTGAACAATCATTTCATCATTGGGAGTCACCTGGTTTTGGACCAACTCAAAGAGCTCTCTGTCTATTAACAGGACTTTGCAAAGGACACAAGGTGATCTCCACAGACTGAAGGAATGGAAATTTTGTCAACTGCAAAGGATCGCTTTTTTCTACAGTAAAAACGGAAAAAATATGGAATTCTCATCCTAAAGATTTTATTTTATCCAAGTCAATGAATACCTTTGAAAAGGACTGGATGATTTCTGACAAAGCATTATATAAATGAATATAAGAATTAAAATATGATGCATTGCTTATTGATCCAAGAATAAGTCTGATTGCCATTTTGGAATCACAAAGGATTTTTTTATTGGAAAACCCACCTAAAGTGTTTTTTTGGTCTAATTTGGATCAACAGCAGCCACAGGGGATTTGTGGAAGGTTGAACTTGAACACTGGTATTTTTCCAACTATATTACTACTATGTTACTACACTCTATGCACCCTATTCCATTTGGACCAGTAATCTTTGATTGCTAGCTCTCTGAAATACCACTCCCAGTAGCCCACTAGCATGAGCGTGTTACTGCTGGTATTCCTTTTAGAAGCATCAGGAAGTTTATACCAAGTGCTATGACAACCACCACTTGCAGTATACACACCGGAGTCCATAGGACTCCATTGAGCAAAACCATGTGAACTGCATGAGATTCCTTGGTGCCCTTCTTTTAAGAGATATCTGACGTTTGTCCTTCCTATAACATCTCTCTCAGCTCTTGCAAAATCCCTTTACGCAAGGATCACTTGGGTAATATCCTTTTACCTTTTTTGCATATGCAGCTATGATAACAAATGACTTGTAGTCGCTTATTATTCAACCACTAGTGCAACATTTTTTTTTGAGAAAGGATTTTACCAGGAAGGATACATTGAGATTTCTCTCATTTTCAAGTATGTCCTTAGGCATAAGGCTATCCTAAACAAAAGATAAATCCAGGTAAAGTATCCATGTAATTGGGCAGACTAGATGGGCTGAATGGCTCTTATCTGCTGACATTTTCTATGTTTCTAAGTCCTGGGTGTCGAGTATGTACCGTTAGGTGTCTTATTATTATTATTATTATTATTCTTTATTTATAAAGCGCCAGCATATTCCGCAGCGCTGTACAATAAACACAGTATAGACAGGGTTACAATACATTGAACAACATTTGACAAACAGTACAGGAGGAGATGAGGGCCCTATTCCCGTAGGAGCTCACAATCTAGGAGGGTTGGGGTTGGAAACAGGAGGAGAGGACTGTAAGGTGAGAGTGATTGATGGTTGTGTCAGTGAGTTGGGTGGTAGGCTTCCCTAAATAGGAATGTTTTAAGGGAGCGTTTGAAGGAAGAGAAGTTAGGGGAAAGTCTGACAGTACGAGGGAGAGCGTTCCAGAGAGTGGGGGCTGCGCGTGAGAAATCATGCAGTCTATCATGGGAAGAGGTGATGCGGGGAGAAGCTAGGCGCAGGTCACTGTTTGACCTTAGGGAGCGGGCTGGGGTGTATTTGGTGATTAGTGAGGACAGGTAGTGGGGCGCTGAGTTTGTGAGGGTTTTGTAAGTAAGGATAAGGATTTTGAACTTAATTTTGCAGTGGATGGGGAGCCAGTGAAGGGACTCGCAGAGGGGAGCGGCAGAGACAGAGCGGCGGGTGAGGTGAATTAGCCTGGCGGAGGCGTTCAGGATGGATTGTAGAGGGGAGAGGCGGGACAGAGGGAGGCCAGATAAGAGATTATTGCAATAGTCGAGTCGGCAGATTACCAGGGCGTGTATGAGTTGTTTTGTGGTGACAGCGGTAAGAAATGGCCGAATTCTGGAAATATTACGCAGTTGGTATCGGCAGGAGGAGGAAAGAGACTGGATGTGGGGGATGAAGGAAAGAGCAGAGTCAAGTGTAACTCCAAGACAGCGAACTTGGTTTGATGGGGAGATGGTGATACCCTCCACCGTGATAGAGAAGTCAGAAGGTGGGAAGGCATTGGAGGGAGGAATAAGTAGGAGCTCAGTCTTTGACATGTTGATCTTTAGGTGGTGGGAGGCCATCCAGGAGGAGATGCCAGATAAACAGTCACTGACTTTTGAAAGGACAGGGGGAGAGAGATCAGGGATAGAGATGTAGATCTGAGTGTCATCAGCATAGAGGTGGTAATTAAAGCCAAAGCTGTTGATGATTTTGCCCAGGGAGGAGGTGTAGATGGAAAAGAGCAGAGGACCAAGGACAGAGCCTTGAGATACACCAACAGATAGAGGCAATGAAGAGGAGGAGTTACCAGCAAAGGACACACAGAAGGACCTGTTAGATAAATAGGAGTCAACCTGTCACGGATCCCTCTGATTACCAAAAGTGTGGTCCCTTTACGCAGACCGCTCTCTACCCTTCCGATCCTTGAATGGTCGGCAAAACTTGAAAGACAATTAACCAGACAATAGATAAACATGGGTAACACCAGACAGAGGTATGGAATAGAGTATTGTCACGAATCCTTCTGACTACCAAGATATTGATCTCTTTATGTAGCTCACTTTCTACTCTTCCGATCCTTGAATGGTCGGCAAAGCTATATAGACAATTAAGCAGGTAACAGATAAAGAAAGGGAAACACCAGACAGGGGTACAGAACAGATCACAAGTCCTCCCTAGGACTTTAGTAATAGCAAGGGTAATCTGATGTGTGCTTAGGGTGCCACATAGACTGACCTCGGTACCAACGTTAAGGGCAGAACCTAGAGCAGAGTAAATGCCAATACCAGGGGTTATACACAGAAGGGTTCGTTTGCCAATGCCAAGGGTCATACACAGGAGGGTTCGTTTGCCAATGCCAGGGTTATACACAGGAGGGTTCGTTTGCCAATGCCAAGGGTCATACACAGGAGGGTTCGTTTGCCAATGCCAAGGGTCATACACAGGAGGGTCGTTTGCCAATGCCAAGGGTTATACACAGGAGGGTTCGTTTGCCAATGCCAAGGGTTATACACAGGAGGTTCATTTGCCAATGCCAAGGTTATACACAGGAGGGTTCGTTTGCCAAAGCCAAGAGTCATACACAGGTAACAGCCAATATTCACAGAGCTCTGCGGGAGGTGAATACCACGTCAGGGCACCGGTATAATGGTGAGACTGGGTTTTAAACCCGCGGGTCCGCGTCATAACGCCAGGCCCGCCCCTCGGCGTCCCCGTGAGCGCAGGAGCGTTTACATTCGGCGCCTGGCCAGCGAGAGCGAGGAAGCTGCTGCCAGGCGCCCCATCCCCTGACCCACCGTGACACAACCCAAGCAAGTGCAGTGTCCCGAGACCCAGAGAGTTGAGGGTCTGTAGAAGGAGGGGGTGGTCAACAGTGTCAAAAGCAGCCGAGAGGTCAAGCAGGATGAGAATAGAATAGTGGCCGTGTTTTTTAGCAGTTAGGAGGTCGTTGGTGACTTTGAGGGCAGTTTCAGTTGAGTGTAGGCAACGGAAGCCAGATTGCAGGGGGTCAAGTAGGGAATTGTAGGACAGGAAGAGGGAGAGGCGGTTGAAGACTAGTTTTTCTAAGAGCTTTGATGTGAAGGGAAGCAGGGATACAGGGCGGTAGTTGGATGGAGAGTTGGGGTCTAGGGATGGTTTCTTTAGTAAAGGGGTAACTAGCGCGTGTTTGAAGGCGGATGGAAAGGAGCCAGTGGAGAGAGATAGGTTGAAGATGTATGTGAGAGCAGGGGTGAGGGAGGAGGAGAGGGGAGGAATTAGATGTGAGGGAATGGGGTCGAGCGGGCACGTGGTGAGATGTGAGGAGGACAATAAGGAATTGACTTCCTCCTCAGTGGCTGGGAGGAAGCGGCAGAGGGTGGCAGAGGGGACCTGTGGGAGTGGAGGTGGCAGATAACTATCTTGTGTTGGGATGTTGCTTCTGATAGTTAGAGTTTTACTGAGGAAGTAGTCTGCCAGGTCTTGAGCGCTGAAGGCAGCTGAGGGGGGAGGTGCAGGTGGGTAGAGGAGGGTGTTGAAGGTGGACCAGAGCCGTTTAGGGTTGGAGGACAGCTTCGATATAAGAGATGAGAAGAAGGATTGTTTGGCCAAGTGGAGGGCAGAGGTGTATGACCGGAGAATAAACTTGAAGTGAACAAAATCAGCTTCAGAGCGGGATTTCTTCCAGGCACGCTCTGCGGTGCGGGAGCATCTTTGCAGGTAGCGAGTCTGGAGGGTGTGCCAGGGCTGAAGCTGGCGGCGTGGGGCCTTACAGAGTCGAAGAGGAGCAAGAGTGTCTAGAGCAGAGATAAGCGTAGTGTTGTTGTGAATAGTGGCAGCATCAGGGCAGGTGAAGGATGAGGTGTGAGGGAGGTGGTGAAGTAGGTTGGAGAATTGATGGGGGTCCACAGCATGTAGATTTCTGCGAGTGTGTGTGTGTGTGCGGGGTGGGGGAGCAGGGTGTTTAGGAAGTCCAGATAGGTTGAAAGAGAGAAGGTGGTGGTCAGAGATGGGGAAAGGGCGACCGTTGAACTCAGAAATGGAGCAGAGGTTGGAAAAGACACAGGTCAATAACGTGACCATCGCGGTGGGTAGGGAGGAGGGAGGATTGTATGAGTCCAAGGGAGGACGTGAGTGAAAGAAGTTTGGAGGCAGCAGGAGCGGAAGGATCGTCAATGGGAATGTTGAAGTCCCCGAGAATTAGGCATGGAAGATTAGAAGACAGGAAGTGAGAAAGCCAGGTAGCAAAGTGGTCAAAGAACTGGGAGGTTGGTCCCGGTGGGCGGTAGATGACTGCCACCCTGAGAGCCAGAGGAGAGAACAGGCGGATGCAGTGTGTCTCGAAGGAGGAGAAGGAGAGGGATGGGGGTGGAGGGAGATGCTGGTAGGTGCAGGTGGGAGAGAGCAGGAGTCCGACCCCGCCACCATTTCTCTCACCCGGTCTGGGGGTATGGCTCAAGTGTAGACCGCCATGTGAGAGAGCAGCAACGGAGGCCGTGTCAGAGGGAGTTAGTCAGGTTTCAGTTAAAGCTAGGAGGTTGAAGGAGTTTGAAAGGAAGAGGTCATGGACGGCTGTGAGTTTGTTGCACACAGAGCGAGCGTTCCAGAGGGCGCAGAAGAAAGATGACAAGCGCTGAGGGATTATGGGAATGAGTTTGCTGGGCTTGCAGGGAGGTTATTTATGTGCGATGGAGATAGGATGAGAGGGAAGTATTGGATGTGTTGTGGGGCCAGGGTTAGGGGATATGTCACCTGAATAGAGTAACAGCAGGAGGGTGAGAAAGAGAAGGTGGGAATGGGATTTGTGGGAGTGGGAGTGATTGGCAGCACGAGAGTTAGAGGGAGACCATGTTCTGAGGAAACAAAGGAGCTCATGCGAGGCCATCATGTGGGACGAGAGGAGGGAGGGAGAGATGCAGATTGTGTAGGGGTCGGTGGTAGAGGGGCAGGAGTTCCATTTAAGGAGAAAGGTAGAAGTAAAGAGCAGAAGAGTGCGAGAAAGCATGATATAGACGTGAGTTTACCAGAGTAAAAAGTGGGCCTTGCAGTTTTGCAGTTCCTTCCTCCAGTCCCTAACTCCAGGAATCAACTCTGAACGTTCACTTAAGAATGCCACTTGGAAATGACACTGGAGCCTGGCTCAATGGAGCCTGGTATAGTTGTTATATAGGGCGGACTGATTGCATTCAGGCAGTTAAAGGGTAAACACCTGTAGCTGGATGGGCTGTGTCAATAGGGCAGGAGATTCACATGCTAATTAGCAAAGCAAATGGTGGAGAAAAACAAAAATAAATAAAAACAGCAAAAAGTCCAGGGGATCAATTGAGATGTGGGTGTCTGTGGATGATGGGTGATGGGTGATAGTGCCTACCTGTGGAGAGAGGAGACACAGGAATTAGGGATCGTGATGGCGTAGGGGATCTTGGATAAAACTCCAGGAATCAACTCTGAACGTCCACTTAAGAATGCCACTTGGAAATGACACTGGAGCCAAGGACACTTACTGGAGAGGTGCTCATTGGGATCGAACCCATGACTTCACAGGCTCTCTCCACGCAGAGCAGTGATGTTACCGCTACTCCACCTACAATGTATAGGATGCTCTAACAATTGGGATCCTTGTAAAGAACAAAAAACAGAGCAGAAATGCAAGGTACCACTCAGCTTAGAATAGCAACCAGAGCATTGATGTTAGCATTAGGGGTGAGCTGTTCTGTTCAATCTGTTCGGAGTTCGCATCGAACATCGGCCGTTCGGCTGTTTGCCGAACTCCGAACATTTCCGCGTGTTCGGTTCGAGTTCGCCCACAATGCACCACAATGGACCACAATGCACTTTTCCACTGGCCTGAAGCTTGTAATTGGCTACAGCTTGCATCTGACCTGTGGTCAGGTGCAAGACTATGCCAATCACGGCTCAGAGTCCTGAATGGGCAAATTTTGCCCAATCATGGGCTCACAGAGCTAAGTCCCGCAGCACACTATATGAGGCGTCCCTCGCAGCCCCAGCACGTGTTTTTTTTTTTAAATTACATTTTTATTGGATATTTCCAGACAGATAGCCAGCAGCTATTGGGGGGGTCTCACTTTTACAAGATATCTGGCAATTGTTGTAATCTGTGTGGTCTCACTGGCAACATCTATTGTGGGGGTCTCACTTCTACAAAATATCTGGGAATTGTTGTAATCTGTGTGTTCTCACTGCCAGCAGTTATTGGGGGGTCTCAATTCTACAAGATATCTGGGAATTGTAATCTGTGTCTTGTCACTGCCACCCATCAGGTTGACTCACTGATTTATAGGAGGTTTCTGGGAATTTTAAGCTGTGTCTTGTCACTGGCTGCCAGCTATCAGGGTGTCTCACTGAGTTATACCAGAGTTCTGGAAATCTTTACTCTAGATAACACAGTTGAATCAGAGTTCTGCATATCTCCAATTTTTATACAGAACTCTGATTCAACTCTGTTATATCTTTAATCTATATCACTCACCATGTCAGAAAGACCAAAAAGGACAGGCAGACGCTCCCAGACACAGATAAGAGGGCAAGCAGCCTCTGTGTCGGAAGGCTGTGACCCTGGTCGTCGTGGACGTGGTGCATCCTCTGCAGGGGTACGCTTGTCCTTTCTAACTGGTGCTGGCCATCTTAAGCAGCAGCAACATACAGAGGATTTGCAGGATTGGCTGACCAGACCATCCTCATCCTCCTCCTCCTATGACAGACAGGCTTGTAGTGGTTTACAGTCCACCTCAGCTGCCAAAACATCTAATTCAGCCTTCATGTCCACAGCTACTCCTGCCGTAGCCTCACTATCATACACAGAGGAGTTAGCTGAATTGTGAATTGAGGATGCGCAGAAACTCCAGTGCTCTGATTCAATCTCTGAGGTGGAGGAAAAGAGTAAAATCAGCCTAGAGGGAGGGGGTGCCAGTGACACACAAAGAACTGGCACTCATGTTCCCCCAGCAGCTGCAGCATATTGCGAGGTTGGCTCCAGTGACGAGCAGATAGGGGGTGATGGCGATGATGAGGTCACTGACTCCACCTGGGTGCCTGATCGAACAGAGGAGTCAAAGGAGAAGGAGGCACAACAAAAACGAGGCAGAACGTCCTCTATGACCAACCGTAGCTAGTCCAATGCATCAGAAGTCACAGCTGCTCAGGTGCAGAGCACTGTTGTCTCAAAGCACATGTACAGGAAGTCTGCTGTCTGGGAGTTCTTTAAGAAATGTGCAGCAGACCGCACCGTTGCTATTTGTAAACTATGTCAGATGAGGATCAAGCGTGGGAAAGACATCTCACGCTTGGGTACCACGTGCTTGAGGCGACATATGACCACCTGCCACGCATCCAGTTGGCACAACACTTGGCATAGGTCCTCCTCCTCCTCCTCTGTCTCTACCCCCACTATATGTCCTGCCATGTCATTGCCTACAACCTCCACTGACAGGGATGATGCTACAGTAATCGGTGTACCAGGTCCTTCCTCAGAATGTGACAGCATCCCATCAGCTGAAGATTTACGCAGTCAGATTACATTGCCCCAGCTGCTGCAGCGTAAGAAAAAATATAGTCCCAACCATTCCCAAGCACCGCATCTAAATGCCAGTTTAGCAAAATGACTTGCATTACAGCTGCTGCCTTTCCAGCTGGTGGACTCTGCTTCCTTCCGTGAATTTGCTGAATGTGCTGTACCACAGTGGCAGGTTCCAAAATGCCATTTCTTTTCACGGAAGGCCATTCCAGCACTATACCAGCACGTGGAAGACAATGTTATGGAGTCATTGGGAAAGGCAGTCAGCAGCAAGGTGCATGTGACTTTAGACATGTGGTCCAGCAAGCATGGACAGGGCCGTTACATTTCCTTCACAGCACACTGGGTAACTCTGATTGCAGCTGGGAGGGATCCAGGATGGGGCTCTGTGCTGGAGCTTGTTCATCCACCACGTCTCCAGAAAGCTGCTTGTATGAGGTCTGTCTGCTCCACCACCTCTTCCTCCTCCCAGTGGCGTAGCGTGGGGGGGGGCTGGGGGGCCATGGCCCTAGGCGCAGTTTTGTTAGGGGAGCTTTTGCGCCCCTAAAACTGGCCCGGGGTTGAGGGGACCCAGATTCCGGGCAGCGCGGGAGTGCCTGCCCGGTCCTGAAGAGTCCGTCCTGTTAAAGGGAAGCGGCTGCGTGCAGGCGCAGCCGGTCACGTGGTCCGGTTAATCAGGTGGTACTGAGTCTTTGTACCACCTGGCTGGCCGGACCGCGTGACCTGCGCACGCACGCCACGCAGCCACATCACTTTCAACAGGACGGACTCTTCAGGACCGGGCAGGCACTCCCGTGCTGCCCGGCATCTGGGTCCCCTCAACCCGAGCTGGAGCAATATCCAGGTGAGAGCTGGGCAAATCCATGTGTAAACTGGGCAAATCCATGAGCTGGGGCAAATCCATGAGCTGGGGCAAATCCATGAGCTGGGGCAAATCCATGAGCTGGGCAAATCCATGAGCTGGGCAAATCCATGAGCTGGGGCAAATCCATGTGTGAGCTGGGGCAAATCCATGAGCTGGGGGCTGGGCAAATCCATGAGCTGGGCAAATCCATGTGTGAGCTGGGGCAAATCCATGTGTGAGCTGGGGCAAATCCATGAGCTGGGGGCTGGGCAAATCCATGAGCTGGGCAAATCCATGTGTGAGCTGGGGCAAATCCATGTGTGAGCTGGGGGCAAATCCATGTGTGAGCTGGGGGCAAATCCATGTGTGAGCTGGGGCAAATCCATGAGCTGAGGCAAATCCATGAGCTGGGGGCAAATCCATGAGCTGGGGCAAATCCATGAGCTGGGGCAAATCCATGTGTGAGCTGGGGCAAATCCATGTGTGAGCTGGGGGCAAATCCATGTGTGAGCTGGGGCAAATCCATGTGTGAGCTGGGGCAAATCCATGAGCTGGGGCAAATCCATGAGCTGGGCAAATCCATGAGCTGGGGGCAAATCCATGAGCTGGGGCAAATCCATGTGAGAGCTGGGGCAATATCGATAACGTGTCCACAGGTGGGGGCGCACAATTCTTGGCTGGCCCCGGGCGCTAACAACCCACGCTACGCCACTGCCTCCTCCTTCTCTGTCTCTGGCGAAGTGGCAGTTAAACCGACGCGTAGCAGGGGCTACGCAATAGCTCAAGCAAAAAGATGCCATACTGTGCTTGAGCAGGTTTGTTTAGGGGACAGGAGCCACACCGGGCCAGAAATCCTGACAGCTCTGCAGGGGCAGGTGCAGAGATGGTTAACACCACACCAGCTTCAGCTGGGAATGGTCATCTGTGATAATGGCAGCAACCTTCTCTCCACCCTACGCCAGGGTAAGTTGACGCATGTACCATGCCTAGCACACATCCTAAATCTGGTTGTACAGCATTTCCTAACCAGGTACCCAGAGTTGGCACAGCTTTTCAGCCAGGCCAGAAAAGTCTGCAGCCACTTCAGATGGTAATTCCCAGCAAGTGTTCGCCTGGAAGAAATTCAAAGAGAATTCCATCTTCCCACAAACCGTCTGATCTGTGACATGCCCACCAGGTGGAACTCGACATTAGCAATGCTTCAGCGTCTGCACAAGCAGCAGAGGGCCATCAATGAGTACCTGTGTGAGTATGGCACAAGGACAGGTTCAGGTCAACTTGTTTCCCCCCCCCGCAGTGGCTGATGATCAAGGATGCATGCACTGTTCTGTCACCATTTGAGGAGGCAATGAGGATGGTGAGCAAGGACCGTGCATGCATCAGTGACACAATTCCTTTAGTGTTCCTGCTGGAGCACACTGCGGGGAATTATAGATGTGGCACTAGAGGCAGAGCAGCAGGAGGAACAGGAGGCCTTCCCCAGCTCTCAAGGCCCCAGTCTTTCCGCAGACAGCATTCCTTCGGGTCCTCAAACCAGACAGGAGGAGGATGGGGAGGAGGAGGAATATTTAATTAGTGGGGGCATTGAAGGTGGGGATTCCTCAAGGGATGGTTTTGTGTGCCCAGAAACCCAAGGACTAGCACGTGGCTGGGAGGAGGAAGTGCACGATGGGGTCATCCTCATTGACCAGGAAGACTCGGAAGCTATTGCCACCTCCAACCTACGCTGCATGGGCTCCCTTATCCTTCAAAGCCTGATAAAGGACCCCAGGATTCATGCTATCAAGGAGAGGGATCATTACTGGTTGGCAAGCCTTCTTGATCCACGATACAAGGGTAAAGTTGCAGAGCTCATCCTGCCCGCACAGAGGGAGGACAGGATGAAACAACTTGAGGACGCTCTAAAGCGACACTTGTGTAACACCTTTCCAGGCACTAGTAGGTTACCAAGTGATGACACAGGTGCTTCTGAGGCTGCAGATGATCAGAGGAAGAGCGGTGATGGCCGGGGCCGCTTGACTGATGCCTTTTTAATTTTTTTTTAGTCCACAATGCCCAGGGACGTCAAATGTAGGCACCCATTGCCAGCGTCTTCACCATATGGTGCAGGACTACCTAAGGGCCAGGGCAGACCTGGATACCTTTACAGCAGATGATCCACTGGCTTACTGGGTGTTGAGATTGGATTACTGGCTAGAACTTAGCCAATATGCTATGCAGCTACTAGGTTGCCCTTCATCCAGCGTGCTTACTGAAAGGACGTTCAGTGCCGCTGGAGGTTTTGTCACAGACAAAAGAGTGCATCTGTCCACCGACTCTGTAGACCGGCTGACATTTATAAAATGTCCATCACTGCACTCTTCTACAATACCACAAAGGGGTTGCGGTGTGAAGGCACTTGCTGCCACCAAAGGCACAATATTTGGGTGCACTGCCACTGACGCCTATACCAGATTCATATCAATTTAATATTTGACCGCAGGGTCCAACCCTGCACTCTTGCACAATACCACAAAGGGGTTACGGTGTGAAGGCACTGTTGCCGACACTAAAGGCCCAATTTTAAAGCACCTATTGTTTCTTTCATCCAAAGCCTGCATAAGTTTCACCATAATTTAGCCAAAAAATCACTAAACTTCTTCCGCGCATCCTAAAATGTCTCCTCTTTTCATACAGGCTGCCGCCCCAAGCAGTTGTTTATGAATAGATTAAAGGAAAACCATTTACCGTCATTTGAAATGTCATTTTTTTTGTTTTTAAAGGTTTCTATACATCCTACAAGTCTGCCACTTCACGGGCAGGTTATGTGGACCTCCTAGGCACGATATTTGAAGGAATTTTTCGTTTTTATTCTCAACCTTTATTTCATGGAAAACTCACTGTTCCTTTTAAAAACTTTTTTTAAGACTTTTTGTCCTTGTTTCCTGTCCCCCAGGGCACTACCCGGACCCCCATACACCTTTTATGGAAAATATCTAGCATATATGCCCTCTTGGAGGGCACTCTAAAAATCAAACTTTTGAGTCCCATTGACTTGCATTGAGTTCGGTTCGTGTTCGAGTTCGAACTTTTGAAATAGTTTGAGTTCAAATGCGAACCGAACACGGGGGTGTTCGACTCATCACTAGTTAGCATGCTCCGTAATTGGCAAAAAACACACAATCGTTACCAGTGGAATAGGACCCTATATCAGTTGTTATTTTTGTTATGAGACTTCAGTGCTTTTATTAAGTCAACAATATTCTGTCAAGCTGGTATATTGTATTGTTATCCAGAATATATCCTAACAAGCTTTGGTGACTTTAAGAAAATATTCATTCAGTTGGAGGACTCTAAGTGTGATCTTACAAGTTGGTCATTTAGAATTGTAATTGCTCAACTTGGAATATTGATACATATAATGGATCTATGCAGGGAAGCAAGTATGGTGGAAACACCATTAGAGAGTTAATTGAAACGTCGACTGAGCACTTCAGAAATGTACTGAGGCAGAACCTGACTACAGCAAACTCTGGTGCCGGATCACTAACCAGTGTATTCACTGGATTTTGTTAATCCCAGAGGTTTGCCGAACATAAACCATTTTTATATGAAAGAACGGTAGTCAGCGAAGATCCCCATACTTATTCAGTCTTCTATGGGTTGCACAGAGCCAGAAATGAGGTTAGATGGAGTGTACAACATTTCTTAAAAACAGCTCGGATTATTTTAAAACTGGATTGTACAGAACAGACGCAAATTTTTAAGCATTTATTATCAGGGTTTTCAAAAACAACAGAACACAATAAGTGAACATACAGTAAATATAGAACAATCAGTTGTCAATTAAGTGGTTATTTACTAAGCAGTTAAAGATGGAATATTGCAAAATTATTGCAAAGTGCATGTCAAAATAGTTGGCAAGTCTTTCTAAGTCAACTATTTCAGACTAATATGTTAGTTTCTCCACCAGTTATCTCTTACCTATTAAAGTCGTTTTTTGGTCCATTGACAGAGGCTGTACACTGTCATAGAGCATCTAAAATTGTCCATACTTTATTAAGATACAACTAAATCATAACAAGCTAACCTTGAGCATCATTAGAGAGTTCAAAGACCTGTTCCTGCCTAATGGTGTTTACTCTGAAATGTCAATATTTGATTGACCATTGATATCATATACTATTCGCGGCCTTGTCATTTTTAACCGTAACTGCCACAGAGTCTGAAAACCGCAGAGCAATTCCGAGAGGAGTATAGACTTTATATGTGGTGGTAAAGGTCACAGCACACTTAATTGAATCAGTCATGTCGTAACCCCAGTATTCTTTATAAACAATAATTATCAAGATAAAAATGCATAGTGTGGTATTATAGTATGTTGTGGTGTAATTTTAAATATATTTGTGTGCGTTTTTTATTATAATTAATATAAATGTGTTTAATTTGCTGTACTGTAAATCAAAATAGAGATCACAGGGTATGCTAGTTTCAAAACCCATAGAATTTCTGGTCTTCCCAGCATATACCACTTTGTTGAATTCAATGTCATTCAGAACCTTTACTTTGATGCTCAGGATCACTGATATGTCCCTCTGTCCCCAGGTCCTAAAAAAATTTGTGCCCTATTTCATGGTTGACTTAAAGCAGTGCTCCAATGTCAACATAAAGGCTTAAGCACTCAGCTTAATGATTATATAGAGGAGGTGTTAATTTGCAGTCGGCAGGCGAAAAACGAGCTATTCCAACCTAGCTCTTCCTTAATCTTCATATGGCGTTACTCAGAAATGAATAATGTCTTGTAAACCCTCGTGTTAAGTGATTGTGTTCTGCAAAATCACTTAACACAGTTATTTAACCACCATAAAATCCCATATTCACCTCAGATCCCTTAGTGCAGGGAGCTCCTCTACTTCCTCTCTTCAAAGACAGATGAACAATAGGATCAAATATTTCCGAGTGTTTCTCTGCAAATCCCAGCTCGAACTTTCATTCATCAATAATCAGAGAGCAGCCTACAGATCTTTATCTATTTATCTATCCATCCGATATTACAATCTGGTTTTATAACCCCTTCACTACAAAGCGATTTTGCAGAAAACCAATGGCTGGACACATTGCTTTCATGAGACTCACTTTACATTACCTAAACTGTCAAAATGCATATACAGAAGGGATGTCCAATTTCCAGCCCCCAGCTGTCCTTGAACTACAACTCCCATGCTTCTCCATCCATTTAATGCAGTCAGAGATTTTGGGGCGTTGTAGTTCAGGAACATCTGAAGGGCCGGAGTTTGGACATCCCTGATATACAGTATCTCACAGAAGTGAGTACCCCACTCAAATTTTTGTAAATATTTTATTCTATTTTTTCATGTGACAACACTGAAGAAATGAAACTTTGCTACAATGTAAAGTAGTGAGTGTACAGCTTGTATAAGAGTGTAAATTTGCTGTCCCCTCAAAATAACTCACACACAGCCATTAGTGTCTTAACCGCTGGCAACAAAAGTGAGTACACCCCTGAGTGAAAATGTCCAAATTGTCCCAAAGTGTCAATATTTTGTGTGGCCACCATTATTTTCCAGCACTGCCTTAACCCTCTTGGGTATGGAGTTCACCAGAGCTTCAAAGGTTGCCACTGGAGTCGTCTTCCACTCCTCCATTATGGAGCTGGTGAATGTTAGAAACCTTGCGCTCTTCCACCTTCCATTTGAGGATGCTCCACAGATGCTCAATAGGGTTTAGGTCTTGAGACATGCTTGGCCAGTCCATCAGCTTCTTTAGCAAAGCAGTTTTTCGTCTTGGAGGTGTGTTTGGGGTCGTTAACATGTTGGAATACTGCCCTGCGGCCTAGTCTCTGAAAGGGAAAGGATCATGCTTTGCTTCAGTATGTCACAGTACATGTTGACAATCATGGTTCCCTCAATGAACTGTAGCTCCCCAGTGTCGGCAGCACTCATGCAGCCCCAGACCATGACACTCCCACCACCATGCTTGACTGTAGGCAAGACACACATGTCTTTGTACTCCTCACCTGGTTGCCACCACATTAGCTTGACACTATGTGAACCAAATAAGTTTATCTTGGTCTCATCAGACCACAGGACATGGTTCCAGTAGACACCAGCGAGGAAAAATGGCTAAAATACCTTATTTTAGCTTCAGAGCTGATAATCTGCTGCTTCTACTGGTAATGGGCTGAGGAGAAGAGGTGCTCTTCTTTTGCACACAATACACTCTCACTGCTACAGGAACTGCACAACCGTATAAAACAACAATTCAGGGTTCTGTCTCATCCTACCAGAAGACATGCATGTCCTTGCATTGCACACAAATACTCAAACTCCGCAGCTGATTGCCTTGAATGGTAACGTCTTAGCGGTTAACAGTAGGAATGTGATCCAAAACATTGATGATGCAATATTGGGACCCATAATACAAGATACATCAATAAAACTGAACAAATGTATTAACATGGGAAAAAATTCATTACAGTCAATCTACTGCATTTATTTAGTGCGCTGTATCTTTTAAAAAATAGATCAAATCTGGTATCTAATTTTGAAAAATATTAATCCAGTCTTTGATGTTATTTTTACCATTGTGAAAACTATTGATTATTAATAAAAAAAAAAAGGAAAATTAGGAAGGCCAACTCCGTATCATTAACATCTAAAATCACTAAACCTGACGGGTCAGAAAAATGCCATGAAATTCTTACTCATTAAAGTGTGTCTGGGAATTTTTTTCTCCATCTAGCTAGAAAAAAATAATAATTTTGAAACAAAAAAAATATAAAAAGAGTAAGACCAGCTTGGCTATTAAAACTCTTCACTCTTGGTTCGTTAATGCAAGATCATTTCAATTGCTGTTCTATTTTGACATGTGATTCAGGCAAGTGTTAGATCTGCAATGTCTGTTCTGGCATTCTACCTCTTTAATCATTATATTTGTTAAGCAAGTCTTATATGTCTTCTTTATTTAGCGCTCAGGAAACAGTTGTCAGAATAAACCAACAGTCCATATGGAAGCTGGAAGCAGCAGAGAAGATTGTTATGGTTCTTCGCCCTCTATTCTTCTAGAGGGCCCTGTTATGTGGGAATAGGTGACAAGGATATGGATTGTCAACTTGTTATCCCTTTTTGCTTCAGTAACCCCATAGACATTTGCACGCTGAAAGCCAATACAACTAGATATATGGAAACACTAAAAGTAGACAGCCTTGATTTGAAATCCATGGTTAGAAGCACACGTTATTTTAATGATGTTATAGACATTGCTTTGGGCACCATACCACATTATTCTTTGGATTTTCGATATAATAATCTAAATTTGCTGACTAAACTAAATCTTGCCCTGAGATATATGGTGTAATTAATATTAACCCGCTCTGTATTCTTGGCTGCTATGTGGCTACAAAAATATCTAGCTTTTAAAAAGAAAAGTGTCCTACCATATATACTAAATAATACTGTATATACTAAATACATTTATTTTGTCCATCTAGAAAATATAAATTGCTAATAGACTTCGCAATGTGACCGAATTTTGGCTGAAATGTTTCGTCCGAATTAAAAAGCATCGAATTTGCACATGCAGTTTCCTTATTAGTTTGTTTGTGCAGCGTACAGCATTAAGTGGATGTTGGCCAATGTTTGTTGGCCACTAGTTAAGCAAAAAAAGTTAGTAAATAAATACACTTATGGGGTCATATTGATCACATAACACACTATGGCCCTACATGATATGATGCAGGTTGGGGCATATCCCCAAGGGAGGAGCCACCTGGCACCATCTAAAAAATGGTGAGTATATTCAGCTAAAAAAAAAAAAGATGCTGTTAGCAGCATCTGTCCAATTATTTAAGAGCAAAAAAGGGGAACTCAATGTTTTAATACAGTGTCCCTCTAACTTTTTCAGGAAACCATTCATAATAACGCAATGGGCCACCACCTCCAAACTTTATGTCGACTTTGGAAATGATAAGGTGAGTTATTGCAGCAGCATTGTTCATCTGATTGTATCATCAGGGCCGGATTAAGATCTCTATGGGCCTGGAGCTGAATATTGTGGTGGCTTATTTTGGAATTTAGTGAAATGAAAACATATATATTTGGCTATTTATAAGTGCAGATATGGCTATATCTAACCAGGCAGATACTGTGTGATTAATTATTCATTCAGATTTTAATCATTTAAAGTGTGTAAAATAATTTTTTCCCATTTTTTTTATCATCCAAGCCTTTGTGGTTATATATTCTATAGGGAATTCTTGTAAAAATAAAAAAAAAAAGTGAAATGCGAAGCTGTTACTGCATTTTTCTGAAAAAAATATACAATTTGAATTAAAAAAAAATATTTACCTTGTGTTTTGGAGGATGGTGTTTTATGAACAATTTGACTATGTATAAACCACTGACCTTGCTCCCAGCGTGGGAAATTAAAAAGTGAGTAGCAGTGGTATTGCTCATTTTATACGTGACAAGTGGACACTGCCATCGGTTTGCAACTAAAAAGTTTTTTTTGTTTTCATTTAGATTTTACATGGTCACGTTTGGTATCCATGCAAAGGCCAGACGCTGACCTGTCCAATAACACCTCACTTGACCTTGTGAGGTGTAAATATTAGTGATGCAGGGGTCCAAAGTCCCCCCCACAGTGCCCTTCACTGCATTGCAGTGGTTTAGGTTTTTGGATGTAACAATTTGTAACAACGGATTGTGCCATCACCTCCACGAAATGTGATGGAGCGTTAGTGCAGCATCATTGTTCACTTTATAATTGAAAAATGTTGCTGTGTTACTAAGAAAATAATAATATTTATTTTATTATTGTTACCTAAAAACTGATCATGCTTGTTATGATTGGAAAGGGCATGCTCTGACCTTTCCAGTGATACCTCACATGACTCTGTAGCTCCTATGGAGTTGGAGATACAGGGGTCAAACTGCCCATCAATGCAGACATGCAGGGTTATTCAAAGAGAATTGAAAAGTCACCGCACGTTCGGTGACTTTTCGTTCTCTTCAATCCGGCTTGATTCGGCGATCCCATTTCAGCGACCCTGCGGTGTATTCAGCAAGCACCACAGGGCCGTCGAAGTGCAGGGAAAAGCCGCCGAAAACCTGCTGAACACTCACCGCAAAACCCAGGCGAATGCACACTGAAACCCGCAAAAACATCTGGATTAACCCTGCCGAAGACGCCGGAGAAACCCGAGCAGGAGCCGATCAGAGCGCAGGGCAGCCACTGGAAAAACCCGACACTGCAGACCAATGGAGTGAAAAAAAAAAAAAACGTACGCTTGAATGTTTGAAAAGTGAAACGCTGTTTGCAAACAAACTACTGAGTGAAAATTTCTGAAATTTACATATGAGGTCCAATGAATGATAATAGAAAGGGCTGTTACAGAAAAAAGAAAAAACGTTTAATTTTTTAAAAAAATATCTGAATTTTTTTTGCAAAAAAATCCCTAAAAATGCTTAAAAGATCCTAAAAAAATCTATAAATAGACTTTTTACTGCAGAATATTATAATCAATGGTTTATTAGATATTGAGTTAAAACAGGAATATTTTTAACATTGAAGCCTATGGGATTCGCCTGAATAAATCTGTCGAATGAAGCAACCGAATGGTAGGGCATTTCGGCAACTTTTCACTGCTGGTTTTTGTTCTCTGAATAGACGAAGCTATGGGGATTTCACTGCCCTCGAACAGGCACCGAAAAGGCACCATATGTGCAGGCAATTCACCAACATTTGGCGAATTGCCTGCTCTCTGAATAGCCGAATGGCCAAGAAAGGTAACCGAATGCTGATTTTCAGCGTTCGGTTACAATTCAGCAGCCATTCGGATCTCTTTGAATAACCCTGATAGTTCTCCTTCCTTGGGCCTATTCTGGGGCATGGACCTGGAGCTGCTGCTTCATCAGCCCCATGTTAATCCGGCCCTGACTATCATTGAAAAGTGGACAATGGTGCTGCTTTAGAACAAAAAAAACCTATATTTATTTAGTCGTTATTCATTTTTTTTGCTGTTACAAACAAAGGCAGACTCTGGTCTTTCCAATGATGCTTCATATGACCCTGTAAGACATACATATAAGAGATGACATGTCCCTCATCTTGTCCAATTTTCCTTGGATTTGCTAAAGCATAGTACACATTATTCCCGCAACAATCTGGCTCTTTTCTCCGCCAGGATTGGCCTGTAGGCAGGCAGATCTGAAGGAATTATGGCATGACTTTAGTAGAACCCTTAGGTCCAGCAGAGCTGATTATAATTTAGAATTGAATGGGGGGGGGGGTGAATAATTTGATGTAAACAATGTCCCGTCCTCATTGCAGCGTGGCTTTTTTCAGGCTTTTAGAGATCAATGCCATTTTTACAGAGGATGGTTTTCTGCAAGTGCATCTCAGTTTTTCAAGGTGGTGGCGTAAAACACGAAAGATGATGGAACCCAACCAATGGGCATGTATAGGTGCCCCTCAGCTGAACGCTTCACCATCCTATTATATTTACAAAAACATTAATCTTATTGTAAACATTTTGCATTTGCAAAAAAAAATCTTTAGTGAGTCTTTGTATATTTTTTTTTTTTTTTTTTAATTCTTTATTTTGGAAGAAAACTTGCGTAGAGACATCAAACAATATACACAGAGATACAATAAAGACCGCTAAGAGGGCATAAAACCCACCTAAACATCACCGTAAATATCAATCGTAAAAACAAAAACAAAAACACCCCGAAGCCTCGGCATAGTGTGCGTCCGCAATGTTGGCTGCCGTAATCGGGGGGGGGGGACGGAAAAGGAGTTATCTCCAAAAAACCAAACAGGACCAGTGAAAAAGATAAGAAGAAAAAATATAAAAGAGCAGCTGGCCAAGTCCAAGTCTCAGGTCTCTGTCACATCAGATAACAGGGAGGTCCAATAGGACTATCACACTGTATTATAAGAGGCAGTTCGGCACATCAACCCGGCTCACCGCTGAGAGGTGCCGCCACCTCACCCCTCTGAGAGTGCGAGCCCAGGGAGAGACCCAGCGATGTCAAAAGGGGCCACGCAGTATCCAGAGAAGTGATTGTGTGAGGCACGTTATCGAAAATAAAGACGAGGGTACCGGCCAGTCCCCATCTATAGCGCACCCCTCCCGCCCGTAAACAAGCCGTGACCTCCCGCAGTTGGCGACGGGCCATCAGAGTCCCAAAAGGCAAGTCATTGAAGAGCGATACAGATGTTCCCTCGAAGTCGACAGCGACGCGGGCCGCCGGCAGAGCCATCAATTTCTGGCGTACAGAAACCACCGCGGCAATTGCTATAACATCTCGTGCTGCCGACTGAGGGGCAGCGGCCGATTTACGTATGCGAAATGCCCCACCAAAGACCTCTGGGGACCCAGCGGGAAGCTGCAGCAGCATCCCGGCCAGGCAGTTAACGAAGGCCAACAAGGCAGCGGCGAAATCTTCTCCGGGATTCCTCGCAGCCAGATGTTCCGTCTGTGATGCCTGGCATCCAGCGTCTCCACGGTTCGGGACAGCCCATCCACTTGTACCTGGATAGCATCCACCACAGCGTTAAGGCGTGTCTGCTCCGTTTCAGCAATCGTTGCCTTTTCTTGGATCGCCGTCACTTGCTCCTTCACTAATGAAATGTCCTGTCGGACCTCAGTGACATCCGCGTGCCAACGGGTACGCATACCCATCAGCATTCTGCGAATATCCCCCTTAGTCGGGGGTAGCATGTCGTCTGCTGGATTCTCTGCGAGAGGGTCCGTGTCGGCGTCCTGGGATACCGGGGCCGACAGACCTGCAGAGGCCCGTGGTACCTGCGATCTCCGTTGTGTTGACACTTTCTTAGGGGCCCTCTGAGGTCGTCGAGGCAGGTCCTGAGCATCGTCGCTGTCCCCGCGCCAGTAGGATTCCGCCCCATCCGAGGATTCATATCCTGGTGGCAGGACCGGAGTCAGCGGCACATCACGAGGGAGGCGGCCGCTGCCCAGGGAGTCGCGGATATCTCTCTGGCCGGATCCCTCAGTTTGGCTGTGCCGTTTAGCGGATTTCTTACCCATCAGGAACTCAGAGGGTAAGTTTCGCTGTGCGTAGAATGCCGTTGCAAAGACTGGGAGGATGTCCAGGCTCACCAAAATGGCCGACCGCACCAGGCCTCAATCTCAGCCAGTAGTTCCCGCGTGTGTACCGCACGGCACCGGGTCCCAAATCGCCGGCGAGTAGAATCAGCAGAGTCACTAAAAGATCCCGGGACAAGTGGAGAGAGATTCACAGGGCGAGTTGGTCATCAAATAGTCTCTAGGGTATATCTCCGTCACGGAGCTCAATCAAGTGCGACCTCTCCTGTCCGCGTCTAGCTCCGCCTCCCCGTCTTTGTATATTTAAACATATTGACATTAGAAACTAATGTAAAGCATACAAATGTTACGGCGTAGGCACAGAAACACAAAAATTGGAGTTGCAAAAAGAATCTCAAGCATTTGTCCTGGTACAAAAGCACTTCTAGCTCCTAGGAAGAAGAGTGCATTCTGCCCTTTTGCCACTGGGAAGGTGTTCTGCCCATACAAACAGAGTATTTATGCCCAGCTTGTTCCAGGAAGGGGGATATAGAAATCTACTGTGTTTTGCATTTATTCTGTGTGGAAGAAATGTCATACAAAAGGACAATGTGTCAAGTAACAATGTTGATATTGGTAATGATGTATTAATATGAGGATAAGGGGTAATGTGGAAGTCCCTCATTCCCTAGGTGGACCTTTTGCTGGATTGTGTTCCCTATGCTTATTCATGATATGTAAGCTCAGTATGGCGGGTTCTTGATATGCATGCATTTAGACTCATACGGCTCCATTTCATAGTTGGTGCTAAATTAACCAGAGCTGTTGTAAACTTACCAGAGCCATTATAGGGCCCTATTCCTTGATGTGCGCTAAAATGGGGAAAATATGTGCCTGCAGGTTTCACCATAGAGTCCCCATTTTACTGCACTAATTTGGGGCAGGAGCTAATTCAGCAGCCTGCCCCGGAACGCACTGCTATCCTAGATGATACACACAGTAGCGCTTTCGCTCCACCGTGAGTATCACCTCCTGGAGTCCATAGGACTCCATGAAGGGTTGGACTGCTACGCTGTGAGACCTGAGAGATCTCACTTGTGGATTGATTCATGGAGGGAGACTGGTAACTATTTGATCCCAGTCTCACTCTGCTCCCGGCGGCAAGAAGCGACGGGTCGGGCCACTGTTCTCTTCGTGGGATGAGAGGTGAGTAATAGATAGTATCTGATTTATTGGGGGGGGATTAAGATGGTGCTAAATGATTCTGCAGAAGCAGAACCAGTCAGCACCAGCTTCTAGCTGTGGTTAACATTTTTGTTATGGCATCAGTGCAGTAAATAAACAAAGAGTCTATATCATATAATGGTCCGAATCTGAAGTTGAAACGTTGGGGTTTCTGGTTCTGCTCTCTGCTCACTTTTTTCAAGTGCCGGGTAATGTAGAGGGTTTATATCCTTGTTCCTTGATTCTTTTTGTGCTTATCATTGTATTGTATTGGGAGCATTCCTTTTTGGGATATCACATGTGCCTTTATTGTGATGCAGATTCGGACCATTACATGATATAGACTCTTGGTCTATATATTTATTTTTTGCTCCTTGCGATATGTATTTATCAATTTAGTTTTTTTGATTTTGTAGTAATAAACTTTGGATATTTCTGCAACGGGATGCATTTCAGATTATAGGAGGTTTGTAGGGAAGCCTCTTTTTTGGAGATGGCACCCTTTCTTTCTTCAGTGTGCAGGACAACTGTGTTTTTTTTGGTGTTTGCATTACAACTTTGTAATACCTTACTTATCCTAACACTAATTACTGATTATGCTCCCATGTTACACATAGGGTGCACAATGTACAGTAAGCTTGCGGAAGCTCACGCAATCACCAATTTTTAGGAGGTTTAGCGCTAAGAAGGTGATCTGGGTGGCATGCGTTAAAGCTGATAAACGTGACGCTAACACTTACTCACCCGAACACTACAGTTAGCGTTCTCTAGGGAATAGTATCCATATCCATAGTCTATGGAGTTGTTAAGTTTACAACAGCTCTAATTAAGTTAGAACCAACTTTGGAATACTGCCCATACTTTATAACACTTATAATATTTCTATAGCCAAGATAGTGATGTGCTACAGTTGCACCCTTCGATTTGGCTCCAGCTTTCTCTGCCTCAAACTACAGCCCCGGTAGCAAATTTTCATGTGTGACTGTTTTGTGCAAACTCCCTTCCTGTGGATGCCTTGTATGCACACATCCAGCAGCTCGGGCTGTTTCATAGCAGATGCACCTGCTTTCAAAATTGTGTTACATAGGCTGAAAAAAGACATGCGTCCATCAGGTTCAGCCTTTCACACATCACCTACTGCTGTTAATCCAAAAGAAGGCAAAAAACCCAGTCTGAAGCGCTCGCCGATATGCAACATACTGGGAGAAAATTCCTTCTTGACCCCAGAATGGCAGTCAGATTTCTCCTTGGATCAAGAAGCTTTTACTCATATATTAAATATTATGACCCTTAATATTCCGTGTCTGCAGGAAGTCATCCAGTCATTGTTTATAAGTCTGTACAGACTCTGACCCAACCACCTCAACAGGTAGAGAATTCCACAGCTTTATTGTTCTCACTGTAAAATAACCCTTCCTATGCTTTAGGCTGAATTTTCTTTCGTCCAGTTGAAATGGGTGACCTCGTGTCCTGTGTATAGTTCTGTTAATGAATAGGTTTCCAGACAATGGTTTATAATGGCCCGTATATATTTATATAAGGTTATCAGATCCCCTCTAAGGCGCCGTTTCTCTAAACTAAACAGGTTTAAACTTGTTAGCCTTTCCTCATAACTTAAACCTTCCATTCCCCTTATTAATTTTGTCACCCGTCTCTGCACTTTTTCTAGCACTATAATATCCTTTCTTAAGACAGGTGTCCAAAATTGCACGGCATATTCAAGGTGCAGTCTTACCATTGATTTATAAAGAGGTAAAATTATGTTTTCATCCCGAGAGTGAATTCCCCTTTTAATGCATGCCAATACCTTGCTGGCCTTGGCGGCTGCTGGTTGACATTGGGCATTGTTACTTAGTTTGAAGTCTATGATTATTCCCAAATCCTTCTCCTGCTTTGATTTCCTTAACTCAGTACCATTTAGGGTATAAGTTGCTTGTGCGTTCTTCACTCCAAAGTGCATAACTTTGCATTTATCTACATTAAATTTCATCTGCCATTTAAGTGCCCAGTCCCCCAATCTATCTAAATCCCTCTGCAGCGAAGTAATATCCTGTTCACATTGTATTACTTTTCCTAGTTTTGTGTCATCTGCAAACACTGATACATGACTTTCGATGCCTATCTCAAGGTCATTTATAAATAAATTGAATAGAATTGGTCCTATAATAGACCCGAGGGACACCACTTACCATTGATGTCCATCTTGAAAATGTACCATTTATGACCACTCTCTGTACCCTACCGTTTAGCCAGTTTTCTATCCAAGAACAAGTATTTTCATCTAGACCAATTTTTCTTAATTTAAATAGTAACCTTTTGTGTGGAACTGTGTTGAAAGCTTTGGCAAAATCAAAGTAAATCACATCCACTGCAACTCCCTGATCTATACTTCTACTTACTTCCTCATAGAACGTAATTTAGTCTGACATGATCTGTGTTTCATAAAACCATACTGATTTTTGCCAATTACATTATACCTCCCAATAAATTCCTGAATATTATCGCTTAGTAACCCCTCAAATACTTTCCCAGCTACCAGGGCCGGCCCGTCCATGGAGCAGGGTGGATCAGCGGCTCCAGGCGGCCCTTTGTCAGGGGCGGCAAAATGCCCTGACAAGGGCCGCGGCATGGAGCTCCGTTCCCAGCCTGGACACGGCACGGCCCTCCTCCAGCAGGTTGCGAAGCCTCTCACATGGCCGGCGCCCGCCCCTTCATGTGAGCGTAGCTGCGCCTGCTCCATTCACGCAAGTGTAGCTGTGCCCGCCCCTTCAAGTGAGCGTAGCTGAGCCCACCCCCTTTACGCGAGCGTAGCTGCGCCCATCCCCTTCATGCGTTCAAAGCTGAGCCGCTGCCCGCCCCTTCACACTAGCAAGGCGGCAGGCGGTGCCCGCCACTTTCTGCAGACCAGGCCCGTGCAACTGAAGCCCTCCAGCGGAGCAGCCTTTGCCAGGCCAGGCCCGGAGCCTCGGTCACCCCTGAAGCCACAAGAGCGAGGCGGCTGGCAGTGCCTGCCACTTTCAACGGTCCAGGCCGGACGGAATCCAACAAGGGTCATCCAACAAGGTCACATATAATGTATCTTGGTAATGATGGGGTCTGGGGGGTTAATTTTAGTCATGGGCAGAGGCGTGAGCACTAGCTGCTAACTTCATGACATTGTCTGCCGCGAAAAGGAAGCCGTCAATGACCAATACTTTATCTCCCAAGAGAGGGGGCCGAACGCATGGGGACTTTGTATATTATTTGTACAGGGTGCACCCCCAAATATTGACCTAATTCTGCTGAAGACACCTGACCTGATCCCGATGCAAATCTGTGTGATTACTGTGCCAGATCCACTACAATAAACACAGGCTGGATGTGTGTGGCTGGATGTGTGTGGCTGGATGTGTGTGTGTCTGGATGTGTTTGTGTCTGGTTGTGGCTGGATGTGTGTGTGTGGCTGGATGTGTGTGTGTGTGGCTGGATGTGTGTGTGTGTGTGGCTGGATGTGTGTGTGTGTGGCTAGATGTGTGTGTGTGTGGCTGGATGTGTGTGTGTGTGGCTGGATGTGTGTGTGTGTGGCTGGATGTGTGTGTGGCTGGATGTGTGTGTGTGTGGCTAGATGTGTGTGGCTGGATGTGTGTGTGTGGCTAGATATGTGTGTGTGTGTGGCTGGATGTGTGTGTGTGTGTGTGTGTGTGTGTGTGTGTGTGTGTGGCTAGATGTGTGTGCGTCATTGGGCCTGTGATACGGTCATACACAAGGCACGTTACTGTGAGTTTTATTGCTGTTGCGCTCTGTTCTCGAACCCAGGACATACTTGAAAACGAGAGAAATCTCAATGTATCCTTCCTGGGAAAATCCTTTTATAAATAAACACGCTCATACACACTGCACATTACGATGAGTTTTATTGTTGTGGAGCTCTGTGATACACGCACGTTACGTGTTTTTGATTTTTTGGGGGGCAGCATTTCATCCTTCGCTCCAGGCAGCACAGTGGCTTGGGCCGGACCTGCCAGCTACAGATGTTAAGCTCACAGGTTTATAATTCCCAGGCACAAATTTTAAACCTTTCTTAAATATAGGGACCACGTGTTAAGCAGGGAACAGTAGTGTTGCTGCCGTCAAATAGAAATGTAATACCTTTCATCTGATATGATGATTCATTTCCTGCTATTTAGACTGATCTATATGTCCTATTGGGCTAATGACAAATACTCAGCACAAAAATACCAGAATGAGTGTGTTGTTTGATTGACAGAGGTATTTTCCAGTTTGGGTGGAGTCCAGGCATTGCAATATCTATAAAATCAAGGAAAGAATGGGATCATTTCCAGCATGGAATTTCCCTTCACTGATGATATTAATTGTGCAAACCATATCTCATTAAAAATATGGTTCTGATACTTACAAAAATAAGAGATAATTTATCAATTAATTAAAAAAAAATGTAGTCCATAATTAGCTCTGCAGGGCTTTAGAACTGTGTAACATTGTAACAGTTATTTTGAAACACACAGCAATGATTGTCACTGCCGTGTTAGAAGTACACAGTTTAATCTATATTTTATTTTTTTCCCTACATACACAAAGGAACATGGTAGAGTACATGAGTGCCAAGTAACTGGGGAAAATCCTTTTGAAAAGTGCTTCTACTTGAACTCCATTGCTTGGTAAACAAGCAATGAGCAGCTAATAAACACTTGTGAAATCACTCAGCTGTCCCAAATTGTGGCCTGAAAGAATCTTAACGGGTGTCGACAACGAAAAAATTCTATTTTTTTCCACCTGGTGACAGTATTTAAAGAGACACCTAACAAACATATGTATCTTTTAATTTATTTGCATGGCATTTGCTGTGACATAATATCCTGAAATAGTCCTGCTTTTTTGTTTTTAGAGAAATTTCTAAAGAGAGTTTACAAATCTTTACAGTTTATTACTGTTTATTCCACTGCAAGGGCACCAGGCTGATACACCCTCTATGGTGACACACCTCACCCCCAATTTAGATCTAGAGTATCAATGATCATCTTCTTTATATTGCCATGGTCTCGGGCCTCTACTTCCAGTCTGTAGGCTTCTGCTGAGCGAAGCAGTCCTCTACCGGCATGCAGCAAGTCTATGTATTCATCAGTTCCATAAACAAATAGAGGAACACACGTAAAAATGACAAACTGCACCAGTCAGGTTCCTACAGCCCATGGTAACCGCCCGAGGGCGCGCGGGTAGAGGGGGGCCCGGATTCTGGTACACATGCTGGGGTCTCACGCTGCAATCTGATCTGATGCGGATGGCGGCACCAGTAAAATGTGCCCTCTCGGCTTGGACGCATTCACGCGGATCAGGAAGTTCCGCAACTGGCTGCGTGGCGACTTCTCGGAGATCCAGGATGCATCACACTTACGCGCCCGCGTGGCTTTCCATCTAGGCCACGCCTGTTGGTCTGTGTGCAACTGCGCATGTGGCTGAGCCAGAGCCCGTGCCTGCAGCCCACCTGCTGGAGACAGTGGAGAGTGTGAGACTGCGCAGGATGGGACCCAACCCTCAAAGAATGGTAGCTATTAAAAAAAATCTTTGGATTCCGTGCCTGGTCATACACATCCTGCCATTACTGGGAGTTATATTTCTGTGGATTTTATGCCTGCTCATACACATACTGCCATTATTGGGAGTTATATTGCTGTGGATTTTATGCCTGCTCATACACATACTTCCATTACTGGGGGTCATATTGCTGTGGATTTTATGCCTGCTCATACACATACTTCCATTACTGGGGGTCATATTGCTGTGGATTTTATGCCTGCTCATACACATACTGCCATTACTGGGGGTCATATTGCTGTGGATTTTATGCCTGCTCATACACACCATGCCATTACTGGGAGTTATATTGCTGTGGATTTTGTGTCATTACTGAGTTCTATTGAAGTGGATTCTGTGCCTGCTCAATCACATCCTGCCATTACTGGGAGTTATATTGCTGTGTATTTGTGCCATTACTGTGAGTTATATTGCTGTGGATCTTGTGCCTGCTGATACACACCAGCCATTACTGTGAGGGTTTAATGCTGTGGATTCTGTGTACGCTCGTATGCACTGCCCATTATCTTGAGAGTTATTTTGCTGTGGTGCTCTGATACACTCATATACACTGCACATTCGAGTGAGTTTTATTGCTGTGGCTCTCTGTGATACACTCATACACACCGCACAATATTGTAATACAGTAATATGCACTGTGTATAAGCGATTTTCCTCTTTAACACAACAATGTGCATGCTGGTTGTTCGTCAAATGAGTGGAGTTTTGTATGGGTATACTTGCCCTGCGCAGGCCTCAGGATCAGGTGACCCATGTGTTCCTCCGAGCACCAGCATTCTCCTCCACGCGGCTGCCGGCTTCTGAAGGCTGTGACCCGCTCTTTGCGAGATCTCGCCTGTAGACAGTGTCACAGCCTTCATAGGACGGCGGCTGCGCAAGGGAGCATGCTGGTTCTCACAAGAAGACACGGCCAATCGAGGGGGCTGCTAGCGAAATGTTGTTAATGCATTCTGCTAGCAGCGGCAGCAGTCGTCCACGGTTTATGCGGGCCCAAGGGGTAGCTGCTTTGGGCCCCTCAACGACTAGGCCCGGGGCAACTGCCCCTTTTGCCCTGCGTTAAAGTCAGCCCTGTTTACAGATGAGTGCCTCGACCCCTCAAGGCACTAATTTCTCCTGCCGGCCACTTCATCGGGTATACTGGCAGTGATCGCTCCTGGGGAGCGATCACGAAGTGGTCCAGCAGGTAAAATTACTATTGTCAGATGCCTCGATGTTGAGACATCCCTGCAATAGTAAAAAAGCAGCTGGAAGTTATGCTGATCACTTCCAAAATTATTTTTCATTGCCGGGCACATATCCGGTTAAACCGGAATTGATCACTCCTGGGGAGCTATCACGATGGAGCCCTTCAGCTGAATTCATTATTGCAGGATGCCATGATGCTGAGGCATCCCTGCAACAGCTATAGAGTGAATAGAAGAGATACTGATCGCTTACAGCACTCTATTTACTAAATGACATGCCAGGGACATCCTCGGCTGTTAAGAACCTTTTTCATGAGACGTACCTGCTACTTAGTCGGGCGTTAACCCTTTCGCTGCTGAGGCTTTTCCCACCCCTGTGCTGAGGTCATTTTTACCGGTTTTGCTCATCATGTTTAAACGTGTTTTGAAGGCTTATTTTAGTATATGACCCAGACATATTATATATCGTTCTTTCCGTCAGACTCGGTAGATTCATAATATGTCATTATTATATGTATACGTTATGTCATGTCTGTATATTATAACAAAAAATGCAATAAAATATGTATTTTCAATAATTTACAATGTGTAAAGTGTTTTTTTTTCACATTTTAACATGCGAGCAATTGCGGTTATATTTTGTATGGGGTGCGCTTGTTAAAAAAATTAGAGATGGGGTCTCGTTACATTTTTTTTTGGGGAAAATTACACTATTTTTAACAAACGCACCGCATACAAAAATCGTTAGTGCAGCATCATTGTTCACATTATAATTGAAATGGGAACAATATTGCTGCATTAACAAACCAAAAAAAAGAAAAAAAAAGTGTTTATTTTTTTTTTATTATTTTTTTTAAATTTTTATTTTTCATTTTTTTTTTTGACAAACTTTTTCACAGTAGTGTTTGGTATCGTTGGAACGGCCATGCTCTGGCCGATCCAACCATACCAAACTTTAACCCCTAGCTGCCACGGATCGGGAGATAGGGAGTTCATTGTAACTCCCTATCTCCACCGTTGGTGGCAGTTAGGGGTTAAGTCCAGGACTGGCGTCATCGTGCGTAGCACGATGACGCCAGTCCTCAGGGGGAGTTCCCGGAGGCTTGGCCGACATCCAAGATGTCGGCCAGCTCCGGGAAAGGATCGCGAACCGGCGCTTTTCAGCGCCGATTCGCGATCCAGCTCCCCAGGGGTTAATGCCAGGCACCATTTGGAAGGGCAGGCTTTGCCCTTCCAAATGATGCCTGGGTTAACCCCCGCAGAGCCGCCGATCGGGAGGGAGAGAGGGGGGCGCCTGAATTAGGTGTCATTGCGCTGCCGCGATGACACCTAATACCAGCGGCTGCGGTTCCGGATGCGCGGCTGACATCGAGGATGTCAGCCCGCACCGGAGGGGCCAGCGATCGGCCGGAACCGGCCGAACGCTGACCCCAATGGGAGGACGCGCTCAGCGCGTCCTCCGCATACCAGCGGTAATGCGGAGGACGCGCTGAGCGCGTCCTCCGCATTGAAGTGGTTAAGGGGTTAATTTTTTGACCGAACATCAACCTAAGAGCAGTATTCACCCTTTCGCAGATCCTCACCTATGTTTGTGAGTGTCATTTTTGGTTCTTTTGCCAATTAAAGCAAGAGCTAACATCCACTTTGGAAGGATGTCACCACCTCCAGAGACAGTAGGAATAAGGTGGATACACTCCTTACCAGTTGGCTGTTTAACCACTTGGCTGCTAAGGACGCGCTCATCGTGTCCTGCCAAATGCTTCCCCTGTGCGATGGGCGCTATTCCGGCTGATTGCTGGCCCCCCCCCAGTGCGGGCTGACATCTTGGATGTCAGCCCGGCACTCCGGGACCCCAGCAGGACCAATAGATGTCATCGCTCTAGCGCGATGACATCTATTTCACGTGCCCCCCCGCGAGTGCGGAGGAGGTGCCTAAAAGGGAGGGGGGAGGTCCTTCAGACCTCTCTCCCTCCCGATCGCCGGGGTCCAGCGATAAAAGGCAGGCATCGTTTGGAAGGGCGCAGCCTGCCCTTCCAAACGGTGCCTGGCTTTAACCCCTTGGGGGCCGGATCACGATCCGGCGCCGAAAAGCGCCGGATCGTGAACCTCTCCCGGAGCTAGCCAACATCTTGGATGTCGGCCAAGCTTCCGGGATCTCCCCCTGACGACTGGTGTCATCGTGCATAGCGTGATGATGTCAGTTTTAGAGTTAACCCCTAGCTGCAACCAATGGTGGAGATAGGGGGTTCATTGGAACCTTCTATCGCCCGGTCCGTGGCATCTAGAGGTTAATGTTTGGTATCGTTGGATCGGCCAGAGCATGGCCTTTCCAACGATACCAAACATGACCATCTTAAAAGTTACCCAGAAAAAAAAAATGTAAATAAAAAATATTTTAAAAAATAAAATAAAAAGTAAACAGCTTTTTTTTGTTAATGCAGCAATATTGTACCCATTTCAATTATAATGTGAACAATGATGCTGCACTAACGATTTTTGTATGGGGCGCGTTTGTTAAAAATCACGTGATTTTTCCCCCAACAAAAATGTAACGAGTCCCCATTTCTAATTTTTTTAACAAGCGCAACCCATAGATAATATAACCGCAAAGCTCGCATGTTAAAATGTGAAAAAAACAGTTTACACGTTGTAAATTATTGAAACTTAAAATTTTATTGCATTTTTTGTTATAATATACAGACAGGACATGACGTATACATATAATAATGACATATTATGAATCTACCGAGTCTGCCGGAAAGAATGATATATAATATGTCTGGGTCATATAATAAAATAAGGCTTCAAAACGCGGTTAAACATGATGAGCGAAACCGATAAAAATGAGCTCAGCACACAGGCGTGAAATGACTCAGCAGTGAAAGGGTTAAGTTCAAATAAATGATGGCTTGAGTGTCTCTTTGTCAGGATTGTTACCGAGGTGGCACTGGGGTAGCTGGATTGTGAGTCCAATATGCGCTGATCTTATACATGCAGAGATGGGTGGAGGTGGAATACTGGTCGGAAAGCAATAAACAGACTGAGGAGGAAGAGGGAGCAGGCTGAGGCAGGCAGAGGGCAGGGCACGAATAGGTCTGACCACGCAGGATACTGCAGGCAGTTGGATATGTAGTTATGGAAGACAGGAGCCTGAAGACACGGTGAATACTTGGTAGTTAGCAGGAGCCAGGAGACGCACAGTATACAGAAGAGGTGGTTCAGAGTGATGTGAATAAGAGCAAGGCTGGGGTTCTCGATGAGGCAGAGGTACTCAGCTGGGCAGGGGTTCTTGGCAAAGCAAAGGGATCACGGCTAGGCAGGGGTTCTTGGCAAGGCAGCAGGGTTAATGAAACAGGACTGGTTTATGAGAGGATTTGAGCAACAATGATGAAGCAATGTTGCAAGGGGTGTGTGGCCTTTTATTGAAGTTAGCCACAGTTATCAGATCAGGTGAAGATGCTGGTGGAGCAGGAAATGCCAGGTCTGTATTGAGGTCTGGGACGGGTTCCAGGTTACTCCATCACCTAGACTGGAATGTAAACAATACATAAAGGAGGCTGCCTGGCTGTGTGGTGCTGAGCATGGATCTTCTTGACACTCTTAACGCTTCAGTTTATGAACATATTTATAAACTAGATGTGATAATTACCATAAGAGCTTCTGCTATCAATGCAGAGACTCATATCCTTTGCTCTATCGCTTTCTTTCCAACACTGGCATTTGAAGTCTAAATATATGATAATAGGAATCTCTGGTCTCTCCATCTCTGGATGATAAGGTCTTGGTAATGTGAGATCTGAGGCCTGTAGAACTAACCTTTTGAGTGAGTTCTGGGAAGCCAGGTTAATGAGAGACAAGCCAGTCAACATGGGTAATTTGCTATATTACCATGAACTGTAGCGATTCACATAATAAATGCATTTGTGATGTGGTTTGTGTATCATATGTAGTTTATATCTGAGTTGTTTCCTGGGAACAAACATATTTAATTGCAGATGACCATACCTGCTTTGTTTCGTAACCCTTTCAATACAAAAAATGTGTAAACTTGATTCTGAATTTAAATAAAATATAAATAAAAAAAACTATCATGTAAAATAATAATAATAAAATTAATTATTAATAATACAATAAGTTTACCATGTTCCCTGGGAGAAACAAAATTCTCTGTTAGATCCCTCTCCTGTCACCTTGTGTTAGTGTAAATAACCCAGAAGGAGCAGCACCCACCCTAACTGTAACAAAATGTTTACCAGACTTTACTGCAGCATTACAACGGAATGGGAGAGGGCGAAAGAGAGAAGTACAAGGAGAGCTCTGGGACCCCTGACTAATATTAAGGGAGTTATATTTGCTGAAATATGTACAGTGCAGCAACAAAGGAGTTACTGTAGTTTTCATATACAGGCATTAGGCCACATGCAGATATTCTATTTATATTGTACTGTATTTTAAGAAGCTGCATTGCTAATAACCTCTTTCTGATCAATACAAATCTCTATAAGCATGATTTCAGACTATTTATATTATCTATCTTTATCAAAATTACTGCAATTTACAGAAAGGCCATTTCTTCTGCCTGTATGATAATACTGCAGACCCCATATGAAAATGGGCAATATAATGAAAACCATAGAGAGTTTAGAACTTTCACAACCTAGCAACATTTCTGTAACTGATAAACGAATACACAAAATTTAAAAACAAAGTTTTACATATTTTTAATCTATTAACCCCTTAAGGACTGAGTAATTTTACAACTTCAGCGCTGTTTCGGAAGTAGAAGTTTGCTGAGCTCATTTTGACCATTTTTAAGTCACGTATTCTTATACCACCCAGACAAATATATATCGTTCTTTCCGTCAGACTTGCAGATTAATAATATATCATTATTATATGTATATGTCATGCCCTGCCAAAATGCATATAACAAAAAATGTAAAAAAATTTGAATTTTCAATAAAATTTCAATCTTCCACAGTGTGTAAAGTGTTTTTTTTTTTTTTTATTATCCGAGGCTCTGCGGTCATATTCTATTGGGTAGATTTGTTAAAAAAATTAGAACGGTGAACCCATTTTTTTTTTGGGGAGAAATTGCGTGATTTTAGCTAAACCCCCCCCCCAAAAAAAAATCATTAGTGAAGCATCATTGTTCACATTATAATTGAAATGTGAACAATAGTGCTGCATTAAAAAAAACAAAATTTTTTTTTATTATTATATTTATTATTTTTTTATTATTTAATTTATTATTTTTTTATTATTTTTATTTTTACTTTTTTTACACTTTTATTTCACTTTTACCATGGTCATGTTTGATATCATTGGAAAGGCCATGCTCTGGCCTTTCCAGCAATATCAGCCATGACCCCCTAGCTGCCACCGATCAGGAGATAGGGGGTTCTTTGACCCCTTTATCTCCTGCAAGGGATTTCCATAGGAAATCCCTTTGCAGCTAGGGGTTCCCGGTTAACTGACATCATCGCGCATGGCGCGATGAGTCAGTTGACCGGGGTGACCCAGAGGTGGGGGCTGCCATCCAAGATGGCGGCCCCCACCGGAAATAGGCCGCGATCGGGCACAAATTAGTGCCCGGTCGCGACCTGGCAACTAAGGGGTTAACCCCCCATACATCGCTGGAAAGGTCAGGCTGTGACCCTTCCAGCGATGCTGGCCACAGCCGCCGGGGACCAGGCGATCGGGAGATAGAGGGATCCGAAGGATCCCTCCCCTCCCCTCCAGGCGCTTCCCCTGCTCCGGCGGGGGGGGGGGACGCCTGAAACTGACGTCATCCCGCCGGTGGCGCGATGACGTCACAACGCCGGAGGAGGGATCACACTGATCTGACTCCGGGGGAGTCAGAACAGTGTGGGAGCGACCGGAGAAGGTGAGTATCTCCCGGGGGGCTCTAAACGCCGAGGACGTACATTTACGTCCTGCGGCGTCAAAGCCCGCCTAATGCAGGACGTAAATGTACGTCCTGCGGCGTTAAGGGGTTAACTATCTCATTATAACAATCTTTATGAAAAATTGCCATTTTTTTATTTTGTATTTAATTGTTAACAATAGATTCCGTGTTTAAAGCAAATGTTATGATAATATATTTTATTAACCCCTTTGCTGTGGATGACTTGTGGGGAACGTCCTCATTGACTCCCGCTATATGCGGAGGACGTTCCCCACACGTCATCCGCAAGCGGGAGCCCCAGTGGAGATACTCACCTCTCTGTCTGGGGTCCCGCGGCGTTCTGGCTTTAGGAAAGCCAGGCGCTGAAGTTAGGCCGGCCCCCGACATCTGACGTCATCGCACCATGCGCAATGGCGTCATTTCCAGGCGACCCCCTCCCCCAGCAGTGTCTGCCCTTTAAAGCGGTGCCTTTTTTTTTCCCCTTACGTGCCAGATCGTGATCCGGCGCCGTTCGGTGCCAGATCGCAATCTAGTTCAAGAGGAGGCCGCCATCTTCCCCCTCGCCACCTGACGTATCTCGCTTAGCGCGATGACGTCAGATAGCCGGGGAACCCCTAGCTGCCCGGGGATTTCCCAGGGAAATCCCCTGGTGGAGATAAACAGGGTAATTCAAACAGATTCGAAAAGTCACCGCACATTCGGTGACTTTTCGTTCTCTTCAATTCGGTTCCTTTTGCCGATCCCATTTCGGTGACCCTGCGGTGTATTCAGCAAACACCACAGGGTCCCCGAATTGCAGGGAAAAGCTGCCGCAAACCCGACGAAAACGAACCGCAAAACCCACCGAATGCACGCCGAAAACCCCCAAAAACATCTGGATTAACCTGTCGAAAAACCCGAGCAGGAGCCGATCACACGCAGCGAAGCAGCTGAGACCGCAGACGAGTCAGTGAATAAATTAGCAAAACAGTTTGTGTGAATGTTTGAAAATGAAACGCTGTTTGCAAAGAAACTACTGAGCGAAAATGTCTCAAATTTGCATATGAAGTCCAGGGAATGATAATAAAGAAGGCTGTTACAGAAAAAAGAAGAAAACGTTTAAAAAAAAAAATCGGACTTTAAAAAGAATTTCAGAAAAATGCTTAAAATATCCTAAAAATCTATAATTAAAGAGACTCTTTACTGCAGAATTTTATAATGAACGGTTTATTAGATATTGAATTAAAACAGGAATATTTTTAACATTGAAGCCTATGGGATTCTCCTGAATAAATTTGCCGCATGAAACCACCGAATGGCAGGGCAATTCGGGAACCTTTCACTGCTGGTTTGTGTTCTCTGAATAGCCGAAGCAATGCTTTTCATGGGGTTTTCACTGCCCTCGAACAGGCACCGAACAGGCACCGTATGTTCAGGCAATTCGCTAGGATTTGGCGAATTGCCTGCTCTCTGGATAGCCAAATGGCCAGGAAAGGTAACCGAACGCTGATTTTCAGCGTTCGGTTACCTTTCTTAAGCAATTCGGATCTCTTTGAATAACCCTGAAAGGGTTCCTTTGAAACCCGATATCTCCAGAACCATGTGTTTCCCTATTCATTTCAATGGGATTTTCAAGAAGCTGCTATGGCAGCTAGGGGGTCATAGAGGGTGTCATTTGAAAAGCCTGAGCATGGCCTTTCAAAGTAAAAATAAATAAATAAAATAAAAACATGTTTTTTTTGTGTGTGTTGTTTTTATTGATGCAGCAATATTGTTCACATTTCAATTATAATGTGAACAATCATACTGCACTAATGATTTTTTTCTATGGGGTGCGTTTTCTAAAAATCACGTAATTCCCCTCAAAAAATGTAACAAGTGTACCCCATAGAAAATATAACCGCAAACGCTCATGTGATAAAATGTGGAAAAAAAACACTTTACACGCTGTAGATGATTAAAAATTCAAATTTTATTGCATGTTTTGTTATGATATACAGGCAGGACATCACAAAAACATATTATTATTCTTTATTTATAAAGCGCCAGCATATTCCGCAGCGCTGAATAAAAATGCGCATATAAAAATGATATATTCTGAATCTGCCGAGTCTGCCGGAAAGAATGATATATAATATGTCTGGGTCGGGGAACTATAGGCCAGTTAGTCTTATGTCATTAGTGGGGAAATTAATGGAAACCATGTTAAAGGAAAGGATTGTTGAACATCTAAACACACATAGATTACAGGATCAGAAACAACATGGGTTTACCTCAGGGAGATCATGCCAAACTAATCTTATTGATTTTTTTGGATTGGGTAACAAAAATAATAGACACAGGTGGTGCAGTAGACATTGCTTATTTAGATTTCAGTAAGGCTTTTGATACTGTTCCGCATAGAAGGCTTATTAATAAATTTCAATCTTTGAGTTTAGATTCCAATATTGTTGACTGGATTAGGCAGTGGCTGAGTGACAGACAACAGAGGGTTGTGGTAAATGGAGTTTATTCGGCACAAGGTCTTGTTACCAGTGGGGTACCTCAGGGGTCAGTACTTGGACCCATTCTCTTTAATATTTATATTAGTGATATTGCAGAAGGTATTAATGGAAAAGTATGTCTTTTTGCTGATGACACAAAGATTTGCAACAGGGTTGACGTTCCTGGAGGGATCAGCCAAATGACAAATGATTTAGGTAAACTAAAAAAATGGTCGGAGTTGTGGCAATTGAGTTTTAATGTGGATAAGTGCAAGATAATGCACCTGGGACGTAAAAACCCAAGGGCTGAATATAGAATATTTGATACAGTCCTAACCTCAACATCTGAGGAAAGGGATTTAGGGGTCATTATTTCAGAGGATCTAAGGGTAAGTAGTCAATGTAATAGAGCGGCAGGAAATGCTAGCAGAATGCTTGGTTGTGTAGGGAGAGGTATTAGCAGTAGGAAAAGGGAAGTGCTCATGCCACTGTACAGAGCGCTGGTGAGACCTCACTTGGAGTACTGTGTGCAGTACTGGAGACCGTATCTCCAGAAGGATATAGACATCTTAGAGAGAGTTCAGAGAAGGGCTACTAAAATGGTGTACGGCTTGAAGGAGAAAAGTTACCAGGAAAGGCTTAATGATCTTAACATGTACAGCTTGGAAAAACAGACGAGACAGAGGAGATATGATAGAAACATTTAAATACATAAAGGGAATCCACAAGGTAGAGGAAGGGAGTATATTTAAAAGGAAACAAAATAGCAAAACAAGAGGACATAGTCTTAGAATAGAGGGGCAAAGGTTTAAAAGTAACATCAGGAAGCATTATTTTACTGAGAGGGTGGTGGATGCATGGAACAGTCTTCCAGTAGAAGTGGTAGAGGCCAAAACAGTAATTGAATTTAAGCAAGCATGGGATAGGCATAAGGCTATCCTAAACAAAAGATAAATCCAGGTTAAGTATCCATGTAATTGGGCAGACTAGATGGGCCGAAAGGTTCTTATCTGCCGCCATTTTTCTATGTTTCTATGTTTCTATGTCATGTAATAAAATGTGGCTTCAAATCGCGTTTAAACATGATGAGCGAAAGCGGTAAAAATGAGCTCAGCACACAGCGATGAAGGGGTTAAATGCATTGGTAATGAAGGGGTTAACAGTAGACTTGGTATTTCCCATAATCACTACACTTTATCTTACTATTACAAGTAATAATATAATCAATGCAGATCTTCTGGGAGTTTTTTTTCTTGTGTTGTGCACAATCTAAACCAAATTACCAAGCATTACTCTTCTAGTAACTTGTTATTTTTCATAATGTATAACCACTAATGGAACAATTTCACAATTGTATGAATAATCCTGTTGATGTTCAGTGCTAGCAGCAATAGAACAATGTAGAAAATCATGTTAAAAGTGACTAAATGTATAAACTTGTTCCTGGCATCCACCTAAATCTACTGCACAGATAACTGTTTAGTTTTTACTCTGGATACAACTAAAATCTTTAAAAGAAATTTAAATAGTCCCATGCGTCTCAGGTGCACGCTCTCTACTGGAATTATAATTCTGATGGGTACTAAGCATGAATATCTCTAGCAATAATGTTACCACTAACTGTCTTAATACATGTCTTACAATACTGGCATATGCTTTTTGCAGTCTTGATTTATTTATTCTAAAATTTATGCTAGTTGTTTGTACTCGGATTCATCGACCGCCAGTCGACTCTCTTTCTATACCCTCCCCTGCAGCAGGATGGGCAAGAAATCGACAAAGAAACATGGCCAGATGGAGGGTCTCCGTCAGCGGGCTAGCAACTCCTTGGGCAGCGGGCAGGGTGGGGGAAGAGGGGTTCCCTTCCCCCACCCTGCCTCTGGGTAATGGCTCCTTGGACAAGGATAGCTTCTTCTGGCCTTGGGACAGTGGGGATGATGTGGACTTACCTGTTCTGACACTTCCTAAACAGGGGCAGAAGGTTAGTAAAACTTCTGCGAAGATACCGAGATGAAAGATTCCTATCACTGCGACTTCTGGTGCCTTCGTAAACTCATTTGATAATCCTGACCCCTTCGCTGACAATCCAGAAGAAGATATCTTAGCTTCTAACTGGGATGACGGCCTTTTGGAGCGTCTATCTCTGGTGTTCGAAATGAGATGTATCTTGTAAAAGAGCAGATGGCATCAGTCCAGGAACGTATGGCTACTGCCAAAGCGGCGCAGACTCACCTTTCCTCCAAAGTCGGCTCCCTCCAGGTGCAGGTAGAGAATTTGTCTTGGACTGTGGAGACACTGGACACTAGACACAACATTCATATCCAGGGTTCAGGAGACGGTACCTTCTGAGGCAATTCTAGCATTTCCCAACCATCTGGTGCGTCACCTGTTACTGCTTCTTTCTGGAGCACCAAGCGCTCCGCATCCGGAAATCGGCGACGGCTCCAACAGCGGCAACGCGGTATTTTATTGAAGTGGCAAAAGAGGTGTCTGTGAAGCAGAAAATAATGCCTTTGCCTGCTGCTAGAGGTGCCAATGCTTTTGATTCTGTCTTGGTGACCTTGAATAATGACTTGCCTTTCTTGACCCTAATGGCAAGCCGGAGGTTTCGGGAGGTAGTGGCCTGTCTTCGTGCCAGGGGTATCAAGTCTACATGGGGGTGGCTGGCAATTGCTTTTCACCTATTATAATGTACCATATGCTGCTGGTGCCCCGGATGAACCATGGCCTCTTCTCGACTCTCTGGGTCTTTCCCAGGGTTCGAGACCCGTTGCTGATTGTGCCTCGGCTTTACCCACTCTGGACCCAGGCTGATTATTTGGAGTACTCATATTTCTCTTCCTTATAGTAACATTTACATCTCGACTTTGCTTTGCTTTTTATTACCTTGCGAGATGACTGCTGTTCAGGGTTGTTGGGTAGTTTTTTCCCGGTTCCACATCTTTTTGATGTTTGTTGTTCTGTGCATATTGTGTTTTTCTCTTCTTCTTTTTGTTTCCCTCCCCCTTTTTTTTACGGGATCATGGGACCACCCGGGTGAGCCATTTGAGAGAGTACAACGGCTCTGTCCATTCCTTTGACCCTGGGTTATCCGGTCACCTGGTCTCTTCCACAGTCTCCGGTTCTCAGTAGGATCCCGGAGTGAGTCAGGAATACCAGATTCTTATGGGCTGTTCCCCGTTTTTCTTTTTCCCCCTTTTGTCACGTGTAGGCTGTGTACTCTATGCAGTGGGTGTTTTTTTGTGAGCCCAAGATGCAGTGAAGAGAGTGATAGGCAGGTTGCGGGGTAACAGAGTTTATTAACAGAAAAAAACACAGAAACATAAACAGGAGATCAGAACTAGACAATGGAGGAGACTGGGCAGATGGGCAATAGCTTGGGGAAGGAGAGGAGATGCAGAAAAAGGATATAAAGGCAATAGAGGGATGGCTGAGAGTAGTGGGAAGGGAGGTTAGGGAGAACTGTATATGGGAGTAGCTAGGAAATAGGAGAAACAAGTAATAGCAAGATGAGAATACTAGAGAGGCGAAAGGAGAAATAGACACAAGGGGAAACTAACCGTACATAAGGGCAGACACTGAATAAACAACAACAAAATAAACAGATAACATAGATATACAGGCAATGGTACAGTTAAGGATCAGACAGGCAATAGAATAGTTGGTAGAATAATGCAGGGTCTATGCAAGGCGGCAGGCAGGGTGGTCAAGAATCCAAGCAAGGAGTCTGGTATACGGGGATCCAAGATGGGGGGCACAGGGAGCAAAAAGGGGGTACCGGTATGAATGAAGTGAATGTCCAGATAATCAACAGAGGGTTCTCAGGAAAGTCTTTGGTTGTTCAGGGAGCCTTCAGGAAACAGGTCTGCTCAGATTGATAGCCAGGGACTTCAATGTGGAAGCATTCTAAGGAGGGCGTAGCTTCCTTAAATCCAGGCCTCATTAACAGGATGCAGTTCAGGTGAGGCTGCAGGGCTTGAAGGCAGATCTGAAAAAGTCCAGGAACCTGTATAGCCCATTATTACAGGGGTTAAAGGGGCCAGAGCGTGGTGACCCTGACACCTTTTTTCTGTCTAACATGCTGACTACTTTAGATTATCTTTGTTGCAGTTTAATTGACTGAATCTCTTTTGCATAATTTTATTGTCCCATGCCTTATGATGTCTATTGTATGTGGTCATTTTTTTTTTAGTATTTTCATACTGATTTGTCTGTATGTAAAAATGGCAAAAATAAAGAATTTGAAAAAATAAATAAATAATGTTTTTAAAGTCACTGAAATGTAATTCAAGCTCTGCTACCCAGCCACAGCTCTGGCCAACACACACCAGGTCAAAGTCAACTTTTACACTAGCCATGTCTCTGTCCAATCCACTGCCAGGTCACAGCCAACTTTGACGTCAGACACGGCCTCGTCAAACTCAAACTCAAGTCAAAGTTAGCATTTACATCATCCACAGCGCTGCCAATACACACTGACGTCAGAGCCAACTTTTACGTCGGCCACAGGCTCCAACCCAAGTCCAGGACATAGTCAATGTGTACATTGGCCGCAGTGCTGCCAACACATACCCAAGGAAAAAACAACCTTTATATCAGCCACATCTCTGCCAACACACACCAAAGCCACATCCAACTTTTACATTGGCCACAGCGTCACCACACCCAAACCTAAGACACAGTCTCATTTACTTGAAAAAATTCAAAGACCCAGCACTCCAGATGGTTGAAGGACACTTTAATTAAACACTCTGCAGCAATGTTTCAAATGTATAACTAGTCTTTATGCAGAATGTTTAATTAAAGTGGTCTTTCTACCATCTGGAGTGCCGGGTCTGTGCATTTTTTCAAACGTTTTTGCAGAGGTTGGCTTCTGTTGCTTCCCTGAGCACCCAGTGTGTGTTATTTGATTCAAAGTTTGGGATTTCTAAGTGGGTGCAATTCTCCTTTCTGTATTTTGGATCAAACAATCCACATTTACGCCACATCCTTGCTGACACAGATCCAAGACATACCCAACTTTTATGCTGGCCACAGTCTTGTACAGACCAAACCCAGGCCACGGTCAACCTTTACGTAGGCCACAGTGCTGCTAAAACACACCCAAGTCACAGCCAACTTTTAAGTCGGCCACAGCCATATCCAACCCACACCCAGGTCACAGTCGACATTTATGTCAGCCACACCATTGTCCAACTCCCACCCAGGTCACGACCCAATTTTTACATAGTCTCCAACCCCTGTTCAGATTGATTGCCTGGACACAGACCTGGAGATACATTTACTATGTGAAGGATATTAGAACATGTGATGCAATAATCAGTGTAGGCAGTATAATGGAATGTTCAAAGAGATTTTTCCCCTAAAATTAGCATCTTTTTCAGATAGTTACCATTACTTCTTTCACTAATCAAACATTGGCAGCAGATTTCCTGTTACTGCTTGCAAATTTGTAAAATCCTCTTCATACAGGATGTGAAAACAGAGAACACATTACACTTGTTACAACTGTTAGACTACTTTCTCCACATCTATTGCTGTAGCACCAGCTGGCTCTCAAGAATCACACACCAGGGTCACCAGATGAACAAACAGAAGTGCTAGTGTTTAGATTAATATATGCGACTGTGTAATACAGAAATTTACATTTTAGAAATTTTAATTTGCTGGAACAAAAATCTATCTCATTGTTTACATATGATATGATTTCCAAGAGGGTGCTGTTGATGTATGGTGACATGTGCCAGCAATAAAAGTTTGAAGATTACAATGCAGTCCCTTTTCCAAGTCATAATCACCTTTCACATTTTGATTTCAACATTATGTATTCTTTTCATTTCTGTTCCTTCCGTATATTCTGTTTTCTCCTGTACCTGCTTTCCTCCCTTTAGATTTATATTCACTTGCTTTACCCGCAATGTTTACCTATTCTTCTTTATCATCCATATCCATGTCACCTTGTCCGTAGCTTCAGTTTGTACATACTGATGGAGATACATGACCACTTTGAAAGTACAAACCTCAGACATATGAGTTGACATTATAAGACAACAGAATTATTCTTCATTATCAATAATTTTTCACTGGAAATCATTATGACCTTTATATTTGGCATGTCACATCTAACAAAATGAATTTGTCACATCCTAAATACTATCGTCATCTTGCGCTCTGTTTTCATTTCAATCGGAGCCAAGTTAAGAGAATTTTTTTGTGTTTTCAAAGATTACTACTGGTATGTTTAGATTATCCATTATTAATTCTTCTTAAGTGCAGAGAGCAAGGTTAAGTAAGAATAAAATGTATTTCGGGAGTTAATCCATTCAACACACAAGAGAAAACAACAAAGTTGGCCTCATTAATATGAGAGAAAGACTCTCCACTAACTCCTTCAATGCTGTAACTTGACACAGGGATTTTCACTGATTGGCAATAAAAGTGTAAGTTAGTGAAACCTCCTCTATCCCTGTCGACATCATTCATCAAAATATAAAGCTTTCAGCCTGAACATGAGTATCAGTGATTGAGTTAAACTTACTAGAGCTAAATAATTACATTTTAAATTACGACTGAACCCAACAATCCCACATTATTTTAAATTAAGCATCAATCATAACTGATATACTTCCATTGTTTTAATTGTGTTCGTTAGCTCACCTCTAATTACATTTGCTTGGTAGTGAGAAAGTTTTTTTCATGCAGAATTATATTCTCATCAGATCGCTGAGCTCGGAGAATGATCTGCAGTCGGCGAAATAAGGAGGTGTCTACTGGCACATACCTAGTAGAGCGCAAGCTTGCATGTGAAAATGCGTTGAAAAGGCAACAAGAAGGACTTGCCCCAAGGGACAGGACAGGCTTCATATGACTATTTGTCCTGTAGTATTCTGCCAGTATTGTATCTTTGAATTAGGAAGGAAAGGAAGTTATTGAATAACAGTCTGTCCATCTTCTACCTCATTCTTATTGGTAAATATAGCTTAATCCCTTCAATACCATGGGTATACTCAATTCTCAAAATCACTGTCTGGTAACCCGTTACTGAGCCCTATTCCACAACTGATGTTATACATAACACCTCCAGAAGCTATCGTAACACCAGGAACTGCTAGTCCACTCTCGCCACTCAAGCATAGCTCTTCCCTATTGTAAATTGACGTCTCCTATACATTGTATAGGAGGCGTTAATTTGTGACTGGGACTATAAGAATGAGATATTCCATGGTAGCTCATGCTTTTATTAAGGAGCAGATACTTCTCAAAGAAATACTGACTTTTTAAAGTTGGTGTTAAGTGATTCTGCAATGGCAAAATCACTTACACACTCTACATCATAATCTAAAAAAATCCCATACTCCCCTCTCATCCCATGTGAGAGGTGCGATCAATGCTCCCTCTCTCTGAGAGCAGCGGGAGACTAGTTCCACTGTCCCTCCTAGTATTAACATGTACAGCTTGGAAAAAAGACGAGACAGAGGAGATATGATAGAAACATTTAAATACGTAAAGGGAATCCACAAGGTAGAGGAAGGGAGTATATTTAAAAGGAAACAAAGTAGCAAAACAAGAGGACATAGTCTTAGATTAGAGGGGCAAAGGGTTAAAAGTAACATCAGGAAGCATTATTTTACTGAGAGGGTGGTGGATACATGGAACAGCCTTCCAGTAGAAGTGGTAGAGGCCAAAACAGTGATTGAATTTAAGCAAGCATGGGATAGGCATAAGGCTATCCTAAACAAAAGATAAATCCAGGGAAAGTATCCATGTAATTGGGCAGACTAGATGGGCCGAAAGGTTCTTATCTGCCGACATTTTCTATGTTTCTATGTTTCTTTTATCCAGGGCTCCCTCACGATCCCAAGGGCAAGCGCATTCGCAGAGCACCAGACTGGGACCATGGAGTCCAATGTATTCCAGAGCCGGTACCTGCAGCAGTGCGCAGGACCGCTGAGAGTATCAGTCACCACCTCCACTTCCTAATAAACCCTGTAACCTGGAATAGGTATGTTAAAAGGGAAATGATAAGTAAAATCTACTCGCATAGATTGCACAAACCGAGGAATAGGGTCCATAGCGCATAAGCAATGTCTTTTAATTCTGAAGTAATGCAAAGGATTTTTTGTTTATGGTCTCCAGAATGTGCCCCCAAAGTATTAGCACTTTGGCCATGACTGCTGAGGCGCTAAAACAGTAATAAGCTGATAAACTTGGAATTCTGTTTATTTTCTGTCTAGAAAAATGGTGTCCAAGCTGTATTATAGAGATGTAGTAGCACTTTCTGGTCAGCAGATAGTGCCACAAATGTTCTTTTGAGCTTCCACAGCACATTTTCATTGTGTGGCTACTGCAAAGTTGGTTTTCACAGGATTCTAAGATTGATTTTAAGGAAATTACTTGGCAGTGAAAAGGTTAATTATGCTATCTTAATTAGTCTGCTCAACTAAGTGCCCACACAAAAAACATTAGGTGCATTTAGGCATAATTATGGTTAGATTGGAACAATTTAAATTATTCCAAACCTTTTAGAAATTTAGTTTTAAATCTTGAAGAGCCTGCTGGGATCATGAACTTCTGTCGTTTTACGATAAGTCATTTAAATGTTTTAGAGTTAAAACATTTAGGGATGAACAGTGCTGAAGCTGGAACTTTCAATTCGTTTTACAAGGCCAGAGGTGTCCATAGTCTAACCACAGTAATGTATCTCATAAATACAGAACAGACATTAGAGAGACTGAGGGAAAAAAGTCCATCACACGGTAACAAAAATGATAAGTGGTTTGTCAAGCAAGGACTGTGAAGAAAGACAAGCTACAATGAATTTGCTCAGTCTGCAAAGCTGCCAAGGACCACCGCAAAATAGTTTCGGTCTTTCCAGCATTTCAGACCACAAATTGGATTAATGAACCAACCTTCTATTTCCCCAGAAAGCCTTTAGAAACTTATACAAGCGTAAGGATATATAAAGGGTAAAGTGACAATTGACTACATTGGGTTAATAATCCCCATAATATGGTATTTAAATGGAAGCCATTGTGACTCGCTATTGATGTTTATATTTCTGGTAATTTTCCAGGGTTTGACGCTCATATTTTTATTTTGAGAAAGTATTTTAAGAGGAACTATACATTGAGATTTCTCTAATTTTCCAATATGTCCTGGATGGCGAGTATGAATCTAAATAGCAGAAATTCCATTAAGCCAACAAAACTGAGATATTATTATCTGTGTCTTAAACCCATTACTACCATTATCAAGTATCACCTGCAGGTGCTTTGAGGTTGAGTATACTTGCAGGGTATATTTTTTCAGGGTATATTCAGAGAGCTTCGAAATGTCACCGACATTTCTGTGCTCTCTCGTTTCCCGTACTTCGGGTAATCAAATTCCCTGACCATGCAGTGAATTCAGAATTCACCACAGTGTCCCTGAAGTGCAGGAACAAACTCCGAACGGATCCGAAAATCCGCCACAAAACCGCCACCTCGAACAGAAAAACCACTGCAGATCACCGAAAAACCACTGTACGCATCCGAATAAAACCGACCATTCACTGCAAAACCGCCAAAAAAACAAACAAAAGCAACTGAAAAAAGCCAATGATCCGCCATACACAGCACTGACTAGCCCCCGGAAAAAGTCAACGAATGGGGTAAAGGAAAAAAAAAATGATTGAAAGTTTTAACCCCTTAGTGACTGGGCGGTTTTACACAAATCCGTCTTTTAGTGACCGCTGCTGTTTTTACGTTTCTGCGCTGTTAGTGTTTAGGTCAAATTTTCCTCTTACTCGTTTATTCAACCCACACATGTTATACACCCTTTTTCCCGCCATTAAATGGACTTTCTAGAAATACCATTATTTCCATCATATCGACTAATTTTCTATAAAAAAAAAAATGAAATATGAGGAAAAAAATTGTAAAAACACACTTTTTTGTAATTTAATCCCCAAAATCTACAACCACCCAAAACCACCACGGCTAAATAGGTTCAAAATTTTGTCCCGAGACTAGAAATACCCAATTTTTACATGCGTTTGCTTTTTAACCCCTTCACTGCTGAGACAGTTCACCTATATGCGCTGCGCTCATTCTGACCATTTTGTGCTAATTATTTTTAGATGACAGCCTAGGTCCTATTTAATTAAACCCCCGCAGACAAAAAAACTTTAAAAAAAAAACAATTTTTTTATTTTATTTAATTTTTTTATTATTTTTTTTTTATTTAATTTTTTTAAAAAAAATTTTTTAAAACCAAACCTGGTCATGTTTGGTATCATTTGAAAGGCCATAATCAGGCCTTTCAAATGATGGCAAATATGACCATCTAGCTGCCATGGATCGGGAGATAAAGGGATCCTTAGGATCCCCTTAACTGGCCCAGTGACATCCTCACACATATGGTGAGGTTGTCAGTGAGTGGGGGGGGACCTGGAGGCTTGGCTGACATCCAAGATGTCAGCCCCCCTCCAGGTTTGAATCGCATTTTGGCGCCAATTGGCGCCGCAACGTGATCCGGCAGCAAAACGGTTAATATCATACACCGCTGGAAAGGGGAGGCTCTCCCCTCTCCAGCGGTGCAAACGGCATCTCCCTAGCTTCAATGGTTGGGGAGATAGAGGGCTCCGAAGGAGCCCCCCCTCCCCTCCATTGAAATGCATGGGGACGCCTGCTGATGACGTTACCACGCAGCGTGGCGACGTCATCAGCCTCACCTGCCCATGTAAATCACATGGGCAGGCTTCCTCCCTGCCAGATCACCGTGGGATCCGGCGAGGGAGGTGAGTATCGGGCGGGATGGGGATTAGGCGCCGCTGACGTACCCTGTACGTACGCGGGTCTAAGGGAGACCCGAGGACAAGACGTACAGGGTACGTCAGCGGCCCTTAAGGGGTTAAATTTGAAATTTGCACAAGCTGAGTGGAGTAGAGGTAGCATCACTGCTCTATGACCATGGAGACTGTGGAAAGAAATACAGGTTTGAATCCCAGCCAGAGCACCTCTCCAGTAAGTGTCCTTTGGCAAGACACCTAACGGTACATACTCACCACCCAGGACATACTTGAAAACAAGAGAAATCTCAATGTATCCTTCCTGGTAAAATACTTTCTCAAAAAAAAAAATGCACCATATGTTTGAGCTTGACAATGCAATTATTGTTGTATTTAAAAAGATTAAACCCCGTTTATAATAAGTTAAAACCATAAAAACTGTAATTATATTTGATTACCGTGGGGGGGAAAAAAGATATCTGAAGAACAATTATGATATGGTTTATACCTATACAAGGCATATTACATGTACTCAAGGCCTGGATGGCTGCATTTATGTGAACAGACATTCGACTGACTGTAATAGAATGGTGTACTGGCCAGAGACCACAAATTAAATTCAAGCCAAATATAACATGATGGCTTACAGAGCGGCAATGCTTCAATTTAAGCTATGTAACAACTCTGTAATATCACTCCAATGAAAAGAACACCATGCCATTATAACACCACTTATAATGATGGATGGAGTTACAACTTGAAATACACCGCTGTACACAGCGAAATGGTTCGGTTTGAGTACAATGGGATTAAGGACCGATTACCGTTAGTGGTTGTTCAGGTTGAGTTTAATGATACGGGATATGGTTTAACAGAGTTCAGGGTAAGAAGGGTAATTGCTTTCAGGGTGCACTCATCTATAACGCAATGTCAAGCATCAAGCTATCACAATCTTAACCTAAAACATGGCACAACTATCAGACTTCCGCCACTAAATGAGCCCTGACATCGTAATCTTCAATGCACCATTTATTGTAGTGAAGCAGTACTTTTTATGCAGTACCATCTCAGCATCACTCTGAGAGTGCTACAAATGTGTTCTCTGAATGAATTAATATTAAGTTCTTTTTTAAGCACCACATTTTCTAGCAGGTCTAAGTTTTTTATCTTTTCATGTTTATATTTCTGGTCATTTTCCAGGGTTTGACTCTCATATTGAATCTAAATAGCTGAAATTCCATGAAGTCACCAAAACTGAGATCTTATTGTCTGTGTCTTAAACTCATCACTACCAATATAAACTATAATCTATCTTCAAAAGCACCTGCAGGTGCTTTGAGGACGAGTATACTTGCAGGCCAGGTTATTCAGAGAGCACCGAAATGTCACCGACATTTCTTTTCTCTCATTCCCTGCACTTCGGGTAAGCAAATTCCCTGACCCTGCAGTGAATTCATCATGCACCGCAGGGCCCCCAAAGTGCAGGAAAAAACTCTGAAGGGATCCAAAAATCCACCACAATACCGCCGCCTCGAACAGAAACACCGCCACAAAACTGCCGAAAAGACACTGCACACATACGAACAAAGCTGACCATCCACTGCAAAACTGCCGAAAAGAACCCAAATGCATCTGAAAAAAAAAAAGATCCGCCGAACACAGCACCAACCTGTCCCTGGAAAAAGCCGGCAAGCCGACAAACAGGGTGAAAAAAAAAAAAGACGACTGAAAGTTTCAAATTTGAAACGCTGTTTGCAAAAAAACTACTGGACGAAAATACTCGCTGGTACTCAGTACCGGCACCTCGCCGCCAGCCTGAGCTAACAGGAGAGAGCATGGTGCTCCTCCCTCCTCCTGCAGTGGCAGGCAGAGAATCAGAAGTGCACGTCAGCTCGTTTTGCTCCTGAATGCTTCTGATTGTCAGGTGGGTATGTAGGGACCGACAATCCCCTTCTTCTCCCAGTAAGTGACAAGGGAGGGCTGGTTAAATAAAATCTTCCCTCTGGTCTTCAGGGCCCCAGCTCTGGCAGATGTGTGTAAACATGCTGCACCCCCCTCTCTGCAGCCGCTGAAACTTTGAACAGCATGGGGAGGGGGGTGCAGCATGTTTACACACATCTGCCAGAGCTGTGGACTGTTAGACAACCGGTGTGATCAAAGAAGCTGGCATTGTAAGGTGGTACAGATGGCCTAAGAGCGCAAGACCAGGAAGGGGTTCAAAAAAATTTTCATCCCTGGTCACTTGCCTTGACAGGGATCCAAATTTTTAAACTATCTGCCTGGCCCTGTGTCCCTGCTGCTCCTCCTCTAGGATGCAGCCGGTGCCCAGTGAGCTGCATTGTATCTGCCAGGTCAGAGAGCAGACTCCCCTACAGTGCTGGCTACAGAAGCCTGCGCTTTCTCTCTCCTCCTGGTCCCTCCCTCCTTGTTGGTGCCTGGCTCCCTCTGATGATGTCAAGCGGAGGGTGTGCCAAAAGACATCTACACTGCTGTCTTAACCTCAGCCTCCCCAGCAGTTCTAGACCGTGTCTGGTGCACCCTGGAAGGTGAGAAGGTGGAAATTTAACTCCTGGCTGCATTGCTCTGCAGCGACAGGCAGGCCTCAGAACAAAGAAAAAAACTGCTGTTGTTGCTTCCAAATACACTTCAAAACAGCTTTTAAAAATATCAGCTCTGGGAACACAGGTATGTTCACCTGGTCCAGCTGTTAGCACCATGTGGGGTGTCACACACGGGCATCACTTCTGCGCAGTGTGTCAGATTTTAAATGCAGAATTTGTGGGGGGGGTTTTCTCCCGTCTTTGCAAAGGAGTTTGAAAGGCAAGACCTCTGTATTTACAATCCCTTATCTGATCTGCTTTCTTGGGCTGAATGGAAACTTGATCAGGCAGACCTGAACCAAGTGGGTTGGGGGTTGGTTGGGGGTGTTGGACAAAGAGCCAGCGCTCACTGTACAATTGGTATTTCTTCAAGGACTTGGAGTGGATGAACATCTAAGAACCTTCTGGGACATGTAAAATCTGGAAATACGCATGGAAAAAGTGGCCTAATGCAAGTTAGGTTTTCTATGTAAGTCACATTTTATTTCAAGAACTGTATTTGCACGTTTTACATTTTTGTATGTCTTGTTTTTATGGGATACTGGCACTGTGTAAAGTTTGTATTGTTGTCTTTTACCATTAAAACTTTAAAATCCCAGTACTGCTTTGATCTAGATAATTCATCCTTCTCGAATAGAATATCATTACTGTAGAATATAACCTTTGGTGGAGATATTAGCTGTACAGTATATGGTTCGGCTCCTGGATTGGGGTGGTATACAGCTAGTGGGGTTTTGAAAGCGCCCAATTACTTTCATCGTGGCAGTGTATAGATGGAAGGGTGTGCACAGTTTAAGGGGTTAGGTTGGCATAACTTGGGCCCTGAGAGCGGTTAAAGTTAGTAAGTCCAGAGGCTTGGAGCTGTAACCCCTTGTACACTCTCCCTCCGCACGTGACGACTGGATAGGCAGATTTTTGTTGTCACATGGGGTTTTCAAGGTCAAAAACCCTCTCATTGGAGTCCCCCAATATTATTCAAACAGTATTTGGTGGATAGTGGAGTTTGATTGCTGTGGAGAGCATACACACTGTGCATTACTGTGAGTTTCATTGCTGTGGTGCTCGCAAATGCTAGGGGATTATCCACTCAGTGCCAGAGTTGCAAAAAAAACTAGCTAACTGCACTGCAATACAGATTTTTCTTGCAACAGAGGCACTTAGTGGATAACCCCCATAGGGTTACAACAATAGTTGTAGTTCATTTAAAGGAACACAGTATTAAGAAATATGGTTCCGTTTTATAGTGTCTTCCTTTAAGTGAGCTACAACTATTGTTTATTAGGACACGAAAATAGTCATAATAATCAGTACCCTCACCTATTTTTCTATAAAAAAAGCACTGTATAAGATCATATTTACCCCAAACTAGGTGCCCTGTACAGAAACAAATCCTGCCTGAGCCCCGCGGTAAGAAAGCAGATTGTACATCAAATGCTTATGCCAGCTATTGAATACGGAGATGTAGTGTATGCAGCTGCCCCGCAAACGCACCTCCAGAAACTTACTACATTGTATAACTCATTCTGTCGCTTTTTGCTACAATGCAACAAGACCCACCATTGTGACATGTTAAAAGAACTAAACTGGCCGTCACTGGAATCTAGACGCACTCTTCCCCTTTCCAACCTGGTGTTTAAGAGCTTTTCTGGGAAGCTGCCACCCTACCTGAATAGGCTGCTTCCCTCAGCAGTTCCCTCATCCTATATCCTCCGATCCAGGACCGGCACCTTACTTGCAATACCACAATACAAAAAGAAAGTGGCTCGATCCTCATTTTCCTACAGAGCACCGCAATTATGGAATAACCTCCCAGACGCCATCAAATTTCCTCGCAGTCTAAAGTCCCTTAAGAGCTCCCTATTAACATACCTCAATAACGAATGCACCTGTAAACATGTAGCATAGTGACTATATTTTCTACATATTTATTTTCTGTTAATCTGTATATTTGTTTTGTGTTAATTTCTTGTATTTTACTACTTTGTATTTCTGTAACCATGTTCTTGAACCCAGGACATACTTGAAAACGAGAGAAATCTCAATGTATTCTTCCTTGTAAAATCCTTTATAAATAAATAAATAAATAAATATGAATAATAATAAAAAAGTCTGTTACAGAAAAAATAGCTATTTAAATAAAATCAGAAAAAATTATTTTGCCGAAAAAATCCTGAAAAATGCCTAAAAAATCCTAGAAAAAATAAAGAGATTTTTTTGCTGCAAATTAAAAGAATAGATGGTTTAATAGATATTGAATAAAAAAAGGCATATTTTTAATATTGAAACATATGGTATTCACCTGATTAAACCTGCCGAATGAAACCACCAAACAGCAGGGAATTTCCATGCCATTTCTCTGCTGCTCGGTGTTCTCTGAATAGATCAACCATTGCTTCTCTATGGGGATTAAAATGCCGACCAACAGCACTGTATTTCGCTGCCAATTCGCCGAAACTTGGCGAACTGCCTGCTTTCTAAATAACTGAATGGCCCCGAAATTGCACCGTGCGGAGAAATTCACTGTTCGGTGAAATTGTTAGGGCCAGATCAGCTCTCTCTGAATAACCCCATTGATCTGGTCTGATTCTGGAGCAATGCAGAGGAATTTAGCTTAATGCAAGTGAAATTAATTTGCAAATGGGCTTTAGAGCATACACCTGAAGTTTCAAAACTACTGATATAACAGCTGAGGTTTTGAGATTATTTGAAAAGCCTTGAGATACATTTTTCCTTCACAGAAACACAGAGGCCAAGTTATGAGGTAACTGTAAAAACACCTTTTAGCCAGCAGAGGGAGCCCTATGGGGCTTCTCTACAGTGAAAATATACAGTGGGGTGTCTGTGTATATATTTACTGTGTGTGCAATAGTAAAAATCATTTTCCATAAAACCACTGGGTCCAGACAGTAGTTTTATGGACTATCACTTACAGGTCTATTCAAAGAAAGGTGAAACTAAGGAGAATGAATAGAGAAGTGAAAATTCTAGGTCAAAATAGCCAAACCAGAAAAATTCTCCCATTTATCTCACTTTCCAAATCGGCTATTTGGTCTAGTTTGTTCTCTTCTCCTGCCAATTCTCCTGGTTTTCACCTTTCTCTGAATAAGCCTGTTAGTAGTGAAGGAGTTGAGCATGATTTTATATAGAGTGCATGAAAAGCATATATGATACATCACAATGTTGGTTTTCATATAATGTATACATTTTACACATCCATTGAGTTCCCTTTTATGCCTCTGACCATAAAATACATTTAACCCCAAATAAATCTGTTTATCAGTACAGAATCAAAGCTTCAAGTAGCTTTTAGGGTCACCTTAGGGTTCATCCACCAAAAAAATAATCAGTTTCGAGACATCAACAGCCAACATAAATGAATATATCATTTAAAAATACTATTTATCCACCATGATACATGTCAGTTACCAATAGTCCACAAGTCACTCATTAAAGAGTTCATGCCAGAGAGCAGCTTGGACTTATTTCATTAAAATATTGCTCGATGATTTCTGGTAAAATCGAACAGCGATTAAAATCCCGACTAAGGCGCATACTTGTTTCAGATACAATTAGTGCTATAAAATAGTTAAACACAAAGTGTACTTTTCTGAAGCACATAGATGCCTGAGGGAGTTTGCTTCGCAATATGCCAGTATATCACATTAGCTATGCACATTTTATAGGCCAACCTTGAGCTCTATAAATAGGAATTAGTGATAACTATTATGCATTTCCCATGTACTCTGTGACTCTCTATCAGGGTTTTCTACTTCTCCCCTTCTATTTGTGCTAACATTCATGTATTTTAGGCATATATGGCAATTTATAAAAACTTTATAATTTATATAAATATTTTGGTTGATTTACACAATATCAAATACAGTGTACATAGATATACTTAATCTGGGTCTTATTTGGAAGTGAGAAAAGTTGTGTAACTGTGCACCTGGATGGGGAAAACCACTAAAACCAATTAAGTGAATTCCCCATCTATTTACATATGTAACTGCATTTATTCTCTCTTTCCAAATAGGACTTATTAAGGGGGCGTGTGTGTCTAATTATTTCTCTACTTAGCACCGTTTTTCTTTTTTTATTAATCCGGATCTTTTTATATAAAATAGCTGTTTAACTATTCTTAAACTATATTTGGATCTCGTGGTGTGAAACAGCTCTACATTTTGTGGTTCACTGAATAAAGAAGAATGATGTACTTGTATAGGTGTGAATTAATTTGGTGTGTAATACAGGTGTGTAATGTAGTTTCGCATTGTACTGCTTGAAATGTTGTAAACAGATAAACTGACAATGGAATTATATATTTTTCTATGACTAAATAAATTGATTAAATAGTTGGGTAGAAAGTATTTTCCAGGATGTTACTTTGAAATAAATTTGGAATTACCTTTCAACTACAACAATCTTCAGAACATCAAATTAAGTGAATTATCTCTTGCAGTTCAGCCTCCTTTTTACTTGGTAATGAATGGTTAGATCACACTGGTTGCTATTTGTAAAAGCTAACTTAAAGTAAAATATTACTAGATCTATATGTAACATCAAGACACAGTGCAATCCAATTAAATGTAATATTAGAGATACTAAAACCACTTTTTTTTGGTCTTTGGTCTCAGTGGAATATATATAGTGTGTTTATTATTGCAGAAGCCACTTGCACATCACAGCAATTCGATGAATTGCATCCCAGAGCTCCTGTGCCACATTCCCCATATGCAGCAAGGAATTCTGGGTAGGATATGCAAATGACATCTGTCTCAGTTTTTTTGCATCCTGGATCTGTTATTACACAGAACCCTAAAATCAATGCAATGCCACACCGTGGCTTTCTAGCAGGGATAAGGTTATGAAACTGGTCAAAGCCACTCCTAGGACTGCGCTGTTTAGGGTTTGTTGGATCCTCATCAGCTAGGAGCTGTGACGGAACCGTTCTCTTCCGCCTGACCCTGGCTCTCCAGATACCCCCTCTCCAAGATCAGCCCGGCCTCTGAGTTGCTTGGAGCTCAGTGCCTCGAGCAGCCTGATCTGCAGCTCCAGATCTTCTTGATCTGAACCTCTGCCTTGGAGCCTCTTTGCATTTCCAGAAGGCCGCTCTGTGCCTTCTGAGGTTGAGTGTAGTGTAGCATAGTTGAAGGAGACACCCGGCGAGCTGTATGTTCCAACAGGATTCTCTCTTTTTGGAAGATTTCACCGGATATTTATACAAAATACAGCAATGCACATTCAAACTTCCCACCCATCCCAACAGTTCTGATTGGTTGGTTCCAAGACCACTGCAGGTTTCCTTCAGGTCCTCTTCAGTTATAATTTGCATACCAAATGGTGAACATGTACCTAAAGTCTCTAATTACATTATGTCAGTTAGATATTTACAATAAACATTCTTTAGCCTTTAGCTCACACAACATTTACATAATCTATTGTTCTAACACATCAGATTAAAGACAAACACTATCCCAGACTTCTTGAATCAAACATGCAGCCAGATAAGGGGAAATGTCCTTTTGCATAAATCACACACTACTCAAGCTTGTTTACTGGCTACACAAAAAACATTTACCTACAGAAATATAAGTATATTTAAAACTATAGCTACGCAATTTACACTAAACTAATTCAAACTAAAACCAAACGATGTAAAATATATTTAAAATCACACGATATAATTGAACATAAAGTCTCTTGGAGTTTGACGCGTGGAGCGTTACATCAGTTCCATGACAGGAGCTAGGCATGATGATCAGTTGCAGTGGATGCTTGGGACCCGTAGGGCAAGTCAGTATCTACAACAGTTGTGGCGGAGGACAAAAAGTGAGATAAAAAGCCTCCACACTATAATAAGTGTGTTTTTATATAGTGATTGCATAAACCTGACCTTTGCTAAAATAAAAATGAAGCCATCTAGTATAGCATGACACTGGCAAGGAGGGTTCTGTGTTAAAACAGGCCCAGGATGCAAAAAAAGTGAGAAATTGCAAACATAATTTTTCATGTCTTACCCAGAGTTCCTTGCTGCATATGGGGAATGTAGCACATGAGCTCTGTGAAGCAGTTCTCTGAATTGGTGGGATGTGGAAATGACTTCTGCAATAATAAACGTTATACAGGGTGTCCATAATGTCTCTTTACAATTTAAAAAATTTATTACAAAGTCAAATGAAAAGACAGATAATGAAAATTATCACAAAATGAGACGTATATATATTTAAGTGTTTTTTGCCTCATTTAATACACCTCTATTTGGGCACCAGTAGTTGCATGAAGCACATCAAGACGGTACTCGATTTCTTGCCATGTACGCTGTAGCATACCCTCATCAATGATGGCAATGGCATCAGTGATCCTCTGCTTTAGAGTAGTGATGTCCCGTACCTTTGTTCGATACATGATATCTTTAACATAACCCCATAGAAAGAAGTCGAGGGGAGTGATATCTGGTGAACGAGGTGGCCAGGGAATTGGGCCACCCCTTCCAATCCACCAGTCTGGAAATGTTTAATTTAGGATCCACAAACATGCAGTCCCCAATGTGGTGGTGCGCCATCTTGCTGGAAAATGATGGTTGGTTGACGGTCATACAGTTGTGGTGCCATGTATTTAGTCAAAAGGTCATGGTAAACATTTGCAACAATTGATGTCTCGCCGAAAAAAACCGGACCAATGATTTGATTGCACATGATCCCACCACACATTCATCTAAAGCAGAGGATCACTGATGCCATTGCCACCATTGATGAGGGTATGCTACAGCGAACATGGCAAGAAATTGAGTACCGTTTTGACGCGCTTCATGCAACTAATGGTGCCCATATAGAGGTGTATTAAATGAGGCAAAAAACCTTAAGTATATACGTCTCATTTTGTGATAAATTTTCATTATCTGTCTTTTCATTTGCCTTTGTAATAAATTTTTGAAATTGTTAAGAGACTTTATGGACACCCTGCGTGTGTATATATATATATATATATATATATATACACTGTATGTATATATAAATCTCGAGTGTAGCAGTACGTAGTGATACCTTTTTTATTGGACTATCATTACATTTAAAAGACAAGCTTTCAAGAGGATTCCTCTCTTCTTCAGGTTTGGACACTAAACTGACCAAAATCATAGGATTGAACATGTTAATCCAATAAAAAAGGTATCACTACGTACTGCTATACTCGTGATTTTAGCATCTGGACTAACGTGGCCTGTCTAATCTAAATATATGTATATATATATATATATATATATATATATATGTACTCAGGGACTCCATCTTCAATATTAATATAGTTTTAATTTTCATATAGTTTCATTCTGCACAAACGCACCAGTGTTTAGACTACCAAACTGTCTATGACAAACACTACTCTGTAGTCGATACGTTGGTGGATTTGCGCAGAATGAAACTATATTAAAATTGAAGTCGGAGTCCCAAAGTGTGACCAACCTTTAATTTTTAGTATACATCAACTATTATGAAGTCCGCACAGACAAGTAACATACAAAGAATTTATGGGTGAGTGTTAGAACATTGCTATATATCCGCAGTGAGTTGATCCCATAAGGTTAGTCATTAGGTGTTTAGTGTAGGACTTATCAGAGATATCAGTTGACTTTGATGTTGTATGATATGATATTTTGTGAACTAAATTCCCATAATTTGTTATCTCACTGAAGTGGGAAAAACCTTTTAAAATCTTCAAATTGTTCTATAAGATGGTGCGATCTGCATAATGGATTGCTCTCCCCTTGGTGTATTGTATTTACTTGTCTTGAGAAGCACCCAACTGTTATGCTTAGTATTGGAAGAGTGTTGTCTTTCTGGTTTCTGTATTGTACATGGTGAGAGCTGACGACCCTCTAGGCATGCACCTCTTCCTGTTACAGGTGTTCCATCACAGGTTCTATTTAATCGTGAAGTGCAGGGGCTCCAGGAAAGATTATGTCCTCAGTAAGTGCGTTGACCCCAAGTGCAGTCATCAGGTGATTAGTTTAGGACCTGTCAGCAATTGGATACACTGGCATTATGACAGGCTTAAGCAAGATATGATCATATTTTGTGAACTAATTTCCCATCATTCGTTAACATTTTTAAATAGTTTGATCTTTAATATAGGGTGATCTTTTTAATGGAATGCTCTCTCCTTGGTGTGATGTATTTACATCTTGTATTTGTCTTGTGAAGCACCTGTTCATTGTGCGTATTACAGGAAGAGTGCTCACTTTCGTTTGCTGGATTGAACATTTTGAGGGCTGACAACCCTCCAGGTAAGTACCCCTCCCTGTTATAGGTGTTCCATCGCAGGTTCTATTAAACCTTGAAGAAGGATGCTGTTCTCAATAAGTGAGTTGACCCCCATAAGCACAGTCATTAGGTGATTAGTTTAGGACCTGTCAGCGATGGGATAAATTGATGTTGTGACAGGCTTCAGTAAGATATGACCGTGTTTTGTGAACCAAAAACCCATCATTTATTACTTCCCCCGAAAGTGATTAAGAACCTTTAAAAATATTTAAATTATCTGATCTCTATGATGGCGTCACCTGTAATGTAGTGCGCTCCCCTTGGTGTGCTTTGTGTGTGAGAGATATATATATATATATATATAATTTAGCTCTGATTTACTGTTTATACATACATATGTAAATATACAGATCAATACAATTTATTCTAAAAATGTATCCAAAAAATAGATGTACCACTGCTTTTATTCACAGTTAATTATTTAACTATGGTTAAATGGCTAACCATAATGTTACATTTAGTAATGTAAGTGTGATCACATGAAATCATAAATACAATGCATTTACTAAGAAATCAAGACTATTCATATTCTTAGTCGGTTTTCATGCAATTTATCTGGAACCAGTCAAGGAGCGCCTGAAACTTGGGGACCTTAGGAGAGAGGTAGCACTAATTGTTATCCACTTTCATCTCTCATGTAGTTACAAAAATGAAAGAAAAAGAAAATTATTTCTATATATATATATATATATATATATATTATACACACACACTATTACAGTATTACATTTTCCATTGGCAACAGAATCTACTCCTTTGTGTGTTAAATGCAAGTTTTCTTTGGAAAAAAAAATTGATGTCAGGCTAAATGCGTCCAAATGACCCATTACATTACCGATGCTTGGTGAATTCTGATGAATTTTATTTAACATTGGCGGGGGAATAAATTGCTACCTTGAGTGGTCGCATGTGATTGTTCACAGCATTATCAACAAACATCTGCTGGATATAAGGCAGCGGTGCAGCTCCTATTCCCCGAGCATCCTTTAAAAACCTTCTAGGTCTGAGAGCAGAGGGCAATGTAATTAAAGGAATGAAATGGGAGCGACTGTAATGAAGAGGCAGTCAATATTCCAGCATGTAAGTTAACCGTAAAACGTGGCATTAAAGGGTTATAATTTGAAAGTCATCCTACTTATCGTATCGGCTAGGGAAGATCGAGTACTATGTAACCTCTTTTTTCCACGGTTTACTTGTATCTTTGCTGTGAAGGGGGAAAAAAAAAAAAAAAGCATCTGCATTGTATAAAAAAAAAAATCACATGCAGCCACGGCTGATATATTGGGCTCAGGATACAAAATGTGCTTTGCTTTAATAAACACTTCAAGTTTAATAAGTTCTTTTGATTTTTAAATAAATAAATTACCTTGTGTAATCCTACATTCTGCGCACGCCACCTCAAAAAAAAAAAAAAATCAGTCTGGCTCGCATAAATATGCACTCCTTAATGTACTTCATCTGTTTTGTTTGTCATAGAACGCTAGCTTCTAGATAGAATGTGGCAATTCGTAGGAGATAAAAATAATGGTATTTTTAATAGTACACGTAACATGCTGCTGTTGCCTCTTTTATTAAAGGCTAAAGTTAAACTCTGTCTCCAGTCGCACAGCATGCCCCGCTTACTTTTGTTTGGCAGGACAGGACGAACCCATAGATCATCGTCGCGAGCGATTGAAAACAAATTAACCTTTGAGGAACAGAGAGGCATCACGCGTAATGAAAGTGTTAAACGTTGCGGTTTTCCATCCTTTCCACAGCGATCAGTACAGGTTGACTTTACGATAGCTTTTAATAGAACACACAAAGTATTAATTATTAATAATGCCTCGGTGGCCCAGCGTCCCGCACGCAATTACTTACCTGTGGTGTATATGGCAGTGCTCGCCTGGAGGATTAACACAGATCTCCAAATGAATTCCGGCATTCTGCTGCTGGTTATCCCTTCATCTCCTGTATATGCTGGAAGACAGCTAGTTCCCCATCAACACAAACATAGGTTGCTAGGATTAAAGAAAGACAGCTAGTTTCCGTCGATATTATAAATTCCTTAACCAGATCCTTTTTTCCTTTTTCTAGGTTGTAATTTGCTGGCTTTACAAAAAAAAACTATACAGATGCTTTGTACGTTCCCTAAACTCTCCTTTTCCTGTATTACTCTGCCACTAATAATCCCTTAGCTCGATTCTTAGACTAAACCTTCCTCTTGGTTTTCTCCTTTTTCTTTCTTTTGCTCCTCCTTTCTCATCCCTCTTTATTCGTCTTGCTCTCTCTGGCTTCGTACCTTCTTGTCAGTGTTATCCTCCCCTTTTTCTTTTAGAATATGTTTATTTTTTTCCACACACACACAGTTACACTTAGTATGTGTATTCATACAGTATCATTTTTCGGTCTACCTTCGGCACTAAAAAGGACTTTTTTCTGCTTACATTAATGCGTTTTTCTTTATCATATCTTACTTAATAAAAGAGTTCTACTCCTTCTCCACTACTAGCTTTTTGATATCTTTAATCTTCTCGTCCACACTCCCTTTTCCCCAGAGATTTGGTAATCTATGTATGAAATGTTCCCGCTGCTACACGGGTGCAGGGATAACAAATCATTTCTGTCAATCAAATGTGTGTCAAGTAGAGACGCAAATTAATTTAATGATTAATGAAATTAGCGTACGTGTTTATTGCAGAAGGAAAGAAGCAACAAACAATGAACATTGCCACTGGCAGGGAAAGAAATGAAAGACAGACAACTTAATAGGTGAGAGAGATAACTAGACAGACAGACAGACGCATACAGACAGACATTTAAATAGATACAGACAGACAGATATCTGACAGAGAGGAGGGTGATTTTTTTTTAAGGTGGATAAAGGTTTACTGATCTAAAAATTTACTTAAAAGTAAAAGAGTGCACTGAACATGCGTTTTACACAAGAGTAACAATTTAACATGATATACAGCTTGGGGCAGCCATTCTGGTTTTGTATGTTACATTTGGAGGACTGACCACGCTTCCTAATTTTGATCGCTCTCGATCACAGCTGCCTCAAAGCTGGAACCTTGAACTGTAGAAAGCCCAAGGAGGATGTATCTCCCAAGCAAGTGGGTTAGTCTCACTAGAGCAATCATTAGGATAGTTAGGATAGGACCTGCCAAAGTGGGGTACCCTGACGTTGTGGCATTCTTATGTAATTTATGATAATAATTTGTAACTAAATCCTCATATTTTTTCGCAAGACAAGTATTTTTTAAAATCTTTAACCGTATGTTAGAATGGAGTGCCCTGGATTCAGCGTCTTGTGTTGCATGGTTTTGTGTACAATGTTTGGGCTACATTACAATAATCACGCTAAAACAGGGGGGCAAAGGAGCAAACCTGTGCCTGTAGGTTTCTCCTTTTTGTCCCCATTTTAGCGTGATATTACAATCACACTTAAAAAGCTGCCTGCATTGTTACCGGGCGCTAAGCTCTGGGATGCGCGTGGCAGCGATAAGCGCCGCCGCGAGCATCCACTCGATGGAGTCCATAGGACTCATCTATAGGGCTCCTTTCGAAGCGGACAGCACCGGCCACATGATCTGCAGTGACCTTTTCCCCCAGTCTCTCGATGCTCCCGCCTGACGGAGGAGGCGGTTGGAGCCGCAGTCCTCGCCGTGGGATAGGAGGTGAGTATCTGATTAATTTTGGGGGATTTCTGGCTGGTGCTAATGGATTCTGCACCAGCGGTATCTGTTATCACCAAGTCCTGGCTGTGGTTAACGTTTTGCTAACCGCAGCCGGACGTTAATTTGCGATAGTATATTGTAATCCTAATGCAAATTAACACTTTCCTCTCCCCATGTTAAGTATATGGAGCGCAAAGTACAGTAACCTCGCACTGAAAAGCACAAGATACCAAATGCTAATGGGTTTCTTAACCCGTTAGCATTTGGATTGTAATATTCTGTGGCTATCAGGGGTAATGTTAATGCTCACTCAGTGAGCGCTGACGTTAGCACCAGGGGTCAAGTCCTGCGGGAACGCAGTGTTCCCACACTTCTCCCGCAGTGGGAACGCGGCATTCTCACACTTCTCCTGCAGTGGGAATGCTGCGGGAAGGCATCTTCTTGCCTGCCTCAGCTGCCTGGTTGGTGTTTGCACAGCCCCGGCCGTGTTGCGCTGCGGAGCTCGCACCCATTTCACTTGCCGCACATGTGATCGCGGCCTCTCCCAGCTGAAACACACGCATCCGCGTGTGGTTAGCCAGAGAGGACCAGTCACGTGCCCGGATGCCGGCAGAGGGCCAGTCACATGCCCGGATGCCGGCTGCAGGTACGTGACACACACACACACAGGAGAACGACAGTGACCCATCCATCCCTGTTCCTGGAGGTAGTCTGCTGGTATATAGTGATGGGCCGAACACCACTGTGTTTGGTTCGCATTCGAACTCGAACATTTGAAAACGTTTGAATTCGAACGCGAACACAATTCGAACGCAATGCAAGTCAATGGGTCTCAAAAGGTTCGAAAATTAAGGTCCCATCCAGAGGGCATATATGCAAGATATTGGTCATAAAAGGTGTATGGGGGTCCGAGTACTGCCCTGGGGGACAGGAAACAATGAAAAACAAATTTAAAAAAAAAACGTTTTTAACCATTTCACTGCTGCACTCAGCATAATTAATGCATAATTAATGCAGCATAGGAATCCTCACACTGCCGGGCAGCACCTGTACAGTCTGACGCTAGCTTTAACCGGAGCGTTGTGTGCAGCTTCTGAAAAGATACGCTATTAGTGTAGCGGAGAAGCCGGCTGTGCATTTTGCATTGCTCCCTCTACACTAATAGCGTATCTTCTCAGAAGCTGCACACAGCGCGCCGGTGTATGCAGCTTCTAACAGCGTGGGAGAAGGGAGGTTGCGCTTGTTGGTGGATCCAGGAATCAAGTGAGTATTATAAAGAACAAAAAAGTTTTATTGTAAGGTCGTCACCTTCCTTAGCCTGGTGGTCAGTGGGGGCTCCCTAGATCCTGGTTGTGGGGGGGTCTGCCGTGGCTGCAGGTGCAGTTGCTCCCTCCCTGCGCCGTCTCTCTGCCACATGCACCCGGGCCGGCCTGCCCGCACAATCGCAGCTCTGTCATTGCTCCTCAAGGGGGTCCTTGAGAGGCCCCAGTGGGCAGCCCTCTACAGTGCCTGATTAGAGGGCCACGTCTGCCTGATGTTTTAGCAACAAGGTGTGGGAAATGTTGAATCCCATAGGCTTCAATGTTAAAAATATTCCCGTTTTAATTCAATATCTAATAAACTGTGGCTTATAATATTCTGCAGTAAAGAGTCTCTTTATTTTTAGATTTTTTACGATTTTTAAGCATTTTTTTTAAAAAAAATAAATAAATAAAAAATTTCAAACTTTTTGCGAACGTCCCGAAAAGTTCGCAGTTTGCGAACTTTCAAACAGCCGATGTTCGAATCGAACATCGAACCGATTCGAACCGGCAGCCCATCCCTACTGGTATATACATTCTGGGCTCCGCTGGTATATACATTCTGGGCTCTGCTGGTATATACATTCCTGGGCTCTGCTGGTATATAGATTTCTGGACTCTGCTGGTATATAGATTTCTGGGCTCTGCTGGTATATACATTACTGGGCTCTGCTGGTATATACATTCCTGGGGTCTTCTGGTATATAAATTCCTGGGCTCTGCTGGTATATAGATTCCTGGGCTCTGCTAGTACATACATTCTGAGCTCTGCTGGTACATACATTCTGGGCTCTGCTGGTATATACATTCCTGGGCTCTGCTGGTACATACATTCTGGGCTCTGCTTGTATATATAGATTTCTGGGCTCTGCTGGTATATATAATCCTGGGGGTCTGTGCTGTATATATAATTCTGGGGTCTGTGCTGGATATATATAATTCTGGGGGTTTTATGTCTGGCTACACATGATTCTCGGGGGGCGGGCGTATATATACCTTATTTTTCTTCAGGTAATTGGGGGGTTGTGGAATTCTTGGGTGAGTTCCCTCACTTTTTTCCCCAGGACTTGACCCCTGATTAGAACCAAGAATGTAATGTAGCCCTTTATGTGTAATAGTGTTGGAGAGTGGCTTTTAAAAAGGAAACTCAGCATGACTGTTTATGAAGGAGTATATACACTAAATACTCTTTAGGCTGGGGTCAGATGAGCGCAGTGTTAACGTCCGTGTTGCCGCACATAAGTACGTCCGTGGTAGCATACAATTGTGTTAAATGGAGCCCCACACACGAAGTACGTCCGCACAGAAGTGCGGAGGCTGACGGATGCTGCAAACGGACGCAGTTTAGGCAAGAACGTAATACTGCTAGAACGGACGTGCGGAGTGCGCCACGTCCACAACGTCCGCATAGCTTGGCTGCAGATGACACTTTGAGCACATCCTCCGCTTTTGCACTTGGTTGTGAAGGACGCACTCAGCATGTCGTTGCAGCTCCGCGGTTTGGCTCCAATCTGGCACCAACCGTGGTGTTGTACCTCTGAGGGCTGACATCTTGGAGGTCAGCCCTGCCTCTGGGACCTCCCGCTGCTCACTGATGTCATGGGAACACTAATGTCAGAAATGTACAGCAGGGAGCTCCCTAAGTTGGAAACTCCCAGGTTGGGGAGCATGGCCTTTCCTTTGATACCAAGCATGACCAAGTTATTTGTAAATATAATAAAAATAAATAAAAAAATATTTTTTCTTTTTTTCCATAATGCAGCACTATCGATCACTTTTCAGTTATAACGGGAATAATGATGCTGCGCTAACTGAGAGTCTGACCTTTCTAATGATACCAAACATGACCATGTAGATTAAAATATATAGAAACGAGCGCAGATGACATCTTTTTTTTCTCGTTTCATGTAAAAAAACAAAAACACACAAACAAACATAAAATATAATTTTTTTTTGCTTTTGGGCTGCCAAAGGTGCCCCGCAAAGTTTTAGCCCTGTGGGCATAATGCTCAAAGTGCTAAAACTGTAAAATCAGCTGATGAATGCTGTGAAATACTGGTCTTTCAGCAGTCGATGCAGGAGAAAAAAAAACTAGAAATGCAGCTTAAACCTCTGTGACTATGTTTGGCAGTAGATGGTGCCATCTACTGACCAAATAGGTTACTTACAGTAAGAGCTATTTATTATTGTATAATTAATTAACAATGATTATACAAAAAGACACTGGTTTCTGACAATGTTTTTTTAGAAAAACACTTGGTAGTGAAGGGGTTAACCATCTGAGTAGCCCTTTAAATTTATTATACTGTTATGGCCCAGATGCACTTGCTTAGGTCTCTTATTTTTCTGACAAAAGAAACGCTTGACTAATTTTTGCTCTGTTGAAACATCTATTGTCATTCTATTGACCGAGAGAATCAGCTATTCTCAAACTGGAGAATGGCAATTAAATTCTCTTATGTCAATGCAAGTTGTCTGCTAGAAACTTAAAAGCAACATATCTTTACAATATATGCCAATCAGATTTCCCTGATCCTCTTTCTGGGATTTAGGTCAGGAACATACAGCTGTGCATTCCTGACCAGCCAATTACTCTCAATGTGGTCGTTTTGACAGCCATTGGATTAGCTGTAGTCTCAAACAACTGTCCAGCCCCCTGTCATCTTTGGCATGATGTTAATACACAAACCAACCACGACTGCCAGACCTGGAGCAACCCAAAATTTTATATGTACCTCCTTATTTCCACCTTTCCCATTTTAATCCGACAGTTGTCCCTTTTTAGTAGGAAAAGTTTGCTAATTAAAATATGCCTGACCACAACTTGAACGCGAACTCTATAACTGATCCATATAGTGTATTAGAAATGTGAGCGCTACGCACTTGGTTCAACATGATTATCACTCGTCAAGGAGTGCATGAACAGCATCAAAGGCGGACTGTATCTACCAAGTGTACACTAGCACAATCTGCCAAACATATGAACAAACGGTCAACTTTTAGTAAATAGACGCTCTTCTCTGCTGTATTTTTGTGTGAATAAAATTCTAATTAAAAAATATATATATTTTTATTTGTGTAATAGCATTGCCGTATAAAAAAATGAACAGCATGTGAACAAAGTTGCTGGCAAGGCAGGGTAGAGTATAAGAAAATGGAAATACCCAGAAGTTAATAGAAAGGATAAAGTTTGGGGTAGATTGGGTCTGACATAGTGGGGAGTAGAAAATGCCTAGATTTGGGACAAAAAAATAGGCCCAGGCATTTTGGACTGAGCAGCCCACTGTTGATGAGTGCCACCAAATAAAGTCAAATAGCCGCTGAACGGGGTAAAAAAATAAAAAATACTGCTATTCTTTAAAAGGCATTTAAAACAAAAATTCATAAAAATAATAAAAGGTCCTATTTTTTTTTTTGAGAAAGGATTTTACCAGGAAGGATACATTGCGATTCCTCTCGTTTTCAAGTATGTCCTGGGTGGCGAGTATGTACCGTTACGTGTCTTGCCCAAGGACACTTACAGGAGAGGTGCTCTTGCCGGGATCAAACCTGTGTCTCCACAGTCTTTCTCCACGGTTATAGAGCAGTGATGTTACATCTACTCCACTCAGTTGGTACAAAATTAATAAACATGTATAAAATGGTCTGTTACAGAATAAAAAAAGCCATAAAAAAATAAAAGGGAGTCAAAAATTTTGCCTAAAGAAATCCAGAAAAATACCAAAAAAATAAGGGCCAAATTACAATCTTGGTGCTAACGTTAACGCTCACTTGCGTGAGCATTAACGTTAGCTGCGGTGTCTACCGCATATTACAATCCAAACACAAACGGGTTACTTAACACGTTTGCGTTTGGTACCTTGAGCTTTTCAGCACGAGGTTACTGTACTTTGCGCCTCCTATACTTAACATGGGGAGTGCAAAGTGTTAATCAGCGTTAGGATTACAAAGTCCTAACGCTGATTAATGTCCGGCTCTGGTTAGCGGAAAGTTAACCAGAGCCAGGACTTGGTGTTAACGGATTCCGCTTCTGCAGAATCTGTTAACACCAGCCAAAAAAAGAAAATAAAGAATCGTATACTCACCTCCTGTCCAGCGGCGAGGACCGCGGCTCCAACCGCCTCCTCCATCCGGCGGGAGCAGGGAAAGACTGGGGGAAAAAGTTCCTCAGTCTCCCCCTGCATATCACTACGCCGACCGGCCGAATCTCGTGAGGCGAGATCCGGCAGGTCATGTGACCGCCGGCACCTGGCTCAATGGAGTCCTATGGACTCCATCGAGTGGATGCTCGCAGCTGTGCTCAGCGCTGCCGCGAGCATCCCGGGCCATAGCGCCCGCTACAAATGCAGGCATCATTTTTCGCGCCTGCATTGGAATCCCCCGTTTAAACAGGGGCGGTAGGGGGAAAACTGCGGGTGCAGTTTTTTCTCCCTGCCGCCCCCGTTTTAGAGCGGGGATTCTAATGTCGCCCTAAGTGTTTTTGCTAGAACTGAATAGATTATACGGTTGAATAAAAAATAATACAAACGATAATTATTTTTTTTTACATTGAGTTCTATAAGATTCACCTGTTTAAACCTGTTGAACTGAATCACGGTAAAATCAGTGGGGGAAAAAAATGGGAATTTCACAAATATGTTGGTGCAGTTCAGCATCTCTGAATAGATTAACCATTACTTCTCTATGGGACAATTTCACTGCTGCCAAAGATCACTGAATTGCGGCGATCTGAGGTGAACTGCACCGTATTTCGCTGTCAATTTGCCAGTATTTGGAGAATTTACAGCTCTCTAAATACAGTTGTGTTCAAAATTATTCAACCCCCAATGCTGTAAAGGGTTTTAGGGAATTTAGTGTACATTTGTAATTGTATTCAGAATGAAATCCTACAAGGACTTTTTAAAGAACCATATGCAACTAAAATGACATCAATTGGTTTTGTAATACAGTAGTAAATGTTTCTTTTGTGAATTCTTCATTGACACAATTATTCAACCCCTTAAAGACTACCACTCTGAAGAACAGAGGTTCATTCAAGTGTTTTCAATCAGGTATTGAAAACACCTGTGGATGTCACGGAGCAGCAATAAAGCATAATAAGCACCAATTAGGCAGCTTTAAAATGACTGTGATACTCAGCTCCTTCTAGACATTTACTGGTGTGGTTACAAACATGGTGAAGTCAAGAGAATGGTCCAGGAAGACAAGAGAAGAGGTGATTACTCTTCACAGGAAGGACAATGGCTATAAGAAGATTGCAAAGATGTTAAACATACCAAAGAGACCATAGGAAGCATCATTCGCAAATTCAAGGCAAAGGGCACTGTTGAAACGCTACCTGGTCGTGGCAGAAAGAAGATGCTGACTTCGACTGCTGTGCGCTACCTGAAGCGTAGAGTGGAGAAAAGTCCCTGTGTGACTGCTGAGGAACTGAGAAAAGATTTGTCAGATGTGGGTACTGAAGTTTCAGCTCAGACAATACGGCGCACACTGCGTAATGAAGGCCTCCATGCCAGAACTCCCAGGCGCACCCCCTTGCTGTCTCCAAAGAATAAGAAGAGTCGACTGCAGTATGCCAAAAGTCATGTGGACAAACCACAGAAGTTTTGGGATAGTGTTCTGTGGACTGATGAAACAAAATTAGAACTGTTTGGGCCCATGGATCAACGCTATGTTTGGAGGAGAAGAACAAGGCCTATGAAGAAAAGAACACCTTGCCTACTGTGAAGCATGGCAGGGGGTCAATCATGCTTTGGGGCTGTTTTGCTTCTGCAGGTACAGGGAAGCTTCAGCGTGTGCAAGTACCATGAATTCTCTTCAGTACCAGGAGATATTGGATGACAATGTGATGCAGTCCGTCACAAACCTGAGGCCTGGGAGACGTTGGACCTTTCAACAGGACAATGATCCCAAGCATACCTCCAAGTCCACTAGAGCATGGTTGCAGATTAAAGGCTGGAACATTTTGGAGTGGCCATCGCAGTCACCTGACTTAAATCCGATTGAGAACCTCTGGTGGGACTTAAAGAAAGCAGTTGCAGTGCGCAAGCCTAAGAATGTGACTGAACTGGAGGCTTTTGCCCACGACGAATGGGCGAAGATACCCGTAGATCGCTGCAAGACACTTGTGTCAAGCTATGCTTCACGTTTAAAAGCTGTTATAACTGTAAAAGGATGTTGTACTAAGTACTAAGATTGAATGTCACTTGGGGGTTGAATAAAACTGATAATGATGTGAGCACAGAAAAGACTTTTGTGGTTATTTCATTATAAATGTTATGTTATATTTGTCTGACCTACACGTGCCTTTTTGATTTAATTTTAAGCAAGATGACTGAATGATCAAAATCTATGTCAAACTGGCCAAAACACTCAATTTCAGTGGGGGTTGAATAATTTTGAACACAACTGTATAAAGCTATAAATCATATTTTCCTGTTAAATCATAGATTTATTGTCACTTACATATTTTTGTAAAAACCCGCACATCTATATATAACTATATAAGATTTGAGTGTATGTTTATGCTATGTGTACAATGATAATTGCTAATTGAGGGTTAGAAATAGTGTTGAGTTCCCACTCTTCGTTTTTTGGGACTTGACCCCTGCATACAGGGTTATGCAAAGAGAGCTGAACTGGCCACCAAATTGCAACGAACAGTGAATTTCCCTGTTCGGTGCAATTTTGACAGGATCAGTACCGGCCTTGCAAATATGAGTCCAGTATGTGGCGATATATAAAAACACATGTGGGGGAAATGGTGGAGGCAGAGGCAGCAACAGGGGAGCTGGCAATAGGTGGACAATGGGCAGGAATTGAAAAGGGCTGACCAGGCTGGATAATGGAACACGGAGTTGACATCAGCAGGAATACAGTAGAGGAAACCAGGAGTCTTGGAGGGTAGAAGGATCTTTTGAGTACAGCAGGTGTCTTGGACACTTGTGAGAAAAAAAGAGAGGTTTGTGAGGGTTCTGAGAACGAGCAACGGCACTAGTGGCCTGCTCTATGGTGGGGCCGCTCAGGTCCAACAGGGTTTTTGCTCGATTGTGCCATTACAGGGACAAATGCTCCATATGCAAATCAGCCTGCTCTCACTCAGAAAGGGTGGCCAGTACTGACTGCCAAGGACATCGTCCCTGCACGAGAGATGCGGCAACCCCCCCGACGATCATTTCGGCCTTGTTAGGCCTCATCAGGAGGGTATAGCTGACACCCCTCTGGCACCTCGAGCAAGGGGTCCACGTCTGGATTAGGGATGAGCAGAACACCCCCGTGTTCGGTTCGCATGCGAACTCGAACAATTTCAAAAGTTCGAGTTCGAACTCGAACACGAACCGAACTCAATGCAAGTCAATGGGACTCGAACATTCGATTTTTAGAGTGCCCTGCAAGAAGGCTCAAACTGGCCAAAACACTCAATTTCAGTGGGGGTTGAATAATTTTGAACACAACTGTAGCTAAACGGCAACGGAATTGCACCGTACTATGGAATTCACCATTCAGTGCTATTTAGAGGTTAGTGAAAGAGCATCGAATTGGCCACGAAATTAAACTGAACAGTGAGTTTCCCCATATGGTGCAATTTCGGGGCCATTCGGCTGTTCAGAACAGAAGGCAGGCGATTCACCAAATATTTGCGAATTGCCAGCGAAATACAGTGCTGTTCAGCGGCAGTGAAATCCTCATTGAGTTAATCTATTCAGAGATACCGAACAGCAGAGAAATGTCAGTGAAATGCCCTGATGCTTGGTGGTTTCATTTGGCAGGTTTAATCAGGAGTATCCCACAGGTTTCAATGTTAAAAATATTCCCGTCTTTATACAATATTTATTAAACCGTTTATTCTTCCAGTAGTTTTTTTAACGCATTTTACGGCTGCGGTCACACGAGCGCACTGAGACTGAGTGTGTCCGTGTGCAGGGCCGGATTAAGATCTCTATGTTCCTGGAGCTGAATATTGTGGTGGTTTATTTTGGAATTTAGTGAAATGAAAACATATATATTTGGTTATTTATAAGTGCAGATATGGCTATATCTAACCAGTCAGATACTGTGTGATTAATTATTCATTCAGATTTCAATCAGTTAAAGTGTGTAAAATTATTTTTTCCCATTTTATCAGCTAAACCTTTGTGGTTATGTATTCTATAGGGAATTCTGGTAAAAAAAAATGTGAAATGCGAAGCTGTTACTGCATTTTTCTGAAAAAAATATACAATTTGAATTAAAAAAATGAAATATTTACCTTGTGTTTTGGAGGATGGTGTTTTAAGAACAATATGACTATGTATAAACCACTGACCTTGCTCCCAGCGTGGGAAATTAAAAGGTGAGTAATGGCACTGGTACTACTCATTTTATACGTGACAAATGGACACTGCCATCAGTTTGCAACTAAACAGTTTTTTTTGTTTTCATTTAGATTTTACATGGTCACGTTTGGTATCAATGCAAAGACCATACTCTGAAGTAAAAAAGACAGACCTCCAGCGCTGCTGATAAAGGTGCACTAGTGTCACCACTAGACCATACTCTGACCTGTCCAATGACACCTCACTTGACCCTGTGAGGTGTAAATATTAATGACGCAGAGGTACAAAGCCCCACCTCCATGCCTTTCACTGCAGTGCAGTGGTTTAGGTTTTTGATGTAACAACGGATTGTGCCATCACCTTCACCCTTGTTGGTGACATGAGAAATATGGAGAGTTAGTGCAGCATAATTGTTCACTTGAAAAATGTTGCTGTATTTTTTTATTGTTACATAAAAACTGGTCATGCTTGGAATCATTGGAAAGGGCACGCTCTGGTCTTTACAGTGATACCTCACATGACTCTGTAGCTCCTATGGAGTTGGAGATACAGGGGTCCAACTGCCCATCAATGCAGACATAGCTATCCTTTCTCGGGGCCTATTCTGAGGCATGGGCCTGGAGCTGCTGCTCCATCAGCCCTATGTTAATCTGGCCCTGTCTGTGTGACCGCACTTCCCCGAGTATCGTCACCGCTTTGTGACGGATCAACATGGAGGGCCACTCGGGGTAGGGTGCATACGAATTGCGCGTGCTACCACTGGACGTCAAAAAGCCCTCCCCCTTACAAAGCTGCAACAGCCGCAGACGGCGCTATGAGCGCATTAACTGCGCTCAGTGAGTTGGCCACACGGGCTTCAGAGATGAAGGAACGTCCACTCTCACGTACATTCCTTCCACTCTGAAAAATGCTCGTGTGACCGCATCTTAAAAATTGGTGTTTTTTTTCTTTTTACCCGTTCGGCGGTTGGTCAGCTTTTTCTGACGGCATTCGGTGGTCTAATCGAGCAGGTCATCGACTGCATTTGATGGCTAGCGGGTGCGTTCGGTGGATCGGCGGCTACGTTCGGCAGCTTGCGGCTGCATTTGGCAATTTTTTTTTTATTATTCGGGGTGGGGCAAATCTTATTTTGGGGGGCAAATCATTTTTATTTCATGGGGATAAAAGGGGGAAGCACTTTTTTAGGCAGGGTAGATAAGGGGGCCACTTTATTTGAGGGTGTAAAAAGGGGGAACTTTATTCGGGGGTAGATAAGGGGGCACTTTATTTGGGAGTTAGATAAGGGGGCACTTTATTCAAGGGGATAGATAATGGGGCACTTTATTTGGGAATAGATAAGGGGGAGCACTTTATTTGGGAGGGTAGATAAGGGGGCACTTTATTTGGAGGGTGGATAAGGGGGTCACTATATTTGGGGGGTAGATAAAGAGGCATTTTATTTGGGGATAGATATGGGGCACTTTATTTGTGGGGTATATACGGGGGAGCTCTTTATTTGGGGATAGATAAGGGGCACTTTATTTGAGGGGTAGATAAGGGGGCACTTTATCCGGGGGTAGATAAGGGGCACTTTATTTGAGGGGTAGATAAGGGGGAGCACTTTATGTGGGGATAGATAAGGGGGCACTTCATTTGGGGGTAGATAAGGGGCACACTTTATTTGAGGGGTAGATAAGGGGGCACTTTATTTGGGGGTAGATAAGGGGGCACTTTATTCGGGGTGTAGATAAGGGGGCACTTTATTTGGGAGGTAGATAAGGGGGCACTTTATTTGGGGGTAAATAAATGGGGCACTTTATTCGGTGGGCAGCTGAACCCAGGAGTCATCTTACTGGAGAGGTGATGTAACAGGCGCTATGGCGCTCACACTGGAGAAACGTAGTTAGGATTAGGGATGAGCTGTTTGGTTCGATGTGTTCGGAGTTTGATTCGAACATCGCCATTTCGGATGTTCGCGAACTACGAACATTTCCACGTGTTCGCCGCATGTTTGCCCACACTGCACCACAATGGACCACAATGCGCTTTTTCCACTGGCCTGAAGCTTGTAATTGGCTACAGCCTGCACCTGACCACAGTTTAGGTGCAAGACAGGTGCAAGTCTATGCCAATCACAGCTCAGAGTCCTGATTTGACAAATTTTCAAAATTTTTAACTCACAGAGCTAAGTCCCGCAGCACACTATATAAGGCTTGGACCCAGCCCAGCCAGCAGGTGTTTTTCTGCAGGAGTGAGAGGAGAATGTTCGATTAGTGTGTCTTCTCACTGCCAGTGACAGCTATTGGGGGGGGGACTCACTTGTTGCAGATATCTGGGAATTGTGGAAAGTGTGTCTTCTCAGTCAGTGACAGCATCAATTTGGGGGGGCTCACTTGTTGCAAATATCTGGGAATTGGTGGCGGAAAGTGTGTCTTCTCAGTCAGTGACAGCAGCAATTTGGGGGGGCTCACTTGTTGCAGATATCTGGGAATTGGTGGTGGAAAGTGTGTCTTCTCAATCACTGACAGTCAGCTATCAGGAGGTGTCACATAATTCCAAAAAATTTCTGTGAATTGTAATCCGTGTCTTCTCAGTCACTGACAATCACTAAACTTGTTCTGCGTGTCCTAAAACGTCTCTTTTCATACAGACTGCCGTCCCAAGCAGTTGTTTATGAATAATTACAGGAAAACCGTTTACCGTCATTTGAAATGTCATTTTTTTGTTTTTAAATGTTTCTATACATCCTACAAATGCGCCACTTCACGGGCAGGTTATGAAGACCTCCTAGGCACGATATTTGAAGGAATTTTTCGTTTTTATTTTTAATAAAAGTTTCATGGAAAACTCACTGTTCCTTTTAAAAAGGTTTTTTTTTTTTTTTTACTTTTTTCCTTGTTTCCTGTCCCCCAGGGCACTACCCGGAACCCATACACCTTTTATGGCAAATATCTTGCATATATGCCCTCTTGGAGGTCACTCTAAAATTCGAACTTTCTAGTCCCATTGACTTGCATTGAGTTCGGTTCGTGTTCGAGTTCGAACTCGAACTTTTGAAATTGTTCGAGTTCGAATGCAAACCGAACACGGGGTGATCCCGTGTTAGGATCCCTAGTTAGGATCATAATGGACAGATTTTTTCTGATACAATGCTACAAGGAAATTAAGAGTGTAATACCTGCTTTGCCAAGCCAGGGAGGTAATACAGAGTCCTGAATACCACACCAGCTCAATTGATTTCAAGACCAAGGATCGCTTAGTGTAATCACATAAATATTATTCACATCGATACATAGCCTAAATACATGAGTAAGACTTGGCATAAGATAGGTGTGCTTACTTATACATTTGTTTCCCGGCGAGTAGATTGTGCGGTTGGTGAATTGTGCAACCTGCAGGGTAGTCACAATCTCACTTAGCTTGGAGTCAAGGCTGCATACAGAAGGTACATACAACAGGCAACTGGAGCAATGCTTAGGACTCATGAACTGACAGAGAGACATACACGAATGTACAGCCAATAGACACCTAGGGCGAGAGATGAGTTTGCCGAACAGGCGGGCAGCCCTCCAAGTAGCAAACATGTGATAAGACAAACACATGAAATCAGTACTGCTCAGTCAAAGTACTTAGGGAGGTATACAAGAGAATCGTCAAATGGGAAAGCTGGGTCAGAAACGTAAGCAGGGTCCTCATACAAATCAAAGTTGGCAACTGGGTAATCAGCAAACGTAAATAGAAAGCAGGCCCCGCCTGCTGGCATATCCTATGACATAATCAGAGGGGGTCAGCCCTCCGGCCGACCCCTGCTGATTATGTCACAGGGTGCGCCACGTGACTTTTGACACCAGGTGTCATGTGGCGCGCCTGTGACATAATCAGCGGGGGGCGGTCGGAAGGCGGACGGCCGCATATATCTGGAGTCCCCACCAGGCCAAGGCTGCAGCCTGGCCTGGCGGGCACAATTAAGTCCAGTGTCGACCGGCCCAGAAGGCCAGAGGCCTACCGGGCAAATGCATGGTAAATCCAGTGGCCAGTCCGGGCCTGATCTAAGGGATTATTCACAGAGATCTGAACGTGCCCCGAAAATGCACCAAACAGTGAATTTCCCCATACGGTGCATTTTTGTTGCCATTCAGCTACTCACAAAGCAGGCAATTCGCCAAATTTTGGAGAATTGACAGCAAAATACGATGCTTTTCGACAGCAGTGAAAGTCCCCATAAAGAAGCATTAATTAATCTATTCACAGAACAGCGACCAGCAGTGGAAAGTTGTCGAAATGCCCTGCTGTTTGGTGGTTTCATTTGGCAGGTTTATTCAGGCGAATCCCATAGGCTTCAATGTTAAAAAATTTCCCATTTTTATCCAATATCTAATAAACCCTTTATTATTTTAATCTGCAGTAAAAAGTCTAAAAAAGTAAAACAGTTTTTTCCATTTCTTTTAATAGCAGTTTTTCTTTTTTCTGTAACAGACCTTTTTTTGTCATTCATAGGACCTTATTATATGTTAATTTGAGACATTTTTGTTCAGTAGTTTTTTTGCAAATAGTGTTTCAAAAATGGACACTTTCAATTGTAGCGCTCACTCCCGGAGGAGCCGCTGAAATTGAACCTCGGGTCAGTCTCCCCGCACTAGGGAATAAATATACTCGAGCACCGTCGTGGATTTTATAAATTATATAGTTTACTAGAATAAATGGCATATAATGAATAACACGGTATACGTAGATATACAGTTGTGTTCAAAATTATTCAACCCCCAATGCTGTAAAGGGTTTTAGGGAATTTAGTGTACATTTGTAATTGTATTCAGAATGAAATCCTACAAGGACTTTTTAAAGAACCATATGCAACTAAAATGACATCAATTGGTTTTGTAATACAGTAGTAAATGTTTCTTTTGTGAATTCTTCATTGACACAATTATTCAACCCCTTAAAGACTACCACTCTGAAGAACAGAGGTTCATTCAAGTGTTTTCAATCAGGTATTGAAAACACCTGTGGATGTCACGGAGCAGCAATAAAGCATAATAAGCACCAATTAGGCAGCTTTTAAATGACTGTGATACTCAGCTCCTTCTAGACATTTACTGGTGTGGTTACAAACATGGTGAAGTCAAGAGAATGGTCCAGGAAGACAAGAGAAGAGGTGATTACTCTTCACAGGAAGGGCAATGGCTATAAGAAGATTGCAAAGATGTTAAACATACCAAGAGAGACCATAGGAAGCATCATTCGCAAATTCAAGGCAAAGGGCACTGTTGAAACGCTACCTGGTCGTGGCAGAAAGAAGATGCTGACTTCGACTGCTGTGCGCTACCTGTAGCATAGAGTGGAGAAAAGTCCTGTGTGACTGCTGAGGAACTGAGAAAAGATTTGACAGATGTGGGTACTGAAGTTTCAGCTCAGACAATACGGCGCACACTGCGTAATGAAGGCCTCCATGCCAGAACTCCCAGGCGCACACCCCTTGCTGTCTCCAAAGAATAAGAAGAGTCGACTGCAGTATGCCAAAAGTCATGTGGACAAACAACAGAAGTTTTGGGATAGTGTTCTGTGGACTGATGAAACAAAATTAGAACTGTTTGGGCCCATGGATCAATGCTATGGTTGGAGGAGGAAGAACAAGGCCTATGAAGAAAAGAACACATTGCCTACTGTGAAGCATGGCGGGGGGTCAATCATGCTTTGGCGCTGTTTTGCTTCTGCAGGTACAGGGAAGCTTCAGCGTGTGCAAGGTACCATGAATTCTCTTCAGTACCAGGAGATATTGGATGACAATGTGATGCAGTCCGTCACAAACCTGAGGCTTGGGAGACGTTGGACCTTTCAACAGGACAATGATCCCAAACATACCTCCAAGTCCACTAGAGCATGGTTGTAGATTAAAGACTGGAACATTTTGGAGTGGCCATCGCAGTCACCTGACTTAAATCCGATTGAGAACCTCTGGTGGGACTTAAAGAAAGCGGTTGCAGTGCGCAAGCCTAAGAATGTGACTGAACTGGAGGCTTTTTCCCATGACGAATGGGCGAAGATACCCGTAGATCGCTGCAAGACACTTGTGTCAAGCTATGCTTCACGTTTAAAAGCTGTTATAACTGTAAAAGGATATTGTACTAAGTACTAAGATTGAAGGTCACTTGGGGGTTGAATAAAACTGATAATGATGTGAGCACAGAAAAGACATTTGTGGTTATTTCATTATAAATGTTATGTTATATTTGTCTGACCTACACGTGCCTCTTTGATTTAATTGTAAGCAAGATGACTGAATGATCAAAATCAATGTCAAACTGGCCAAAACACTCAATTTCAGTGGGGGTTGAATAATTTTGAACACAACTGTATTTACAGTACTTCGTAATGCGGGAAACGCGCAGCGGAAAAGAAATACAATGCTTCGTAATTCGAGAAACGCGCAGCGGAAAAGAGAAAAATATATATTTAACCCCCTTTGTGGTTGGGGAGTGAGTCACGTACAGGTTATGTCCCAAGAAGGTAGGTGTGTGTGTGTGTATGTTGGTACCCGGGTACAATATTCAACTGGCCAGTGAATTATTTATGAGGTATCTTCGACTAGTCAAGTTGGGGCCCTGTGGGTTTTTTTTAAACAAACAGCAGCGTGCTTTCTATTTTCACAACGGCCTGGAAGGCCTCTCACCCATCCGCCAGATACTTGGTGCTCCGCTGGACCCAGGATGTCTCTCCGCTCGATTTTTGACTGGGATTCTATGGGTTACTGGATCCGCTGTCTTGCTTTCCTTTAGCTGCCGCAAGATGTCCAGCTCACCGCCTGCACTCCCTGTCAGATTGATCTGCGGTGCTCCTAACTTGGGGTCTTCCAGCTCACTCGATATAAGCGTGGGTATTCTGGTGAATCACTGGGTCTTCCTCTTGTAAGGCTGAATAACCCGGTCTTTATCTCTGTCAGGCCCCAGCTGCGCTCCGGCCTGGTCACTGTCACGCTCTGCAGCACTGTGTCTTGCTTCTCTCACTCCCTGGCGCGCTCTGCCAGCTCTCTCCACGAGGCTCAGGATGTCAGCGTCTGTGTCCCACCCACTTCCTGTGTCCGCTCCCACAGCATGCCGGGAAATGTAGTCCCAATGTTCAGTGTCTCACATCGCACTTGTCTCCCTCCGGTGGCCAAAAGCAAGTACTACACGGCAGGGGATTTAAGACCAGTGCTACACAATCATATTGTTTTCTTTTTTATATACATCCGTCGGCTTGTTGGCTTTCTTCTGCAGCTGGTCGTCGCTGTGCACGGCGGCTTGGCGGCTGGGTTTGGCAGCCCTCCGGTGTGTTTGCGGCAGATTTCCAGTGGGTTGACGGTGGACGGCGACTGGTGTGTGGCGGGCTGGCGGCAGCATTCGACGGCCAATTCCCTGCTCTTCGGGGACCCTATGGTAAATGCTGAAGTCAACGCAGGGTGGGGAAATTTGCTTCTCCGAAGTGTAGGGAACGATGAAAGCACTGAAATGTTGGCGACGTTTCGGTGCTCTTTGAATAACCCGCCTTAGAGCTTTGTGAATAGACGAACTGCCATGAAATTGCACCGTATGGTGAAATTCACCATTCAGTGCAATTCAGTTGCCAGTTCGGCTCTTATTGAATAACCCTTTAGGTATCCAAAAGTTATTTTGTTAGAAATGTGGTATCCACAAATAGGAATAGGACACAAGTAGTCATCATGGGACTTCAGAAATGTGGAATTCATACAAGCAAGGTAGATGTCAGGATACCATCATTGACTATTAGCACCATAAAAAGATTGCCACTACAGGACAAAGCAGACTAATAACCACTGCTAATACATGTGTTTACAGTAACTGCTAAGTTTATAGTAATTATTTGTCATTGACGTTTAGCTTGGTGTTATAGTGATGCAAGTGAGCATGTTCTTTTGCTTATGTGTTTAATTTTATTGCAGTCATCAATCTCTCCATTGCTCCAGGTGAGATGCACCAGGGATCTGAATGTTATTAGGTGTGTTATCATTAAAAAATAAACATAGATTGCACAAAGCTCATCAAAAAGAGGTTTCGAATGTGAGGTTAGAATATCAAGTTATTAAGGAAAGGTCACTTTAGTCTTCCAAATGGGTAAACGGGAAAATCAAGGTGGCAGCAGATAAGATCTTTCAAAAAAGAGTCAAATTTCAAATTCAAATTTGTCAAACGCAATTTTTTTTTTAGAAAAACCTAATTTGAGAAATGATTTACCTAGGAAGTCAGTCGCAGGAGCTACGCATACGCAAAGTAGCGGAGGGAAGATAAAATATTCAGGTGCGTCAATTAATTTTAGTTCTGATCAGGAATTCTTCCTCTAGGCTTGTTTCAAACATCCTGAAATCACACAAACACATGTTAATTTGGAAAATAAGGCCAGTCAACTGTTTTAACAACTGATTAGGACATTTTAAATGACAGCAAATGTTGCATAGGAAATGAGTTTTGAAATATAGACATATAATATATAGTTTTCACACATTTTTGATAGTTATTCTTTCAGGCACTCGCTCTATATTTCTGTCTTGCTCTCTCTGTATTAACACCTTCCCTACCAAGTTTTCCATAAAACTATTGGCAGGACCCAGTGGTTTTATGTAAAATATCCTTCCGTTACCCACACAGTAATTATATGCAGAGATTTCCTTCTGTATATGTTCATGTAGGTAAGTTACATAATACATAGTTACATAGGCTGAAAAAAGACATGTGGCTATTGGGTTCAGCTTTTAAGATTTATCTGTCAGGTATAGGGTTCCCTCTTCTGGCCAAAAAGTGCTAGTACATTTACATTTTAGTTTGAGCTTCGTGGTACCATGTAGGAAAAACTAATCTCGAAATTTTCAAAATAATTTCAACACATCAGCTGTCATGTCAGTTGTGTCGAAATTTCAGGCACTTGTTCTGGAGACCAATTTAAATTCGCAATAAACAAAATTCCTTTACATTGCTACAGAATCAGACCACATCAAGCATATTCGATCCACCAGTAGCTTTTTTTTTTTTTAAATGAATTTTATTAGGCATTCACAAATATCAGTTTAGACAGAGTCAGAAATGAACATTGAAACGATAATTGTTTTCTGTCAGCATTGTATAAGCCAAACATTTGAAGGGATTAAGGGTGTAAGGTAGGGAGTGGGGGAGAGCAGAGGAAAGGGAAAACAAAGAGAAAGGAGAAAAAGAAGGAGAGAAAGAAGAAAAAGAAAGAGAAGAGAAGGACTGGGGGTCACCGTCAATACACAATCAAAACAGTTATATTATCAAGGGCATCATGGGTGGAGTCACAACCTGAAATAAATCGGCCAATTTATAAGACAGCATCAGTCCAGGGGTCCCATACTTTGTGAAATTGTGGTAGAGTATGTTTTACAACAGCTGTAAGTTCATCCATGATCCTAGTGTCCTGTATTTTAGCAGAATCTTTAGCCATGATGGGGAGAGCCTGGTGTCGCCAAGCCTCTGCTACTGCCCGCCTAGCCGCCATCGAGATTTTAGAAATTAGCTTATTTTCATATCTTGTGAAGCCCTCCAGGGGTCGAGAAAGCAACAAATTCCAGGGGTCGCTAGGGACTTCCTTCTCCAGTGCTTCAGTGAGCATCACTAGGATGTTTGTCCAGAACTTTTTAATTTGTGGGCATTCCCACCACCTATGGATAAAAGTGCCTTTGGAGCCACAGGATCGCCAGCAAAGATCTGGGTGGTCTGGGGACATGTGCGCGAGTTGTGTAGGTGTGATGTACCAGCGCATTAGAATTTTCAGTGGTTGTTCCTGCATGGTTATGCATAGTGAAACACCCTTGGAAGCTTCCCAGATGTCAAGCCAGTCTTCCGACTCCAATACTTCTGCCAGGTCGCGTTCCCATACTTTCACGTAGTGGAGTTCTTTCCAATCAATCAGTGATGTTAGTTTATAATATAAGGTAGAAATCAAACCTTTAGGGTAAGTTCCTCTCAAACAAATGGATTCAAAAAATGAGAGAGGTGTCTGTGAGGCAGCTTTAATATGTCGTCGAGAGGCAAAGGCCCGTAATTGCCGCTCTGGTAGGACACCAGTAGCTTTTAATATCAAATATACTAGATCTTGGTAGTGAAGGAGTTAAACAGTGGAAGAATGTCACTACTGCTTTTTTGACTTTGCCTTCTATAGAACTGAATTCTTGCAATACATGAGATTTTTCCTCTTCGGACTTTTATGCTATTATGTCATGAAACTAAATGTGTCTTTGGCAACGTGTGCACCATGCTTCAGATTAGAAATCCGTATTTTTTTGAGAGTTTGAAAATGGGTCAGGAATGCAAAGCAGAGCAACTTGATGTAGATCTTTTGTGGCAATAAAAATATCCAAGTGTCATTTCTACATCTGAGATCTACCATTTAATCAGTCTCTGCTTCACCTGTTTCATCTGCTTTTTTTCCCTGAATGATTTATCCAGTTTATTTTTTTAACTAAAACATTTACTTTAACTGCTTGAATTAACAATGGGCATTCTGCTAGTCTATTCAAGGACGTTTAGTCAAAAAACCTGTGCCGCACAGTAAATAAATAGCACAGCTGTCAAACTGATGCCAAAACCAAAAAAATTATTATACGTAGAATTAGAGCTGGGTTTAATTTTTTTTTTTTTTTAGACTACCTTTGTAATATTTTACATCCCAACTCAACATAACTCAGGTGTATTATGCAGTAATATATACTCAGGTGTCAGCAACAAAGACACACCAAAAATTCTAAAACTACCTTTCCCTTAACCCTTTCACTGCTGAGGCATCTCACTGCTGTGTGCTGAGCTCATTTTTACCCCTTTCGCTCATCATGTTTAAACGCGATTTGAAGCCACTTTTTATTATACGACCCAGACATATTATATATCGTTCTATCCGGCAGACTCTGCAGATTCATAATATACCATTTTTATATGTATACGTCATGTCCTGCCTGTATATTATAACAAAAAATGCAATAAAATTTGAATTGTTAATCATCTGCAGCGTGTAAAGTGTTTTTATGAACATTTGCGGTTATATTTTCTATGGAGTGCGCTTGTAAAAAAATTAGAAATGGGGACTTGTTAAATTTTTTGGGGGGAATTACGTGATTTTTAGCAAACGCACCCCATAGAAAAAAATCATTAGTGCAGCATCATTGTTCACATTATAATTGAAATGTGAACAATATTGCTGCATTAATAAAAACAACACACAAAAAAAAAATTATAATTTTTTTTTTATTATTATTTTTTTATTTTTTACTTTATACCTAGTATCATTCGAAAGGCCATGCTCAGACCTTTTGAATGACATCCTCCATGACCCCCTAGCTGCCACAGTTCTGGAGATGTCGGGGTTTAAACAAACCCCCTATCTCCACCAGGGTATTTCCGGCAGCTAGGGGTTCCCCGGCTATCTGACATCATCACGCTATGTGTGATGATGTCAGGCAGCGAGGGGGGATCTGGGGGTGGAGCCGCCATCCAAGATGGCAGCCCCCCACCGGAGCTAGGCCACACTTCGGCGCCGCAAGGCACTGAAGTGCGACCCAGTGCCTAAGGGGTTAAAGCCAGGCACCGCTTAAAAGGGGAGACTCTCCCCTTTTAAGCAGTACCTGGCTTTTCTTTGTAGGACCTCCCAATCAGGAGGGAGAGGGATCCAAACGGATCCGGCCCCTCCCTTCCAGGCGATCTCCCAGCATTGCCGGGGGCTCGCCTAGAAATTACGTCATCGCGCATGGCGTGATGACATCATTGAGGTCGGGCAGGTCTTAACTTCAGCGTCTGAGGACGCTGAAGTCAGACCGCCATGGGACCCAGGACAGAGAGGTGAGTATCTCCGCCGGAGGTCCCACAAAGCTGATGACGTGTGGGGCACGTCCTCAGCATACAGCGGGAGTAACTGTGGATGTGTCCCACACGTCGTCAGCAGTGAAGGGGTTCAATTCAATACCATGTGATTTTCCATAAAACCACTTGTAGGAAGCAATGTTTTTATGGAAAATGACTTTTCATTACCCACACAGTAAATATACACAGAGGTTTTTACTCTCCCGATTTCTCTCTCCTCCTGTGCTGGCACGTGTTACTGCCTGCCTGTCAGCTGTCCCCGACTGGATGACTTCCCATTTCCTAAAGCTTATCCTCTCTAAAGCTGAACTTCTCGGCTTCCCTCCCTCTAAAACCAACATTCCTGCACCCATTTCCCTTCAGGTGAATGGTGCCACTATCACTTCTACCTCACAGGCTCTTTGCCTTTGTGTCCTCTTAGACTCTGATCTCTCCTTCACTCCTCACATTCAGTCGCTAACCAAACCCTGCAACATTCACCTAGAAAACATTGTGTGTGACCGTCCCTGTCTTAATCAGGACTCTACTAAAATGCTCATCCAAGCTCTTACTATCTCCCGCCTTGAATACTGTAACCTCCTTCTCGCTGGCCTTAAGAGATACCAGATTCTCCCTCTGCAGTCTGTTATGAATGCCCGTGCCAGGCTGATCCACCTCACCTCCTGCACCTCTCGCACCTCACCCTTTTGTCAATCTCTACACTGGCTTCCTGTTTCCTTTAGAATCCAATTCAAAATACTGGTGCTCACGTACAAAGCTCTCCATAACTGCACCCCTACCTACATCTCCTACCTTATTAACAGATACATCCCATCCTGACCACTTCACTCTGCCAATGCTCTGACACTATTGTCTCCTCTAACCCGCACCCCTATCTCTCGCCTTCAGGACTTCCCGAGGTGCCCCGTTCTGTGGAACTCCCTCCCCCACACAATTACACTCTCCCATCTCTCCAGTCTGTAAAACACATTACTCTAGAGAAGCCTAACATTTCACTCCTTAATCCCCCTCAGTCCATCTCTTACCCCATATTCCCACCCAGCCCACATGCACACACTACTTCATGTTTTCTATTTACCCTCACCTAGTTTGTCATCCCTCTCCTCTTAGATTGTAAGCTCTCGAGCAGGGTCTTCTCTCCTACTGTTCTGTGTGTTTAACTTGTATGTATATATGTTATTCTGCCTCCCATTGTACAGCGCTATGGAACTTGTTAGCGCGTTATAAAAACCTGTAACAATGACCTATGTATGTTCACTGTAGATTAGCCCCTTTTAGACAGGCAGAGCGCTGTAGTGTTCAACATGTTGACATTTCAGAGCCATGTTTTGGAGCCTTTTTGCAAATGAATTGCATTTGCAATAATCATTGCTGCAAAATTAGATCACATCGAGTATACTCAATTTCAGGGCATCAGCAGGTGCTTCTGTCACATATCCGGTTGCCGGCGCCGTAGGAGAAACAAAACCGGAAATCAAAGCCTGCAAGAAGTGCAGGTGCACCTCATCACCAAGCCTGCATCCCTATAAAAGAAGCAAAGCACCATGGGGACATTGCTTTTGCATTGACTGCTTGCCTGTCTGTCTTTCAAAGCTGCAATAGCCTCCTGTCTGCTAACTTTCCTGAAAACCTCTGTTGATTATTTGTTGCAGAACCCCCACTTTGAAACTTCTGAACTTGCCTCTGCCGAATCCCTCTTCTGATAACCGTGGCCGAACTCCTGCTTTGTATACAGGACTACACCTTTGCTGAACCCTTATTCTGAATAACCTGTTGACGAACCCCTGCTTGTATTCTGGATTCCATTTGCCTGCTCCTTCTGATACCACACTGTTGAAACCCACCTGTTCATTTAAAGACTTCGGGCTCTATTACAATCTTGGTGTTAAAACGCGGGCGCAAGGAAGGAAAAACTGCACCCGCAGTTTTCCCCCTTGCGCCTGCTTTTTAATGCCAGATTACAATGCAGGTGCAAAAAATGCTGCCTGTATTGTTATCGCCCGTTAAAATTAGGGATGCTCGCGGCAGCACTGAGTGCAGCCGTGAGCATCCACTCACTGGAGTCCATAGGACTCCATTGAGTTTCCCCCTGCCGGTCACATGACCAGCCGGTTCTCGCCTCGTGAGATCCGGCCGGTCGGCGTAGTGATACGCAGGTAGAGACTGGGGGGACTTTCCCCCCAGTCTTTCCCTGCTCCCACCAGCCGGAGGAGGCGAACAGAGCCGCGGTCCTCGCCGCGGGACAGAGGGTGAGTATCTGCGGCTTTTTATTATTTTTTAGCCTGGTGTTAACGGATTCTACAGAAGCGGAATCCGTTAACACCAACAGGGTTATCCAAAGAGATTCGAAAAGTCACCGCACGTTCGGTGACTTTTCGTTCTCTTCAATTCGGTTCCTTTTGCCGATTGCATTTCGGTGACCCTGCGGTGTATTCAGCAAACACCACAGGGTCCCCGAATTGCAGGGAAAAGCTGCCGCAAACCTGACGAAAACTCACCGAATGCACGCTGAAAACAAGCAAAAACATCTGGATTAACCTTTGAAAAAGACGAACAGGAGCCGAACATGAGCCGAATCACACAGAGCCGAAGCAGCTGTGACATAGAGGAGGCAGTGAATAAATTAGAAAAACCATTTGTATGAATCTGGGAAAATGAAACGCTGTTTGCAAAGAAACTACTGAGCGAAAATGTCTGAAATTTTCACAGGAGGTCCAGGGAATGATAATAAAGAGGGCTGTTACAAAAAAAATAAGCAAACTGAAAAAAAAAAAAAAAAAAAATCGGACTTTTAATAAAAAATATAAATAAGAAAAATGCTTAAAGTATCCTAAAAAATCTATAAATAAGAGACTTTTTGCTGCAGAATTTTATACTGAACGGTTTTAGATATTGAATTAAAACGGGAATATTTTTAACATTGAAGCTATGGGATTCTCCTGAAAAATTTGCCGAATTAAACCACCGAATGGCAGGGCATTAGGGGAACCTTTCACTGCTGGTTTGTGTTCTCTGAATAGCCGAAGCAGTGCTTTTTATGGGGATTTCACTGCCCTCGAACAGGGACCGAACAGGCACGTATGTGCAGGCAATTCGCCAGTATTTGGCGAATTGCCTGCTCTCTGGATAGCCGAATGGCCAGGAAAGGTAACCGAACGCTGATTTTCAGCGTTCGGTTACCTTTCTCAAGCAATTCGGATCTCTTTGGATAACCCTGCAAGTCCTGGTTAACTTTTCACTAACCAGAGCCCGGCGTTAATCAGCGCTGGGACTTTGTAATCCAGTGCTGATTAACACTTTGCGCTCCCCATGTTAAGCAAAGGGAGCACAAAGTACAGTAACAACACGCAGAGGAGCACAAGGTACCAAACGCAAACGGGTTTTTTAACCTGTTTGCGTTTGGATTGTAATATGCGGTAAATACAGCTGCAAATGTTAATGCTCACGCAGGTGAGCGTTAACATTGTAATAGGGCCCTTCTTCTTTTCCTTTTACCTCTGTTCACCTATGACTAGTGCTTCTGTTTAATCTTATTCCTATATCTTGTGTTTTGTTATCATCTAATCTGATTCCCTGGTCCTGTCTCCTTGTGTATCCAATTCCTAGTATTATTTCAGCCTTATTCCCTGGTTCTCTGTTCATCTGTGTATTCAATCTCCTCAGTTATACCTTGTTTATTAGTTATTCATTGTCCTCCTTGTTTTTCCTGTTTTCTCAGTTCCTTCATAATTCTGTGTCTGAATAAATATTCTTTTATTTCACCTACTTACCTTGTGTTTCATCGCACATTGGGCTCCACTCGCAACCCTGCCATCTGTATTCTGACAGCTTCTGAAGATCGAGCATAATTTATTTTGGTAGTGAAGGGGTTAATGATCATTCACTCTTTTGCTGGGATGCATAGACAATGGAGACATCTGTTGTGAACCCCCATCTTTGCAGGTTAAGGAGATGGGTGCAGAGTGCAGTGGAATTGCTGATTGGATGGGTTGGTCCTACTCATCCAACTTTTAGATCCCCATGTAGGCTGGGGTCAGACGAGCGTACTTCAGAGTGGAAGGAACATCTGCGAGAGTGGGCGTTCCTTCTACTCTACGCCCGTCTAGCCACCTTGTTGTGTGCAGTCAGTTCACTCAGCGCTGCAAAGCTCGATCCTCCTATGGAGAATCTCGCTTTTCAGCCCCGTCAACGCGCGTCTAGTGTTTTGACAGGGAGGCTTGACGCATGGATGTTTGTAGCATGCGCATTTCGTACTCGTGCTACAGCGTGTGACTGGCCCCATTGCAGCGTTACAACGGTGCGACGGACGCCGGTAGGTACGTCGCTACAGATGAACCTAGTGCGTCTATCTGACACCGGCCTTACACTTTTTGGACAGGAAGTACCTCACCCAAGATGGCCGCCAAACTGGAAGTGATGCCTTTTCATTCGCAGGACAGCTAGGAGCTGTCATGACAGTCACAAGATGGTGAAAAAAGGTGGTTCTTTCCGGAAGCAAAGAGAAACTGAAAGTCTGTATAAGACAGGTTCACACACAGAGACCATTTGCTGACTGATGAAGGTGCCCTCTGTGCAGTAAAACCCGTTTTATCATTTTTAAAGGGACCTTTGCAAATTTGGAGATATATCCATGCAAGGATACTCTGTTACTTTGTACTTATATGTATATTTTATGTTTGTTATTTTATTATATTAAATTTCATTTTTTAAATCCACTTTATCCTCTCCCTGGTTATTATAACCACCAAAGAGGACCATCACTCTTTCAGCACCAAAATATAGATGTATCACCACTGGATCCAGACCATCTTCAAAGACATCAGGAGGAAGGGAAGGCAACCCCTCGAAAGAGTTTGCCGAACACTTCATACCAGGGCTCTAAACCAGATGAACAGGAATTTACATTGTGTGGACTATACAGTACAATAGAGGATGCAATAACATACTGCACTGTAAGATTGTCTCTGTCACCTTTTCTCTCTGAGGGATTTCGAAATAGACTACCCAGGATAGAGGATGGTGTCACTCCTTAATAAGCTGACACACTACGCTACCTACAAAGCCAACAGAAGGGCTCCACCATTGTGAGTTGGATACCATATGTTTATTTTTGACTCACTGGCTTGAACTGTCTAGGCAATACTGCACTATATTTTGTTTTCTGCTCTTTTTGAGATAAACGGATGCCAAAGACACCCAAACGTGGACAATTATACCTACAAGAGTTAAAGGTTCACCTGCTCAGAAAATACATCACCGAGTACCCTTTGCCACTATATATGGTGCTATTCACACTTTGGACTACTTCTATGCAACATTTATTATAGGCTTTAGCTGTCTTTTATATATATCACCATATATGTGTTATATGCAATCCTGTTTCAAGAAATTTTCCACAAAGTGACATCAATAACATCCACTGTTCTGTTTGTAGATAGAAAACTATCCTACCTTATAGGTACCCATTTCCACTTTAGAGTGTGTTTTTTTCCTCCCAATTAGGGATGAGCTGTTCGTTTCGATCAGTTCGGAGTTCGATTCGAACTATGGCCGTTCGCAAACTTCGAACTTTTTGGCGTGTTCGGTTCGAGTTCGATTTTTTTTTTAAAAAAAGTAGAAAAAAATGCTTAAAAAAATACAAAAAAATCTAGAAGTAAAAAGACTCTTTACTGCAGAATATTATAAGCAACGGTTTATTAGATATTGGATTAAAAAATAATGTCTACGTGCAAAGATTCTCACCTCTTAATGACCTGTGCTCTCAAACGGCGTAAACAACAGGTGTTTAATTAGTGTTTGGAAATAACATGTGCTTTTAATTAGTCTGGTCTAATGAATTTGATACATTGTAGACTGAGGGTGTCTGGAGGTGTCTCCTGAACATGTATCAAACAACACCTGTGCTTCTGAGAAGTGTTCATTTCTCTACTAAATGTTCCTCTGATATGCTGTTTAACCCTTAACCCTGCATTTCACTGCTGTGTGCTCAGCTCATTTTTGCCGCTTTCGCTCATCATGTTTAAACGCGATTTGAAGCCACATATTATTAAATGACCCAGACATATTAGATATCGTTCTTTCCGGCAGACTCCGCAGATTCATAATATATAATTTTTATATGTATACGTCATTTCCTGTCTGTATATTATGACAAAAAATGCAATAAAAATTGAATTTTAATCATCTGCAGTGTGTAAAGTGTATTTTTTCACATTTTAGCACATGAGTGTTTGCAGTTATATTTTCTATGGGGTGCGCTTGTACAAAAATTAGAAATCGGGACTTGTTACATTTTGTGGGGGGAATTACGTGATTTTTAGCAAACGCACCCCATAGAAAAAAATCATTAGTGCAGCATCATTGTTCACATTATAATTGAAATGTGAACAATATTGTTGCATTAATAAAAATAACACCCAAAAAAAAGTAAATGTTTTTGTTTTGTTACTTTATACCTAGTCATGTTGGGCATCATTCGAAAGGCCATGTTCAGGCCTTTCGATTGACACCCTCCATGACCCCCTAGCTGCCACGGTTCTGGAGATATCGGGGTTCAAATGAACCCCCTATCTCCACCAGGGGATTCTGGGCAGCTAGGGTTCCCCGGCTATCTGACGTCATCACGCTATGCGTGAGGATGTCAGGCAGTGAGGGGGGACCCGGGGGTGGAGCCGCCATCCAAGATGGCGGCCCCCACCGGAGCTAGGCCGCACTTCGGCGCCGCAAGGCATCTCTACACACAGCCCCATCAGCATCTCTATACACAACCTCACAGCATCTCTATACACAACCTCACAACATCTCTATACACAGTCCCATCAGCATCTCTATACACAGCATCTCTGTACACAACCCCATCAGCATCTCTAAACACAGCCTTACAGCATCTCTATACACAACCCCATCAGCATCTCTATACACAGCCTCACAGCATCTCTATACCCAACCCCATCAGCATCTCTATCCGAGCCGGCGCTACCTATAAGGCAGGACAGGAGCCTGCCTAGGGGCGCCTGTCCAGCAGAGGGCGCTAAAATCCGGATTTCTCTCATTGAACGCTGGAATCCTCTCAGCCTGTCAGCGCTGTCTCTCCATGACACTGCCCGGGGGAGAGGAGAGAAAGCAACCCTCCCACCATCAGGGCTCCCCCCTGCTTCCCCTGTCTCTGTGTGCCTGGAGAGAGCCAATGGGAGCCTCTTGAAAAATGACCCGCCCCCTTCCTCACACATGATCACCATCAGCACGTGGCTGTAGCTGTGTGGAGGAGGAGAGGAGCCAGCAGCCCTGACACCCTGGCATGCCGTGATCTGCAGAGATGCAGGTAACAGGTGGAGAGAGACAGGGTAACAGGGGCAGACATCTCAGCTCACACATGTCACAGCTCCTCCACTTACATGGATCCATGATGGCTTATAGTCTCCACCAGCATCACGTCCTGCACACACTGCACAGGGAGGAAGGGCAGAGAGCTGGCAGCATATACTCTATACTGGTCCCTGCTCTCCCCCCTCTGCAGGTGAAAGTCTTCTTGGCCCTTCTGCACATGTTTAGAAGTTCTCCCCCAAGTAGCCCAGAGGCAGCAGCAGCAAGACATGGCAGATTCTCCTCGCCCCCTCCTTCCTCTCCCATAGACAGGGTTAATACTGGTCAGAGCATCCAGGACATTGTGCAAAGAAAATTTGCACATCAGTTTTGCTGAGGACACAAGAGTGCTAAGATAACAGCCCTGGCTCTGCAGCGTGGTGGTGTGGGGGGGGGGGTAGGTTTGAAGGTTGCAGGGCTGACACTGAGGCCTGGTGCAAACTTGCTGTAAATGTCAAATATCTGCTGCTATTCTCTGGAAGCTCAATATATTAAAGTTAATGCAAGTTTATTCAAGTTATACAATGTATTGTATAAATATAAAGACACACAATTGTGTGTAATTATATTTTATAATGGGACATCTTGAAGATAATTCAAGGTTTCTCTAGACTGTAAGCTCCTATGATCAGGGCCCTCTACACCTCTTGTTTCCATCCTATGTCCGTCTATCCATATCTTGTTCCCTTGCGCTATATAAATGATGATAATATCTGGTCCCTCACTGCTCACACTGGGGCCTGGTGCGTCTGGGTATGCATGTATCTGGGTTCTGATGCGTCTGGGTATGCATGTATCTGGGTTCTGATGCGTCTGGGTATGCATGTATCTGGGTTCTGATGTGTCTGGGTATGCATGTATCTGGAGGTCTGATGCATCTGGGTATGCATGTATCTGGGTTCTGATGCATCTGGGTATGCATGTATCTGGATTCTGATGTCTGAGGTTGCGGAGGGTGGCATAGGACACATTAGGTTAGGGAGGATGAGCGGCGACACATTGAGGACTGTAGAGGGTGACAGGGGCTGGGGAAGACAGTGTTTTACATTGGAATGGTTATTAAGCTTAACAGGGGCACAGTGAGGGCTGGAACTGACTCATTGTGGCCCTGGTGAGGGTTTCAGAGGGCACGTAAGGGGACAGGAGAATGACCACAGTCACATTTTGAGTCTGGGAATGGTGGCTGAGTGGGAGTCGATGAGGATGACAGAGGGCTAAGGAGAGTGGCAGGACACTGGGGCAGTGGAGACCAGCATGGGATCACTGGGTGTGACGGGATACAGTGAGACTGGCAGGAATTACAGGGGGCTGAGGAGAAGGGCAGGGATCACATTGGGGCAAGATGCCAGAGGGTAGAGGATGATCTTGGGAGGATTAGCAGACAGGACAGAGTGGGAGATGAGGTGGAGGGTAGGAGACACACAGGTGACAGAAGAGATCATTATATTAGAAGGATCTACTAACACACTCATCTGATAGAAACACAGAGAATGCAGGATAATAGGTTTGATCATGAAATATAGGATTATTAGTGAAGTTTTTTGTGGGATAGCGAGATGCGTGGATTAGTCATGGGGATTGGGGGGGGCGACAAAGTGACCCTTCGCCTTTGTTGGCAAAAATTCTTGCACCGGCCCTGATCTCTATACACAACCACACAGCATCTCTATACACAACCCCATCAGCATCTCTATACACAGCTTCACAGCATCTCTATTCACAACCCCATCAGCATCTCTATACACAGCTTCACAGCATCTCTATACACAACCCCATCAGCATCTCTATACACAGCCTCACAGCATCTCTATACACAACCTCACAGCATCTCTATACACAACCCCATCAGCATCTCTAAACACAGCCTCACAGCATCTCTATATACAGCCTCACAGCATCTCTATACACAACCTCACAGCATCTCTATGAACCCTCAAATGAACCCCCTATCTCCACCAGGGGATTCTGGGCACCTAGGGGTTCCCCGGCTATCTGACATCATCACACTATGCGCGAGGATGTCAGGCAGTGAGGGGGGACCCAGGAGTGGAGCCGCGATCCAAGATGGCGGCCCCCATCGGAGCTAGGCCGCACTTTGGCACCGAAGTGTGACCCGGTGCCTAAGGGGTTAAAGCCAGGCACCGCTTAAAAGGGGAGACTCTCCCCTTTTAAGTGGTGCCTGGCTTTTTTTGTGGGACCTACCGATCGGGAGGGAGAGGGATCCGAACGGATCCCCCCCTCCCTTCCAGGCGATCTCCCGGCATTGCCGGGGGGGTCGCCTGGAAATGACATCATCGCGTATGGCACGATGACGTCATTTACGTCGGGAGGAGCTTGACTTCAGCGTCAGAGGACGCTGAAGTCAGAATGCCGCGGGACCCCGGACAGAGAGGTGAGTATCTCCGCCGGGGGTCCCGCAAAGCTGATGACGTGTGGGACACGTCCTCCTCAGCATACAGCGGGAGTAACTGAGGACGTGTACCACACGTTGTCAGCAGTGAAGGGGTTAAAAACTTCTTTTTTAAAACTTTTTGTCCTTGTTTCCTGTCCCCAAGGGCACTACCCGGACCCGGACATTGTTTTTAAATGTTTCTATACATCCTAGAAATCCGCCACTTCACGGGCAGGTTATGGGGACCTCCTAGGCACGATATTTGAAGGAATTTTTTGTTTTTATTTTCAACCCTTATTTCATGGAAAACTCACTGTCCCTTTAAAAACTCTTTTTTTTACCTTTTGTCCTTGTTTCCTGTCCCCCAGGGCACTACCCGGACCCCCATACACCTTTTATGGCAAATATCTTGCATATATGCCCTCTTGGAGGGCACTCTAAAAATCGAATTTTGAGTCCCATCGACTTGTATTGAATTCATGTTCGAATTCGAACTTTTGAAAAGTTCGAGTTCGAATGCGAACCAAACTCGGGGGTGTTCGGCTCTTACCTACTCCCAATAACTCTGAGTGTTTATTTGATTGACAATAAAGAGCATGAAAAGTGACAATTTTAAATTATTTACAGCTTGTAAATAATAAATGTGCCAAGCGGGCACACCCTAATGATAAGTACTGCTACAGTTGGGTTAAAGGATTTAATAATTAGACTTGACATGTAGAACTATTCATCATTTTCAAATGCTGATGAGTTTAGAAATGTAACACTTTTAATAAACATTTACATATGTTTCCCTCAAATCGCATACAGCTCCTGAATCTGCAGACTCATTTTTTATCACCAGTGTGTGACTTGTTTCAGCAGTTGTCAGAGACCAGTCAAGATATTGTCAACCCCCAGCAACCATTAAGACACGTCAGCAGTTTTTATTTTTGTGACAGCCCTTGGAATGGCACAGGGAGGAAATTGAAGGATAAGGAATGATGACTGTTTGGCCCTGTATAGACTGAAATGTCATCCTGTGTTTCATTCTGACATTATTTTTTATGCAGGTGTGTGAGATTTACTTATAATTACATTCAGCAATCTTTTAAATCTCTGTACACTTCCGTCCCTGATAATCCTTTAAACAGTAGCCACGCGCTAACCGTCTGAATCGAAATATTTTGTATGGATAATTAAATATATTCTGAAATATCAATATCTTACTGTATTAAATTACATCACAACTCAGTCTCTGCATATTTTTAATATATGAAAGAACTATATTCTATATTTTTACGGATATCCATAATAATAAAAATAAAAAAATTGCATTTAAAGAGACAGATACAGTTTGATTTCTGGAGTTTAGCAAAAAAAAGGCAATGCTTACTGTTTCCATTTAACCACTTCACTACCAAGATATACTCGTTCTTGATAAGCAGCTGACAGTATCCCACTACCGAATATACTTCATTTAGCCTAATTCTGGAGCAATGCAAAGGAATTTTATTTTATACACAAAATTTGTTTTCAAATGGGCTCCAAATTCTCCCCCAAATTTGTAGAACCTCATGCATGGCACACACGGTGCTAATACAGTTTGAACAGCTTGAAATTAAATTATTGTATGCTAAGTTTACAATACAATAAATAAAACACTGCATACGCGTTTCGCTGTTTATTTATTGTATTGTAAACTTTTAATAAAGTAGTTTTAAATGTAGCCAGAGATTGCCTGTCCTGTTTTCGTGGATGAATCACCACCGCTATCACCACTGAGGACCATATCAACCAAGAAGGGGGTCCGGTGCCCCTTGGAATCACCGGCTGCTTGAGATTTGGTGCCTCTTGAATAATAGGCACCATTAAATGTGAGTAGGCTTTTTATATTCTACTATAACCATTTCTTTTAACCCTTTCGCTGCTGAGGCTTTTCCCGCCCCTGTGCTGAGGTCATTTTTACTGGTTTCGCTCATCATGTTTAAACGCGTTTTGAAGGCTTATTTTAGTATATTACCCAGACATATTATATATCGTTCTTTCCGTCAGACTCGGTAGATTCATAATATGTCATTATTATATGTATACGTTATGTCATGTCTGTATATTATAACAAAAAATGCAATAAAATATGTATTTTCAATAATTTACAATGTGTAAAGTGTTTTTTTTCACATTTTAACATGCGAGCAATTGCGGTTATATTTTGTATGGGGTGCGCTTGTTAAAAAAATTAGAGATGGGGTCTCGTTACATTTTTTTTTGGGGAAAATTACACTATTTTTAACAAACGCACCGCATACAAAAATCGTTAGTGCAGCATCATTGTTCACATTATAATTGAAATGGGAACAATATTGCTGCATTAACAAAACAAAAAAAAGAAAAAAAAGTGTTTATTTTTTTTTTTATAATTTTTTTTTACATTTTTTTTTATTTTTATTTTTCATTTTTATTTTTTTTTTACAACATTTTTCACAGTAGTGTTTGGTATCGTTGGAACGGCCATGCTCTGCCGATAACCATACCAAACATTAACCCCTAACTGCCACGGATCGGGAGATAGGGAGTTCATTGGAACTCCCTATCTCCACAGTTGGTGGCAGTTAGGGGTTAAGTCCAGGACTGGCGTCATCGTGCTACGTACGATGACGCCAGTCCTCAGGGGGAGTTCCCGGAGGCTTGGCCGACATCCAAGATGTCGGCCAGCTCCGGGAAAGGATCGCGAACCGGCGCTTTTCAGCGCCGATTCGCGATCCAGCTCCCCAGGGGTTAATGCCAGGCACCATTTGGAAGGGCAGGCTGTGCCCTTCCAAATGATGCCTGGGTTAACCCCCGCAGAGCCGCCGATCGGGAGGGAGAGAGGTCCGAAGGACCTCCCCCCTCCCTTTCAGGCGCCTCCTCCGCACATGCGGGGGGGCGCCTGAATTAGGTGTCATCGCGCTGCCGCGATGACACCTAATTCCGGCGGCTGCGGTCCCGGATGCGCGGCTGACATCGGGGGGGCCAGCGATCGGCCGGAACCTGGCCGAACGCTGACCCCAATGGGAGGACGCGCTCAGCGCGTCCTCCGCATACCAGCGGGAATGCTGAGGACGCGCTGAGCGCGTCCTCAGCATCGAAGTGGTTAAATGGTCTGCACATTGCATTTTATTTGTTTTTACCGAGGAACACCCCACGGAGTAAGACTAAGGATGGGCTGCCTGTTCGAAAAGTTTTGAAGTTCGATTCGAACATCGGCTGTTCGAAAGTTCACGAACTTCGAACTTTTCGGCACTGTCGCAGAAAGTTCGAGAAAGAAAAAGTTTTCAAAAAAATTCCAAAGAATGCTTAAAAGATCCTAAAAAAATCTAAAAATAAAGAGACTTTTTACTGCAGAATATAATAGTAAATGGTTTATTAGATATTGAATTAAAACAGGAATATTTTTAACATTGAAGCCTATGGGATTCATAAACATTTCCCACTCATTGTTGGTCAAACATTTCCCAAACATTTCCCATGGCTTCAAATCACATTTAAACATGATACACACACACCACAGGCTGCACACACACACCACAGGCTGCACACACACACCACACAGGCTGCACACACACACACCACACAGGCTGCACACACACACCACACAGGCTGCACATACACCACACAGGCCATACACCACACAGGCCACACACATACTACACACACATACCACACACAGGCTGCACATACATAATGAAGGCCTCCTCATTAAACAGGGGGACCCTGGAGTACCCTCTCATTATCCACCAGCTTCGTGTGGGCGGGCATGTCAATACAGGGCCGTTTTTTTTTTTTCTCATCCCTTTCCTCCCCTCTGGGAAAATCTGCAGCTAAGGAGGAGACCCAGGGCAGCCTAAGAGAAAATACTTACATTGGTGAGTGGAATCCTCTCTGCTGCCTCTGGGTCTGCCTGTGTCAGGGGGAAGAGGCGCTCCATGCTGGGTCCAGCCTCCCACTTCTGCATCAGCTCACCGGCTCCAGGGCCTCTGCGAGTCAGGGACATTTGGGGGTGCGGCCACAGCCAGCTTCCTGCTATTGATGCAATGTGTTACTCTTTACAGAGGCACGTGGTAGGGCCCTGTAAGGGGGGGGGCGACCCGGGCCCTCAGTGTCCATATTATTAGTCCATCCATACCAGGAGCCCAGCAGCTTCAGGGTCCCCATGACAACTAGGCATAGCTAAGTTTGTCAGTGAACCTTCATGGGCCCCCTGGAGGCACCGGGCCCCATACACCAGTAATACCTGTACCCCCCTGATGGCGGCCCTGCGAAGCAGCTGCACACCAGGATCATCATCACAATCAACAATAACTTTTTTTCCTTTTTCCTCCTATTATTTTACTGTTTCTCCTATTTAATTATTGATGCAATTATCTACTGAAAGTATAATTGATGTACTGTTGACCTATCACAAAATCTCACAGATAATTAAAATAATTGCTGCATTTTATGTATTTATAAAAACATAATATTATTAGGCCTAATATTAGAGATCACTTTACTGCTACAATTTCAGCACGTTTTGCACATTGATTATTTTGCACATGACTGTTGAGATTAGTTTATTGAGAATTTACAAAATTCACAATATTGCATTTTAAGTGTATATACACCTTACAGAATAAACACTAGACCACCAGGTGGCGACAGAGATATACTTCACATCCATTCTAGTATCTTTCACACCTTGTCTTGGAACTCATACTTTGGGAATCTCAGTTATTATCACACAATGAAAATGAGTTTCCAGTATTGCTGCAATAGATTACACAATAAATCCCAAAGCAAGCTAGCATATAATATCCATAATTATATATGAATTTATGTTTATATACACAAAAAAACGTGAAACCACAAGAGAATGACAATTTGTTGATGAGTTCTTGCAGCCGAGACAGAAACTCTAGGCAATATTTGCCATGCTCGATAGGTTATTTAGAGTCTTATAATGGATGTTTCTTGCATGTGGTGCAACTTTAATTTCACAAGTCAATACCAGATATTGGAAAACAACAAATAACAAGTGAAGGAAAAAAGGAATTTTGTTTAATACACACAAAATTAGCTTCCAAATTGGCTCCAAAATTTGCCCCAAAGTTGTAGACCTTTGTGCACGACACCCAAGGTGCTAAGTCGGTTTGAACAGCTTGAAATCCATTTTTTTTTCTTCAAGGAAAAAACATACAGGGTTATTCAGAGAGCGTGAAAAGCAGGAGAATGACTGGAGAATGAAAAATTCTAGGTCAAAATAGCCGATTTGGAAAGTGAGATAAATGGGAGAATTTTTCTGGTTTGGCTATTTTGACCTAGAATTTTTCATTCTCCAGTCATTCTCCTGCTTTTCACGCTCTCTGAATAACCCTGATAGTCAAAGCTGAATTATAGAAATGTAAAATCAGCAGAGAGCGCCATCTGCCTGTCAAATAGTGCACACAGTTTGAAAATGCGCTTTTGAGATTTTCAAGCACATTTTTACAGTATGGCTACTGCAAATTTGTTTTCCATAAATTCGCTGGATCCTGCCAGTGGTTTTATTGAAAAAAGTTGGTAGTTTATTAAATTACGTAAATTGGATGTGTTATTTATAGCTTTGATCCATCTTCTGGTTATCGAGTAATACGTTGTATTTGGTAATAGATTTGTCAGAACCCTACACATTAGGGTTGCAGGAAGGCCCGTGGCCGCACTGGATCAGATGTGTGTTGAACTATAGCAGCACCTTTCACACCTTGTCTTGGAAATCCAGTGCAGGTATTCTGTCCATCCCGCCTGTGAGAAGGTAAAGGTGCAATGTGCTGCGACATACAGAACGTTACCCCAGCTCACAATACTTCTGCATTGTGTATACTATTCATAGCGTGTCCTGAAGGCTGCACTCACTGTACCCCAGTCACAGCCCTGTCTTCATCCAGAGACTCCTGCCTTGATATCTTGTCCAACCGTGTTTCCTGCCTTGCTTCTTACTCCTGTCATGTTCCTGCCATGAGACCTGTATCTGGTGATCCTACCCTATAACCTGTATGCTGTGCCTCCAAGCCCTGCTGTGACCCCATCCTGCCATACACGTGTGTCATGATCAGCTATCCTCCTTATGTTATTCCCACGGAACTGATTCCTGACTTTCCACGCCCTCCAGCATTACTAAGCCATCTGTCCTACCACTTCGCTTCCTGTGTGCTATCTGAATAAAACTCCCTGCCAATTCCACATTACCTGTCTGCATTTAATCACTGTATACTGGGCTCATACCTGCTACACCCTGCAAGGACAGTGACAAGACTGTATTTGGTGTATTGGAGTGCAAAATCTGTTGGTGTGACCTCCAGTGAATGACTGGATTTGAAACACCTGTCACCAAATGTATCCTAGCAGACAAAGCCATACTCCTCAGGGAATTTTAGTTAGTACCTACATAATGAAGCCGTCAAATGATTCTGTGAGAAGGATTTTTGCATACCTTCTATCAGTTTATGTTCTCTAATATTTCTGTAATAAAGTCTCTTTACAGTTTCAAAAATTTATTACAAAGGCAAATGAAAAGACAGATAAGTGAAAATTATCACAAAATGAGACGTACATATTTAAGGGTTTTTTGCCTAATTTAATACACCTCTATATGGGCACCATTAGTTGCATGAAGCACATCAAGACGGTACTCAATTTCTTACCATGTTCGCTGTAGCATATCCTTATCAATGGTGGCAATGGCATCAGTGATCCTCTGCTTTAGATGTCCCGTAACTTTGTTCAATACGTGATATCGTTAACATAACCTCATAAGAAGTTGAGGGGAGTGATATCTGGTGAACGAAGTGGCCAGGGAATTGGGCCACCCCTTCCAATCCACCGGTCTGGAAATGTTTAATTTAGGAAGCCACGAACATGAAGTCCCCAATGTGGTGGTGCACCATATTGCTGGAAAATGATGGTTGGTTGAAGGTCATGTTGTTGTGGGCCATGTATTTAGTCAAAAGGTCAAGGTAAACATTTGCAACAATTGATTTCTTGCCGAAGAAAAACGACTTCTTTCTATGGGGTTATGTTAAATATATCATGTATCAAACAAAGGTACGGGACATCACTACTCTAAAGCAGAGGATCACTGATGCCATTGTCACCATTGATGAGGATATGCTACAGCGAACATGGCAAGAAATCGACTACCGTCTTGATGTGCTTCGTGCAACTAATGGTGCCCATATAGAGGTGTATTAAATGAGGCAAAAAAAACCTTAAATATACACTATATTGCCAAAAGTATTCGCTCACCTGCCTTGACTCGCATATGGATGGAAGAGTGAATACTTTTGGCAATATAGTGTATGTCTCAATTCATTCTGTAATAATTTTCACTTATCTGTCTTTTCATTTGCATTTTTAATAAATTTTTGAAATTGTAAAGAGACTTTATGGACACACTGTATCATAAATAAAAACCTGCAAGGAATCGTTGGAGTTGAGACAACTGTCACTTTAAGCATTCTTGCATCTTTAATACACAATGCCATACATTGGGAATCTCGTTATTATCACACAATGAAAATTAGTTTCCAGTATTGCTGCAATAGATTACACAATAAATCCCAAAGCAAGCTAGCATATAATATCCATAACTATATATTAATTTATGTTTGCCTACTCAAAAAACAGTGAAACCACAAGAGAATGACAATTTGTTGATGAGTTCTAGCAGCCCAGCCAGAAAGTCTAGGCAACATTTGCCATTCTCTATAGGGGGTTATTTAGAGTCTTATAATGAATGTTTCTTGCATGTTGTACGACTTTAATTTTGCATGTAGAAACCAGATATTGGGAAATAAAGCACAGACCATGTGCATCATTTAATAGCTGTGTTGGTCTAGTATTCTCAGTTTCTACTAAACACATTAACATGTATGAGTGTGTCAACAAAATATACTACTTCAATATGTACAGGCACCTGTTTCGAATATATTGTGATTTATTCAGACACATTATGTGGTTATGTTGTGTTAAGATGTCTTCTTTGGGGAGAACCCTAGTATCAATGACCCCTTAACTACGCAACGCTGATTTGCAGTAGTGATTCCTCCCTAAGATTATTTGGAACAGCGGTGAAACCTGATTTCCAGCACTTAATTGCACATTGCATTTCAGACTTACAGCTTCCAACCTGACATGGTACACAGTCATAACGTCTAGTTCTATAGGGAATACAAAGATTGACTAGACTGACTACATGAGTTCTACTCCTGCCCCATCCCACCTGTAATTAATATTATCATATCATTGTAGGTTTTTTCCGGGACAAGTTGCTTAACTCTGATAATGACCCTCAAAGCAATTCAAGATGGCATCACCATCTTTCGTTCAGAATCAAAACTGATGAAAATTAGTCGATTCGTATTTCAGACGCATTTCTGAAAAACGAAAAATCAGCGGTCCGAATTAACGAATTGGTCCGAAATACTAATTGCGGTAACATAACAAAAAACTAAAATGTAAAATCAGAAGAAAAATTATCTGAAAATAAAAAAATTGCCGAACGAAATGATCTGAAAACGATAAAAAAACGGTCCAAAAAGGACCCAAAACAGAAAAAAAAAGACAAAACAAAATGATCCGAAACAAATTAAAACAAGTTGTTTTTTACATTGAAACCTATGGGATTCACCTGATTAAACCTGTCAAGTGAACCACTGAGCATAGGTTTCAATATAAAAAAAATTAAAAATTTCTTAAATATTTATTCAACCGTTTATTCTTTTCACTTGAGGCAAAAAGACTATTTTGGCATTTTTTTGTATTTTATTGGTAACATTTTTGGATTCCTAATTTATTTTATTTTAACCCCGTCACTGCAGAGCCATTTCACCCCTGTGTGCTGAGCTCATTTTTACCGCTTTTGCTCATCATGTTTAACCCCTTAGTGACCGGGCGGTTTTACACAAATCCGTCCTTTAGTGACCGCTGCTGTTTTTACGTTTCTGCGCTGCTCGTGTTTAGATCAAATTTTCCTCTTACTCGTTTATTCAACCCACACATATTATACACCCTTTTTCCCGCCATTAAATGGACTTTCTAGAAATACCATTATTTCCATCATATCCAATAATTTAATATAAAAAAAATATGAAATATGATGAAAAAAATGGTAAAAACACACTTTTTCGTAATTTAATCCCCTAAAGCTATAACCACCAATAAAGACCCCGGCTAAATAGTTTCCAAATTTTATCCCGAGAATAGAAATACCCAATCTTTACATGATTTTACCTTTTAACCCTTTCACTGCTGAGCCAGTTCACCTATGTGCGCTGCGCTCATTCTGACCATTTTGTGCTAATTATTTTTAGATGACAGCCTAGGTCCTATTTAATTAAACTCCCCCCAGACAAAAAAAACTTTAAAAAAAAAACATTTTTTTATTTAATTTAATTTTTTTATTTTTTTTTTTTTATTTAATTTTTTTTTTACATTTTTTTTTAAAACCAAACCTGGTCATGTTTGGTATCATTTGAAAGGCCATAATCAGGCCTTTCAAATGATGGCAAATATGACCATCTAGCTGCCATGGATCGGGAGATAAAGGGATCCTTAGGATCCCCTTATCTCTACATGGCAGCTAGAGGGTTAACTGGCCCACTGACATCCTCACACATATGGTGAGGTTGTCAGTGGGTGGGGGGGGACCTGGAGGCTTGGCTGACATCCAAGATGTCAGCCCCCCTCCAGGTTTGAATCACGTTTTGGCGCCAATTGGCCCCCGCAACGTGATCCGGCGGCAAAATGGTTAATGCCATACACCGCTGGAAAGGGGAGGCTCTCCCCTCTCCAGCGGTGCAAACAGCATCTCCCTAGCTTCAATGGTTGGGGAGATAGAGGGCTCCGAAGGAGCCCCCCCTCCCCTCCATTGAAACACATGGGGGCACCTTCTGATGACGTCACCACGCAGCGTGGCGACGTCATCAGCCTCGCCTGCCCATGTAAATCACATGGGCAGGCTTCCTCCCTGTCAGATCGACGTGGGATCCAACGAGGGAGGTGAGTATCGGGCGGGAGGGGGATTTGGCGCCGCTGACGTACCCTGTACGTCATCGGGTCTAAGGGAGACCCGAACACAGGACGTACAGGGTACGTCAGCGGTCGGGAAGGGGTTAAACACAATTTGAAGTCACGTTTTATTATACGTCCTAGACAAGTTATATATCTTTTTTTTCGGCAGACTAGGCAGAAATAAATATATATTATTATTATATGTATACCTCCTGAATATTATTGCAAAAACTGCAATAAAATTTGAATTTTCAATCATCTACAGCGTGTAAAGTTATTTTTTTCACATTTTATCATCTGAGCCTTTGTGGTTATATATTCTATGGGGTATAATTGTTAAAAAAAATTAGAAATGGGAACTCGCTTCTTTTTTCTTTTTTTTTTTAGCTAAAACCCAAAAAATAAAATCATTAGTGCAGCATCATTGTTCACATTATAATAGAAATGGAATAGGAGAAGAACCTCCACAAGGGATATATAATAGAAATGGGAACAATATTGTTGCATTACTAAACAAAACAAGCACAAAAAAGATGGTTTAATTTTTTTTATTATTTTTTTTTCTTACTTTGAACATGGACATGTTTCTTATCATTGGAAAGGCCATGCTCTGGCCTTTCCAGTGATACTAAATATGCCCCTATACTGATCGGGAGATATGGGGTTTGAAAGGAACCACCTATCTCCACCTTTCCTTAGGAAATCCCCAGGCAGTTAGGGGTTTCCCGGCTAACTGACATCATTGCGCCATGCACGAAGATGTCAGATGACGAGGGGGGACCGGGAGGTGGAGCTGTCATCTAAGATGGTGGCCCCCACCGGAACTAGGCTGCGATCCGGCATCTAATTGCGGACCGGCACCTCTGGGGTTAAAGACAGGTATCGCTTGAAATGTTTTTTAGCGGTGCCTGTCTTTTACTTTTAGCTCCTCCCATTCGGGAGGGAAGGGGTCTGAATGGACCCCCCTCCTTTCAGACGATCTTCCGGCTTTGACAGGTGGACGCCTGCACGTGATATCATCGCGACTCACACGATGATGTCATCATGCCAGGAGGGGTCTCAAAAGTGGCCACTTAAAGTAAAGCTTAAGCAATTCTAGATACAAACAAATATTTAAAACATAGCGTTATCCGGTACCAAAAATCACCTTCAACTTGGCCCCTCACTTGTTAAACTCACAGAATAAAAGTGATTATCAGGCACATCAATACTGCTTTTACCCCACTTCCTTCAGGTAGGTCCCAGGAGCCGCCGGGCATCAGGCACTGGATGTAGCCACCGTGCAAGATTTTGAACAAGATCTGAGCAAGATCCTATTCTCTCCCGGAGGTGCAAAGCAGCCACCTGATGGAAGTGGGGTAAAAACAGGACCTACCTGATGGAAGTGGGGTAAAAGCAGTATTGACGTGCTTGATAATCACTTTTATTCTGTGAGTTTAACCTGTGAGGGGCTAAGTTGAATGTGATTTTTGGTACTGGATTACACTATCAGGGTTATTCAGAGAGTGGTGAAAAGCAGGAGAATGACTGGAGAATGGAAAATTCTAGGTCAGAAGAGAAGATTTGGAAAGTGAGATGAATGGGAGAATTTTTCTGGTTTGGATATTTTGACCTAGAACTTTCCATTCTCCAGTCATTCTCCTGCTTTTAACCTCTCTTTGAATAACCCTGTATGTATTTCATATTTGCTTGTATCTAGAATTGCTCAAGCTTTACTTTAAGTGTCTATTTTCAAACGCCAAGAGGAGGAGATCTTTTTTGAGCAACAAGATACGTATTCATTCGTGTATTATATAGGCGTTATTCACACATTTTTTGTTTGTCTCAAAAGTAGCGTCTGACTTTAAGGAAGTCCGAATGCCGAGGGACTCTGGGGGAGAGAGGTGAGTATAGAAGGAGCTCCCGGTAAGCAAAAGATGTGTGGGGAACGTCCTCCGCCTACAGAGGGAGACCCCTATGGCAGTCCCCACACATCTTCAGCAGTGAAGGGGTTAAAACAACGGGGTTTGTTTTCTTTTCCGAACGCAGCTTTTTTTTTTATTTCCTCCAGTCTGGCTGAGTTCCGCCGGGTCTATACCTGGTGCTGAAACCTATTCGGACCCAAGGACAGCAGCCCGTGGGGCTCCGGAGCAGAGGGATTAGTGTTTTTTTGTTACCTTAACCTAAGTAATTAATTAATCCGTTTCACATTCCGAAAACTAATAAAAACAAAATAACTAATAAAGATTAAATACGAATCAACCCGAAATACGAATTAACAATGAAAACAAAAAAAGAGAATGAACCTAAAAATTGAAATACCGACCCTCCGAATTTTCGGATTGTCCTAAATACGAATCGCGGTAACATATCAAACGACCCAAAACGAAAAAAAAAACAACAGAACGAAATGATCTGAAACCATCCGAAACAAAAAAAAATGAAACGAAATGATCTGAAATGATCCGAAAAGAAAAAAAAGAAAAACAACAGAGCGAAATGATCTGAAATGATCCGAAACTAAACTAATTTTTTGGCCGTGCCACATGTTCTAGGTGAACGGCCTTTATATCACATGCAGCCATCAGTTCTGTCTCTACCACAGACTAACAATTACATATACATCATCCTACACAAATTAATATATCTGCAAAGTTTCTTGGCTGCAGAAAACAGCATGTGAGGGTCACACAAGATCACACTTGAATCTATGGTAACAGAAGTGATTGCTGCTCAAAAAAAACAGCAGAAATCACTATCCAGCAGACTGTAAGAGTTATTTATATTGATCCTGATATTTTGTCTCTGTCTTCAGATTTTTCTGATTAAACTTTAAAATGACAAGATCAACAGAATGCATAGGGGCTATTCACATAACCATCTTCAAGTAAACCGAGATGGAGTCTCTATCTCTTCAGATTTTCCTACTGTTTAGCTGTGGCAGTTGTTAATTTTGACGGTGTTTTAACATTAAACACTGGCGCTTCTTGAATAAACTCCTATATAAACTGAAGCCTGATTACTCTAGATCTACTTTATTTTCAAGCCACATTTTGCTACTATGTCAAGTTGTGAAATGAAATCACCCCCAAATAAACTAAAAAGAATCTTTAATTCCACCATAACATTGCTACTCCTATTTTAAAAAAATGTTGTGATCGGAGTCTTATAACAAATACTTACATAACTAATAACACCAGGTTTAGTGTAGAAATATTCTCATCCTATTTTCATTTTTCCCCAAGACAATACTTTATTTTAAACAATTTTGATGTCACAATTTTAAGAAAATTCAAACATTAGCAGAATCTGAACAAGATGCAATTTGCTTAATGCAAGAAGACACAGGAAATGATTAGTGGTCACAAAATCTCCTTCAAGGGAAGACACATAGCTGACAGACAATGGTAAACTTACTATGCAACCAGCAAGTGCTTTTTTTTTAAGAAAGGATTTTACCAGGAAGGACACATTGAGATTTCTCTTGTTTCAAGTATGTCCTGGGTGGCGAGTATGTACCGTTAGGTGTCTTGCCCAAGGACACTTACTGGAGAGGTGCTCTTGCCAGGATCGAACCCGTGTCTCCACAGGCTCTCTCCACGCAGAGCAGTGATGTTACCTCTACTCCACCCAGCTTGTACAAGTGCTTACATCTGTACTAATAGCAGCTAGTAATGGATGAAGTTGGTGGAACCCAGATGATGACACTTGAAATTGCTTCCATTTAATTTTTGCAAACCTACCAAACCTCCTAATGGCCTTCACACTAGGGATGTGCACCGATTTTTTTTTCGATTCGATTTGATTCGATTTTTCGAATTTTTAAACTTTTCGATTCGGCTCGTTTCGACTGCTTTCTGTTTCGATTCGGTTCGGTTCGATTCGTTTTTCGGGTACATTTATTTTTCGGAATATCGACCATTTTTCGTATTTTCGGGTCACTTTACTAGGTTTCTGTATCGACTTTTCGTTATTTCGGAAAATTTTCGTTTTTCGGAATTGTACATGGTTTTCGGCATATCGCCAATTTTTCGTATTTCGGAACTTTTCGTATTTCGGAACTTTTCGTTTTTCGGAATTGTACATGGTTTTCGGTATATCGACAATTTTTCGTTTTTCGGAACTTTTCGTTTTTTCGGAACGTCTGTTCTCGTTTCAAAGCTGTCTAACTCTATTCGTTTTGATGAAAACTACTATGGTTTACTTTTTTAATACTACTTTATATATTTTTATAATAAATTTTTGGTTTGTTTTTCGGATCCGATAATTCATTCTGTCGATACGATTATTCTGGCGATTCTATCGTGTTTTTTTAATTAACCCTTTCGCTGCTGAGGCTTTTCCCGTCCCTGTGCTGAGCTAATTTTTACCGGTTTTGCTCGTCATGTTTAAACGTGTTTTGAAGGCTTATTTTAGTATATGACCCAGACATATTATATATCGTTCTTTCCGTCAGACTCGGCAGATTCATAATATGTCATTATTATATGTATAGGTCATGACCTGTCTGTATATTATAACAAAAAATGCAATAAAATATGATTTTTCAATAATTTACAACGTGTAAAGTGTTTTTTTTTTCACATTTTAACATGCGAGCAATTGCGGTTATATTTTGTATGGGGTGCGCTTGTTAAAAAAATTAGAGATGGGGTCTCGTTACATTTTTTTTTGGGGGAATTACACGATTTTTAACAAATGCACCGCATACAAAAATCGTTAGTGCAGCATCATTGTTCACATTATAATTGAAATGGGAACAATATTGCTGCATTAACAAACCAAAAAAAATATTTTTTTTTTTTTTTTTTTATAAATTTTTTTAAATATTTTTTTATTTTTAATTTTTTTAAAAAAAACTTTTTTCACTGTAGTGTTTGGTATCGTTGGAACCAAACTTTAACCCCTAGCTGCCACGGATCGGGAGATAGGGGTTCCAATGAACCCCCTATCTCCACCATTGGTGGCAACTAGGGGTTAACTCCAGGACTGGCGTCATCGTGCAGTCCTCAGGGGGAGTTCCCGGAAGCTTGGCCGACATCCGACATCCTCATGGATATGCCCCAGCTCCTCGTGGACATGCCCCAGCTCCTCGTGGATATTGCCCCAGCACCTCATGGATATGCCCCAGCACCTCGTGGACATGCCCCAGCTCCTCGTGGACATGCCCCAGCTCCTCGTGGATATTGCCCCAGCACCTCGTGGATATGCCCCAGCTCCTCGTGGACATGCCCCAGCACCTCGTGGACATGCCCCAGCTCCTCGTGGATATTGCCCCAGCACCTCATGGATATGCCCCAGCTTCTCGTGGACATGCCCCAGCTCCTCGTGGATATTGCCCCAGCACCTCCTGGATATGCCCCAGCTCCTCGTGGACATGCCCCAGCTCCTCGTGGATATTGCCCCAGCACCTCGTGGATATGCCCCAGCTCCTCGTGGACATGCCCCAGCACCTCGTGGACATGCCCCAGCTCCTCGTGGATATTGCCCCAGCACCTCATGGATATGCCCCAGCTCCTCGTGGACATGCCCCAGCTCCTCGTGGATATTGCCCCAGCACCTCGTGGATATGCCCCAGCTCCTCGTGGACATGCCCCAGCACCTCGTGGACATGCCCCAGCTCCTCGTGGACATGCCCCAGCTCCTCGTGGATATTGCCCCAGCACCTCATGGATATGCCCCAGCTCCTCGTGGACATGCCCCAGCTCCTCGTGGATATTGCCCCAGCACCTCGTGGATATGCCCCAGCTCCTCGTGGACATGCCCCAGCACCTCGTGGACATGCCCCAGCTCCTCGTGGATATTGCCCCAGCACCTCCTGGATATGCCCCAGCTCCTCGTGGACATGCCCCAGCTCCTCGTGGATATTGCCCCAGCACCTCGTGGATATGCCCCAGCTCCTCGTGGACATGCCCCAGCACCTCGTGGACATGCCCCAGCTCCTCGTGGACATGCCCCAGCACCTCGTGGACATGCCCCAGCTCCTCGTGGACATGCCCCAGCTCCTCGTGGATATTGCCCCAGCACCTCGTGGATATGCCCCAACTCCTCGTGGACATGCCCCAGCACCTCGTGGACATGCCCAGCTCCTCGTGGATATTGCCCCAGCACCTCATGGATATGCCCCAGCTCCTCGTGGACATGCCCTAGCTCCTCGTGGATATTGCCCCAGCACCTCGTGGATATGCCCCAGCTCCTCGTGGACATGCCCCAGCACCTCGTGGACATGCCCCAGCTCCTCGTGGACATGCCCCAGCTCCTCGTGGATATTGCCCCAGCACCTCATGGATATGTCCCAGCTCCTCGTGGACATGCCCCAGCTCCTCGTGGATATTGCCCCAGCACCTCATGGATATGCCCCAGCTCCTCGTGGACATGCCCCAGCTCCTCGTGGATATTGCCCCAGCACCTCGTGGATATGCCCCAGCTCCTCGTGGACATGCCCCAGCACCTCGTGGACATGCCCCAGCTCCTCGTGGATATTGCCCCAGCACCTCGTGGACATGCCCCAGCACCTCGTGGATATGCCCCAGCTCCTCGTGGACATGCCCCAGCACCTCGTGGACATGCCTCAGCTCCTCGTGGATATTGCCCCAGCACCTCGTGGATATTGCCCCAGCACCTCGTTAGTGCAGCATCATTGTTCACATTATAATTGAAATGGGAACAATATTGCTGCATTAACGAACCAAAAAAAAGAAAAAAAAAATGTTTATTTAATTTTTAGAATTTTTTTTAAAATATATTTTTATTTTTAATTTTTTAAAAAAAACTTTTTTCACTGTAGTGTTTGGTATCGTTGGAACCAAACTTTAACCCCTAGCTGCCACGGATCGGGAGATAGGGGTTCCAATGAACCCCCTATCTCCACCATTGGTGGCAACTAGGGGTTAACTCCAGGACTGGCGTCATCGTGCAGTCCTCAGGGGGAGTTCCCGGAAGCTTGGCCGACATCCGACATCCTCATGGATATGCCCCAGCTCCTCGTGGACATGCCCCAGCTCCTCGTGGATATTGCCCCAGCACCTCATGGATATGCCCCAGCACCTCGTGGACATGCCCCAGCTCCTCGTGGACATGCCCCAGCTCCTCGTGGATATTGCCCCAGCACCTCGTGGATATGCCCCAGCTCCTCGTGGACATGCCCCAGCACCTCGTGGACATGCCCCAGCTCCTCGTGGATATTGCCCCAGCACCTCATGGATATGCCCCAGCTTCTCGTGGACATGCCCCAGCTCCTCGTGGATATTGCCCCAGCACCTCCTGGATATGCCCCAGCTCCTCGTGGACATGCCCCAGCTCCTCGTGGATATTGCCCCAGCACCTCGTGGATATGCCCCAGCTCCTCGTGGATGCCCCAGCACTCGTGGACATGCCCCAGCTCCTCGTGGATATTGCCCCAGCACCTCATGGATATGCCCCAGCTCCTCGTGGACATGCCCCAGCTCCTCGTGGATATTGCCCCAGCACCTCGTGGATATGCCCCAGCTCCTCGTGGACATGCCCCAGCACCTCGTGGACATGCCCCAGCTCCTCGTGGACATGCCCCAGCTCCTCGTGGATATTGCCCCAGCACCTCATGGATATGCCCCAGCTCCTCGTGGACATGCCCCAGCTCCTCGTGGATATTGCCCCAGCACCTCGTGGATATGCCCCAGCTCCTCGTGGACATGCCCCAGCACCTCGTGGACATGCCCCAGCTCCTCGTGGATATTGCCCCAGCACCTCCTGGATATGCCCCAGCTCCTCGTGGACATGCCCAGCTCCTCGTGGATATTGCCCCAGCACCTCGTGGATATGCCCCAGCTCCTCGTGGACATGCCCCAGCACCTCGTGGACATGCCCCAGCTCCTCGTGGACATGCCCCAGCACCTCGTGGACATGCCCCAGCTCCTCGTGGACATGCCCCAGCTCCTCGTGGATATTGCCCCAGCACCTCGTGGATATGCCCCAACTCCTCGTGGACATGCCCCAGCACCTCGTGGACATGCCCCAGCTCCTCGTGGATATTGCCCCAGCACCTCATGGATATGCCCCAGCTCCTCGTGGACATGCCCTAGCTCCTCGTGGATATTGCCCCAGCACCTCGTGGATATGCCCCAGCTCCTCGTGGACATGCCCCAGCACCTCGTGGACATGCCCCAGCTCCTCGTGGACATGCCCCAGCTCCTCGTGGATATTGCCCCAGCACCTCATGGATATGTCCCAGCTCCTCGTGGACATGCCCCAGCTCCTCGTGGATATTGCCCCAGCACCTCATGGATATGCCCCAGCTCCTCGTGGACATGCCCCAGCTCCTCGTGGATATTGCCCCAGCACCTCGTGGATATGCCCCAGCTCCTCGTGGACATGCCCCAGCACCTCGTGGACATGCCCCAGCTCCTCGTGGATATTGCCCCAGCACCTCGTGGACATGCCCCAGCACCTCGTGGATATGCCCCAGCTCCTCGTGGACATGCCCCAGCACCTCGTGGACATGCCTCAGCTCCTCGTGGATATTGCCCCAGCACCTCGTGGATATTGCCCCAGCACCTCGTTAGTGCAGCATCATTGTTCACATTATAATTGAAATGGGAACAATATTGCTGCATTAACGAACCAAAAAAAGAAAAAAAAAATGTTTATTTAATTTTTAGAATTTTTTTTTAAAATATATTTTTATTTTTAATTTTTTAAAAAAAACTTTTTTCACTGTAGTGTTTGGTATCGTTGGAACGGCCATGCTCTGGCCGATCCAACCATACCAAACTTTAACCCCTAGCTGCCACGGATCGGGAGATAGGGAGTTCATTGGAACTCCCTATCTCCACCGTTGGTGGCAGTTAGGGGTTAACTCTAGGACTGGCGTCATCGTGCTACGCACGATGACGCCAGTCCTCAGGGGGAGTTCCCAGAGGCTTGGCCGACATCCAAGATGTCGGCCAGCTCCGGGAAAGGATCACGAACCGGCGCTTTTCAGCGCCGATTCGCGATCCAGCTCCCCAGGGGTTAATGCCAGGCACCATTTGGAAGGGCAGGCTGTGCCCTTCCAATTGGTGCCTGGGTTAACCCCCGCAACGCCGCCGATCGGGAGGGAGAGAGGTCGCGATGACACCTAATTTCACCGGCGGCGGTTCCGGATGCTGGGCTGACATCGAGGATGTCAGCCCGCACCGGGGGGCCAGCGATCGGCCGGAACCCGGCCGAACGCTGACCCAAAGGGAGGATGCGCTCAGCGCGTCCTCCGCATACCAGCAGCCATGCGGAGGACGCGCTGAGCGCGTCCTCCGCATCGACGTGTTTAACAGTGTGGAAACCAAGCAATACATAATTAACTTATTAACGTAAAGCAACGCACACAAACAGGAAAATATAGAAAAAATAGAAAATTTATTTACAAAATGGGGAAGGGAAGGGAACATGCCAAGGATGGCAAACTGCCCAACAGGGGCACAAACAACACAAACAAACATACATTTTAGAATTACTGGCATTTGAGGAGATGTTGGAGCTGGTCCGCATCTTTGATTACAAAGATTATGACTGCAGTAAGGGCCCTTACGGCAGGAAGAATAATTTTAGGAAGGATCGTATCATTGACAAGCTACGCGCACCACCATCCTGGAGGTGTTTGGGAAAGACGGGACGAAGGACCAGATCAGAAAACGCTGGTCCGACCTCAAAGCAGGCGAGCAGGAGCAGCTGAGGCACATCCATATTGACTCTTACTGCCGCTCCAGGATGTCCGCGGTGTTAGTAAGGTGTTCCCGGAGGTGCTGCAGCAGTTCATGGATGGAATCCAGTGTCCTGACTGCCAGGCGAAGCTCGCCAATCGCCTCCTGATTGCTCGGTCTGGCTTCTTCGATATATCCAATAAATGAAAGAAGGAAAATACAGTAAGTAAAGCAGGTTTCTATTTTGACTGAAAGTCTTGAAAAAATATAACAGTAGTATATACCAGAGCTGGCGGCCTCCACCTGCTCCTCCTCCGACTCCTCCTCCCCCACCACCACCGTCTGTATATCCAGTGCTATATGTAAGAAATTAAAGAAATAAAAAATACAGTAAACAAAAAATGTTTCTGTTTTTGACCAAAAGTCGTTGCTAAATAAAACAGTATATACCAGCGCTGGTGGACGCCCGTGGCTCCTCCTCCTCCTCCGCTGGGGCACTGGTCCCTGCCCGGGCAGATTCGGCGTCCTGTGCCCTCTTCCTGTCTTCTGCCAAATCCAAAAAATATAACACGTAAATAATGCAGACTGGAAAAAATGGTATATCTATACAATATATTGCCGAAAGTATTGCGAGACCCTCCACTACCCCACTACCAGCTTAACCCCCCACTACTCCCATCTCATAGGTCTAAAGTCACAAAATATTTATTTATTTCCTCTGCACATAGACATATATTACCGTTCATTTATATATTTTTTTTCAGAAGTAAACATTACGTTTATTCAATAAAAACTATTATTGTGTTGTGTGCGTACAAAGCGCATTGTGCGACTGCTTTTAGTTATTTTATAGAAGGCCTCAGCCTCAGTTTCACTTTCAGTTTCTGCTAATAATAAAAACTGGATATTGCAGAAACAACAACAGAAATCCACCATTTTGTTTTGAAATTTGCATCTAAAGCATTCAATGACACTGCTGCAGCAGCTGCTGAGGCTGTATTGAACGCGGCTCTGTTTGGATGCACTTTCAGAAGAACTACATGTCCCATCCTATCACTTAGCAAAGACGCAGAGATTTTTATTGATGCGCAGGTGGGAGCCAATATTGGGCAAGCTGCGGGTCATCTCGTATGCATCACTCAATCACAACCCCCCCCCAGCACACTACAGACTATACACACAGTGCCAAAAGAAATCCAGCATTGTAACTTCATCTACATACATCAAATATCACAATTTTCACGAATACGTAAAATCACAAAAAAGAAAAGCTATGGCAAAAATGCACGTATGACGAATTGTGAAAACGCAAAACTATACACAATCACATTGCATGAAAAAAGGACTAGATAAATCAGCGTATTTCTGTGCACATTAGCACATGCAAGCACATTATTATTATTATACAGGATTTATATAGCACCAACAGTTTGCGCAGCGCTTTACAATATAACATGACACTTACGTTTCGCTATGACACGGCGGATGCGTCTCAACTGCTCCTCCTCGCGTACTTTTAAATCAGACCAGCGTTTCCGTAGCTGGTCCTTTGTCCGGTCCTTCCCAAACTTCTCCAAAATGGTGGCGCGTAGCTTGTCCAGGATACGATCCTTCCTGGCGTTATTCTTGCTGCGGTAAGGTCCCTTCTGGCAGTCATAATCTTTTCTATCAAGATGCGGACCAGCTCCAACATCTCCTCAAACGCCATATTTTGGGTTGCGTTTTTTCTTGGGTGCAGGCACTGCAGGTGGAGCTTCTTCATCAACAGATGAAGACGAGGTCTCCTCTCTGGCAGCGGCCATTATGAAGAATAATAAAAAAAAAATTTGTTCAAAAAGTTGTCAATAAAACTGGCTCAATAAAGTTACGACATGTGCGCGCGCGCGCATGCGCGACCCGCGGACGAATCGGATCTGACCAAAATACGAAAATTATGATCGGATCTTTGGAAACAATAAAAAAATTTACAGAATCAGCCATATAACTGATACTAGTTAAATATACGATGTCCAGACTTACCGAAATGGTACTGAAATCCCGAATGGAACTGAAATCATGAATAGAGGGAAAATAAATTTCGATTTGACACATTTCAAGTCCATTCGAAAATTCCGAAAAATTTTCGATTTGGTAAACTTTTCGTTTTTTTCAGAAAGTCTGTTCTCGTTTCAAAGCAATAGATTTCGATTTGACACATTTCAAGTCCATTCGAAAATTCCGAAAAATTTTCGATTTGGTAAACTTTTCGTTTTTTCGGAAAGTCTGTTCTCGTTTCAAAGCAATAGATTTCGATTTGACACATTTCAAGTCCATTCGAAAATTCCGAAAAATTTTCGATTTGGTAAACTTTTCGTTTTTTCGGAAAGTCTGTTCTCGTTTCAAAGCAATAGATTTCGATTTGACACATTTCAAGTCCATTCGAAATTCCGAACAATTTTCGATTCGGTTCGGAAACCTGTTCGGATTCGACTTTTTCGGATCTAAAAAATTTCGGATTTTCGGCCGAATCGAAAGACCCGAATCGGGAAATTTCGTGAAAATTCCGAAATTCCGAAACCCGAAACGCACATCCCTACTTCACACTCAACTACTTAACCATCTTAACTTCTCTTGTAATGTTAATGGGTTGTATACACCTCGTAAATGGAAAGTGATTCCGAACCACCTCTGTAAACCTGCCCTGTTGTAGTGTATCTTCAGGTGACACAACTAGAACACTTTAAATAACTCTACTCTAAAGGCCAAGTGGGTACATAAATGTGACTCTGGTCCTGTCCATATTAAAATTATAGCCATATTGCTTGGTACGACCACCTCACCTATGACCCATGAGCAAAAGCGCAACCCTTATGGACGAATGGAATATTAGATGTAAATCTCTCCAAAACCAGGGGCCCTATTCTACTGTTGTCAATAATAGGGAGTGAGTAAAGGAAAAGAATCAACACAAACCCATATCCCTTACCTACTCCCTATTACCGGGCCTAGTACAACCCAGTGCTATATTCATGGCTTATGTCAGAATTTTTGGGTGCTGCAAGCAGATAATGGTACCGGTCCAACCCACTACCTTTGGTATATGCACCCAGAGTCCAAAGAGTTCCATGGACTCAAGCGTGACACTACTGTGAGCTTGTGCATTTGGGGTCATGCAGGAGTTGCGGAAGAGAACATGTGAGAACACACTGGGAACTCTTTGTTCAGTCTTCCGCTGCTTGCAGCCAGAATACGTAGATGATCGTGCCACCTCTGCACCATGGGATCTGAGGTAAATTTGTAATTATTTTGTTAGGTAATTTTGTAAAATCAAAATCACTTAACAACAGATTCTGAAACTCAGTATTCATTTCTGAATACTGGCTCGATCCAAGAATAGTGAAATGCCATGGAATAGCTCACTATTCTTGTTTTAAGCCTATATTAACAGCTACCACATAATGTATAAGAGACATTAATATACGGTAAGGAGACCTTAATTTGAGTCACAACCTAAGCTAAGTTAAAAGAAAAAAATATATAGGGTAATATCCCACAAACTGGGTGTACGCAGAATACACTTGGCAACTCACAAAGGTAGATGTAAATCAGCCCATCATCCTCCAAGGATTGCTATGCAGTAGATGCCCAAACAAAGTTGAATTGGTATCACATCCATCCGATGGTACACGATCTCGGAATAAATAATAAACAAGGATGGCACCAAGCATCAAATTGTATATAATAAAAATGTTTTTGACTTACTCTTCAGAGTAGTTAAAACAGCATAGCAGTACTGGAGGCAACAGGATAAAAACAAGCAGCTCAACGCGTTTCTACCACACAAGGTCTTCCTCAGGAGCAGATGAATGTTATGACCATCATCCCCCCATTGTGAATCTTTTTATAGTCTAAAATCTAAAGAAAATTGGCCCCACCTGACATCTAATCCCCCTCACCTGCAGCGCCCATTGTTCATGATATCAGTGCCTTAATTCTGGCGCTTAGAATCAGCATCACTTCCTCTTGCTGGATACCAGTACACATGGATCTGAGCTCACCAGACATAGAAGGTCCAACCCTTCACAGTCTGAAGCAGCCGGTGCCATTTTGGAGTAGGGCAATAGAAGAATATATTGTATTAATGCCACTCACCGGCGGCATCCGCCGCACTAAGTCCGTTGCACATTATTGATAATATCAGTGCCTTCATTTTGGCGCTTGAGGTCGGCATCACTACCACTTTCTGAAAACCACCATGCACGGATCTGAGCCCGCCGGACACAAGAAAGCCAGCCCTTCAAAATTTGAAGCAGCCGGCGCCATTTTTGAGGGGGGCAATGGAAAAAATGTCCTATCCCACAGAACAAAAGAAAATGAAAAAAATATAAATCTTAAAAAACTCAAAAAACTTGAAAGAACCATCCTTCGTGCTATAAAGCCGCTGACACCATCTCAAAAAACCAAAAACAAACACATATTCCAAAATATCAATGTATTGTCCCGCACTACATCCTAAAAAAAAATGAACAGTAATTATTACGCTCGGTTGTGCAGAAATATATGTTTTTAAAAATACATAATAAAACATATTATTTTGTCTCAAATCTATACTGAATGTTTTTTTTTTCTTCCTTCCTTTCCTTTCCCTTTCCTCTTCTTTATTTCCCTTACCATTAAAATGCCCTATTAAGATGGATACATACAGCCTATTTGTATATATTACAGAAAGCCATACGTACAACCTCATGTTATTTCAGAAAACATGCCAAATCTATATCCACATTGAGGCCCCTCGGTTGGAGCGTTCGTAATTTGTGTATCCAGAAGGTCTCCCTCCTGGATAATCGTAAAGTTCTATCCCCACCTCGCCAGTCCGCCTGCACCACCTCAATACCACAAAATAGCAGATTTTTAATGCTGAATTGGGGACATGCATTGCAATGGACCGGAACAGAGTGGGTCTGGAGTTTCCTACGTATATTGTTCATATGTTCCAAGATACGGCATTTCAATTTTCTAATTGTGCGACCCACATATTGTTTGCCACAAGGGCATTGAAGGAGATATACCACATGGGTTGTATTGCATGTCATATATGATTTAATGAGATGATTATTCCCTGTTTCTTGACTGTGGAATTGAGTGGTAAGCATGGGAATATATCTACATGCTTTGCAGCTTCCACAGCTCCTACAACCATTATTTGGTGGTCGCTCCTTCATTGGATTAAATGGCAAACTTGGGGCTAGTTGGTTCTTCAAATTGGTGGCCTTTCTGTAAACCAAAGATGGTCTGTTGGGTAAAACTTTTCCAAGTATATGATCTTGACATAAGATAGGCCAATGTTTCTGTACAATTTTTCCTACCTGATTGTACTGGGAATTAAAATCTGATATAAAAGAAAAGCTAAAACTGTCATATCCTTCTTTGGATTTTACTTTCTTCATAAGTGACTTTCGGTCAATCTTTCCCACAGTTTGGATCATCCTATCCAACTGTCGTACAGGAAACAGTTTTTGTACCAATTTGTTCTTAATGTATTTATACACTGTTTGTAATAATCAGAATCCCTAGTACAACTTCTGCGTAACCTAATAAACTGGCTTTTTGAAATAGATTTTAGCCAGTTTGGATGGAGTCAACTATCGTAATGCACGTAACCGTTGCCATCAGTCTCTTTGAAATAACATTTGGAGTGTATACGAGAGCCCACAGAGTAAAAGGTGATGTCCAAAAAATCAATGTGTTCCCTCCCATATACAGGTGTAAATTTTAACTGAAATCCATTTGAATTAATATATTTCGTAAAGTCTTCCAGAGAGGCTTGGGTACCATCCCATACCATCAGCACATCATCAATATATCTATGCCAGAGGACCAGGCTCGCTCCTTTTACCTGTTGATCTTCGATATACATTAGTTCCCAATACCTCATATAGATATTAGCATAACTTGGGGCGAACCTAGTCCCCATGGCTGTACCGGTAAGTTGGAGACAAAATGTGCCATTGTCCCAAAAATAGTTATGATGGAGTATAAAAGAGATGGCTTTCAATAAAATTGACCTTAGCTGGGGATCAATATCCAAATCTCGAGACAAGAAGAATTCAACCGCTTGCAAACCCAATTTGTGATCAATGACCATGTAGAGAGAAGAGAAATTAAAGGAAGCCCACATGTAAGATGAAGCCCATATAAATTCATTCAGGTCATCCAATATGTGGGTAGTGTCCTTGATATATGATGGAGCTCCCTGGGCATACAGTTGTGTTCAAAATTATTCAACCCCCACTGAAATTGAGTGTTTGGGCCAGTTTGACATTGATTTTGATCATTCAGTCATCTTGCTTACAATTAAATCAAAGAGGCACGTGTAGGTCAGACAAATATAACATAACATTTATAATGAAATAACCACAAATGTCTTTTCTGTGCTCACATCATTATCAGTTTTATTCAACCCCCAAGTGACATTCAATCTTAGTACTTAGTACAACATCCTTTTACAGTTATAACAGCTTTTAAATGTGAAGCATAGCTTGACACAAGTGTCTTGCAGCGATCTACGGGTATCTTCGCCCATTCGTCATGGGCAAAAGCCTCCAGTTCAGTCACATTCTTAGGCTTGCGCACTGCAACTGCTTTCTTTAAGTCCCACCAGAGGTTCTCAATCAGATTTAAGTCAGGTGACTGCGATGGCCACTCCAAAATGTTCCAGCCTTTAATCTGCAACCATGCTCTAGTGGACTTGGAGGTATGCTTGGGATCATTGTCCTGTTGAAAGGTCCAACGTCTCCCAGGCCTCAGGTTTGTGACGGACTGCATCACATTGCCATCCAATATCTCCTGGTACTGAAGAGAATTCATGGTACCTTGCACACGATGAAGCTTCCCTGTACCTGCAGAAGCAAAAAAGCCCCAAAGCATGATTGACCCCCCGCCATGCTTCACAGTAGGCAAAGTGTTCTTTTCTTCATAGGCCTTGTTCTTCCTCCTCCAAACATAGCGTTGATCCATGGGCCAAAACAGTTCTAATTTTGTTTCATCAGTCCACAGAACACTATCCCAAAACTTCTGTGGTTTGTCCACATGACTTTTGGCATACTGCAGTCGACTCTTCTTATTCTTTGGAGACAGCAAGGGGGTGCGCCTGGGAGTTCTGGCATGGAGGCCTTCATTACGCAGTGTGCGCCGTATTGTCTGAGCTGAAACTTCAGTACCCACATCGGACAAATCTTTTCTCAGTTCCTCAGCAGTCACACGGGGACGTTTCTCCACTCTACGCTTCAGGTAGCGCACAGCAGTCGAAGTCAGCATCTTCTTTCTGCCACGACCAGGCAGCGTTTCAACAGTGCCCTTTGCCTTGAATTTGCGAATGATGCTTCCTATGGTCTCTCTTGGTATGTTTAACATCTTTGCACTCTTCTTATAGCCATTGCCCTTCCTGTGAAGAGTAATCACCTCTTCTCTTGTCTTCCTGGACCATTCTCTTGACTTCACCATGTTTGTAACCACACCAGTAAATGTCTAGAAGGAGCTGAGTATCACAGTCATTTTAAAGCTGCCTAATTGGTGCTTATTATGCTTTATTGCTGCTCCGTGACATCCACAGGTGTTTTCAATACCTGATTGAAAACACTTGAATGAACCTCTGTTCTTCAGAGTGGTAGTCTTTAAGGGGTTGAATAATTGTGTCAATGAAGAATTCACAAAAGAAACATTTACTACTGTATTACAAAACCAATTGATGTCATTTTAGTTGCATATGGTTCTTTGAAAAGTTCTTGTAGGATTTCATTCGGAATACAATTACAAATGTACACTAAATTCCCTAAAACCCTTTACAGCATTGGGGGTTGAATAATTTTGAAAACAACTGTATTTCTGTAAGTGGAAATCTAGAAATTGCTAGAGATTTGCTGTTAAAGATCCAATAACGCTTATAATTGGGTGACCGGGTGGTTTCTTAAGATCCTTGTGCATCTTGGGTATGAAGTAAAAGATTGGAATTCTTGGATTCTTTACGTATAAAAAGTAAAAATTTGGTTGAGTTATAATTGACTCTTCAAGCGCCAATTTCAGAAAATCAAATAGTGCCCTATTAAAAGCAAATGTTGGGTCACTCTTCAATTTCTGATATGTATCAACTTCCCCCAAAATCCTTTCTAATTCCATTCTATAGTATTCCTTTGTAAGAAGTACAATGGCCTCCCCTTGTCCGCCTCTTTAATCACTATATCCTGATGACGTCTCAGTTCCTTCATGCTGTCTATTTCCAAATTTGTCAAATTATATGCATTTGAATTCCTCTTACATAGTTTATTGAAATCTGATTCCACCATTTTACAAAAACTTTCCAAAAAAGGTCCTTTTGCGTGAACAGGGTAAAAACTCAATTTGGGCTTGAAGGCATTCCCTGTATTTTCTACCTTCGTGGATGGTATATGCAGGGCCGGTGCTAGACTATTTTGCGCCCTAGGCAAGACCAGCTACTTGCGCCCCCCCTAACAAAAACACTGAACATTACTGTGGAGCTCTGTAACACCCTCAATGTGTAGTGTTCATTACATTTCATTCCCCCATCTTTTCACTTCACACCCTCTTCTCATTACAGTGGATTTCATCCCCCCTCTTTTCATTCCATTCCCCTGCTTTTCATGCACTCCCCCTCCTTATTTTCATCCCCTCCTTTTCATTCCCCTCTTCTTCTTTTCATTCCCCCTCCTTTTTCATTCCTCCTTCTTTTCAATCACCCCTCCTTTTCTTTCCCCCTTCTTTTCAATCACCCCTCCTTTTCATTCCCCCTTCTTCTTTTCATTACCCCCTTCTTTTCATTCCCCCTCCTTCTTTCCATTCCCCTTTTCAATCACCCCTCCTTTTCAATCACCCCTCCTTTTCATTCCCCTCTTTTTCAATCCCCCTCCTTTTCAATCACCCCTCCTTTTCAATCACCCCTCCTTTTCAATCACCCCTCCTTTTCATTACCCCCTTCTTTTCATTCCATTCCCCTTTTCAATCACCCCTCCTTTTCAATCACCCCTCCTTTTCAATCACCCCTCCTTTTCAATCACCCCTCCTTTTCATTCCTCCTCCTTTTCATTCCTCCTCCTTTTCATTCCTCCTCCTTTTCAATCACCCCTCCTTTTCATTCCCCCTCTTTTTCAATCCCCCTCCTTTTCAATCCCCCTCCTTTTCAATCACCCCTCCTTTTTTCATTCCTCCTTCTTTTCAATCACCCCTCCTTTTCTTTCCCCCTTCTTTTCAATCACCCCTCCTTTTCATCCCCCCTTCTTTTCATTACCCCCTTCTTTCCATTCCCCTTTTCAATCACCCCTCCTTTTCATTCCCCCTCTTTTTCAATCCCCCTCCTTTTCAATCCCCCTCCTTTTCAATCACCCCTCCTTTTCATTACCCCCTTCTTTTCATTCCTCCTCCTTCTTTCCATTCACCCTTTCAATCACCCCCTCTCCTGCATTATCAATCACCCCCCTCTCCTGCTTTATCAATCACCCCCTCTCCTGCTTTTCCATTCACCCTTTCAATCACCCCCTCTCCTGCTTTTTCAATCACCCCCCTCTCCTGCTTTTCCATTCCCCCTTCAATCACCCCCTCTCCTGCTTACCTTTTGTGCAGGGAGGGGGCCAAATCAATGGTGGCCCAGTAGGAGTGAGGGAGGCATGTGTCCCTGGTGGGTTCTGATCTGTGTCGGATGGGGCCTTGCTTCTCTGGCGCTCACTCACCTCCTCCAGTCACCTCCTCACATGCCAGGCGCATCTTCGTCTCAGTCTCACCTCGTCATCCAGCTGCTCCGCCTCCTTCACGCGAGACCCCACAGCACAGGAAGCCAGCGACTGACGTGAGGCACGTGCTGCCGCCGGCACCAACACGTCCCGGCGCACGTCGTCTACATCAGCCGCTGGCGTCGATGGAGGCAGGCTGCGGCTCACTCTGCACTGCCGCACGCCAGCCGTAACTAAATTGCAGCGGCCGAGAAGTGGGACAAACAAATTAATGATTTCCTGCTTCAGAGGTCGGGCCGGCTGCGCCCTAGGCGAGCACTGCGCTCGCCTAGCGGCAGCGCCGGCCCTGGGTATATGAATATCACTCTCTGTTTTATTGAGAAAAAATCTTTTTAGCGTCATCTTTCTCTGGAATCGTTGTAAATCAATAAATAAATTAAATTCATCAGCCCGTCTTATGGGGGCAAATTTGAGTCCCCTCCTTAAAACACCTATCATGATGGGACTTGAACTCAACTTGGTGAGATTTAAGATGCCTGTCTCTTTCCAGGTGGAGGGGGAACTAGCCCCTCTTCCTGGCCCTATATCTGGTCTCTTCCGTTTGAGGGGTGAATCTTCCTGGAGCGGTTGGTATCTGTTGGGGTGGGTGAAACCCTCTGAAACCCTCCCCCCTGGTTTGGAAATAATTTGTTATTTGTTATTTTCGGATCTTTCGGTATTGCCCCTAAAAAATTATGTTTGCTGTTAGAGTTGGGGTAATTTACAACCCTGGATTGGAGTTGTGAATTTTACCTATTAGTATATCAAGGACACTACCCACATATTGGATGACCAGAATGAATTTATATGGGCTCCATCTTATATTTGGGCTTCCTTTGATGTCTGTTCTCTCTACACAGTCATTGATCACAAATTGGGTTTGCAAGCGTTGAATTCTTCTTGTCTCGAGATTTGGATATTGATCCCCAGCTAAGGTCATTTTTATTGAAAGCCATCTTTTTTATACTCCATCATAACTATTTTTGGGACAGTGGCACATTTTATCTCCAACTTACCGGTACAGCCATGGGGACTAGGTTCGCCCCAAATTATGCTAATATCTATATAAGGTATTGGGAACTAATGTATATCGAAGATCAACAGGTAGAAGGGGCGAGCCTGGTCCTCTGATGTAGATATATTGATGATGTGCTTGTGGTATGGGATGGTACCCAAGCCTCTCTGGAAGACTTTACGAAATATATTAATTCAAATGGATTTCGGTTAAAATTTACACCTGTATATGGGACAGAACACATTGATTTTTTGGACATCACTTTTTACTCTGTGGGCTCTCGTATACACTCCAAATGTTATTTCAAGGAGACTGATGGCAACGGTTACGTGCATTACGATAGTTGTCACCATCCAAACCGGCTAAAAACTATTCCAAAAAGCCAGTTTATTAGATTACGCAGAAATTGTACTAGGGATTCTGATTATTACAAACAGGCTAAATACATTAAGAACAAATTGGTACAAAAACAGTTTCCTGTACAACAGTTGGATAGGATGATCCAAACTGTGGGAAAGATTGACCGAAAGTCACTTATGAAGAAAGTAAAATCCAAAGAAGGATATGACAGTTTTAGCTTTTCTTTTATATCAGATTTTAATTCCCAGTACAATCAGGTAGGAAAAATTGTACAGAAACATTGGCCTATCTTATGTCAAGATCATATACTTGGAAAAGTTTTACCCAACAGACCATCTTTGGTTTACAGAAAGGCCACCAATTTGAAGAACCAACTAGCCCCAAGTTTGCCATTTAATCCAATGAAGGAGCGACCACCAAATAATGGTTGTAGGAGCTGTGGAAGCTGCAAAGCATGTAGATATATTCCCATGCTTACCACTCAATTCCACAGTCAAGAAACAGGGAATAATCATCTCATTAAATCATATATGACATGCAATACAACCCATGTGGTATATCTCCTTCAATGCCCTTGTGGCAAACAATATGTGGGCCGCACAATTAGAAAATTGAAATGCTGTATCTTGGAACATATGAACACTATACGTAGGAAACTCCAGACCCACTCTGTTCCGGTCCATTGCAATGCATGTCCCCAATTCAGCATTAAAAATCTGCTATTTTGTGGTATTGAGGTGGTGCAGGCGGACTGGCGAGGTGGGGATAGAACTTTACGATTATCCAGGAGGGAGACCTTCTGGATACACAAATTACGAACGCTCCAACCGAGGGTCCTCAATGTGGACATAGATTTGGTATGTTTTCTGAAATAACATGAGGTTGTACGTATGGCTTTCTGTAATATATACAAATAGGCTGTATGTATCCATCTTAATAGGACATTTTAATGGTAAGGGAAATAAAGAAGAGGAAAGGGAAAGGAAAGGAAGGAAGAAAAAAAACATTCAGTATAGATTTGAGACAAAATAATATGTTTTATTATGTATTTTTAACAACATATATTTCTGCACAACCGAGCGTAATAATTACTGTTCATTTTTTTTTAGGATGTAGTGCGGGACAATACATTGATATTTTGGAATATGTGTTTGTTTTTGGTTTTTTGAGATGTGTCAGCGGCTTTATGCCACGAAGGAAGGTTCTTTCAAGTTTTTTGAGTTTTTTAAGATTTATATTTTTTTCAGGTTCTTTTGTTCTGTGGGATAGGACATTTTTTCCATTGCCCCCCTCAAAAATGGCGCCGGCTGCCTCAAATTTTGAAGGGCTGGATTTCTTGTGTCAATTTCTTGAAATGCCATATCTTGGAACATATGAACAATATACGTAGGAAACTCCAGACCCACTCTGTTTCGGTCCATTGCAATGCATGCCCCCAATTCAGCATTAAAAATCTGCTATTTTGTGGTATTGAGGTGGTGCAGGCGGACTGGCGAGGTGGGGATAGAACCTTATGATTATCCAGGAGGGAGACCTTCTGGATACACAAATTACGAACGCTCTAACCGAGGGGCCTCAATGTGGACATAGATTTTGCATGTTTTCTGAAATAACACGAGGTTGTGCGTATGGCTTTCTGTAATATATACAAATAGGCTGTATGTATCCATCTTAACCCCTTCCCGACCGCTGACGTACCCTGTACGTCCTGTGTTCGGGTCTCCCTTAGACCCGATGACGTACAGGGTACGTCAGCGGCGCCAAATCCCCCTCCCGCCCGATACTCACCTCCCTCGTCGGATCCCACGGCGATCTGAAAGGGAGGAAGCCTGCCCATGTGATTTACATGGGCAGGCGAGGCTGATGACGTCGCCACGCTGCGTGGTGACGTCATCAGAGGGTGCCCCCATGTGTTTCAATGGAGGGGAGGGGGGGGCTCCTTCGGAGCCCTCTATCTCCCCAACCATTGAAGCTAGGGAGATGCCGTTTTCACCGCTGGAGAGGGGAGAGCCTCCCCTTTCCAGCAGTGTATGGCATTAACCGTTTTGCCGCCGGATCACGTTGCGGCGCCAATTGGCGCCAAAACGCGATTCGAACCTGGAGGGGGGCTGACATCTTGGATGTCAGCCTAGCCTCCAGGTCCACCCCCACCCACTGACAACCTCACCATATGTGTGAGGATGTCAGTGGGCCAGTTAACCATCTAGCTGCCATGTAGAGATAAGGGGATCCTAAGGATCCATTTATCTCCCGATCCATGGCAGCTAGATGGTCATATTTGACATCATTTGAAAGGCCTGATCATGGCCTTTCACCTTTCAAATGATACCAAACATGACCAGGTTTGATTTAAAAAAAAAAAATTAAAAAAATTAAAATAATAAAAAAATTAAATAAAATAAAAAAATGTGTTTTTTTAAAACAAATTTTTGTCTGGGGGGGGTTTAATTAAATAGGACCTAGGCTGACATCTCAAAATAATTAGCACAAAATGGTCAGAATGAGCGCAGCGCACATAGGTGAACTGGCTCAGCAGTGAAAGGGTTAAAAGGTAAAAACATGTAAAAATTGGGTATTTCTATTCTCGGGATAAAATTTGGAAACTATTTAGCCGGGGTCTTTATTGGTGGTTGTAGCTTTAGGGGATTAAATTACGAAAAAGTGTTTTTTACCATTTTTTTCATCATATTTCATATTTTTTTTATAGTAAATTATTGGATATGATGGAAATAATGGTATTTCTAGAAAGTCCATTTAATGGCGGGAAAAAGGGTGTATAATATGTGTGGGTTGAATAAACGAGTAAGAGGAAAATTTGACCTAAACCCTAACAGCGCAGAAACGTAAAAAACAGCAGCGGTCACTAAAGGACGGATTTGTGTAAAACCGCCCAGTCACTAAGGGGTTAATAGGGCATTTTAATGGTAAGGGAAATAAAGAAGAGGAAAGGGAAAGGAAGGAAGAAGAAAAAAAAGAGAACATTCAGTATAGATTTGAGACAAAATAATATTGTTATGTTTTATTATGTATTTTTAACAACATACAGTTGTGTTCAAAACTATTCAACCCCCAATGCTGTAAAGGGTTTTAGGGAATTTAGTGTACATTTGTAATTGTATTCCGAATGAAATCCTACAAGGACTTTTTAAAGAACCATATGCAACTAAAATGACATCAATTGGTTTTGTAATACAGTAGTAAATGTTTCTTTTGTGAATTCTTCATTGACACAATTATTCAACCCCTTAAAGACTACCACTCTGAAGAACAGAGGTTCATTCAAGTGTTTTCAATCAGGCATTGAAAACACCTGTGGATGTCACAGAGCAGCAATAAAGCATAATAAGCACCAATTAGGCAGCTTTAAAATGACTGTGATACTCAGCTCCTTCTAGACATTTACTGGTGTGGTTACAAACATGGTGAAGTCAAGAGAATGGTCCAGGAAGACAAGAGAAGAGGTGATTACTCTTCACAGGAAGGGCAATGGCTATAAGAAGATTGCAAAGATGTTAAACATACCAAGAGACCATAGGAAGCATCATTCGCAAATTCAAGGCAAAGGGCACTGTTGAAACGCTACCTGGTCATGGCAGAAAGAAGATGCTGACTTCGACTGCTGTGCGCTACCTGAAGCGTAGAGTGGAGAAACGTCCCTGTGTGACTGCTGAGGAACTGAGAAAAGATTTGTCCGATGTGGGTACTGAAGTTTCAGCTCAGACAATACGGCGCACACTGCGTAATGAAGGCCTCCATGCCAGAACTCCCAGGCGCACCCCCTTGCTGTCTCCAAAGAATAAGAAGAGTCGACTGCAGTATGCCAAAAGTCATGTGGACAAACCACAGAAGTTTTGGGATAGTGTTCTGTGGACTGATGAAACAAAATTAGAACTGTTTGGGCCCATGGATCAACGCTATGTTTGGAGGAGGAAGAACAAGCCTATGAAGAAAAGAACACCTTGCCTACTGTGAAGCATGGCGGGGGTCAATCATGCTCTGGGGCTGTTTTGCTTCTGCAGGTACAGGGAAGCTTCATTGTGTGCAAGGTACCATGAATTCTCTTCAGTACCAGGAGATATTGGATGACAATGTGATGCAGTCCGTCACAAACCTGAGGCCTGGGAGACGTTGGACCTTTCAACAGGACAATGATCCCAAGCATACCTCCAAGTCCACTAGAGCATGGTTGCAGATTAAAGGCTGGAACATTTTGGAGTGGCCATCGCAGTCACCTGACTTAAATCCGATTGAGAACCTCTGGTGGGACTTAAAGAAAGCAGTTGCAGTGCGCAAGCCTAAGAATGTGACTGAACTGGAGGCTTTTGCCCATGACGAATGGCGAAGATACCTGTAGATCGCTGCAAGACACTTGTGTCAAGCTATGCTTCACGTTTAAAAGCTGTTATAACTGTAAAAGGATGTTGTACTAAGTACTAAGATTGAATGTCACTTGGGGGTTGAATAAAACTGATAATGATGTGAGCACAGAAAAGACATTTGTGGTTATTTCATTATAAATGTTATGTTATATTTGTCTGACCTACACGTGCCTCTTTGATTTAATTGTAAGCAAGATGACTGAATGATCAAAATCAATGTCAAACTGGCCAAAACACTCAATTTCAGTGGGGGTTGAATAATTTTGAACACAACTGTATATTTCTGCACAACCGAGCGTAATAATTACTGTTCATTTTTTATTTAGGATGTAGTGCGGGACAATACATTGATATTTTGGAATATGTGGTTTTTTTTTTGAGATGTGTCAGCGGCTTTATGCCATGAAGGGTGGTTCTTTCAAGTTTTTTGAGTTTTTTAAGATCTATATGTTTTTCAGGTTCTTCTGTTCTGTGGGATAGGACATTTTTTCCATTGTCCACCTCAAAAATGGCGCCGGCTGCTTCAAATTTTGAAGGGCTGGATTTCTTGTCTCTGGCGGGCTCAGATCCGTGCATGGTGGTTTTCAGAAAGCGGTAGTGCTGCCGACCTCAAGCGCCAAAATGAAGGCACTGATATTATCAATAATGTGCAACGGACTTAGTGTGGCGGATGCCGCCGGTGAGTGGCATTAATACAATATATTCTTCTATTGCCCTACTCCAAAATGGCGCCGGCTGATTCAGACTGTGAAGGGTTGGACCTTCTATGTCTGGTGAGCTCAGATCCATGTGTACTGGTATCCAGCAAGAGGAAGTGATGCTGATTCTTAGCGCCAGAATTAAGGCACTGATATCATGAACAATGGGCGCTGCAGGTGAGGGGGATTAGATGTCAGGTGGGGCCACTTTTCTTTAGATTTTAGACTATAAAAAGATTCACAATGGGGGATGATGGTCATAACATTCATCTGCTCCTGAGGAAGACCTTGTGTGGTAGAAATGCGTTGAGCTGCTTGTTTTTATCCTGTTGCCTCCAGTACTGCTATGCTGTTTTAACTACTCTGAAGAGTAAGTCGAATACATTTTTATTATATACAATTTGATGCTTGGTGCCATCCTTGTTTATTATTTATTCCGAGATCGTGTACCATCGGATGGATGTGATACCAATTCAACTTCGTTTGGGCATCTACTGCATGGCAATCCTTGGAGGATGATGGGCTGATTTACATCTACCTTTGTGAGTTGCCAAGTGTATTCTGCGTACACCCAGTCAGTGGGATATTACCCTATATATATATATCTGGCCTCCCTCTGTCCCACCTCTCCCCCCTACAATCCATCCTGAACGCCTCCGCCAGGCTAATTCACCTCACCCGCCGCTCTGTCTCTGCCGCTCCCCTCTGCGAGTCCCTTCACTGGCTCCCCATCCACTGCAGAATTAAGTTCAAAATCCTTATCCTTACCTACAAAAGCCTCACTAACTCAGCTCCCCACTACCTGTCCTCACTAATCACCAAATACACCCCAGCCCGCTCCCTAAGGTCAAACAGTGACCTGCGCCTAGCTTCTCCCCGCATCACCTCTTCCCATGATAGACTGCAGGATTTCTCACGCGCAGCCCCCACTCTCTGGAACGCTCTCCCTCGTACTGTCAGACTTTCCCCTAACTTCTCTTCCTTCAAACGCTCCCTGAAAACATTCCTATTTAGGGAAGCCTACCACCCAACTCACTGACGCAACCATCAATCACTCTCACCTTACAGTCCTCTCCTCCTGTTTCCAACCCCAACCCTCCCAGATTGTGAGTTCCTACGGGAATAGGGCCCTCATCTCCTCCTGTACTGTTTGTCAAATGTTGTTCAATGTATTGTAACCCTGTCTATACTGTGCTTATTGTACAGCGCTGCGGAATATGCTGGCGCTTTATAAATAAAGAATAATAATAATAATAATAATATATTTTTTCTTTTATTTTTAGATTTATATTCCTTTTTTTGAAGCCTAAACTAAGTTAAGCTTGTTTCAAGGTCGGAATAGCAACTCCAGACATTAAGATAAAGGCTCAAGCCGTTAACTTAAACCAAGAATAGAATACGGCCCCAGGTATATTCCAGTAAATGTGCATGCTCCTAATACTAAATATCAAAGAAAGACTGTTATGCACTCAATGCTCTGATCAACAATATATCAAGGGTGCCCTCCAGTAATACAGTCTCCCTCTAAGGCTGTAAAATATAAATGCAAAAAAGGAAAAACCGGATGCACACCAAAGAAAATAGTCTTAATACTGAATATTTATTGAAAAGTATATACATGATAATCAGAAAGCAGAAAAGACCTGACATTAAGCCATATGTATACATATGAACATTACCATAAGCACAAGTCAAAAGACCAAAAAATAAATAACATAAAGAAAATCAACAGGGTATCATGGGTAAACCCACTCACAAAGCATTATTCAATGTAAAACAATGAATCAGGAAAATGTCAGTATCCTGTACACCAGACAATATATAGAGAAAATACCTCAAGTAAGCAGAATCAATGAAAAAAGTATCTGGACTCAGTAGATACTGCAGAGAGGAGCAAGTCTGAGGCTAGGTACCCCCAATGTTTCGGCGTATTGCCTTTCTCAAGGGTTACTTATGCTCCTAATACTGACATTTTTTTGCCCTTGCTTACTCTTTTGCTTACTTCCGTAGACACCAACTTTACTATTGAAAGAAACTTTAACCCTTTCCATGCGGCGGACGCGCTCAGCGCGTCCTGCCGCATGGCCACTTCGCTGCGGAGGACGCGGGAGAGTGTCCGCCCTTAGCAGCGGCGATTGGTCGGGATTCCGGACGATCGCGGCTGCCCCCTGGTGCGGGCTGACATCCTCGATGTCAGCCCAGCCTCCGGGACTCCGGCGGGCACAATAGATGATGGCTATTTCAGGCACCCCCCGCCATTGAGGGGAAGGTGCCTGAAGGGGAGGGGGGACCTCTCCCCCTCCCCATCCAAGCCAGCCAGCGAGTAAAGGCAGGCACCGCTTGGAAGGGCACAGCCTGCCCTTCCAAGCGGTGGCTGTCTTTAACCTGTAGGGGGCTGGATCGCGTTATGGCGCTAGCATGCACCGTATCGCGGTCCCCTCCCGGAGCTGGCCGACATCTTGGATGTCGACCAAGCTTCCGGGATATCCCCCTAACGACTGGCGTCATCGCGCATAGCGTGATGGCGCCAGTCCCGCAATTAACCCCTTGCTGCCACCTATGGTGGAGATAGGGGGTTCATTGGAACCCCCTATCTTCCGATCTGTGACAGCTAGGGGTTAATGTTTGATATCATTGGAACGGCCAGAACATGGCCTTTCCAATGATACCAAACATGACCAAATACAGATTAAAAAATAAAATAAAATTAAAAATAATTTAAAAAAAAAAAAAAAAATTTTTATTTTTGTTTCGTTTTATTAATGCAGCAATATTGTTCCCATTTCAATTATAATGTGAACAATGATGTTGCCTTGCGGCACCTAAGTGCGGCCTAGCTCCGGTGGCTGCTCCATCCCCGGGTCCCCCCTCACTGCCTGACGTCCTCACGCATAGCGTGATGTCGTCAGATAGCCGGGGAACCCCTAGCTGCCTGGTATCCCCTGGTGGAGATAGTGGGTTCATTTGAACCCAGATATCTCCAGAACTGTGGCAGCTAGGGGGTCATGGCGGGTGTCAATCGAAAGGCCCGAGCATGGCCTTTCGAATGATACCCAACATAACCAGGTATAAAGTAAAAAAAAAAAAAAAAAATGTTTTTTTGTGTTCTTTTTATTAATGCAGCAATATTGTTCACATTTCAATTATAATGTGAACAATGATGCTGCACTAATGATATTTTTCTATGGTGTGCGTTTGCTAAAAATCACATAATTCCCCCCAAAAATTTAATAAGTCCCCATTTCTAATTTTTGTACAAGTGCACCCCATAGAAAATATAACTGCAAATGTTCATGTGATAAAAGGAGAAAAAAACACTTTACACGCTGCAGATGATTAACAATTCAAGTTTTATTGCATTTTTTGTTATAATATACAGGCAGAACATGACGTATACATATAAAAATGATATATTATGAATCTTCCGAGTCTGCCGGAAAGAACGATATATAATATGTCTGGGTCGTATAATAAAATGTGGCTTCAAATCGCGTTTAAACATGATGAGCGAAAGCGGTAAAAATTAGCTCAGCACACACCAGTAAAATGCCTTAGCAGTGAAAGGGTTAAAAGGAACAGTGAGTTTCCATAAAATAAGGGTTAAAAATAAAAACGAAAAATTCCTTCAAATATCGTGCCTAGGAGGTCCCCATAACCTGCCCGTGAAGTGGCGGATTTGTAGGATGTATGGAAACATCGCCATCACAGACCCACACACGACACCTAGCACTCCCAGTCTGCATACAATGTATCAAATTCATGAGACTGGACTAATTAGAAGCACATATTATTTCCAAACACTAATTAAACACCTGTTGTTTACGCCGTTTGAGAACACAGGTCATTTAGAGGTCAGAATCTTTGCACCTAGACATTAGTTTTTAATTCAATATCTAATAAACCATTGCTTATAATATTCTGCAGTAAAAAGTTTCTTTATTTCTAGATTTTGTAGTATTTTTTAAGCATTTTTTATACTTTTTTCAAAATATTTTTTTTTTCGAACTCGAACCGAACACGCCAAAAAGTTCGAAGTTCGCGAACTTTCGAAATGCCGATGTTCGAATCGAACTCCGAACTGATCGAACCGAACAGCTCATCCCTATCTGTGACCTTTTCCAAAAATAAAAATCTTAAATTCAAAAGGGGAATTCACTCTCGGAGTTAAAACATACAGGGTTATTCAAAGAGAATCGAAAAGTCACTGCACGTTCGGTGACTTTTCGTTCTCTTCAATTCGGTGCAATTCGGCGATCCTATTTCGCCGACCCTGCGGTGTATTCAGCAAGCACCACAGGGCTGTCGTAGTGCAGGGAAAATCCGCCGCAAACCTGGCGAACACTCACCGCAAAACACGGTGAACGCTCTCTGAAACCCGCAAAACCATCTGGATTAACCCGCCGAACATGCCGGAGAAACCCGACTAGCCGCCAATCACAGCGTAGAGCAGCCGCCGGAAAAACCCAACACGCAGACAAATGAGGTGAAAAAAAAACAAACAGTATGCTTGAAAGTTTGAAAATTTGAAACACTGTTTGCAAAAAAAACTACTGAACGAAAATGCCTGGAATTTACATATAATTACATGTTATTATACATATAATTAAAACATAAGATCCTATGAATGATAGGATTTTTTACCCTGTTCATCGGCTTGTTCCGGCAGATGGTTGTCGCTGTGTTTGGCTTGTTCCGGCGGCTGGTTGGCGCTGTGTTCAGCGGATAGTCTACTTTTTTTAAACGCATTCGGTGGTTTTGAGCAGATCTTCGGGTACATTCGGCAGGTTTTTTGTGGCGTTTCAGATCTATCCAAATTTTCAGATCGTACCGGCGGCTTAAAGGCAGGGTTTTCGGTGGATTTTCGGCAGATTTTCATTGATTTTTGGGCGTATTTTTGGCGTATTTTCGAATCCATTCCCTGCAATTCAGGAACCATATGGTGAATACTGAATTCAGGTAGGGTTGGGGAATTTGATTCCCCGAAGTGCGGGGAACGAGAGAGCACCGAAATTTTGGTGCTCTCTGAATAACCCCTTAAATGTATGTGGTTGTGGGATAACAACCTATTACTTGATATTCCTTCCTGGTCTTTTTCTTTTTTTAACTTGCTCTGACCAAATTATGACCACTTCTATTCTACCAGCTCTCTTCAAAGCAACAGCTCAATGTGTCATTGTTTTGTTTTTTTGTTGCTTTATTTAATTGCTTTTTTTGTGTTAAATGTTTGGCCATCATTTTCTTTATGTTTAGACTCATTGTTTGTGACCAGTCTTTACTTTTTTCTGCCTGATTTGACCACTTTACTGTTCTTATGCACATATGGCCAATAAAAGAGGATTTTACCCTATAAATTTTCTCTACCAAATGAACAGTTTATTGGTCTAGTTAAGGATATTTAAGGGGTTATTCAAAGATAAATTTCACTGATGTTTCGGTGCTCTTTCATTTTTCCCAGTCTCACTCTTCTCCCAGGGACAAAAAGCGTCTAATGGGGCCACCGTTCTCGTCACGGGATGAGAGGTGAGAGATCGGATTTATCGGGGTGGTGGTTTTAGGGGGTGCTAAATAATTTTGCAAAAACTGAATAATTTAGCACCAGCTTTTAGGTGTTGCTAAAAATTTGCCTTGTGCATTGCTGCGGTAATTAGCCCTAGCACTTTGTAATACTTTACTTATTGAAACACTTAGCAATGTTTGCGCTCCCCATGTTAAGTATAGGATGCGCAAAGTACAGTAAGCTTGCGCAAGCTAATGATGCGCTGATGCGTTAAAGTCACTTATCTTATCGTTAAAACTTACTCATCCGAACACTACCATTATTGTTCACTGGAATAATGCCTCCTGTTTATAGCCAGGAATATAGGCTTTGAAATTAAATGGATTTGACATTAACTCCATAACTGACAATGAAAAAAAAAGCTAAATTGACATCCAAGACTATTACCTACGAAATCATCGATCACCCCAAGTTAGTAATCTTTAACACTAATCAAGTATAAGGTTCATTCTCCTGGGAGAGGATTTAAATTCTGCTGTGTACCCTGCTGTAGAAAGAAGCACTTTGTTACTTGTTCTGCCCTGGAAGATTCATGGGGAGCAAAAAATATTTTAACACTGAAATATTAAACCAACTGCAAAGATAGATGTTTTCGGTACTCAGAATTGTACATTTTATTCTTCTCCAAAAGGTGCATAGGCTTTAATACCTTTCTGGATCTCCAAAGCTTGTGTTTCTAATCTTTTTTTCGCAGTAAATAATATATGGGGTTATTTTTTATAACCTTGAGTCCTGTGCGGTATTGTTGGAGGCTAAATTCATTTGTGCTCACTAGAGCAACATATGTTTCAGATATATTGAATGAAACTGTCCCTAGCACTTCTAAAAGTTTGCTCCCACAGTAGTGGGATTTATGATTGGCCAACTTAAGTAAGGTAGAGAAATGTGAAGTAAAATTTAATTAAGTTTCAATTCTCAATGGTGTCCCCTTGTTATATGCAGTAAACACATCTAATTTTTTTTTTGCATTATTATCCATCCAACAGAGACAGAATTTTCAGTCTTATTATATTACCACCAGTAGGTGTCCAGTATTCACAAAGGCAGCATAGCGTACATAAAGTAACACAATAATATATGGCATAGAGGTGTGAAAATAGAGAGGCAAATTATTACGCCAGCAAATTGTCACACAACCACTTGCAGTCATCCTAACCTTACAACTATGAAAAATGGCTGATATCCAAACATATTTACCCGCCTATCAAAGTAAAGTTATGAATGTCTTATTCATGTGAGCTTGATCACAGGTCTTAAGAGCAGCCATTAAAGGACTAAGCTGGAGGATAAGGCATTGCGGTATCGGAAAGAGAGCAGTGGTGAGTGCCACGATGGAGAGAAACTGCGGTTGTAGTGGAGTGCCATTATGGCTATTGTAAAAAGAGGAAAGTATCTGGATGGTCTTTGAATTGTAATGAAAGGGTGAGAGAAGATCCAGTATGGAGCAGAGGTAAAAGAGCATGGAACTGCAAGTAGGGAAAGGGAGAGAGAGTAGTGCTGATGAAACAGCAGAGGGTTTCATAAAGGGAGTTTAGGGAGGGACCAAGGGAGATAATTTGCAGGAACCAGAAGAGTGAATCAGGAGATGGGGGGCAGGGGTGGTCCTCCTGCATTCTAGGTGGTTCTTCACTATATTCTACCCTTTCTGCTCCAATTAAGCAGGTAGCTTCCCTCTTGTTGGTCCAGCTGTGAGGAAGCTGAATGCTGGGAGCTAATCACGTCATAACTTCAGTCTTTTTCTTCTACTGAACGACATAGATTGTAAGTTTGCACCTAGGCTTTTTTTTTTTTGTGAAAGGATCTTACCAGGAAGGATACATTGAGACTTCTCTCGTTTTCAAGTATGTCCTGGGTGGCGAGTATGTACCGTTAGGTGTCTTGCCCAAGGACACTTACTGGAGAGGTTGCTCACTGGGATTGAACCCATGACTCCACAGGCTCTCTCCATGCAGAGCAGTGATGTTACCTCTACTCCACCCAGCCGTTCCTCAATTAGCTCTCAAATGTCACCTTGTGTTAAATTATTTACCACTGTTATATATATATATTTATTTATATATTGGATAAGCCATTTAAGTCCAGCTGCTAAAATCACCAGAGTATAGTTGTACCTAGTAATACCTTTTTTATTGGTCTAATGTTACAATTAAAAGACAAGCTTTCGAGAGTATAATTCCCTTTTTCAGGTCTAGAAGATACACTCAGCAAAATCATATAATTTAATAATAAAGAATAGACGGGTAGGGGGCTAGGATAGGATGTCCTAAAAACTGAATAGTGAAATAGTATTGTCCAGAAAGTTAAACAAGCAGAGGAGAGATCAAAGGCCCATAAAACAACAGAGAAAAGTATCATGACGTGCTAATGATTGTGCCAGTAGAGGAAGAAGTAAAAGAAACAACTTTAAAAAAAACCTCACATAAACCAAGTACAAAGCTTGCTGAATTTTACGTGACATTATGGTAGTGAGTTAAAAAGCCAGAGTCTACATTGAGGCCCTCCTTCATAGTGTTAAAATATGTGATCATTTTTATTTCGAATGTCCTATGTTAATGAGTCTTTAAAATTTCCTTTGAGGATTTTAATCCTGAGGTTGTGGATGGAGTTGCCTGTCAGATTAAAGTGATGTCCCATCGGAGTACAATAGTTATTTTTCTGATGATTCTTGATGGAGTGTCCGTGCAGGTTCAACCTGAGAATCAGTTTAAGGTCAGTTTCACCAATACAGCAGCCCTTTTTACAGGCCGTGCTCTGGATCATATACACCACATTGGCAGACGTGCACTAGTACGAGTCCTTGATGTTGTATGTGGCGTTAATGTGCCAGGCAATGTTTCTGTCACATATATGTTGGCACAATTTGCAGAGGAACTTGTTGCAGCGTAATAATAACAGAAATATTATTTTAGATTGAATCATATCGGATTTGCCTGTCAAACTGAATCACTTCTCTAGGAGATGATTTCTCTGCCACAGAATGGCAGTTTAGCTACACAATTCGTCTTTTTTTCATGTAAATTGTACCAGATCGTCCAGCTTCATCCGACAAATCCCATTCAAATGGGAAAGATCGCTAGTCTGATGTATTCACAAAAATCATCTGAAGTCATCTGCTGGAAGTTGGAGGCAGTGGACGAGGACTGAACCTCCTGCATGTTGTGGGATTGGTCAGACCCTTGCTGACTGTTTACACGTGTTGAGACTTCAGGCCTCTCTTGTGTGGTTTTTCTGTTTCGGCTGATCTCTCACTACTAAGGTCCCACAACCAAGGAGACTATTAAACAATATCTGTGAGGGTCCCAATTCAAGGAGACCAATACCCACCAGTCCTCATAGCATTACATATCTGTGCTGCACCTTTCTTTTCTCTAACACTCCTACGAGTGCGAGGTGGTTGAAGCATAGGTCATACCAGGGACATACTGTACATCTGACTAACAGTGTTCTTATCAACTGGTAATTTACTGATAATTTTCTTGCTGAATTACATCTGTATTATCTCCTCATTAGTTTTTCTTAAGAAGGGGAGTCAATGTTTTACATGGTATAGCTGCCATACGACTTTTTGTCCAGTCTGAGAGTGCTATATATACAATTGTATTTCAAATTGCGTGCTAATTTAGCACTTTTATACAGTGGGGGTTTGTGTTATAGTATCGCTGTTCCTATTTGAAAAAATAGGTGTATATAAGTCCTGCCACACTTGGTGCTGCTTATATTGGAATAGGAATGCCCACCTTCCCCAAAGGGCACAATGTAAAACTAAAACAGTATATTATTCCCAAAGCACATGAATGTTATTGAAATGGATATTGGGCCATATAATGACCAGAAAACACTAACACGGCAGTAATATGCTTAAACATAAAAATTGGGATTCTTATGTTTAGATGCCAGCGTCTTCTTCTCCTGGTTGTTCCTTGAATGTTTGCCATGTAATCCACTCTTTCCTGAGCGTGAAGTTTTTTCTCCAGTATGTTTTTTTTTTAGGGGTGTCAGCAGCAAGAAATTATAGCAGCATGATCACAGATATATGTAAAAAAGATATTTATTTCTTTAATTTAAAAATACAGAACGAATAAAATATATAAAACAATATTGGTGATCACTGAAACGCGTTTTGTCCTAAGGCTTCCTCAGGCATGAGCCCCTTCTCTGAGTAATGTTCTCCTACTGTCAAAAATCATAAAAAACATCTGAATATTGTTTTATATATTTTATTTGTTCTGTATTATTAATTGAAAGAAATAAATATATTTTAAAAATAAAACCGACGTGTCGACCCAACACTGAGCCTTTATCGAGATTGGTGGATTTTGGGACAGAGGCATTTATATCTTAAATTTTTTGTTGGATTGATGTTGGATTGCATTGGCAGATAGAAGATAGAAGATATACCAGCTGGGTGGAGTGGAGGTAACATCACTGCCCTGCATGGAGAGAGCCTGTGGAGTCTTGGGTTTGATCCCAGTGAGCAACCTCTCCAGTAAGTGTCCTTGGGCAATACAGGGAGCAACCTCTCCAGTAAGTGTCCTTGGGCAAGACACCTAACGGTACATACGCGCCACCCAGGACATACTTGAGAACGAGAGAAATCTCAATGTATCCTTCCTGGTAAAATCCTTTCTAAAAAAAAAAAGTATATATATTGAAAACTGTCACTGCACTTTCTCACCTTTTTTGCTCATGCCTGGGCCAAACCCTCTACACAACCTCCTTCTAGACACCTAAGATCTAAAATTATTCCTTATGTGTCACATTAATAATTATTTTTTTCAATCCTCATCTTTCAAAATTACCCTTACCACAAATCTTACAAACTGGTTGACACCTGTCACCTCTACACATTGTTTGGAGAATTTTGTTTACCAGGAAAAGGTTATATTACATGCTATATTGCAAAGCATTTGTTAGATAAACCCATTTTTTTAATAAAAAATAAGAAATAATGCTCCCATCAACCACTATAAGGAAAATGTGTCATGAAATGGTAATTTATTAAAATATTAGATTCTTCATATATCACCTATGTCCTCTGCAGCAATATCTATATTCTGTGTCATGGAAGGCAGAAAACCTTCACTGAATAGTTCAGAGAAAAGAAGCTCTGTCTAAACTAAAACCTTCTGCTTACGTAAACTGGCCTAAAAGAAATAAATTATAGATGAAGCTGAGTTAAAGGTTTAAAACCATCTGTGTGAACTTCTTTAAGGTACCTGGCCTGCAAAGAAAGATCCTAGGTTTTGAAGGGCTGTGTGGACTATATTATATGATGTCTCGAGTTGGAGCATCTAGAGGTTATATATTACGTTAAAAGCTGTCTGTTCTTAACCCCTTCACTACCAAGCAATTTTTGTTGAAAATGATGTTATCATAACATTTATTTGAAACACAGGATGCAAGGTTAACAATTAAATATAGGGTAAAATAGAAAATTTACACATAGATGAAAAAATGTAAATAATGTAACGTGTTCATTTAAAAATTTTCAGATATTCATTTATCCATTACAGACATATTTTTGGAACAAAAGATCCTGAACTCAAGATGCTGTCCTTTATCTTGTACAATGCCACACGGGGTCTGCATTATCAGCATATAGGCAGAAATGGACTTTGTGTCAAATACTGTAACTGTGATAGATATAAATAATAAAAAAAGGGTCATATCTCCTGCTTTTCGGTACTTGTAGTGATCGTAATAAGATTATTAGCAATGCAGCTTCCAAACAATACCAATATAAGATAAAAAATAATACGTACGTGGCATAATACCTGTATATGGAAATAACACCTTGATTTTCAGTCGTTATTATTGTACAGCAGTTATTGACCCCAGAGTGGACTGAGGCTGGAGTCAGTGCATCAAGAGCCACCACATACAGACGGATCTTGGACATGGGCTTCAAATGTCGTATTCCTCTTGTCAAGCCGCTCCTGAACAACAAACAATGGCAGAAGCGTCTTACCTGGGCTAAAGAAAAACAGATCTGGTCTGTTGCTCAGTGGTCCAAAGTCCTCTTTTCTGGTGAGAGCAACTTTTGCATCTCTTTTGGAAACCAAGGACCCAGAGTATGGAGGAAGAATGGAGAGGCACACATTGTAAGATGCTTGAAGTTTCCACAGTCTGTGTTGATTTGGGGAGCCATGTCATCTGCTGGTGTTGGTTCACTGTGCTTCATTAAGTCCAGGGTCAACGCAGCTGTCTACCAGGAGATTTTGGAGCACTTCATGCTTAGTTCCGCAGACGAGCTTTATGGGGATGCTGACTTCATTTTCCAGCAGGACTTGGCACCTGCCCACACTGCCAAAAGCACCAAAACCTGGTTCAATGACAGTGGGATTACTGTGCTTGATTGGCCAGCAAAATTGCCTGACCTGAACCCCATAGAGAATCTATGGGGCATTGCCAAGAAAAAGATGAGAGACATGAGACCAAATAATGCAGAAGAACTGAAGGCCGCTATTGAAGCATCCTGGTCTTCCATAACACCTCAGCAGTGCCGCAGGCTGATAGCTTCAATGCCACACCGTATTGAGCCAGTAATTGCTGCAAAAGGGGCCCAAACCAAGTACTGAGTACATATGCATGCTTATACTTTTCAGATGTCCCATATTGTTCTATGTACAATCCTTGTTTTATTAATTGCATGTAATATTCTAATTTTCTGAGATTGTGGATTTGGGGTTTTCATGAGCTGTAAGCCATAATCATCACAATTATGACAAATCACGGCTTGAACTATCTCATATATTAAATACAGAAAAAATGGCGTCGCGCCCATACTCACCGGAGCGGCAGCAACTGCCAGGAGTAACAGCCCAGTTAATGTATAAAACATAACAAGGAAAAAAGGTGTCATCTGCGCTCGTTTCTATGTGTTCCATGTACAACAAAACTGAGGTTTTTGTTTGTTTCAATGGCCATTGCAACGTAAGCTCACTCGCCACTTCACGGCACCTCTTTACAGAGTGAGTACCTAACAAATGTAACCAAAAGGCCGATCTACTGAGCAGCTCCAATCCCCTCCTGCTGCTTTTCAGCCAAGGAGAGGCACAGATATGGTGGGTTTTATTTATACACGCACCAAACACTTCCCATTTGGGATTAAAAACAAAAACATGGAAAGAGGATGTAGTGTTTTCTGTGTGCATATTAACAGGAGCAATCACCAGTTTGACATGTTCATAGAGCAGCTCTTTATTCAGCTCCGATCCAATACAACACTAACTGAATAACTGACAACAGGACCTAAAATGATATACATAAATACAGAAAAAATGGCGTCGCGCCCATACTCACCGGAGCAGCAGCAACTGAGGTTTTTGTTTGTTTCAATGGCCATTGCAACGTAAGCTCACTTGAGCTTACGTTGCAATGGCCATTGAAACAAACAAAAACCTCAGTTTTGTTGTACATGGAACACATAGAAACGAGCGCAGATGACACCTTTTTTCCTTGTTATGTTTTATACATTAACTGGGCTGCTACTCCTGGCAGTTGCTGCCGCTTCCGGTGAGTATGGGCGCGACGCCATTTTTTCTGTATTTATGTATATCATGCTTGTAACACCAGTCCGTCGTTCTGCAGCTGTTCTTCTGTGGTGTACTGTCACTTTAAGAAAGGACACTCTGGAACTGTTTACGGAGAACTCTATGATCGGCAGCCATTTTAGGTCCTGTTGTCAGTTATTCAGTTAGTGTTGTATTGGATCGGAGCTGAATAAAGAGCTGCTCTATGAACATGTCACAAACTGGTGATTGCTCCTGTTAATATGCACACAGAAAACACTACATGGTGTCAGAAGTAATGGACCTATCACTTGCTTGAAGAAAGCCATCGTGATAAGGATCTTGTTTGCAGTTTATCCAGCATCAGCATGGAGATTTTCAGACTGCCAGAAGCTCTCCAGTTCACTGGAAATGTGAGTGAAAACTGGAGGAGATGGGAGCAAAGCTTTTTAATTTATGCTGAGGCAGTTGAGCTTCATAAAAAGGAGCAGAAAACCCAGATTGCCATAGCCCTGCATGTTCTGGGGAGGAAGGCCAAGAAGTTTACAACACACTGGAATCAACCATTACTGCTGAAAGGACATTAGATTCAGTGCTCAAGTTATTCAGGGACCATTGCAATCCCAAGAAAAATGTTGTGTTTGAACGACATCAGTTTTGGACACACCCACATCTGGAGGAGCAAGGTGTTGAAAGGTATATGACAGAACTTCGACTGAAGGCCAGAGACTGTGAATTTGGGGCCATACTCAGCGACATGTTAAGAGACAAATTAGTTTTCAGTGTTACTGACAGGAGACTTAAAGAACGTTTACTCAGAGAGGCTGAACTCACACTACAAAAGGCAATGGACATATGTCAGGCTGCTGAAGCTACTAAAGCACAGGTTCAGGTTATGTCTGCAAACATGTCAGCGAGTGCTTGTCAGACTATTCATGCATTAAAATACAAACCTACACACAGTAAACCAGAAGAGGCTACAAGATCTGAGCAGACAATAAAAGTATGCCCTAGGTGCAGCAAAGTACACCCATCTCAAAGATGCCCCGCATTTGGATGTATTTGTTACATTTGCCACAAAAGAAATCACTTTGCAAAATGTTGTGAATCAAAGAGGCAAGAGTGTGAAAATCTGAAAACTGTAAATACTTTATCTATTGGAGCAATGCTGAGAGATATGCCTTCTAACTGTAAAAAACGCAGCCAAGCACTGAAAAACTCTGCATGGTTCTCTGAGGTGCAAATCAATGGTGCGCCCATTAATTTTAAGCTGGATACTGGTGCTGAGGCAAATGTATTACCTCACACGTTTTTAAACGGGATTCCTGGACGATTATGCATCAAAAATACTAATATTACTTTGGTTGCTTATGGAGGATCAAGAATCCGCCCAGAAGGTATTGTGTGTCTGACTGCAGCTACTCCAGCACATACGGCAGAGCTAGAATTCTTTATTACGCGATGCTCCACACTTCCATTATTGGGAAAAGCAGCATGTCAGGAGCTGGATTTGCTGCGTAAAGTCCACACAGTGTCTACACAAACCATCCATACGAAAGACGATCTGATGAAATGTTACCCTGAGGTATTTCGAGGCATTGGGCAATTTAAGGGAACATACCATATCTACTTGGACCCAAGTGCTGCTCCAGTCATACACGGATGCAGGAAAATCCCATTTTCAATACTTTAAAGAGACTCTCATGAAATTAGAAAAAGATCAGATCATTGCTAGAGTACACACCCCCACTGATTGGGTGAACAGCCTCGTTGTTACAGAAAAGAAGAATGGCACTTTGAGGGTATGTTTGGACCCTTGTGACCTCAACAAGGCTATAAAGCGGCACCACTTCAATATCCCTACCGCAGAGGACGTACAGAGTCAACTTGCAGGCAAAACCGTATTCACCATCCTTGATGAAAAGGATGGTTACTGGCAAGTGAAATTAGACAAAGAGTCATCTGAACTGTGTACTTTTAACTCCCCATGGGGGCGCTTTAGATTTTGCAGGATGCCATTTGGTATAAAGTCAGCCAGTGAAGTATTTCAGCAGAAGAATATGGAGATTTTTGGGGACATCCCAGGTGTACATATCATAGCTGATGACATGATTATTGCTGCTACATCACATGAGGAACATGATCAGATTCTCCACCAGGTATTGAATCGAGCATTAGAAGAGAACATCAAGTTCAACCCAGACAAAATTCAATTCAAAGTATCAGAAGTCCGGTATATGGGACATGTCATCACCCCTGTTGGTGTTCAACCTGATATGGAGAAGGTCCAGGCAATTAGCAAAATGCCCGACCCTGAGGACAAAAAAGGGCTACAGAGATTTTTGGGCATGGTCCGGTATCTTGCACAATACATACCTGGGGAGGCAGAGATTACAGCGCCGTTGCGGAAGCTTCTTTGCAAGGATATTTTGTGGCAGTGGGGTCCGGAGCATGCTAAAGCGGTACAATCTTTAAAACAGGCACTGATTGAGGCTCCAGTATTGCGATTTTTTGACCCAACAAAAGCAGTGGTGATTCAGGCAGATGCGTCTAAGTCAGGTCTTGGAGCGTGCTTACTTCAGGATAACTGCCCCATAGCTTATGCATCTAGAGCAATGACTACCACAGAGCAGAATTATGCCCAGATAGAGAAAGAACTATTGGCCATTGTGTATGCAACAAAAAAGTTCCACCAGTTTGTATTCGGCAAAACAGTCACAGTTCAGTCTGACCACAAGCCTCTTGAAGCAATTCTCACTAAACCATTGAGCAAAGCGCCAGCAAGGCTCCAGCGTATGCTCTTACAACTGCAACGATATGACCTAGAGATTGTTTACACTCCTGGACGTGACATGCATATTTCTGATGCCCTTTCTAGGGCTACTGTGGATCCGCCAGAGCAAGAAGAGGACATGCTATCAGAGGAAAGGGTTGTTTATACGCTGTCAGTATCAGAAACTATTGGAGCTGATATGCTATCTTATTTACAGACTTCCACAGCAGAAGATGCAGACCTATCTAAAAGGTTGGCCACAAAGGAAAAAGCAGCTTCGTCTAAGTCTACAGCCGTTTTGGCAATGTAAGCACTTGCTCCGCATGGAGGATGCTCTCCTATTGCTTGGTGACAAGATTGTGGTACCTCAGAATGCTCGCAGGAAAATTCTGGACAGTTTGCATGAGTGCCATCAAGGGATACAGAGAACCAAAATGCGGGCTCGGATGATCCTGTTCTGGCCCAGCATGTCCAAGGACATACAGCACATGGTAGAGACCTGCAAGATTTGTGCTAGCCACCAACCAGCGAATCAAAAAGAGCCATTACTCTCACACACAATTCCTCACCTTCCTTGGCAAAAACTGGCAGCGGACATTTTTGAGTGGCGAGGAGCCTCATTCCTTGTGGTAGTGGACTATTTCTCCAAGTACCCAGAAGTGTTAAAGCTGTCTGATAAATCAGCATTGTCGGTGATTGGTAAACTGAAAGAAACCTTTAGTAGACATGGCATCCCAACAGAAATCATCTGCGACCATGTACCCTTTGCGAGTGCTGAGGTGAAGGACTTTGCTGCCAAATGGGGTATAAAGTTTACTCATTCTAGTCCTGGCTACCCCCAGTCTAATGGACTAGCTGAAAGGACTGTAAAAACGATCAAACTCGTGCTCCAAAAGGCATGGGAATCAGGAGTAGATCCTCATATAGGGCTTCTGGAGTTGCGCAACACCCCAGTCACTGGTATGGCCTACTCTCCAGCACAACTTCTAATGGGCCGGGTGCTGAGGACCAAGTTACCGGTTGTTGCTGCTGCATTACAGCCACGGATCCCACAGCATGCACACCAACAACTGAGAGAATTGCAGCGCAGGCAGAAGGTGTATTATGATCATGGTGCCAAGTCACTACCACCCTTCCATAAAGGGGATGCAGTCCTTATGGAGACAACAGCGGGTTGGCAGCCTGCCACAATATCATCCATAGGTCCTGAGCCAAGATCATATGTGGTTGCCAGACCTGATGGCAGAAAGTACAGGAGAAAACCGCTGTCATCTCAGGAGGGATACCACAGGTGATCAAGACCACACATAGAGCCCCAGCTGCTTGTACCTGTGCGAGGAGCGGAAACAACAATGGCAGAACATACAGACTCAGAGACTGAAGTGTCAAATTTAGATGGAGACCAAGGGCCCTAGTCCCTGTAAATTCTACAGAATCTCAGCAGATAACAACAAGAGCTGGAAGAGTGACACGCCTTCCTGAAGACTGAAAGATTATGTCATGGGATAATGTGTATTTTGCATTCTTAACACCTGTTTATAGTTTTGTTTATTGTTCAGTAATGTTGCTTGTTTAAAGGGGGGATTTGGAATTAGTTGGGGAGATGTGGTGTACTGTCACTTTAAAAAAGGACACTCTGGAACTGTTTACGGAGAACTCTATGATCGGCAGCCATTTTAGGTCCTGTTGTCAGTTATTCAGTTAGTGTTGTATTGGATCGGAGCTGAATAAAGAGCTGCTCTATGAACATGTCACAAACTGGTGATTGCTCCTGTTAATATGCACACAGAAAACACTACATCCTCTTTCCATGTTTTTGTTTTAATCCCAAATGGGAAGTGTTTGGTGCGTGTATAAATAAAACCCACCATATCTTTGCCTCTCCTTGGCTGAAAAGCAGCAGGAGGGGCTTGGAGCTGCTCAGTAGAGCGGCCTTTTGGCTACATTTGTTAGGTACTCACTCTGTAAAGAGGTGCCGTGAAGTGGCGAGTGAGCTTACGTTGCAATGGCCATTGAAACAAACAAAAACCTCAGTTTTGTTGTACATGGAACACATAGAAACGAGCGCAGATGACACCTTTTTCCTTGTTATATCTCATATATTAGTTTCACCTTTTAAGTTGCATTACTGAAATAAATCTACTTTTGCACGATATTCAAATTTTTTGAGTTTCACCTGTATATACGAAGCTAATAACTCCCATTTGGTATGCACCCCAACCTGTTCACAGGTGCTCCACCATGACAGCCTATAAAGGCCTTGAGCTGCCGGGGAGCTTCAGGGTGAGTAGATCCTGTAAGTGCGGACTCGGTCAAAATAGATAGGACCTGTCAAAGATGGGGTACATTGGCGACTGTGACAGACTTAAGCAAATTCTGATCTTAACTTTGTGAACTGAATCCCCATCATTTTACCTCAGTCTGGTTTTTTGAGCATTTTTAAAACTGTTGTTTTTCACAGAAAATGGTGGAAGAAGGTGGTCAATAATATGGAGTGCTTTTTCTTGGTGTTTTGTATTTGATGTCTTAGATGCATCCGCTTAGTTTTGAGGTTGAGTGCAACCTTTTGCTGTTTTATATATTATTTTATTTATTTATTTAGGATTTTACCAGGAAGGATACATTGAGATTTTTCTCGTTTTCAAGTACGTCCTGGGTTCAAGAACATTAAAATGTTACAGTTGTTACAGAAATACAAAGTAATACAAAGCAATATATATATATTCGTATATATATACACTGTAGATACTCGCGCGACCCGAATATAACGCGATGGATAGAGATTTATTATGGAAATGAGAGAATACTCAAGACTTGAATATAACGCGAGGAAGAAAGTTTTTTTGTACTGGTAAACAATTAAAATCCTTCCAGTTTCGCTTAACACAGTCAGGTGCCCCCTCAGGCCAGGGTGCTCTGCTCTAGAATGATTGCAGTTGTTGCTAAATATGAAGCCGCTGGCCACCCATTTTCTTACTTGCGATAAGATGGCCGGCGGAGCAAGATGACCCAGTGAATCATTCACCAATAGCCAGCACGCAGGGAGGTGTTGTTTTCTGACCTCCTGCTCCAGCAGGCAGGCTCATCCACCGTTTTTTTTTATTTTTCCTACACGTCATGCAGATGTCTCGAATATAACGCGACCCCTCCAATTTAAAAGGTAAATTTTTGTCACCAAAATCTAGCAGTATACTTGAGTATCTACAGTGTATATATCTATATAGTATTCCAATTGTAGTAGAGGCTACACATGTGCACAGCACAAAATTTCGTTTTGAACTAATGGATTAGTCCTAAAATGCAATTTATTTAGTTACTAAAGAAATTCGTTTTCCTTTAGTATGAAAACTAATTTCATTCATCCGAAAACCAGTGGATACAATTACTATTGTAGTGGCTCCTCAGAGGGCTGAGATCGCTGCTTGTTACAGTATCTCTCACTCTCAGCACAATGTGGGCCATATTACAAAGTTGGTGCTAACTTAACCAGAGCTGATGTAAACTTACCAGAGCCATTATAGCCTATGGAGGTTTTCAGTTTACAACAGCTCTGGTTAAGTTAGCACCAACATTGTAATACTGCCCCGTGTCAGGGAAAGCTGTTACAGTAACTGACTGCTGCTCATCACAGCGCTCAGAGTTTCAGTAAAACTAGTAAATAATATTTTTATATATAAGAGGTTAGAACAATATTATTTCCTTGTTTTACTGAAACTCTGTGCGCTGTTACAGTCAGTTACTGTAACAGCTGAGCCTGATACATTGTACTGAGGGATAATATAACAAGCAGCCGATCTCAGCGCTCACAGCCACTGGATTTAAAGGGCTAAAAAAAAAGGCTCCTCTCTGTATAATGTTTAGAACATCCTCCTGCATTAATTAATACCCCCTCTGTATAATGTATGCAACATCCACCTGCATTAATTAATACCCCTCTCTGTATAATGTAAAGAACATCCTCCTGAATTAATTAATGTCCCTCTCTGTATAGAACATCTTCCTCAATTTATACCTTTCTCTGTATAATGTATATAACATCCTCCTGCATTAATACCCCTCTCTGTATACTGTATAGAACATCCTCCTGCATTAATTAATGCCCTTCTCTGTATAGAACATCCTACTGCATTGGCATGTGGAGGGTGCAGAACTTCGGATGTTGCGCTCTTCATTGCTGGTCTTCTTCACTCAATGTAATATCACAAAAAGGACTGAAACTAAAATGTAGTGCATTTTATTTTAGTTTCTTTCGTTTTTTGTACTGAGCAGTTTCGTTTCTCTTGAGTCATACGAAAACTAAATTAATCCCAATTAGTCCCAAAATTTGGACTAAATCGTTTTAGTACTAAAACGAATGCACATGTCTAGTAGAGGCAGGCAGGCTCATCCACCGCATCATCCGCCAATAGTCAGGGAGACTTTGGATACATGAGCAAGTCAGGTTTTTTTTTCTTTTTCCTACACACCATGCAGATGTCTCGTATATAACATGACCCCTCCAATTTAACAGGTACATTTTTGTCACCAAAATCTAGCAGTATACTTGAGTATCTACAGTGTATGATATATATACAGTCAGGTCCAGAAATATTGGGACATTGACACAATTCTAACATCTTTGGGTCTTTACACCACCACAATGGATTTGGAATGAAACAAACACAATGTGCTTTAACTGCAGACTGTCAGCTTTAATTTGAGGGTATGTACATCCAACTCAGGTGAACAGTGTAGGACCTACAGCAGTTTGCAGATGTGCCTCCCACTTGTTAAGGGACCAAAGGTAATGGGACAATTGGCTTCTCAGCTGTTCCATGGCCAGGTGTGTGATATTCCCTCATTACCCCAATTACAATGTGCAGATAAAAGGCCCAGAGTTAATTTCAAGTGTGCTATTTGCATTTGGAATCTTTTGCTGTCAACTCTAAAGATGAGATCCAAAGAGCTGTCACTATCAGTGAAGCAAGCCATCATTAGGCTGAAGAAACAAAACAAACCCATCAGAGAAATAGCAAGAACATTAGGCGTGGCCAAAACAACTGTTTGGAACATTCTCAAAAAGAAGGAACACACCGGTGAGCTCAGCAACACCAAAAGACCTCGGGAGACCATGGAAAACAACTATGGTGGATGACCGAAGAATTTCGCTGGTGAAGAAAACACCCTTCACAACAGTTGGCCAGATCAAGAACACTCTCCAGGAGGTAGGTATACAGTTGTGTTCAAAATTATTCAACCCCCACTGAAATTGAGTGTTTTGGCCAGTTTGACATTGATTTTGATCATTCAGTCATCTTGCTTTCAATTAAATCAAAGAGGCACGTGTAGGTCAGACAAATATAACATAACATTTATAATGAAATAACCACAAATGTCTTTTCTGTGCTCACATCATTATCAGTTTTATTCAACCCCCAAGTGACATTCAATCTTAGTACTTAGTACAACATCCTTTTACAGTTATAACAGCTTTTAAACGTGAAGCATAGCTTGACACAAGTGTCTTGCAGCGATCTACGGGTATCTCTGCCCATTCGTCATGGGCAAAAGCCTCCAGTTCAGTCACATTCTTAGGCTTGCGCACTGCAACTGCTTTCTTTAAGTCCCACCAGAGGTTCTCAATCGGATTTAAGTCAGGTGACTGCGATGGCCACTCCAAAATGTTCCAGCCTTTAATCTGCAACCATGCTCTAGTGGACTTGGAGGTATGGTTGGGCTCATTGTCCTGTTGAAAGGTCCAACGTCTCCCAAGCCTCAGGTTTGTGACGGACTGCATCACATTGTCATCCAATATCTCCTGGTACTGAAGAGAATTCATGGTACCTTGCACACGCTGAAGCTTCCCTGTACCTGCAGAAGCAAAACAGCCCCAAAGCATGATTGACCTCCCGCCATGCTTCACAGTAGGCAAGGTGTTCTTTTCTTCATAGGCCTTGTTCTTCCTCCTCCAAACATAGCGTTGATCCATGGGCCCAAACAGTTCTAATTTTGTTTCATCAGTCCACAGAACACTATCCCAAAACTTCTGTGGTTTGTCCACATGACTTTTGGCATACTGCAGTCGACTCTTCTTATTCTTTGGAGACAGCAAGGGGGTTCGCCTGGGAGTTCTGGCATGGAGGCCTTCATTACGCAGTGTGCGCCGTATTGTCTGAGCTGAAACTTCAGTACCCACATCTGACAAATCTTTTCTCAGTTCCTCAGCAGTCACACAGGGACTTTTCTCCACTCTACGCTTCAGGTAGCGCACAGCAGTCTTCTTTCTGCCATGACCAGGTAACGTTTCAACAGTGCCCTTTGCCTTGAATTTGCGAATGATGCTTCCTATGGTCTCTCTTGGTATGTTTAACATCTTTGCAATCTTCTTATAGCCATTGCCCTTCCTGTGAAGAGTAATCACCTCTTCTCTTGTCTTCCTGGACCATTCTCTTGACTTCACCATGTTTGTAACTACACCAGTAAATGTCTAGAAGGAGCTGAGTATCACAGTTATTTTAAAGCTGCCTAATTGGTGCTTATTATGCTTTATTGCTGCTCCGTGACATCCACATGTGTTTTCAATACCTGATTGAAAACACTTGAATGAACCTCTGTTCTTCAGAGTGGTAGTCTTTAAGGGGTTGAATAATTGTGTCAATGAAAAATTCACAAAAGAAACATTTACTACTGTATTACAAAACCAATTGATGTCATTTTAGTTGGATATGGTTCTTTAAAAAGTCCTTGTAGGATTTCATTCTGAATACAATTACAAATGTACACTAAATTCCCTTAAACCCTTTACAGCATTAGGGGTTGAATAATTTTGAACACAACTGTATGTGTGTCAAATCAACAATCAAGAGAAGACTTCACCAGAGTGAATACAGAGGGTTCACCACAAGATGTAAACCATTGGTGAGCCTCAAAAACAGGAAGGTCAGATAAGAGTTTGCCAAACAACACCTAACAAAGCCTTCACAGTTCTGGAACAAGATCCTATGGACAGATGAGACCAAGATCAACTTGTACCAGAGTGATGGGAAGAGAAGAGTATGGAGAAGGAAAGGAACTGCTCATGATCCTAAGCATACCACCTCATCAGTGAAGCATGGTGGTGGTAGCGTCATGGTGTGTGCATGTATGGCTGCCAATGGAACTGGTTCTCTTGTATTTATTGATGATGTGACTGCTGACAAAAGCAGCAGGATGAATTCTGAAGTGTTTCGGGCAATATTATCTGCTCACATTTAGCCAAATGCTGCAGAACTCATTGGACGGCGCTTCACAGTGCAGATGGACAATGACCCACAGCATACTGCAAAAGCAACCAAAGAGTTTTTGAAGGGACAGAAGTGGAATGTTATGCAATGGCCAAGTCAATCACCTGACCTGAATCCCATTGAGCATGCATTTCACTTGCTGAAGACAAAACTGAAGGGAAAATGCCCCAAGAACGAGCAGGAACTGAAGACAGTTGCAGTAGAGGCCTGGCAGAGCATCACCAGGGATGAAACCCATCGTCTGGTGATGTCTATGCATTCCAGACTTCAGGCTGTGATTGACTGCAAATGATTTTCAACCAAGTATTAAGAAGGGAAAGTTTGATTTATGATTATTATTCTGTCCTATTACCTTTGGTCCCTTAACAAGTGGGAGGCACATCTGCAAACTGCTGTAAGTCCTACACCGTTCACCTGAGTTGGATGTACATACCCTCAAATTAAAGCTGACAGTCTGCAGTTAAAGCACATTGTGTTTGTTTCATTCCAAATCCATTGTGGTGGTAGTGGTGGTGGTGTATAGAGCCAAAGATGTTAGAATTGTGTCGATGTCCCAATATTTCTGGACATGACTGTATATATATATATATATAGTATTCCAATTGTAGTGGAGGGCAAAAAAAGTGATATTAAAAGCCTCCATACTGCAAATAATCAAGTTTGTAGCTGCAGAAAATATTTACACATCCTAGAAATTCTGAGAACCACTTACAGAGCTCTTGTGCTACATTCCCCATATGCAGCAAAGAACTCTGGGTAGGATATGCAAATGAAGGCCACAGCTTCTCACTCTTTTTGTATCTAGGCTCTGTAATTACACAGAACCCGCCTTGTCCAATGCATGCCATGTTAAATGGATTTTTCTTTTTAAATGGCTTGGTTACATTCTACCTCCTGCTGATGAGGGTAAATGACCCCGAAACAGCTGTACAGGAGTGATTGTGTCTGGTTGCATAACCTGGCCTTTGCTAAAAAAAAGCCATTTAATTTGGCATGGCATTGAACAAGGCAAATTCTGTGTAATTACAGAGCCTAGATGCAAAAAAATGAGACGTTGTGGCCTTCATTTGCATATCCTACCCAGAGTTCTTTGAGGAGTGGTCCAAAATTACTCCAGATCGTTGTGCAGGTCTGATCTGCAACTACAGGAAACGTTTGGTTGAGGTTATTGCTGCCAAAGGAGGGTCAACCAGTTATTAAGTCCAAAGGTTCACATGCTTTTTCCACCCTGCACTGTGAATGTTTACATGTTCTGTTCAATAAAAACATGAAAACATATAATGTTTGTGTTGTATTATTTTAAGCAGACTGTGTTTTTCAAATTGTTGTGACTTAGATGAAGATCAGAGCACATTTTATGACCAATTCATGCAAAACTCCACGTAATCCCAAAGGGTTCACATACTTTTTCTTGCCACTATATATAGGTCTGCGTGTTGACATAAAATTTTAGTTTCGGCTCGTTTCGTTCATAATTCCACAATTTTCATTTCGGATCGTTTCGGCCGATTTCCATTTCAGTTCGTTTCGTTTCGGCTCGTTTTTCGTATCAACTTTTTTTTCGTGATTTTGGACATTTTCGTGTATTCGGTGTGGGAAATGTTTAGCCCCATGGACTTCAATGTTAAAAATATTCCTGTTTTAATTCAATATCTAATAAACCATTTATTATTATATTCTGTAGTAAAGAGTCTCTTTATTTCTAGATTTTTTTAAACCTCACAGTAATGTGCGCTGTGTATTTATGAGCATTCGGTATTATATGGGAGTACTGCTTTATGAGTAAGAGTAGTTAAAAGAATAAAAATAAACTTAAAACTCGGGGGGTGACACCATGAGTTACCGAACCGGGTGACACCAACCCTAGTGACGCCACTGACGGTGTGAAGGCACTTGCTGCCACCAAAGGCAAAATATTTGGGTGCACTGCCACTGATGCCTGTACCAGATTCATATCATTTTAATATTGGACCTCAGGGTCCAACCCTGTACTCTTCCACAACAATACCACAGAGGGGTTATGGCGTGACGGCACTGTTGCCGACACTAAAGGCCCAATTTTAAAGCACCTATTGTTACTTTCATCCAAAGCCTGCATAAGTTTCACAATAATTTAGCCAAAAAATCATTAAACTTGTTCTGTGTCCTAAAACGTCTCCTCTTTTCATACAGGCTGCCGCCCCAAGCAGTTGTTTATGAATAGATTAAAGGAAAATCGTTTACCGTCATTTGCAATGTGATTTTTTTTTTTTTAAATGTTTCTATACATCCTACAAATCCACCACTTCACGGGCAGGTTATGGGGACCTCCTAGGCACGATATTTGAAGGAATTTTTCGTTTTTATTTTCAACCCTTATTTTATGGAAAACTCACTGTTCCTTTAAAAACGTCTTTTTTTTAAACTTTTTGTCCTTGTTTCCTGTCTCCCAGGGCACTACCTGGACCCCCATACACCTTTTATGGCAAATATCTTGCATATATGCCTTCTTGCAGGGCACTCTAAAAATCAAATGTTCGAGTCCCATTGACTTGCATTGAGTTCGGTTCGTGTTCGAGTTCGAACTCGACCGAACACGGGGGTGTTCGGCTCATCCCTAATCCAGACGTGGACCCCTTGCTCGAGGTGCCAGAGGGGTGTCAGCTATACCCTCCTGACGAGGCCTAACAAGGCCGAAATGATCGTCGGGGGGGGGGGTTGCCGCATCTCTCGTGCAGGGACGATGTCCTTGGCAGTCAGTACTGGCCACCCTTTCTGAGTGAGAGCAGGCTGATTTGCATATGGAGCATTTGTCCCTGTAATGGCACAATCGAGCAAAAACCCTGTGGGACCTGAGCGGGCCCCACCATAGAGCAGGCCACTAGTGCCGTTGCTCGTCCTCAGAACCCTCACAAATCTCTCTTTTTTTTCTCACTACAAGTGTCCAAGACACCTGCTGTACTCAAAAGATCCTTCTACCCTCCAAGACTCCTGGTTTCCTCTACTGTATTCCTGCTGATGTCAACTCCATGTTCCATTATCCATCCTGGTCAGCCCTTTTCAATTCCTGCCCATTGTCCACCTATTGCCAGCTCCCCTGTTGCTGCCTCTGCCTCCACCATTTCCCCCACGTGTGTTTTTATATATCGCCACATACTGGACTCATATCTGCAAGGCCGGTACTGATCCTGCCAAAATTGCACCGCACAAGGAAATTCACTGTTCGTTGCAATTTGGTGGCCAGTTCAGCTCTCTTTGCATAACCCTGTATGCAGGGGTCAAGTCCCAAAAAAAGAAGAGTGGGAACTCAACACTATTTCTAACCCTCAATTAGCAATTATCATTGTACACATAGCATAAACATACACTCAAATCTTATATAGTTATATATAGATGTGCGGGTTTTTACAAAAAATTTGTAAGTGACAATAAATCTATGATTTAACAGGAAAATATGATTTATAGCTTTATAGTGTATGGGAACTCAGTCTCTTTGCAAAAATAATGGAGGAACTGTGTTCCCATGTGTTCCCTCTGGACCTGACCCCTGCCTGTATGCCTATGTATGACCTCTATGAAATTTCCCAGAATAAGTGGGAGGGCCCTGGAAACTATTACTCTCAATGTCCATTTTGTAGCAGTGAATGGAGACAAAAAAAAAATACATTATTCTCTACGCTGTGGGAACAGAGGTGTTGCAATTTTTTAGTTTGGTTAGCATGATTAAAAGAGCAGAAGAAATGGGCAAATGCCAGGGAAAACCGCCAGAGCACAACACACTCACAATCAACACTTGATTGGAACAAAACACCTGGAACATAACTAAACAGTGTACTTTTCTGTTCTCCGGGAGCAGCAAGAAAGAGGAAGATGGATGCAGGTCCTGAAATTTTTTGGGACTTGAGAGCTTGTGTATGTCACTTACATACATTGTTGGTATCTTGTTGCTGTTTTTCAATGAGTAGTAAAGATGGAGAAAGCATTAATATGAGCCTACGTGTCTTGAAATGAAATTGAATGTCGATGCACCCAATTTTATTGTTTCTTGTGCTTTATCATTATTTATATTCTTTAGGACAGGTTATTTTCAGTGTTTATATTTATAAATTATTTCAAAGAAATTATTTTTATATTATTAATGTAGTACCACTTCTTCAAAGTACAGATATATAATTATTTACACATTGCACACAGAGGAAAATAAAATCTAGAGTAATTTAACTAACAGAGAATATTTCTCTCTTTAATGATTTATTTATTGCATCTTTTGAAGCCTAGTGTTGCACATCATCCAAAGCTGTCAACATCTATTACATTCATGATGTAATCGCCACCTCTATTCCAGTTATAAAACCTACATCCATCATAGCAGATCCAGCAGGATCTGATAGCACAGGGTCATCGCTAGCTAAGATTTTTATATAATGTGGTAAAAAGTACTGGCTCTTCATGATTTCCTCTAGATTTCAATATTTGTAACATTCAATCATTTCACTTCTTCATACAACAAAATACACATGTATAAATAAATTATGCTTTGAAATGACAACTTTATGCATTTAAAGTACACTGCACTCACTGTGACCACTTAATGAAATTTTTATAGTCATGACTAGCTGAGTGTCCTCCTTCCCCATCCCTGCAAATTATCTATTCTCCTGAGAAAGCCTTCTGAACAGGAGGGGCTTCATTCGCCCAGAAAGCTGTCAATCAATCTGTGGTTTAGAGAGTAATAATTCAAAGGACATGAGAAAGGCAGCCGATACTTCGACGATAACCTCGAAAGTCCTCAATGTGCAGAAAAAAAAAGAGTACAGAACAGACAAAAATCAAATAATCACAATGTGTGGATAAGTGAAATAAATTGTCAACAGATGGTGACCAGTTATTCTCAAAGCGTTAAAAATGATATACTTTATAGACATATGTTCCACCTTATTCCATTTCTATCATATATGGAGAAAAAATAAATACAAACATAAATAACATAGGGTGGTGTTTATTCCAAATAAAAACATGTACAGTACACCATAAGAGGCATTCGAAAAGGGAAAATGTGCTAACATCACGTTGGCCTTAATGGCCCAGAGCCTCCGGGTAGCAAATACAGCCCAGGCTACAAAGAACTCCAAAATATACTGCTGTAAGGAGAGCAGTATATTTTAGAGTCCTTCTTAGACCAAGAGGCAAATGACATCCAGAAGCAGAAAATAAGCAATTTGATGGATTATCATTATGAAGAAACAAATTCAAAACAAGACTGGCTGCTGCCTGAAGAGTGTCTGTTGGCATTGACTTATGGGTAAAAAGGAATGACAGGTTTATTCCTTGCTATATATTCACGTTACTTTACTTTTGAACGTCAGCATGGAATGCCTTAGATTCCTACAGGGAAGAATGAGAGAATGCAAAGCCCATAGATTTTCACACAGGAGAATGACACAACGGATGGAATGCCAATATAGTATTATGGAAAGGAAAATATCAACCCATTTGCAGGTAAATCAATAGTACATTTCTCTTTACCACAGGTGTTCTCCAAGTACAGTTATTACAGTAGCAGAATTGAAATGACATGGAATTATAATGCTTTCTTAGTGAAAAACGACATGGGTCATTCACCCTTGTTGTCATTCCATAGGAGAGAACTTAAAACCCATGTAATTTCAACCGTTGATTCTCCTACTGTCTTTAATAATGGTACTTTGGGTTTGGGAACACCTGTGCTAAAGATGAATTTGCTGTTTGTCACAGCTTTGGCTGCAAATTAGTAGATTTGTTTATTCTCTATAGAAATTCCATTGTGTCTGAAAGTCCGTAGGCATTCCATTGTGTAATTCCTTTTAGTATTCCCATTTTTAATGTGATATTTACCTCTATTGTCAATGCTGAGAGAGAGAAAGGAGTTAATGTGGGGAATGTTTTAGTTCCACGTACTAATAGCATTGTAGTCTCAACCTGTGCACTTCTTCTTTGAGTATATTCGTGAATTACAACTTTTAAACTAATTTAATCCTTCACTACCAAGTGATTTTCTAAGAAAAAATTGTCAGACACCAGGGATTTTTAAAAAAAATATATTTATAATAAATTTTACAGTAATACATATCACTGTAATAACCTATTTGGCCAGTAGATGGCACCAACAACTGCCAAATTGAGTTACAGAGGTTTTAACAGCAGATCTATTTTCTTCTATTGCTCCTGTATTGGCAGCTGGCAGCTTCTGAAAGCCTGATATTTCAGAGCTTTCGGCTGCCGATTTTATGGCTTTAGCTCTTTGGGCATTATGCCCACAGGGCTAAAACTATGGGGGTACCTGCAAACAAATTTCATTTGCTTTTGGGCTGCAGATTAGCATATCGAGATATTTCGATATCGGGGCACCAGATGGTGCCTTTGAAGCCCGAGATATCTCGAAATCGGTAGTGAAGGGTTTAAGAGTGAACAATGAATAATTAGTCATTCTTCCAATAGAAATAAGCATAACCCAGCTCATGACTATTCCAGTATGCTGTTTATTATTAGCAGCGTTTACTGTAACCAAAGGGAACAAGAAACAAATAAATGAACATAGGATGTAAACAAGAGGTGTAGAGGGCCCTGCTCATAGGAGCTTACAGTCTAGAGGGATTGAGGTTGAGGAAGACCAGTCGAGTTTTACTTTTTCACTTCTAACTTATCATACAAATAACTGTAGAGAGGAGACCATTTCACTGCTCGGCACTTTCAATGCACTAATGACATTGCTCCCTTTACAATGTTTCATTTCTCAGCTGTCTGTGCTGAAAGTTGTGTTGGATAAGTTATTTGATACATGATGTTTAATTATATTAACAGAGAACTGTTTAGTGCAACATTCTCTATAAATTTGGCAGTATACTAATATATGCAATGTCAATACAGACAAGGGTTTTTTGTTGGTCATGAGTGCAGCTCTAAAATATGACTATCTGCTTGAAAGAATAAAGAATATGTCATATGCAAGTTGTTATAATCAATAGGGATGGGCGTTCGGTTCGATTCGAACATGAGTTCGATTCGAAACATCGGCCGTTCGGCGAACTTCGAACATTTCAGGCCGTTCGCAAAAAGTTCTAAAAAAAAAAAATAATTTAGATTTTTTTTAAAAAAATGCTTAAAAGATCTAAAAATAAAGAGACTCTTTACTGCAGAATATTATAAGCAACGGTTTATTAGATATCGAATTAAAATGGAAATATTTTTAACATTGAAGCCTATGGGATAAAACAATCTTGTTGCTAAAACGTCAGGCAGACGAGGCCCTCTAATCAGGCACTGCAGAGGGCAGCCCGCCAGGGCCTCCCAAGGATCCCTTGAGGAGCATGCGGTCGCTGGATGACAGAGCTGCGATTGTGCGGGCAGGCCGGCCGGGTGCATGTGGCAGAGAGGTGGTGCAGGGAGGGAGCCACTGCACCTGCGGCCACAGCAGACCCCCCCCCCACAACCAGGATCCAGGGAGCCTCTACTGACTGACCACCAGGCTAAGGTAAGGCGACACATTTCTAAAAAAAATAAAATCCGAGGACATTTTTAAATGTCCCAAGGAACATAAAATAAAACTTTTTTTTCTTTTCTTTCTGTTACTTATCTGATTCCTGGATCCACCAACAAGCGCAGCCTCCCGTCTCCCACGCTGTTAGACGCTGCATACACCGGCGCGCTGTGTGAAGCTTCTGCGAAGATACGCTATTAGTGTAGAGGGAGCGATGCAAAATGCGCAGTCGGCTTCCTCGCTACACTAATAGCGTATCTTCTCAGAAGTATACTTGTTACTTACCCTGCTTGTTCTGAGGACCCGATCTGTTGCCGGCTTTGCCTGCCATTTGACTATTCTCTCTGTGTACTCCCTGCCTGTTCTGTTTGCCTCCTGTTGCTACTGGTGTGCGCCGATTCTCACCATATACAGTAGCGCAGTACAAGTGCCTAAACGTTGCTGTCCCAGTTTTGTTATAACAACTACTCTCGCTCTGCGCCCCTGTCTGGTATATTCCGCTGCTTGTTACTGCTGGTGCGCTTCCATTCTGCCATAAACTATAGCGCAGTACAAACATATATTGATCTCAGTCTGTGGTGTATATTGTTGGTGCTGTCTCCCTGGCCTTTATGGTTGCTAGAGGTTAGGTTTAGTGGTCCTGAGTTCCGACCATCCTAAGGATCAGAGGGTTAGAGGTCTGTTACCAGGGATCCTACCAGGTCTGTCCTGGGGAATCATTACAAATATGCTGTGAACGCTGCAGCAAATGGTAATGCTCATGCAATTTTAATGCACCTGTTGTTGCTTTCAACCAAAGCCTGCATAAATTTCACCATAATTTAGCCAAAAAATTACTAAACTTGTTCTGCGTGTCCTAAAACGTCTCCTCTTTTCATACAGGCTGCCGCCCAAGCAGTTGTTTATGAATAGATTAAAGGAAAACCATTTACTGTCATTTAAAATGTCATTTTTTTCTTTTTAAATGTTTCTATACATCCTAGAAATCCGCCACTTCACGGGCAGGTTATGGGGACCTCCTAGGCACGATATTTGAAGGGATTTTTCGTTTTTATTCTTAACCTTTATTTCATGGAAAAATCACTGTTTCTTTAAAAACAGGTTTTTTTTTACTTTTTGTCCTTGTTTCCTGTCCCCCAGGGCACTACCCGGGCCCCCATATACCTTTTATGGCAAATAACTTGCATATATGCCCTCTTGGAGGGCACTCTAAAAATCGAACGTTCGGGTCCCATTGACTTGCATTGAGTTCGAATCGTGTTTGCGTTCGAATTCGAACTTTTTCAAATGTTCGTGTTCGAATGCGAACAGAACACGGGGGTGTTCGGCCCATCACTAATAATCAATATATTGGATATTCATACTGGCATTTTTGAAAAAAAGCTCTGCCATATTCTTACTTGTCTATGAGAATCAGACTTGGTTTTATTTAATCAAACACAAAATATAAAGACAACAGCAGTAGGTGATGTGTGAAAGGCTGAACATGATGGACACTTGTCTTTTTTCAGTCTATGTAACTATGTAACAGATCTGTGCCTGTTTTGCATTGAAAAAATAATTACAGGTTAATAGATTAGATAATGACTTTAGAAATTCTAGAGAAATAATGTATTACACCTTAACTATAATGATTTAGATTATTGTTGACTAACAGGGTTATTCAGAGAGCGTGAAAAGGAGAATGATTGGAGAATGAAAAATTCTACGTCAAAATAGCCGATTTGGAAAGTGAGATGAAATGGAGAATTTTTATGGTTTGGCTATTTTGACCTAGAATTTTTCATTCTCCAGTCATTCTCCAGTCATTCTCCTGCTTTTCACGCTCTCTGAATAACCCTGTAAGTCTACTGCAGATTTAGTCAACTGAAATCTTATGATATTTATTTAGTTGAGTGAAACTAAAATATTCACATAATTAAAATATGACTAAACCTAAATGGAATTTTACTCAAGAGACTATCAGAGTTATTCAGAGAAAGGTGAAACTCTGGAGAGCTTTTGGAGAAGTGAAAATTCTCTGAATAACCCTGTATGACCAGACTAAAACTAAATTTGCTGTCAAAACATACACTAGCTCTGTGTTTCAACAAACAGGGGTTAGTGCTAAATCTAATCCCAATCCTTTTTACGTTATTCTCTTTTCGTGACCTTCTTAAAATTCTATAACATTTCTTTGTTATTTATATTTACTATAATTTCCTATAAAGTACTGGATCCTACCTCTCCATTGAACTGTTAACCCATATTCTGACTCCCTTTCATTGTCTAACTATTTTAAAAGCTTGTTCACACCCATCAAGTTTACTACTTCAATTCCATCATCCTCCTTGATCCTCTGCAATCTGGTTTTCGATTCCTGCACTCAACAGAAACAACATTAAATCAAATCAAATCAAAAGAAGCTTTATTGGCAGGACCAAATACATTTTAGTATTGCCAAAGTATATGGGGAGGTTATATGGGGTGAAGGGGGGGGGTAGTGCTACATATATGGAGGGGGGAATGGGCAAGTCCATGGACATTATCAGGGGTAAGGGATAATGTGAAGTGGGATGGGGCGAGTCCATGTTGGGGATTTATAAGTCCGGGGTCTCTCATGTTCCTCTCAGTCTGTGACATTCTGTAACGTATTGGACAGATATTTTCACCGCCGGCTCCTCTTCTCCCAGTATGATGTGGAGTTTCCTCACCTCTTCTATAGAGGTGAAATCTGGGATGAGAGCAGAGAGTCTCTGGAAGTGAGTTTCCCTCAGTGCTGTGTACTTGGGGCACTGTAGGAAGAAGTGGACCTCATCTTCCAGGGACCCCTGGTCACAATGCTGGCACAGTCTATTCTCCCTGGGCTTGTAGGTCTGTCTATGCCACCCTGATTCGATTTCCAGGCTGTGGGCGCTCAGTCTGTACCGGCTCAGGATCTGTCTGTCCTTGGGGTCTTGTAGTACCTCCAGGTATGGGGCCAGTTTGTATTCCCTCTGTAAGGATTGGTAAATGGTGAGTTTTTGAGAGTTTGCTATATCATGTCTCCATTCTCTGATATAGTTTTCCCTGGAATCGTTAATTAGGGCCTTTATTTGATATTTTGTCTGGTTGCATTCAAGGGGGCTTTGGATGATCAGGGTGGATATGAGTTGTTGCAGCCCACATGGTTTGGGGTGGTCTTTGTTGGCCAGTAGGGCTTTATGGTGGTATGAGTTGAGGCTGCTGATGTTTAGGTGGTCCCAGTATGATAGCGCCCTCTTCTGTACTGCAAGAAGTAAGGTGAGTCTGCCCAGCTCGGCCTGGCAAGCATTGTTAGAGGTGCTCCGATGGACTTGGAGGAGGTGCTTGCAGAATTCCAGATGGAATATTTCTGTTGGGCTGGTGTCCCATTTGGGTTGGTCAGGGTAGGTGATGGGGCCCCATACTTCACTGCCATAAAGGAGGATTGGAGTAATGACGCTATCAAAGATTTTAAGCCAGACTCTTACAGGCTGTATTAGTTTGTAGAGTTTTCTTCTGATGGCATAGAAGGTTCTACACGCCTCGTCTCTTAAAGCCTCTATGGATGGTTTGAAACTTCCCGATCGGTTTGTTTCTAGGCCGAGGTATGTGTAGCTGTTGACTTCATCAAGAGTGCAGTCCTTAAGTGTGAAAGAGGAACTCTTGGTTTTTGCATTCTTCCTTTGGAAAACTATGACCTTTGTTTTCTTTTGGTTGATGGGTAGTGCTCATGCCGCACTGTATTTTTCCAGCACTTCCAGACTGTCTTGTAGACCTCTCTCTGTTGGTGACAGTAATAGGAGGTCATCTGCATACAACAGGAACTACACATCGGTGTCAGGTAGAGTTAGTCCTGGTGCTGAGGAGGATTCTAGAGCCTCAGCCAGTCCATTGATGTAGATGCTAAAGAGGGTTGGACTTAAGCTGCAGCTTTGTCGGTCTCCATGAGCCTGCCGGAAGTACTCTGTTCTCTTCCCATTCACCTTTATGCTGCAGAAGTTCTCATTATATAAGCTCTTGATGACGTCATATGTTTTCCCTCCTATTCCACTCTCCAGTAGTTTGAGGAACAGGCCTGGGTGCCACACTGAGTCAAAGGCCTTCTTAAAGTCCACAGAGCAGGCAAATATTTTCCCATGTTTTGAATTGTGGACATGGTCCTTGATAAGACTGTGCAGGGTGTAGCTGTGATCTATAGTGCGATGGTTTGGCATGAACCCCGCTTGGCTTCTCTTGAGCACGTTATGCTGTGTCAGGAAGCTGAGGATTCTTTTGTTCTGGATGCTATTGAGCAGTTTTCCCAGTGTGCTGCTGACACATATCCCTCTGTAGTTGGCTGGATCATATTGGTCTCCACTCTTTTGGATGGGTGTTATGAGGCCTTGGTTCCATACTTGAGGGTAGAATCCAACGCTCAGGACCAGGCTGAAAACTTTACATATTGCGGCATGTACTTCTGGAGAGCCGTGTTTAATCATCTATGGAAGAATTTCATCCATCCCGCTGGCTTTTTTACTTCGCAGATCTTGAATTTTTTCTGCTACTTCTTGGGGCGTAATGGGTCTATCTAACGGGTTTTGGAAATCCTTGATTTTTTCCTCAAGTTCATGTAGTCTTCTGTTGATGTGTTACTGTTCCCCAGTTAGCTCTTCTTTGGGAATGTCTTTGTACAGGCTCTTGAAGTAGTTGAGTCAGATGTTGCCATTTTGGATGTGGAGGTGGTTTTTCTTGGATCCTGAGCCGATTTGACTCCAGGTTTCCCAGAAAGAGTTTTCCTGAAGAGCCTCTTCCAGTTGTTGAAGATGTTGGGAGATGAAGTTTTGTTTTTTCTTTTTGAGGATTTGTTTATAGTTTTTCTGCAGGATACCATGAGTGATCCTCAGGTCGATGTTGTCGGGGTCTCTGTGTTTTTTATTTGAGTCTGTTCGCAGGTTGTTTCTTAGTGTTCTGTCTTCTTTGTCAAACCATTTATTGGGTTGTTTATTGGATGATTTCTTGAAGTTGACTTTTTTTAATGTTGGAGGTCTCTGCGATGGTGTGTAGTATGCTGTGGAGGTTCTTTGCTGCTCGGTTCACCCTCTGGGGACTTAGTACATAGGTATGGTTTTGAAAGTCTGTTAGCTGATCTTTGATGTCGGGTCTGTTGATGACCTCTCTGTAGGCTATGGTAGAGTGTCTAGTCTATTTGAATGATGGTGGGAGGTTGCACAGTCCGCTCTGATGGGGTTTTGAGGATGGTTTGTTTGAGGATTTAATATAAAGCAGTAGTTGGCTGTGGTCTGACAGGTGTGTTTGTGGGTGACGGTGAAGGCGTTGATGTGAGTGGAGATCATATCTGTGATTGCATAGTCTACCACACTGTTTCCTACATGGGAGCTTAATGTATACCTTCCCAGAGAGTCTCCCTTGGTGCGGCCATTAAGGATGTAGAGCCCGAGACTCCGACACAAATTCAGCAATTTTCTTCCACTCTTGTTGATTGTATTGTCATAGCTGTTTCTTTGCGCCTGTATTGACTCCTGACAGTAGTTTGCAGCTCCCAAAATATATGTGTTCCCATCTGAGGTCACATAGTCCTTTTCTCTTCCTGTCCTGGCGTTGAGGTCTCCATAGAGAAGCACGTGTCCTAGGGACTGGAAGTGGGTGGCCTCACTCTGTACAACCTCATAGGTGTCTGCTTTGGAGTATGGAGACTCTGGTGGTGCAATGTAAGCTGCACATAGGAAGATGTCTGACTGAGAGGTGAGGATGGAGTAGGGATGCGTTTCGGGTTTCGGAATTTCGGAATTTTCACGAAATTTCCCGATTCGTGCATTTGGATTCGGCCGATTTTACAAAAATTTTCAGATCCGAAAACGAAACGAATTTTTTTTCGGAATTTTCGAATGGACTAGAAATGTGTAAAATCGAAAATCATTTTCGTTCCATTCGTAATTTCAGCTCCATTCCTGATTTCGGTTCCATTTCAGTAATTTCGGACAACGTATTTTTTGGTTACATCGCTGATTCTGTAATTTTGTATCATTCCCATCTCAATGTATCCTTCTTGTAAAACATGAGAAATCTCAATGTATCCTTCCTGGAAAACCAGAGAAATCTCAATGTATCCTTCCTGGAAAACCAGTGAAATCTCAATGTATCCTTCTTGTGAAACCAGAGAAATCTCAATGTATCCTTCTTGTAAAACATGATAAATCTCAATGGCAGAATTATCGTATCGACAGAATTATCGTATCGACAGTAATATCGGATCCGAAAAACCATTAGTTTACGTCAAAACGAATAGACACTTTGAAACGAGGAGAACAGACGTTCCGAAAAACACGAAAATTTCCGAAATTACGAAAAAAAGTCGATACGAAAAACGAAACGAAAACGAAACGAACCGAAACGGAAATCTGCCAAAACGAGCCGAAATGAAAATTTACAAAATATGAACGAACTGAACCGAATTGAACCGAAAAAAAAATTGGTGCACAAGTCTAGGATGGAGCTACTTATTTTTATCCAGATGTGGCTCTCTGCTTTCTTGATTGCTTTGATGTTCTCGTGTAGCTCCTCCTTATACCAGATTAATATTCCTCCTAAATGGCGACCCTGTTTGATGCTTTTATCCTTCTGGGCGGGCACAGAAAATTCTCTGTAGCCAACAGGTGTTTGTGGGTCATCCTGTGCCCGGCTCCATGTTTCCAGCAGGATTTGTATGTCCACGTTGTGCAGTCTATGTTTGAAGTCTGGATCGTTTACTTTGGATCCAAAGGCTGAAGCATTCAGACCCTGAATGTTCCAGCTACTGATTGTTAGTGATGTCATTTTATGTTGTTATACCTTGTAATGAGCAAAATTACATGGACAACCAGGTTGTGGATGGTTGTCATTGTAGTTCATTATGAGATCAATTCACATTAATTTGTTGTATAGTGTGCCGATGAGGGTCCATATCTCCTTCAAGTCTCTGTTCTGTGGAGGTCTTGATGTCCATCTTGGGGCGGGTGGTTTCCGCCATTCCTGCCATCTGTTTTGTCCTGTTCTTGGTTTAAATGTGGTGTTCTTGTCTTGGTGCGGTTTGAGGTCGTCTTGTGGTGGTTGTTGTTGCGTTAGTTTGGGTTTGGTTTGTGCCAGGTTTGGGGATTTGGGCTCTGTTCAGTACAATGTCTTTAAATTCTCTTGCCAGGTGACTCACCCCTTGTTTGTTGAGGTGTTTGTTATCGTAGAGGTTTTCAGAGGTTATGGAAGGGTGTTGGGCCAGATGAATATTGGGCTTTGAGCTAGTTTTAGCCGCCAGTTCTGTGTTGATGTTCTGGATGATGTGGTTCGATATGTCCTTCCTCTGAAGTAGGCAGGATAGGATTATTTTGAAGTGGGGGAACGTTTGCTGTGCAGTGTCTGTTAGTTGTGAAAGTTTGTCTGTAATGCCTTTCTGTTGTGTCTGAATGTTGTTCGTACCTGTGTGTATTATGATTTGTTTGGGGTTCGTGAAGTATGGATTTGTGAGGACTTCCATTGTCTGTTCAATGGTAGCACAATGGATTTTGGTGACTTTCTTTCCTGGGAAGAGCCTTCTTGTGTTTAAGTACTTCCCATTTGAATCCATTATTATTACAGTTTCAGGAGTTTGTTGTCTGGGATTAACTAAACTAACCAATGACCTTATCACTGCCAGATCTAAAGAACACTGCTCTCTATTAAAACTTTATTATCTCTAAGCCGCATCAGACACTGTTGACCATGCACTCCACCTACAACTTTTCATGATATAGGCCTTCAAGGTACTGCGCCTTCATGTGTCTCTTCCTATCTGCAAACATGAAAAAATCCAAATGTGTTGCTGTAGCAACCGAACTGAAGAATAATAAAAGAAACTTCATTAAGCAAAATAAAATAAATCTCTAACAACCAATAAAGTAAATCAATGGTACATAAAAGGGCATTTTAGTGCCAAGAAAATAAAAACCATTAAATGATCCTCTCTGGGTCCATGTACTCCTGATCTTCTCCAAAAACAGGGGCTCACTATTGGAAGTAAAACCCCAGTGTATTACTCAGTGCTCGATGTTGTTGCTACAATATTTCTACCCACTACGATTGCCCTCCAGACTATAATCCAAACAGACTTCTCAATCAATACTTGCATACATGTGGTTAGATAGAGAGGAGCAGATACATTTATTTATAAAGGATTTTACCAGGAAGGATACATTGAGATTTCTCTCGTTTTCAAGTACGTCCTGGGTTCAAGAACATTAAACTGTTACAGTTGTTACAGAAATACAAAGTAATACAATGCAAGATATAAAAAAACCACAAATATACAGATTAACAGAAAATAAATATGTAGGAAATAGTCATTATGTTACATGTTTACAGGTGCATTCCGTATTGAGGTATGTTAATAGGGAGCTCTAGAGTGACTTTAGACTGGGGGAAGATTTGATGGCATCTGGGAGGTTATTCCATAACTGCGGTGCTCTGTAGGAAAATGAGGATCGAGCCACTGTCTTTTTGTATTGTGGTATTGCAAGTAAGGTGCTGGTCCTGGATCAGAGGTTAAAGGATGAGGGAACTGCTGGAGGAAGCAGTCTATTCAGGTAGGGTGGCAGCTTCCTAGAAAAGCTCTTCAACACCAGGTTGGAATGGTGAAGGGTACGTTTAGATTCCAGCGATGGCCAGTTTAGCTATTTTAACATGTTACAATGGTGGGTTATGTAGTTACATTGCAGCGCAAAGCGGCAGCATGAGTTATACAATGTGATAAGTTTCTGAAGGTGTGTTTGCGGGGCCGCTACATTCACTACATCTCCGTAATCAATAGCTGGCATAAGCATTTGTTGTACAATTTGCTTTCTTACCGTGGGGTTCAGGCAGGATTTGTTTCTGTACAGGGCACCTAGTTTGGGGTAAATTTTAGAAGAGAGTTTTTCGATGTGGGGGCCAAAGGATAGATTTGGGTCTAACCACATACCTGGATATTTGAGAGAAGTGACTGTGGTCAGCATGCCATTTGATTTTGTCCCCATACATAGATGGGGATTTTGCAATTTATGTAGTTTAGGTGCTGTTCCAAAGAGCATTGTTACCGTTTTGTTAGTATTTAAAAAAAGTTTGTTGTGTTTGATCCACTTTTTCTACCTATGTGAATTGTTCTTGCAGCACGGCCTCCAGTTGTGGAAGAGTTGGTTTGCTGGTATAGATTACGGTGTCGTCTGCATACATGTGTACAGTTGAGGCTTTGCAGATGTTAGGCAGATCATTTATGAATATTGTAAATAGCAGGGGGCCGAGTATTGAGCCTTGGGGCACACCGCAAGTGACTGGGAGGAGGAGGGAGAAATGGACACATATTGTGACCGATTAGATACATATGATTGAAAACAGGTTAGCATGCGATCACCAATACCAGAGTCTTTAAGTTTTTTTATCAAGATGCCATGGTCTACTGTGTCAAAGGCCTTGGCAAAATCAAGGAAGATGGCTTTCCTTGTTCCATGCCAGCTTGGATATCATTGCAGACTTTTAAAAGGGCAGTTGTAGTTGACTGATTTGGACGAAAGCCGGATTAATCCGTGGTTAAATAGTTCCAATATTGATAATAATCACGTAATTGTGTGTAGACGCATTTTTCCAAAATTTTTGACATTACAGGGAGCAATGATATCGGACGGTAGTTGGATACCAAAGTACTGTCACCACTTTTATGGATCGGTACCACTCTCGCAGTCTTCCAGAGTTTGGGTATGTATCCAGTCGCCAGTGATTCATTGATTAGGGTTGTGACAGGATTTGCAATTGCCGGTGCAGTGATTTTCAGCAGCATTGCTGGTATTTGATCAGGTCCAGACTGGTATTTAATTTTTTGGTTACGGAGAAGTTTAGTAACGACACTGACAGGCACTGGTCTAAAACTGAATTCCTGTCTGATACAGGGTCTTTGCACAGTTGGAGGGGCCTGACCTGCTTGCGGCCTTTCTGATTGCATGTAATTTCCTAGCTTAGCAATCAGGGTGGTGGCACATCCAACAAAATAATCATTAAAGGCATTTGCTACATCTAGGGGCTGTTGCAGGGTTTGGTTGTTTACTTTGACAGCAGCCGGCTGGGAGTGGACAGGGGGTGCTTGTATGATACTTATGGTTTTCCAAACGTATCTAGGGTTTGATATGTTATTGTTTAGATTTTCATTGAAGTAATGGGCTTTCGCCATTTTTGTTTGTTTTGTGCATGCATTCCGGCATTTTTGGTATTCATAGTGATCGTTCATGGAAGCAGTAGTCTTGAAATTTGACCATAGTGAATCTCTAAGCTGGTACATTAGTATAAGATCAGCTGTAACCCAGGGGAGATGCGTCCCTCTTACTCGCGCTTTACGCAGCAGGGCATGGGAATTCCAGACTTGCAGAAGCTCGTACTGAAAGTATGCAATTGCACAGTCTAGGTCTTGGATTAGGTTTAGTCTGTACCATGGGAGCTGTTTGAGATCACTTTGGAAGGATTCAAGAATACATTTCTTGAAAGATCTGGTGGTGTCAGGGTTGCGGGCTCCGCGGCGTTTGGTCCGGCCACTCCCTTCTTATTGGGCTTGTGCCCGGAAGGGTGCGGCTAGGGCCGACAAGAGCGCCTGGCGGTTCTTCGGGACCCGACTCACCCTCTGTGGCGGTTCCTGTTCACCAGGGAGGAGGGACACCGGGTAATGGGTCGCCTGCGGCAGGCCTCCGCCGGAGCCCAAGGCTACAGGCACAAAGCAGGCCTCAGAATGGACGCGAGCGCCCAGGCTCTGCCAATATGGCGGCTGGGCTGCGGCGCACGTCCATGATGTCATCGGCGTCTCGGGCAGGGGGAGGAGCTTAGTGGGTATTTAAACCTAGGAGACCACTTCTTCCTCGCTTCACTATTGTAGCAGTTCCCCAGTGTAGCATTCCTTTCTAGTATTTTTTGCCTGACGTGTATGACCCGGAAAGTGACCCTTAACTACGAGTATTTCTCCTATCCTGACCTGGCTTGTGACCTCGACTTTGCATTCCTATCTGAACCCCTTGAACTCCACGTATCCTGCACCCGGGATCCCTGACAGAATAGCGAAGCCACAAATGGAGCTCGCCGATGTTGCAGGAGCATTGGACACCCTGTCACAACAGGTGAACACCTTGACCTGCTCCATGAGAAATCTACAAAATGGACAGCAGCACCTCCAGGAACAGTTCCTAACGTTCCAAACCACCTTACCTACCCACCCATTGGAAGGAACCCACATTCCAGAACCTCGTATACCCATGCCGGAATGGTATTCAGGCAGACAAGACCATTTCCAGGCCTTTGTGACTTCTTGCGAACTTCTTTTTTCCCTGAATCCACAGACTTATTATAGTGATTACGTCAAAATCCGTACTACTATATCACTGCTGGCTGGAGAAGCACAAGCCTGGGCGCATAATCTCTTGCAATCTCAGAACCCAGTAATGGAGACATGGCCGCTCTTTCTTAATACTATGGCAGCAATGTTTGATGATCCACTCCGGGCCACTACTGCAGAAAACGGTCTTCGTTCCTTACGTCAAGGTCATCGTTCGGCAGAGGCTTATGTCATCGACTTCCCTGTGAAACAGGATGGAATGATATTGCCTTGATAGGACAGTTCCGTCTTGGTCTTTCGGAGGGTCTGAAAGACGAAATCGCACGGGTTGGAGTTCCCTCTTCTTTGGAGAACCTGGCTCAATTGGCTATCCAGATCGATAGAAGACTCCGTGAACGCACAAGAGAAAGATCGGCTTCCTATGTACCCATGTCTCGTCCCCAGGCGATGACTCCTGGCAACCAAGTGGCATTACCCACACCAGAGGAACCTATGCAGGTCGGTTTTGCACAGGGTCGTCTTCCCCCGAAGAATTGCATTGACGACGTCTGCATAACCTCTGTCTCTATTGTGGTCGGCCAAACCATATCGCACGTTATTGCCCAGAAAAGAACAAGGCTCGAGCAGGTAACTCCAGTCCCCTCCTTCGTCTTGTGCACCTGTCTACTTCAAGTGGTTGCACTCCCTTGTTGACGCTACCTCTTGTCTTACAGTGGGGAGAGAAGACGCAAACCCTAGCCGCGATGGTTGATTCCGGAGCGAGTGGAAATTTCCTCGATAAAACAATAGCTGAAGCTTTCTGTATTCCTGTAATAAAGAAAACCTTCCCCTTGCAGATACAGGTTGTCGACGGGTCTTCTTTGCCCTCTGGGCCGGTTACCAAGGAAACGGTGCCACTACAGGTGACCATAGGTTCTGGGCATAGCGAAGTAATACGATTCGACATCGTTAACATGCCCTTATTCCCGATTATATTAGGACTTCCCTGGCTTCGTCAGCATAGAAACATAGAAACATAGAAAAATGTCGGCAGATAAGAACCTTTCGGCCCATCTAGTCTGCCCAATTACATGGATACTTTACCTGGATTTATCTTTTGTTTAGGATAGCCTTATGCCTATCCCATGCCTGCTTAAATTCAATTACTGTTTTGGCCTCTACCACTTCTACTGGAAGACTGTTCCATGTATCCACCACCCTCTCAGTAAAGTAATGCTTCCTGATGTTACTTTTAAACCTTTGCCCCTCTAATCTAAGACTATGTCCTCTTGTTTTGCTATTTTGTTTCCCTTTAAATATACTCCCTTCCGCTACTTTGTGGATTCCCTTTACGTATTTAAATGTTTCTATCATATCTCCTCTGTCTCGTCTTTTTTCCAAGCTGTACATGTTAAGATCATTAAGCCTTTCCTGGTAACTTTTCTCCTTCAAGCCGTACACCATTTTAGTAGCCCTTCTCTGAACTCTCTCTAAGATGTCTATATCCTTCTGGAGATACGGTCTCCAGTACTGCACACAGTACTCCAAGTGAGGTCTCACCAGTGCTCTGTACAGTGCAGGGACGTGCACTCAGTGGAGGCAAGTGAGGCACAGCCGCACCTGCCATTAAGTGATAAATTAAAAAACTAAAAACTCACCTGCTCCCCCGCTGTCAGCTCCGTCCTCTGCCTCTGCAGGCATTAGTTTTCCCAGCCTACGCAATTTGCATAGCAGGACGTATCCCTGCTGCACTAATTGAGTAAACTGCTCAAGATGTGTACAGCACACGTCAGAGATCACTGCTCATTAGTGCCGCACAGACTGACAGGCACTGATAGAGCATGGGAAAGCTTGGACTAATGGGAAAGCACCATTGGTCCAAGCCATTCCCAGAAAACCCCTATATTAGAGGACTGCCTCTGATTGACAGGAAGTCTAGCAGTTAGACATGCCCCTTCCTGGCAATTATAGGCCAGGCAGCCCTCCAATGCAGGCTGTGAAAAGATTGCATGATGGTCAACCCCTGACTGGCTGCATGGGGAGCTGCAGTCCAGGAGCCTGGCACAGGGGTGCCCTGCTCTGCACAGCTGGGGATGCCCAGTTATACCCCAGGCTGGTTATTGTCTGCTAACTGGGGCTGGAAGAATGCACAACACATCTGCCCCCCAGGAGGGATCTGAGGGGGTGCAGCAGCAGGAAGCCCTCTTTGCCCGGCTGCAAGGTAAGTGACCTCACGGGGGGATGGGGGGGAGAGAGGCCATGGCTTTCCTCTGTGCTGATGTTCAGATAGTGCTTAGCTGCCAATCTGTATGATGTATTGTACGTCTAGTCAGGCTGCCTGGGGAGGGACAGGACAGGTGGGGGACTCAGCAGATGCAAAGTTGCCAGCAAGACTCTCTCAACTCCTCTTCTACCAGGGCTGTCAGATCACAGCATGTGCTTCATGGGTCACTGGCTTTGGGCTGGGGTGTCAGATCTCCATTTTGCTCCCTGTCAGTGCCTGAAAGTGCTGCCCTGCAGTGTGCAGAAGTCAGGTTTGGTCAGTGGCTTGCTTTCCCTTCAGTATAATATGAATGACGCAAAATGTATAGGTGCTTTAAGGAAACCTAATGGATGTGGCCAGGCTCCTCTTAATACTTTTGTTATAGGGGCAGCATATAGAGGTGTGTGTGTGTGTGTGTGTTCTTACAGTGCCAGTCTCTTTACACACCCTTTCTTTCACATGCGCTGTGTGTTTTGCCAGGGGCAAGCGTTGGCTTAACTCTTTTTTTTTTTAGCCTAAAATATCAGGGTTATTCAGAAAGAGGTGAAAACCTTGAGAATTGGCAGGAAAATGAACAGCCAATTTGGAAAGTGAGATAAATGGGAGAATTTTTCTGGTTTGACTATTTTGACCTAGAATTCAATTCTCTACTCATTCTCAAGGTTTTCACCTCTTTCTGAATAGCCCTGTATCAGGGTTATTCAGAGAGCGGTGAAAAGCAGGCGAATGACTGGAGAATGAAAAATTCTAGGTCAAAATAGCAGATCATGAAAGGGAAAATTTTTCTGGTTTGGCTATTTTGACCTAGAATTTTCCATTCTCCTGCTTTTCACCTCTCTGAATAACCCTGTATGAAAACAAGTCCAGGTACAAGGACCCAGGACTACAGATTCTTCATTTAGGAAGTCTTTGCCAATGCAATTTAGAAGGCATATTGTAAGATAATTGTTCTGTATAAAGGTCTGTGGGAACAGAATCGGCTTCCAGTCAGTCCGTACTCGCAGTGTCTGTCCTGATGTACTAAATGCCTGAAGCCTCCTCTTTGGGAGCAAAATGTTTTTTGGCTGTTTTACATTTGTATATCAACCAGTGCCTCACCAGCCACTGACCTCACCGCACGTCACTGGTACAGTGGCATGAGCACTTCCCTTTTCCTACTGCTAATACCTCTCCCTACACAACCAAGCATTCTGCTAGCATTTCCTGCTGCTCTATTACATTGACTACTTACCCTTAGATCCTCTGAAATAATGACCCCTAAATCCCTTTCCTCAGATGTTGAGGTTAGGACTGTATCAAATATTCTATATTCAGCCCTTGGGTTTTTATGTCCCAGGTGCATTATCTTGCACTTATCCACATTAAAACTCAATTGCCACAACTCCGACCATTTTTTTTTAGTTTTATCATTTGTCATTTGGCTGATCCCTCCAGGAACGTCAACCCTGTTGCAAATCTTTGTGTCATCAGCAAAAAGACATACTTTTCCATTAATACCTTCTGCAATATCACTAATAAAAATATTAAAGAGAATGGGTCCAAGTACTGACCCCTGAGGTACCCCACTGGTAACAAGACCTTGCGCTGAATAAACTCCATTTACCACAACCTCTGTTGTCTGTCACTCAGCCACTGCCTAATCCATGCAACAATATTGGAATCCAAGCTCAAAGATTGCAATTTATTGATAAGCCTTCTATGCGGAACAGTATCAAAAGCCTTACTGAAATTTAAATAAGCAATGTCTACTGCACCACCTGTGTCTATTATTTTTGTTACCCAATCAAAAAAATCAATAAGATTAGTTTGGCATGATCTCCCTGAGGTAAACCCATGTTGTTTCTGATCCTGTAATCTATGTGTTTTTAGATGTTCAACAATCCTTTCTTTAACATGGTTTCCATTAATTTCCCCACTACTGACGTAAGACTAACTGGCCTATAGTTCCCCGATTCCTCCCTACTACCCTTCTTGTAAATGGGCACAACATTTGCTAATTTCCAGTCTTCTGGGACGACTCCCGTTAACAAGGATTGGTTAAATAAATCTGTTAACGGTTTTGCTATTACATCACTGAGCTCTTTTAATAATTTAGGGTGGATCCCATCAGGCCCCATTGACTTATTTGTCTTTACTTTAGACAGCTGCTGTAGAACCTCCTCCTCTGTAAACTCATATGTAAATGTCTCTTTAGTGTTTCCTCCTAACTGAGGTCCCTTTCCTTCCTTTTCTTCTGCAAAGACTGAACAAAAATATTCATTGAGGCAGTCAGCGAGACTTTTATCCTCTTCTACATACCTTCCTTCCTTTGTTTTTAATCTAACTAATCCTTGTTTTACTTTTCTTTTCTCGTTTATGTATCTAAAAAATGTTTTGTCCCCCTTTTTTACTGACTGAGCTATTTTGTCTTCTGCGTGTGCTTTGGAAGCTCTTATAAATTGCTTTGCCTCTTTCTGCCTAATTTTATAGGTTTGCCTATCTTCTTCACTCTGAGTTTTTTTATAATTATTGAATGCTATCTTTTTGTTCTTCACTATTTTGGCCACTTCTGCAGAGTACCACAGTGGTTTCTTCCCTATTTTGTTTTTGCTAACAAGCCGAATGCAATTTCCTGTGGCCTTCAATAATGCTTCCTTTAAATAATCCCATTTCGCCTGGACTCCCTTTAAACTCCTCCAGTCTGATAATGACTCATTCACACAAAATCTCATTTTTAAAAAATCTGTTTTTTTAAAGTTTAAAACTTTTGTTTTTGTGTGGTGCAGCTCCATCCCTGTTCTTATATTAAACCACACTGACTGGTGATCACTAGATCCCAAATTTTCACCTACAACAACGTCCGATACCAAACCTCCATTTGTGAGTATTAAATCCAATATGGCCTCTTTACGGGTCGGCTCCTCAACTACTTGTGTTAGAGATAATCCCAGTAAGGAGTTTAGAATATTTGTACTCCTGGTGCACCCAGCTATTTTGGTTTTCCAGTTCACATCAGGAAGATTAAAGTCCCCCATGATAATAACTTACCCCTTCATTGACATTTTGGCTATTTCCTCAACCAGCAGATTATCTAGCTCTTCTACTTGTCCAGGGGGTCTTTAGATCACACCTACACGAGCTACTGTATGATTGCCAAATGTTAGCGTAACCCAAACTGACTCTATGTTCACCTCGCTCACTTTTATTTGGTTCGTTTTTATGTTGTTTTTCACATACAGGGCCACTCCTCCTCCTTTCCTACCTTTTCTGTCTTTTCTATATAAAGAGTACCCCGGTATTGTTATGTCCCAGTTATTTTTCTCACTGAACCATGTCTCAGTAACCGCCACTAAATCTACTTTTTCAGCTGCCATCATTGCCTCCAGTTCATTGATTTTATTGACTAAACTGCGAGCATTTATAGACACGACTCTGAGCTTGTCATTTTTTACCTCGCATGTTGCTTGCACCCTCCGATTTAGTTTTTGGGGACAATCGGGCAGATTGTTTTTTACCCTTTTGTCCCCCCTCCTAGTTTAAATATTCCTTTGTGAAACCTTTGAACTTATCACTGAGAACATATGTTCCCCTATGAGTAAGATGCAAACCATCTTTTTTATACAGTTCCTTTCTGCTCCAATATAGATGCTATCATGGGACACAAAGCCAAATCCTTGCTCCCGACACCATTCCCGAAGCCACAAATTAAATTCCCTATTGCGCATCTGCCTATCTTGAATGTTATGCACAGGCAAAACTTCAGAGAATGACACGGTTGCCCCCTGGAGACGCTCGATCAATTCCGAGATCAAGGGGAGAGGGTATCTATTTTTAATCGTTAAACGATTGAGTTCACGATAGTCAACACAGGGACGAAGACCGCCGTCTTTTCTCCCTACAAAAAAGATGCCTGCTCCCGCTGGAGAAGTAGAATGCCGGATAAAACCCTTGTCGAGATTCTCGGATCTCCTGGTCTTCTGGCATGTTCACTTTTACTTCCTCCTACTGTACCCAGCATTGTCTCTTGCCGCATTTTCATGTTGTGAATACTGTATTGGACACTAATATGACACCAAAATATCAAACCGTTCTTCCTGAAATCTACTCCTCATTCTCAGATGTCTTTGATGAAAAAGGTGTGGAGGTCCTACCTCCCAGAAGGCCATACGATTGTCCGATCGAACTCCTGCGAGGAGCACCTATTCCTTATGGAAGACTGTATCCGCTATCGGAACCCGAATTGAAGGTACTAAAAGGCTATATACAAGAGAATCTCGACAAGGGTTTTATCCGGCATTCTACTTCTCCAGCGGGAGCAGGCATCTTTTTTGTAGGGAGAAAAGACGGCGGTCTTCGTCCCTGTGTTGACTATCGTCAACTCAATCGTATAACGATTAAAAATAGATACCCTCTCCCCTTGATCTCGGAATTGATCGAGCGTCTCCAGGGGGCAACCGTCTACTCTAAGATCGACTTAAAGGGAGCATACAACCTGGTCAGAATGCGACAAGGTGATGAATGGAAGACAGCATTTAGGTAACGCTACGGCCATTTCGAATACATGGTGATGCCGTTTGGACTTTGTAATGCCCCTGGCACATTTCAACATTTCCTTAACGATATCTTCCGAGATCTGCTGGATTGGTATGTTGTGATTTACTTGGATGATATCCTTGTTTTCTCTTGTTCCCTTGCAGACCACAGAGGCCATGTAGCAACGGTATTGACTTGTCTTCGAACCCATTGGCTGTATGCAAAAATTGAGAAATGCATCTTCAAAGCTACAGAGATAGAGTTCCTTGGATTCCTGTTCACTCCCGGACGCATTGCCATGGATCACAAGAAAGTAGCAGCCATTAATACCTGGCCCGTACCTGTTGATAAGAAGGCCGTCCAACGATTCATTGGTTTCGCCAATTTCTATAGACGTTTTATACAGGGGTTTTCCTCGATTATTTCTACCCCTTACTGTGTTGACAAAACAACAGACCAAATTCAAGCTGGACCAAACACGCTTTTGATTCTTTAAAACAATGTTTTAGGGAGGCGGAGCCGAGCCGGCGATGTGAGAGGACGTGTGCTGCTGGAGCTCCCGAGTAGCCGCTGATTGATCTGAGACAACCACACTCTTATATTTCACTCTGGAGGTACAGGGAACAGTAGCAGGAGCCATGAAGTCCTCCAAAAAAAAAAAAAAAGACTGATAGCTCGCTGGTAGCGCCGATATTTACACCTCGGACCCGCACAGTGGCGATAGGCCCCTCCTCCAGAGATGGAGGAAGAAGCCCATCCCCAGGCTCAGATACCTCTGAGATGGAGCAGGACTTGGGCCCGGCGACTCGCCAAGATATCCGTCGCCTACAGGATTTCATAGCTGAGGAGCTAGCACGCAACACGAGGGCGCTAACGGCGGAGGTCCAGGTAATTGGGACACGCACAGCGCGCCTCGAGGAACGGGCAGAGGCATTCGCAGACATGTGCAATACACTTGCTCATCACGCTGAGACACTGGCAACACGGGTGGAGACACTAGAAGAGGCTTTGGAAGATCTATCAAACAGGTCCAGACGCAATAACATCAGACTCCGAGGGTTGCCTGAATCGGTGACACCGGATGCACTGGACGCTACACTTACGGGCATTATGAAAAAGTTGTTACCCGCACTGCCACCGGCTAGATATTTGATCGACCGGATACACCGTACCTTGGGAGCGCGGAAAGGCCAGAACGCACCACCACGCGACGTAGTCGCCAGATTGCATTATTACTCGACGAGGGAAGCTTTATTACGCACAGCTCGTGACCAACAGGTGGAGTACGAGGATGGCCAGCTCCTTTTTTATCAGGACCTTGCTCCGTCGACGCTGGCTAAACGCAGGGAATGGCGGGTAGTCACGGAATTGCTGCGCTCTCACAATGTGCGCTACTCATGGGGGTTCCCATTTCGTATTTTGGTCCACAAAGATGGTCGCACGTATTCATGCACACACCTGTATAGGGCTCAGGACTTCCTGCACCAGTTGGGGTTGGAGGTCCCAGACGCAATTGCTCAGCTCACCCCTCCGAGTTCCCTGCCGCGACTCTCCAGAGACTGGTCTCCGGCTGGAGACTGAATATGGACAGCCGTGGGTGCCCTAAGTGAGGGCATGTTTATCCTTCAGTCCAGGTTTTGAGGGGCTTAGGCCCTTAGATGGTTCTCTGATATTTGTTTAAGATTATTTTCTGTTTTTTCTCTGTACCTCCGATTTATCTGTTTAGGTGGTTGTAGTTTTAGCATGACGGTTAATGTGGCGGTTGCTCGGGGGGCCAGTGGCCGAGGGTTTTTTCCCCATGGCTTGCTGGTTTCCCCGAGACTACCTCCTCCTCCGAGGTTCCGTTCCTTTGGTTTACCCATCCGTTCGGGACGTTTTTTGTTTCTTTTCTCTCCTCTTTCTCCTTGTTCCCCCTTCCTACCCTGTCCCCTGGCCCGGCCCGGCCCCACTTTCTCGTTTCTGACCTTTCGGCTATATGATTATGAAGATGTATATTGTGCTTTTGATCCCTCTGTGGATGGCTCCCGACCCGTCGCCTCCCCCCTCGGTAGGAGGCTGGGGGCTGGCGGAGCGGGACGGAGGTGGAGACGTGGGGAGGATGATGGCCATGCGTTCCCCTTCCTAGTCCCATAATGATTTCGGATCTTAAATTCCTCTCCTTGAATGTCAAGGGCTTAAATTCCCCGCGCAAGCGTCGTCTCCTTTTCCGGGACCTTAAGCGGAAATCTGCGAACATCGCATTTCTCCAAGAGACTAGGATCTCTACCACTGCGGCCTTTCGCCTAGCGGACCCATCCTACTCCCGTGTCTTCACCTCATGCGCCATCCCTAAACGGAATGGAGCCGCTATTTTGTTACATAATTCCTGCCCGCTGCAGATTGTAGATGTATATTCTGACTCCGCTGGGAGGTATGTCTTGGCGAGGGGTACTTGTTCGTCTAAATGGTATACCCTGATGTCGGTCTACGCACCAAATGGGCCTGACGCGGGATTTTGGGCGGACCCTCCTCCTTTCTCAGGTTACATGCTAAGGGCAAAATTATATTGGGAGGGGACTTTAACGCCACCCTCTGCTCTCCATTGGACCGATCCGGCCATCCCCCTCATGCCGGACTGACTTCATCCCCATCCCAGGACAAGCAGTTTCATGCGTTTGTGCGTAACCATGATTTGGTTGATATTTGGAGAGTACAGCATCCCACAACTAAAGATTTTACTTTTTACTCCCCGGTCCATTCCTCATACTCCAGGTTAGATTATTTCCTGACCTCCCCGGACAGTATTCCCTTGATTACGACATCAGGCATTGGCTCCATAACTTGGTCCGATCATGCGGATGTGTTTCTGCATGTCCGCCCATTGGCGTCTGGCAGCAGTGGCCAATGGAAGCTGGACCCCTTGCTTCTTTTGAAAAAGGGGGTTAGGAAAGCGGTTGGCTCCGCCTTGGACTCATACCTTCTGTTAAATGACACCCCTGACGTGTCCATACATACTTTATGGAATGCTCATAAAGCAGTGATTAGGGGGTGCTAATTAGTCAGGCTGCCTACCACAAACGCGTGAAACTGCAGGACATAGTCACGTTACAGACCGACCTGCGGAGACTGGAACTCCGGCATAAACGTGTCCCGACTGACGACACCCTTGCACAGCTTAACAGAGTTCGAGCAGACCTTAACGGTTTATTTTTAGATGATGTGGGGAGATCGTTGCTATGGTCCAAAAGGCGCTATTATGAACGAGCGAATAAAGCAGATACACCTCTGGCCAGGATGCTGCGTCCTAGACACCGCACTGTCCTGTTCCCGTTGATCCGAGATAAAAAAGGGCAGGTTCATAAATCTCCTGAGGCTATCCGGGATGCCTTCACAGAGTATTTCACGAATATATACAATCATTCCCCCACCCACGAAATAGGAAACAGAGACCTGATTGATAGTATTGAAATGTACTTGAAGCATCAGAGCCTCCCTACTCTTGATAAAGTTCAGTCCATATTGGTGGGCTCCCCTATAACGGAAGAGGAGATAGGGAGGGCACTGGGCTTGATGAAGCCATTAAAGGCTCCTGGGCCGGACGGTTTCACTTACCGGTATTATAAAGCGTTCTATCCTAAATTGAAGCCCATTCTTTGCCGACTATTTAATGCCGCACGGGAGGGTGCCCCATTTCCCGCGGAGTCATTGTTAGCGACCATAGTTCTCCTCCCCAAACCTGGGAAAGACCCTGAGAATATTGATAGCTATAGGCCCATATCCCTTTTAAATACGGACATTAAACTCCTAGCAAAAATTTTGGCATTGCGCCTAGATCCTCTCCTCCCTGTTTTGGTATCCCCGGACCAGGTGGGGTTCATCCCAGGCCGGCAAGCGTATGATAATACGAGACGCGCGGCGGACCTTGTTTGGTTCGCAGAGACCTATCAGAGGCCTTCTTTATTTTTGTCTTTAGACGCTGAGAAGGCCTTTGATAGGGCGGAGTGGCCGTTTTTATTTACGTTACTTAAACATCTTGGGTTCCCCCCACTTTTCTCCGCATGCTCTCAGCTTTGTATGCTTCTCCGGGAGCGCAGATTTTGATATACCGGGCGCCGATAGGATCCCCTTTGAGATTCGGAATGGTACCAGGCAGGGCTGCCCACTGTCTCCGGCTTTGTTTGCCCTTTTTTTGGAACCTTTATTGCTTGCTATTAAATCAGATGCGGGTATCTCGGGTCTTACGGTGGGTGACTTAGAATTTAAATTATCGGCTTATGCCGATGATGTCCTTCTCTCCCTGACAGACCCCCCCACCTCCTTACCCCGGGTTATGGATCTGCTCGGTGCCTTTTCTGCTCTCTCAGGATACAAAATTAATATTACTAAATCAGAGGCTCTCCCGGTGGCGCTGACGGCGGAGGCGATTGCAAATCTCTCCTCTTCCTGCCCTATAAGGTTCACTCAATCTGAGCTGGTCTACCTGGGGGTCCGCTTAACGTCATGCTCTGCGGATCTTTATTCGGCTAATTACCCCCGCCTTTTTGCGACCCTCAAAGCGGAGTTAGAATGTTGGAACAAATATGCGATATCATGGCTCGGTAGGCTTAATTGCATTAAAATGAATGTATTACCCAGACTGTTGTATATGTTTCAGGCATTACCGGTTCCCCTCGTTGCTTCGGAGGTTATCGCTTTGCAGCGCTCCATTGATCATTTTATATGGGCAGGGAAACGACGCCGCGTAGCTAGACACACTCTCTATCGCCCACGGTCCCTGGGCGGCCTGGGCCTTCCATCTCTCTTTACCTATTATTATGCAACTCAATTGGCGCAGGTGGTAGCCTGGCATGCTCCAGCGGGGTCTCGCAGGTGGGTTGATCTGGAAGCGTCCCTTATGCGCCCGAATAAGATACATCACTGGATATGGCTGGCTCGGGAACATCGTCCTTTAATTACCACCACATGCCCTGCCATATTAAACTCTCTACGCCTTTGGCATAGATTAGCAGTGAAGTGCGAGTTGACGTCTACACCTTCGCCTATGACCCCGATCTTTGGGAACAGAGACTTCCGCCCCGGTCTACACGTGAGACCTTGGCGTGACCTATTGGACTCAGGTGTGTGCAGAATACTTAATCTATACCACAACGGAACTTTGATTCCTCTTCAAGATGTTTCGGGACTATCTTTTCTTCACATTTTTCAATTGACATCGTACGCCACACAGGCTCACATCAAGCAAGCTGCACTGGCGCCGCCGACTCGCTTCGAGCGTTTATGCCTGGCTGGCACATACCCGAGAGGCCTCATATCTTCGTTATACCGGGATCTTACCTCACTGTTGGACTGGAAAGAACTGTCCTATATCCATGCTTGGGAGAGAGATATTGGGGAAACCCTGGACTCAGAGGACTGGCTGGACATATGGGAGATGTCTCGCTCCGTGTCGGTGTGCGCCTCATTGCAGGAACAGTCCATTAAAATGATTATGCGGTGGTATATTACACCATCTCAACTGGCGCACATGAATAGGAATCTACCGGATGTTTGCTGGAGATCATGCGCTTTTAAGGGCTCCTTTTTCCACATGTGGTGGACATGTCCACGAATTGTACCCTTATGGAAGGAAGTCCAAGACCTACTGATTTTAGTCCTATCTAAACCCATCTCGTTGGATCCTTGGGCATTTTTACTCTCCAGACCGCTCCCTGAACTAACTTTCCATGAAAATAAATTATTAGCAAAGATTACATTGGCTACAAGACGGGCCATAGCGGAAGTCTGGAGACAACCCCTCCCGCCCTGTATGGCTAAAGTATATGGCAAGATCAGGGACACCCAGGTTATGGACGAACTGACTGCTATAGTCCGTTTTACGATGCCATCATATAATAAAACTTGGGGGCCCTGGCTGGATGCGGGGTTATGATCTGTGACGGGAGTGTGGGCTATTGTTGCATATATAGAGCTGCATGACCTCCCTTTTGCCTGCTTTTTTTTCCCCTTCTCTGGCACTCTCTCCCCTGCCTCCCCTCCCCCCTCCACCTCTCTACATATACCTCTATAGCACTCGTCAGGTTGAACGGGTATTTGTGTCTTAGGATTCTGGCCTGGGCCGGGCCACTCCTTCCCCTTATTCCCCCCCCTTTTTTTCTTTTTCCCTTTTTCTTTCTTCCTCACCCCACCCTACCTTTATCTTATAATGTGGACGGGACTATGGTTTACTTGGAGGCATACGTTTATTGATGTCATCTTTTTGGCGCTGCGACGCCACGTATGCATTCATTTTATTCTTCTTGTCCTCTCGTTCAATAAAATTATGTTTACAAAAAAAAAACAACGTTTTAGTACCGCACCTGTTTTGGTTCTACCTGACCCTTCACAGCCGTATGAAGTAGAGGTCGATGCATCGTCTGTTGGAATCGGGGCTGTTCTATCTCAAAGGAGACCTCCGGAACGAGCTCTACATCCTGTGGCATATTACTCCAGGAAGTTAACCCTCGCCGAGATCAATTACGACGTCAGCGACAGAGAATTACTAGCCATAAAATGTGCTCTGACAGAATGGCGTCATCTATTGGAGGGGGCTCTTCATCCCTTTATGGTCTTCACCGACCACAAGAATCTGGAGTACCTCAGGACTGCCAAACGACTTAACCCACGTCAAGCAAGATGGTCGCTGTTCTTTTCCCGTTTTGACTTTCAGGTGACATACAAACCTGGTACTCAGAACAAGAAAGCAGATGCTTTATCACGCCTCTCTTCTTCGACATGTCCAATAACTATCAGTTATACGATCCTTTCATCCCCTAGATTACTTGGTGTTACTACGACTATCATGCAACAGATGCGTTCACATACTGATTCTACCGTTCAACCACAAGTAGCCGGACTCCAAACATGACACAAGCAATGTCTGGTCCCTATCCAAGAACAATTGGCGGTGTTACAACAATTCCATGATACTCCGGGAAGCGGTCATCCAGGAATAAGAAAAACCAAGGATCTGATAACACGGTACTTCTGGTGGCCGACCCTAGCTCAAGATGTGGAAAAGTTTGTAAACTCCTGTTCGGTGTGTGCTCGTGCTAAACATAGCACAAAGAAATCTGTGGGTCTTCTCCAACCTCTTCCGGTACCCGAACAACCATGGTCGCACATCACTGTTGATTTTATCGTAGAACTTCCTCCATCACACAATTATACCACTATTATGGTGACTGTGGACCGTCTGACTAAGATGGCTCATTTCACTCCGGTTCAAGGTTTGCCTACTGCTGCACAGACTGCATCGCTATTTCTACAGAATATATATCGCTTACATGGCATTCCAGAATCCATCGTGTCTGACCGAGGGGTGCAGTTCACTTCCCGTTTTTGGAAACACTTTTGGCGTGCTTTGGGAATATCAATCGATCTGTCAACTTCGTATCACCCCCATACCAACGGACAGACGGAGCGGGTGAATCAATCCCTCGAAACTTACCTACGCTGCTACACGACGTACCTCCAGAACGATTGGGATACCTTGTTGTGCACAGCTGAATATGCATACAATGCCCTATTGCACGATTCTACCCGCTGCTCCCCCTTTTTTATGCTGTACGGATAACATCCTCCTCCTCTTCCTGATTTACCTTGTGTTACCCCGGTTCCCAGTGTTGCCACTCGTTTATGGGCTCTCCGGCAATGTTGTCTTAAGGCTTGAGAATGCCTTATTGCAGCTCAAACTGTGTATAAGGCGTATGCTGATCGACGACGTTCTGCCTCTCTCACCTATTCCACAGGCCAGAGGGTATGGTTGTCTACGCGCCATCTACACCTCTCATGTCCATCCAAATAATTGGGTCTGAAATATATCGGGCCATTCACCATTATTTTCATGATTGGTCCAGTCGCTGCTCGTCTCCAGCTTCCTTCTCGTTATCGGTTCCATCCAGTGGTGCATGTGTCTCTCCTAAAGCCTATTGGTGCCAACTCCTTTCCTTGTCGGTCGTTGCCTCCTCCTCCTCCCGTGTCTACAGATGGTTCTGATGCTTTTGAGGTGGCACAGATCCTCGACTCCTGTCTTCAGCGGGGTGTACTTCAGTACCTGGTTGATTGGGTGGGCTACGATCCTGAGGAGCGTTCCTGGGAACCCGCTTCCTATGTCCGGGCTCCGGCCCTTGTCCGGGCGTTTGATGTCGCCCATCCCGGGCGTCCGGGTCCTTTGCGTGTCCGGAGGCCTCGCCTTCCGGGGGGGTTATGTCAGGGTTGCGGGCTCTGCGGCGTTTGGTCCGGCCTCTCCCTTCTTATCGGGCTTGTGCCCAGAGGGTGCGGCTAGGGCCGACAAGAGCACCTCGCGGTTCTTCGGGACCCGACTCACCCTCTGTGGTGGTTCCTGTTCCCCAGGGAGGAGGGAGACCGGGTCCTGGGTCGCCTGCGGCGGGCCTCCACTGGAGCCCAAGGCTACAGGCTCAGAGCAGGCCTCAGAATGGACGCGCGCGTGCCCAGGCTCCGCCAATATGGCGGCCGGGCTGCGCGCACGCCCATGACATCATCGGCATCTCGGGCAGGGGGAGGAGCTTAGTGGGTATTTAAACCTAGGAGACCACTTCTTCCTCGCTTCGCTATTGTAGCAGTTCCCCAGTGTAGCATTCCTTTCTAGTATTTCTTACCTGACGTGTATGACCCAGAAAGTGACCCTTAACTACGAGTATTTCTCCTATCCTGACCTGGCTTGTGACCTCGACTTTGCATTCCTATCTGAACCCCTTGAACTCCACGTATCCTGCACCCAGGATCCCTGACAGGTGGTTATTACCTTTGGGGGAGTTTTTGTGGCCTTTTTTTTACACACACAGTACACAAGACCGTGGTCACTAAAGCTATTAGCGAGAACTCCTGCCTCCTGTATTCTATCAGGAGATGAGGAGAGAATCCAGTCCAGCAAGGATTCGTTAGGGCTTTTCATATTAATGTGAGTGGGGGAGGAGATTAATTGAGTTAGCTGCAAAGTTTTAAACAGCAAGCAGTGTTTATTGTTTTTAGGATTTAGCCAATCTGTATTAAAATCGCCGAGGACCAGCAGTTCACTTGTTTGGTTTTGTGCAAGTAGGTTATTAAGGATTTGAGTTATGTCAGAGAGGGAGTGCACTGGGGAGCTCGGTGGGTGATAGAATCCAGCAACAATGATTGATTTACTGAATGGGATCTCAATTAAACCAGAGAGGTGGCAGGTGAGCTAGAATTCTGTAAAGGGGTGAACTTTATGGACTCCTCAACATAAATAACAATTCCCCCTCCTCTCTTTGCTCTGTCCTTTCTATAACATGAATACCCCTGTATTGATATGGCAGAGTCTTGTACTTTTGGAGTTAACCATAATTCTGTGAGCATAATGATTTTTGGTTTGTAATAGCAACACCAAGCCTGAAACTCATCCAGTTTATGGAGTAAGCTGCGGATGTTACAGGGCACAAATGAGAGGCCTTTTTTAGTGGGGAGACTAAAGGTTGTGTCAGCTATAGGACCCGGGTTAGTTTCCACATCATTTGCCAGGGAGAGTAGCAGGATAAATAGGAATTTGGACAGAGTTTTCTTTTGGTAATAATGTGATTGCAGAGTGTTAAATTTCTGTGCGGGGGTAGGAAGGCTGGATTTTAACACTCTGCACCAGCACTCAGCAGATAGGTTAAAAGAACTGAGCAGGCTTCGGTGTATTGGAATTTGTTTTCCATCCTGGGGCACTTGGAAAGGTGTATAGAAGGAGAGCATAGTTTTAGAGAGAAGGGATGAGAAAGAAAAGAGAAGCAACAGTGGGATAAACATTATAGAGAAAGGTAGTGGAGGTGAGAAAAAACAGGAAATAGAGAGGTACCAGAATAAATGGTGTAGGTTGCTGCGATATCACATAATCAATTAGTTGGGTATATATTAAATGAAAACCATGGGGTGGCTGGTGAGGGGAGCAAAGTCCAGCTGGATGAGGGTAATGAGCTGCTCTCTGCAAGGGCCAGGTAAGAATGCTGAATGATTTTTGGGCGTGTTCTGAAAGAAAATAAGATTGCAAATAGCTTCACATTGAGTTGAAGCTGTCCAGCATCTTAGGGGGGAGTTTGTGGGGGGCAATAAAAGTTAAAGGTTCACTGAACATGACATGGGGCAGAAATAGCAGGCCTAGAGCAACTGGGGAGAAAAATTAGCAAAAGGGAGTGGAATGCAGAATTCAGATAGCATTACAACAATTCAAAGATATAAAGATACACTTCTGTGCAATATATATACAGTGGCAAGAAAAAGTATGTGAACCCTTTGGGATTACGTGGAGTTTTGCATGAATTGGTCATAAAATGTGCTCTGATCGTCATCTAAGTAACATCTAAGTCATCTAAGTCACAACACTTTGAAAAACACAGTCTGCTTAAAATATAACATTATCAGGGTTATCCAAAGAGATCCGAATTGCTTGAGAAAGGTAACCGAACGCTGAAAATCAGCGTTCGGTTACCTTTCCTGGCCTTCCGGCTATCCAGAGACAGGGCCGGACTGGCCTACCGGGATACCGGGAGAAATCCCGGCAGGCTGCTTCATATTTGGGCCACCTGGTCTGATTTCTAGCAGTGGGTGTTTTTTTTTTGTTTTTTTTAAATGCTGCAGCAGGATGGAGAGGAGGAACTGTGGCCTGCCTAGGCCTGGCCGACGGCCACCAGCACCCATCTGGGGCTGATTCTCCCTCACAGCAGGACACAACATGTGCAGCCACTTCACTTCACTCAGGTCAGTGAGCAGGAAGACGACTGTGGCTCCGCCCCCAAGTGTCAGTGACTCACAGGGGGCCTGGAGCCCGACAGCTCATGCAGTGAGCCTGGGCCCAGTATTGAGCTCTCCTTCCACCTGTCACAGACAGACCCAGCGCCAGGAGAGAGGATGCCACACTCACCCATGTATGTATGTATGTGCTCCTGGAGGCTGCCCTCGGGCACCTCTTTTAATTTGCTGCAGCTGGGTCTGGTAGATTTTGCAGGCAGGGACAGTTTACACTTGAGAGGGAGAGAGAAAATAAACTGCCCTGCACCGTTCTGCCCACGCGAAGCCCCCAAGGCATAGCATCTCCCATACCTCTATTTGGGGGTGCTGAATACTTTTATACCCCCTTACAATCTCAGTGGGGAAAGGGAAACCCTTTAGCCTCCACTTAATACACAGCTGCCCCCCTCCCCTCTAAGCAGAGGAAAATTTTTTCCATGTGTTTGCAGCCTGTGTGTGTTTACAACCTGTTTTTGTGAGTGTTTGCAACTTGTGTGTGCGCAACCTGTGTTTGCAGTTTTGTGTGTGCGCAACCTGTGTTTGCAGTTTTGTGTGTGTGCAACCTGTGTTTGCAGTTTTGTGTGTGCGCAACCTGTGTTTGCAGTTTTGTGTGTGCGCAACCTGTGTTTGCAGTTTTGTGTGTGCGCAACCTGTGTTTGTAGTTTTGTGTGTGTGGGTTTGGTGTGTGTGTGGGTTTGGTGTGTGTATGTTTGCAGTTTGGTGTGTGTGTGTGCGGTGTGTGTGTATGTTTGCAGTTTGGTGTGTGTGTGTGCGCAACCTGTGTGTGTGTGTGCGGTGTGTGTATGTTTGCAGTTTGGTGTGTGTGTGTGCGCAACCTGTGTGTGTGTGTGTGTGTGTGTGTGTGTGTATGTTTGCAGTTTGGTGTGTGTGCGCAACCTGTGTGTGTATGTTTGCAGTTTGGTGTGTGTGCGCAACCTGTGTGTGTATGTTTGCAGTTTGGTGTGTGTGTGCGCAACCTGTGTGTGTATGTTTGCAGTTTGGTGTGTGTGTGCGCAACCTGTGTGTGTATGTTTGCAGTTTGGTGTGTGTGTGCGCAACCTGTGTGTGTATTTTGCAGTTTGGTGTGTGTGTGCGCAACCTGTGTGTGTATGTTTGCAGTTTGGTGTGTGTGCGCAACCTGTGTGTGTGTGTGTGTGTGTGTGTGTGTGTGTATGTTTGCAGTTTGGTGTGTGTGCGCAACCTGTGTGTGTATGTTTGCAGTTTGGTGTGTGTGCGCAACCTGTGTGTGTGTGTTTGCATTTTGGTGTGTGTGCGCAACCTGTGTGTGTGTTGTTGTGTGTATGTTTGCAGTTTGGTGTGTGTGCGCAACCTGTGTGTGTATGTTTGCAGTTTGGTGTGTGTGCGCAACCTGTGTGGTGTGTGTGTGGTATGTTTTCAGTTTGGTGTGTGTGCGCAACCTGTGTGTGTATGTTTGCAGTTTGGTGTGTGTGCGCACCTGTGTGTGTATGTTTGCAGTTTGGTGTGTGTGCGCAACCTGTGTGTGGTGTGTGTGTGTGTGTGGTGTGTGTGTGTGTATGTTTGCAGTTTGGTGTGTGTGCGCAACTGTGTGTGTGTGTGTGTGTGTGTGTGTGTATGTTTGCCAGTTTGGTGTGTGTGCGCTAACCTGTGTGTGTGTGTGCGCAACCTGTGTGTGTGTGTGTGTATGTTTGCAGTTTGTGTGTGTGCGCACCTGTGTGTGTGTGTGTGTGTGTATGTTTTGCAGTTTGGTGTGTGTGGCGCAACCTGTGTGTGTGTGTGTTTGCAGTTTGTGTGGTGTGCGCAACCTGTGTGTGTGTGTGTGTGTGTGTATGTTTGCAGTTTGGTGTGTGTGCGCAACCTGTGTGTGTGTGTGTGTATGTTTGCAGTTTGGTGTGTGTGCGCAACCGTGTGTGTGTAATTGTTTGCGCAGGTTTGGTGTGGTGTGCGCAACCTGTGTGTGTGGTGTGTAATAGTTTTGCAATTTGGTGTGTGTGCGCAACCTGTGTGTGTGTGTGTGTATGTTTGCAGTTTGGTGTGGTGTGCGCAACCTGTGTGTTGTGTGCGCAACCTGTGTGTGTGTGTGTGTGTTTGCAGTCTGGTGTGTGTGCGCAACCTGTGTGTGTTATGTTTTGGCAGTTTGGTGTGTGTGCGCACCTGTGTGTGTGTGTGTGTGTATGTGTGTTTGGTGTGTGTATGTTTGCAGTTTGTGTGTGTGCGCAACCTGTGTGTGTGTGTGTGTGTGTAGTGCAGTTTGGTTTGGTGTGTGCGAAACGTGTGTGTGTGTGTAGGTTTGCAGTTTGGTGTGTGTGCGCAACGTGTGTGTAGGTTTGCAGTTTGGTGTGTGTGCGCAACGTGTGTGTGTAGGTTTGCAGTTTGGTGTGTGCGCGCAACCTGTGTGTGTATGTTTGCAGTTTGGTGTGTGTGCGCAACCTGTGTGTGTATGTTTGCAATTTGGTGTGTGTGCGCAACCTGTGTGTGTGTGTGTGTATGTTTGCAGTTTGGTGTGTGTGCGCAACCTGTGTGTGTGTGCGCAACCTGTGTGTGTGTGTGTGTGTTTGCAGTCTGGTGTGTGTGCGCAACCTGTGTGTGTATGTTTGCAGTTTGGTGTGTGTGCGCAACCTGTGTGTGTGTGTGTGTGTATGTGTGTTTGGTGTGTGTATGTTTGCAGTTTTTTGTGTGTGCGCAACCTGTGTGTGTGTGTGTGTGTGTAGGTTTGCAGTTTGGTGTGTGTGCGAAACGTGTGTGTGTGTGTAGGTTTGCAGTTTGGTGTGTGTGCGCAACGTGTGTGTAGGTTTGCAGTTTGGTGTGTGTGCGCAACGTGTGTGTGTAGGTTTGCAGTTTGGTGTGTGCGCGCAACCTGTGTGTGTAGGTTTGCAGATGGTGTGTGTGCGCAACCTGTGTGTGTAGGTTTGCAGTTTGGTGTGTGCGCAACCTGTGTGTGTAGGTTTGCAGTTTGGTGTGTGCGCAACCTGTGTGTGTAGGTTTGCAGTTTGGTGTTTGCGCAACCTGTGTGTGTAGGTTTGCAGTTTGGTGTGTGCGCAACCTGTGTGTGTAGGTTTGCAGTTTGGTGTGTGCGCAACCTGTGTGTGTAGGTTTGCAGTTTGGTGTGTGTGTGTGTGTGTGTGTGAGTAATCAAAAAAAAAAAAAAGAAATACAAAAATAATACGTCTGCCGTGGGCTGTGATCAGAGCTTCCAATGATGCCAAAGTAACCATGTAAATGAAAACAAAGCACAGTTTTTGGGGTGGAAAGAAAATGTGCATGGGGGCCCCAAGAAAAGGTTTCCCCAGGGCCCAGTCAAAATTAAAGATGGCCCTGTATCTGGGGTCTGATTTTTGTCTAGGTATACATGTATCTGGGGGGGGGGGCTGATTTTGTCTGGGTATACATGTATGGAGCTCAGTGGGAGCTGAATGACCATAATGATTTTTTTTTTTTAATGTAATGTTTCTTTTTAAAACAATTATTTGGGGATCTCTAGATTTTGATAAGACGTGTTAGTCCAGATGCCAAAATTAAGAGTATAGCAGTGCGTAGTGATACCTTTTTTACTGGACTAATGTAACATTTAAGGCTAGGGTCAGACTAGCGCAGTTTTAACGTGCGTTTAGCCGCACGAAATCACGGCCGTACTAGCAGCAAATGACGTCCAATGCCGGGGAACATACGACGAACGGCCGCACGAAAGTTCGTCCGCGCAACGCAAGTGGCCAACGAACGCATTTTTTCGAGAACGTCAAACCGCTACTACTGACGTACAGAGTGCGCTGCGGCCGCATAGCGGCGTGTGTGCGTGATTAGGAGACGTCAGACGTTGCTAATGTCCGGCCAACATAACGTCCAGACTCAAAAAGTGTTTTATTGATGATCCGTGACAAATCAAAATCACGGACGAAAAGGCGCATCGTATGACAGCTATCGCGTATTCCGGGGGAAAATACGTACGTTCGTTCGACCGAACTTTTTCACGGACGACGTGAAAAATGCGTTCGTCTGACCCTAGCCTAAAAGACAAGCTTTCAAGAGGATTCCTCTCTTATCTGTTAATTGTAGCGTTAGTCCAATTTAAAAAAGGTATCACTACGTACTACTTTACTCTGGTATATATAATCTCAGAGTCTAACGGGAACACAACGCTGTTGTTCCCAACCAAATACATGAGGCCATGGGCTGCTGTGATAGATTGTGATTTCATATCTTACTGTTACAGGGTTATTCAAAGAGATCTGAATTGCTTGAGAAAGATAACCGAACGCTGAAAATCAGCGTTTGGTTACCTTTCTTGGCCATTTGGCTATCCAGAGAGCAGGCAATTCGCCAAATCCTGGCGAATTGCCTGCACATACGGTGCCTGTTCGGTGCCTGTTCGAGGGCAGTGAATCCCCATAGAGAAGCAATGCTTCCTCTATTCAGAGAACACAAACCAGCAGTGAAAGGTTCCCGGAATGTCCTGCCATTCGATGGTTTCATGCGGCGGATTTATTCAGGCAAATCTTATAGGCTTCAATGTTAAAAATATTCCCGTTTTAATTCAATATCTAATAAACCGTTCATTATAAAATTCAGCAGGAAAGAGTCTCTTTATTGATTATTATTTTTTGGGATTTTCAAAGCATTTTTTTTGATTATTATTATTTTTTTTTTTTTAAATTTACTTATTTTTTCTGTAACAGACCTTCTTATCATTCATTGGATTTTAAATGTAAATTTTAGACCTTTTCACTTAGTTTTTCTGCAAACAGCGTTTCACTTTTCAATCATTCAAGCAAACCGTTTTTCTAATATTCACTGCCTTCGTCTGCGGTGTCGGCTTTTTCCAGCGGCTACGCTGCATGTGATCGGCTCCTGCTTGGGTTTTTCCGTGATTTTCGGTGGGTTACCGAACGTGAGGTGAATTTTCGAATCTCTTTGAATTACCCTGTTAGTATCCTTTTCGTTTGCACTTCTCACAATATGGGGCTGGTATAAAAAAAAAATTCCAGGGCTGCTTTTTATTCCCAGTCCGGCCCTGTCCAGAGAGCAGGCAATTCGCCAAATCCTGGTGAATTGCCTGCACGTACGGTGCCTGTTCGGTGCCTGTTCGAGGGCAGTGAAATCCCCATGAAAAAGCACTGCTTCGGCTATTCAGAGAACACAAACCAGCAGTGAAAGGTTCCCCTAATGCCCTGCCATTCGGTGGTTTAATTCGGCAAGTTAATTCAGGAGAATCCCATAGGCTTCAATGTTAAAAATATTCCCGTTTTAATTCAATATCTAATAAACCGTTCATTATAAAATTCTGCAGCAAAAAGTCTCTTTAGTTATAGATTTTTTAGGATACTTTAAGCATTTTTCTGAATTTCTTTTTTTTAAAAGTCGTTTTTTTCTTTTTAAGTTTACTTATTTTTTCTGTAACAGCCCTTTTTATTATCATTCCCTGGACCTCCTGTGTAAATTTCAAACATTTTCGCTCAGTAGTTTCTTTGCAAACAGCATTTCATTTTCACAGATTCATACAAACGGTTTTGCTAATTTATTCACCTCCCTCGTCTGCGGTCTCAGCTGCTTCGGCTGTGTGCGATCGGCTCCTGCTCGGGCTTTTTCTGTGGTTTTCGCAGGTTAATCCAGATGTTTTTGGGAGCTTTCGTTGTGCATTCGCAGGGTTTTGCGGTTAGTTTTCGGCAGGTTTGCGGCAGCTTTTCCCTGCAATTCGGGGGCTCTGTGGTGCTTGCTGAATACACCGCAGGGTCACTGAAATGGGATCGGCAAAAGGAACCGAATTGAAGAGAACGAAAAGTCACTGAATGTGCGGTGACTTTTCCAATCTCTTTGAATAACCCTGTATATGTTTTCATGTGTTTATTGAACAGAACATGTAAACATTCACAGTGCAGGGAGGAAAATGTATGTGAACCCCTAGCCTAATGACTTCTCCAAGAGCTAATTGAAGCCAGGAGTGAGATAACCTTGAGTCCAATCAGTGTGATATTATTGGATGTGTTGCTGAAAGCTGTCCTGCCCTTTAAAAACACACATCAGTTTTGGGTTTACTGGTTTCAAGAAGCACTGCCTGATGTGAACCATGCCTCGCAGAAAAGAGCTCTCAGTAGACCTACGATCAAGAATTGTTGACTTGCATGAAGCTGGAAAGGGTTACAAAAGTATCTCCAAAAGCCTTGATGTTCATGTGTCCACGGTAAGACAGACTGTCTACAAATGGAGAAAGTTCAGCACTGTTGCTACTCTCCCTAGGCGTGGTCGTCCTGTAAAGATGACTGCAAGAGCACAGCGCAGAATGCTTAATGAGGTAAAGAAGAATCCTACAGTGTCAGCTAAAGACTTACAGAAATCTCTGGCACATGCTAACATTTTTGTTGACACATCTATAAGGAAAACATTAAACAAGAATGGAGTACATGGGAGGACACCACGGAGGAAGCCATTGCTGTCTAAAAAGAATATTGCAGCACGTTGGAAATTTGCAAAAGAGCACGTGGATGTTCCACAGCACTACTGGCAAAATATTCTGTGGACAGATGAAACCAAAATTGAGTTGTTTGGAAAAAACACACAACACTATCAGGGTTATTCAAAGAGATTCGAAAAGTCACCGCACGTTCGGTGACTTTTCGTTCTCTTCAATTCGGTTCCTTTTGCGATCCCATTTCGGTGACCCTGCGGTGTATTCAGCAAGCACCACAGGGTCCCTGAATTGCAGGGAAAAGCTGCCGCAAACCCGACGAAAACTAACTGCAAAACCCAGCGAATGCACGCCGAAAACACACAAAAACATCTGGATTAACCTGCGAAAACCACGGAAAAAGTCAGAGCAGGAGCCGATCGCACACAGCCGAAGCAGCTGACACCGCAGACGAGGGAGGTGAATAAATTAGCAAAACCGTTTGTATGATTGTGTGAAAATGAAATGCTGTTTGCAAAGAAACTACTGAGCGAAAATGTCTGAAATTTACATATGAGGTCCAGGGAATGATAATAAAAAGGGCTGTTACAGAAAAAAATAAGTAAAATTAAAAAAAAAAAAATCGGACTTTTAAAAAAAAAAGAAAATAAGAAAAATGCTTAAAGAGACTTTTTGCTGCAGAATTTTATAATGAACGGTTTATTAGATATTGAATTAAAATGGGAATATTTTTAACATTGAAGCCTATGGGATTCTCCTGAATTAACTTGCCGAATTAAACCACTGAATGGCAGGGCATTAGGGGAACCTTTCACTGCTGGTTTGTGTTCTCTAAATAGCCGAAGCATTGCTTCTCTATGGGGATTTCACTGCCCTCGAACAGGCACCAAACAGGCACCGTATGTGCAGGCAATTCACCAGGATTTGGCGAATTGCCTGCTCTCTGGATAGCCAAATGGCCAGGAAAGGTAAACGAACACTGATTTTCAGCGTTCGGTTATCTTTCTCAAGCAATTCGGATCTCTTTGGATAACCCTGTTAGTGTGGAGAAAAAAAGGCACAGCACACCAACATCGAAACCTCATCCCCACTGTAAAACATGTTTGGGGCTGCTTTGCTGCTTCAGGGCCTGGACGGGTTGTTGTCATTGATGGAAAAATGAATTCCAGAGTTTGTCAAGACCTTTTGCAGGAAAATGTAAGACCATCTGTCCGCCAACTGAAGCTCCGCAGAGGATGGGTGATGCAACAGGACAATGACCCAAAGCATACAAGTAATTCAACAAAAGAATGGCTTCAACAAAACAAAATACGCCTTCTGGAGTGGCCCAGTCAGAGTCCTGACCTCAACCCCATTGAAATGCTGTGGCATGACCTTAAGAGAGCTATTCACACCAGACATCCCCAAGAATATTGCTACACTGAAACAGTTTTGTGAAGAGGAGTGGTCCAAAATTACTCCAGATCGTTGTGCAGGTCTGATCTGCAACTACAGGAAAGGTTTGGTTGAGGTTATTGCTGCCAAAGGAGGGTCAACCAGTTATTAAGTCCAAAGGTTCACATACTTTTTCCACCCTGCACTGTGAATGTTTACATGTTCTGTTCAATAAAAACATGAAAACATATAATGTTTGTGTTGTATTATTTTAAGCAGACTGTGTTTTTCAAATTGTTGTCACTTAGATGAAGATCAGAGCACATTTTATGACCAATTCATGCAAAACTCCATGTAATCACAAACGGTTCACATACTTTTTCTTGCCACTGTATATATATACATACACACACACACACATATACAGCGATATTAACATGTAAACATTATATACATCAAGAGAAAAGGCATTAGGCTGTGAGACGCAGAATTGAAAGATCACCTTCAACAAATGAAGTTTGTAAGCAAGATGGCCCAGGGAGATGGTTCCTGTTGGATGAGGGTAATGAGCTGCTCTCTGCAAGGGCCAGGTAAGAATGTTAAATGATTTTTGGGCGTGCGCTTCAGTGAATGAAGTTTATAGATTGGGAGTGGAGGTAAAAATAGAGAGTGGGATTATGTGTCAGGTAATGTACCTTACAGGTACTGGCCTCTCAGGTAATGAGTCCAATATGCAGTTTGGAGGGGGTGCACACAGATGGTTGGCTGTAGAGGGATTATAGGGGAACCAGACAGAGGGCTGTGGGACAGGACACAATAGGATTTACTGGTTTGGCTGAGGGTGATTGGGAAAGCAGTCCTTGTGTCCAGGTATGGAGGTTGGATGGACAGTTGCTCCTGGGAGAGCACAGTGAGTCTTGGAGGGTCTTGAAGTAGGGGAACATGGTAGGTATAGGGAGGGAAATAGCAGCTTTCTCTGGAGCTTTGTTGTGCTAGTCTTTTTCCTAGGAACAAGTAACAACAATGAGGCATGGAGCAGAGGGAGTGTGGAGCCTTTATTGATCAGGAGGGTGTGGTATATGTTTTAGGTGAATTAACTGATTATTCACTGAGACTTGTGCTGAGCAGAAGGGCAGCACCTTTCATGCAGCCGCCACTTGCATGGAATGTTGCAGAGATGGATCCTGACAGTCTGTGGATAGGATCCTGTCAGCACCCCCTCCTTTAGAGTCGCACTCTGCCGACGAGGTGACCAGATCTCCAGCCTGGGCAGTCGGCACGCATCTTCCTCTGGCATCTCCTTGCTTCAGCGATTTTGTGGTACTCCCCCTCAGGGGTCTCACTCCGGGTCACCAAGGACACATCACAGCACAGGTTGGTAGGTCATTTGCATTTTCTGATGTTCCATCAGAGGTCAGAGGATGCAACAGGTGCTTTGGTGGATGCTGGAGGTCTGCCGGATCTGGAGCGCGACCATAGACAGTAGCCAAGGTGTCCTCTACCTGTAACAACAAAGAATTATGGTTGCCCTGAATGTCCTGCACAGTATGGGTGAGGGCTTCCATCTGGGTTGCCAGGGTGCTGATTACAGAGGTGATCACAGGATGTCACTGGATGAGTTAGCATCTCCAGAAACTGGTACGGCAGATGTGGTGGTATCTTCCACGGTGGGTACACGTTCTAGAGGTAAGGGGTCCAACCCGTTGGGGTCTTGGGGAACAATGGAAATGCTGGTAGCACTGGCTATAAAGTGCTGCCTGGGAGTTATGAGTTCACATTCCATAGGAGGGTGATCGAAAACCTCCCGTACAACTGTCCCATTTGACCCGTAGGCAAATCCAGATGGGAAGGGTTTCAGCATTATTCTGAAGTCTTCTGGAGACATAATCGTGGTAGAAGACCCAACATATCTCGCACACTGACCTAGGGGTCCTTTTGAGTGTCGGGCTGTTTGTGGCTCATCATCAGAGTCTTCAGTGTCCCAGACCCCTGGCGCATAATAATATAGGGGGTGACAGGATGACAGATCTTGCTGATAGGGAGCACTGGTAGCAATGGCCCTGAAGTGCTGCCTGGGAGTTATGGGTGGGCTGATCGAAGTCAGTGCAGTCTCCATCTCCATAGGAGGATCAGACTCCTCAGACACTGGGTACTCTTGCTCCATAGGATTAGACTCCAGGAATTCTGTAGGTTCTGTCTCCATGGGCAGTACTTGGTCTTCATCATCCTCCTCAGAGCTAGCCTCCAGGGACACCAAACCTCTGGGTACCATGGGTGTGGATCTTCTGGGTGCAGGTTTTGGTGCAGAAGGCTTCCTGGGAGTTGGCTTGGACACTTTCACAGGCTTTGGCACCGGCGCAGGCTTTGGTGCTCTAGCAGGTCTGGGCTTAGGTGTTGGCACCGGCACCAGCTTGGTCACCTTGCCATGCTTAGTCACTTCAGCAGGCTTGGGTATTGCTGTTGGCTTGAGCCCTGGTGCAAGCCTTGTCTCTTCAGTCAGGGACAGCCAGACCTTGACACGGGGTGTATTTCTTGGCATTGGAGTTTTGTTAAGTCTTCGCCCAGGGACTTGTTTCTTGGGGGGTCTTACCAGGCAGTCCAAAAGGAAATGGTTGGGACCCCAACGATAAAGGCGGAGGTTGAGGGTCTACCTTCTGGTACGCTCCTCTGGTGGTAGGGGATCACGTTTCTTTCCAGCAGGAGTGCACACCTTAGTGGAGGTGTCTCATACTGCTTGTAGAAGCTCCTTCATAAAGGTGGACATAAAGATGGACAGGTGCTGGAGTAGGTCCTGGAAAGTTCTCCTAATCACTTCCACTACAGCGTGCATTACTGCGGTCTCATTTTCTCCTGCCTTCATTGTGTGTCAGGTTAGGTACCTTACAGGTCCTGGCCATTCAGGTTATGAGTCCAATATGCAGTTTGTAGGGGGTGCACACAGATGGTTGGGTGGAGAGGTATTGCTGGAGAATAGGCAGGAGGGCTGTGGGACAGGACACACTAGGACTTACTGGTCGGTTGAGAGTGATTGGGAAGACAGTCCTTGTGTCCAGGTATGAAGGTAGGATAGTGGCTCCTGGGAGAGAACCGTGGGATTAGGGAGGAAACACACAGGGTCTTGGGGGGTAGTTGCTCCCGCGAGAGCACGGTGGGTAGATAGGGGAAAGCAGGTCTTTCTGGAGCTTGTATGAGCAGGTCTTATTCCTAAGAACAAAAGACAACAATGAAGCAACATGGAGCAGAGGGGGTGTATAACCTTTATTGATCAGTCAAAGGGGTGTGTCACGTGACCTGTGGTGTGTGTGTTTTAACTGTTAACTGTTCCATGCCCAGAATGCAGGTGCTGAGCGGAAGGGCAGCACCTTTCATGTAGCTGCCACATGCTGGTAGTGGTGCAGGAACAGATCCTGACATGATGTCAGTAGACCTGAAATAACTGGAGCTGTAATGATAAATATTCGGAAGTCCCCAAATCAGGAAACTAAAAAAAAAATGGTTAAAAGAAGCCACATTAGGTGACTCACAGGGAGTTTTCAAATTCCCTATATGCTGTTAAACTATGGGCTCTGTGCTCCCCTAGCTTCCAGTAGCCGGCAGCGTCTTTCTCTTTGTAGAAATTCTCTTGTGGATTATTTAGCTGGCGCAGTGTTATGACGCGGACCAATGAGGAGCGCCTGCCAAATTTAAATGCTGGGAATCTCCTCATACCGGTGCCCTGCCGCGGATGTTATTACGCGAGAGAGCGTTTAGGTTATATTTCTAGTGTATGAACTTTTTGGCTATTCCTCTTGATTAGTCTGACCTCTGGCTTCCCTAATGGACTCTGGCATACGTTTAACCCCTCTGGCTCCTGACTCTGGCATATGTTTCACCTCTCATGCTCCTGATTCTGGCAAACAGTTAAACGCTCTGGTTCCTGACTCTGGCTTATGTTAAACCCTTCTTGTTTCTGACCCCGGCTTGTACGACTACCTCCTCTGGTTCTGGATTCTAGGTTGTTATTACATTTTCTCTATTCTTGCTAGTTTTACCGGCTATTTTAAAGACCCGCAGATTATGGAGAGGCATGTCTGTTGTTTGGATCAGAAAATCGTGATGCACAACATAAAACCAAACACACGTTTTGCAGTGTAGATCGCTTCATCAAACATGGTCCACCAATGTAATTTCTCTGTCTTTTACCTCCTCCCCTTTGTATTTCTCAGCTTCTGTCCTCTCTATTTAATTGCATGTATGATAGTATTGAGTGAGTGCAATGTATTTTGATTACATTCTGGTTAGTTATGGTATTTACCTATCCACACGGCAAGTCTATTTCGTGGAAATATTGTAGGGACAACTTCAAGTTTGACTACTGACTAATATAATCAAATGGTACTGGCAATTGTGTGCCCTGGCACTAGGAGAGTCCTGTATGCACCTTTGATTCAATTTACTGGCTGTCATTTTTCCTTTATAATTAATTTAATATGCTTTAATTTATTTTAGCCTTCTCAGGTTTGAGTGTTATGGCAACACTTTACCTTCTTCTTTTTTCTTGTTTGCGAGTCATTACATTTGGTGGGTTTTGTCCCTATTTAGATGCCTATTTTGCTTCCCTTCCCTTTCATCTTTCCCACCCAGTGGTGGGGGTTGTTGTGTTTATACACAGGGTTATCCAAAGAGATTCGAAAAGTCACCGCCCGTTCTGTGACTTTTCGTTCTCTTCAATTCGGTTCCTTTTGCCGATCCCATTTTGGTGACCCTGCGGTGTATTCAGCAAGCACCACAGGGTCCCCGAATTGCAGGGAAAAGCTACCGCAAACCTGACGAAAACTAACCTCAAAACCTGACGAATGCACGCCGAAAACCCGCAAAAACATCTGGATTAACCCGTCGAAGACGCCGGAAAAACTCGAGCAGGAGCCGATCACACGCAGCGAAGCTGCCGGAAAAAGCTGAGAAAAAGCCGACACTGCAGACAGAGGGAGGTGAATAAATTAGCAAAACAGTTTGTATGAATGTGAAAGTGAAAAGCTGTTTGCAAAGAAACTACTGAGCGAAAATGTCTGAAATTTGCATATGAGGTCCAGGGAATGATAATAAAAAGGGCTGTTACAGAAAAAATAAGTAAACTTAAAAAAAAAAAAAAGAATCTGACTTTTAAAAAAAAAGAAGAAAAATTAGAAAAATGCTTAAAGTATCCTAAAAAATCTATAAATAAAGAGACTCTTTACTGCAGAATTTTATAATGAACGGTTTCTTAGATATTGAATTAAAACGGGAATATTTTTAACATTGAAGCCTATGGGATTCTCCTGAATTAACTTGCCGAATTAAACCACCGAATGGCAGGACATTTCGGGAACCTTTCACTGCTGGTTTGTGTTCTCTGAATAGCCAAAGCAGTGATTTTTATGGGGATTTCACTGCCCTCGAACAGGCACCGAACAGGCACCGTATGTGCAGGCAATTCGCCAGGATTTGGCGAATTGCCTGCTCTCTAGATAGCCGAATGGCCAGGAAAGGTAACCGAACGCTGATTTTCAGCGTTCAGTTACCTTTCTCAAGCAATTCGGATCTCTTTGGATAACCCTGACAGTTTTTGTCCGTTTCCTATCTGCCCGATGAACATTCAGTGTCTCATTGTCTATTAGTATGTCCTCCCTATAGCAAGCATCTGTTAAGGTCCCCATGGAACATTACACATCCCTCGTCTTTTTCATCTTATTTTTTTCCAATTTTATTGCCTCGCTATGCAAATTTCAGTACCACCGATATGCTAGCAACACCCAAATATACCTTTCCTCCCTGATCTCTCTCCTTCTGTAGAGTATTACTAAATGTATCTCTGCTGTCTTCAAAAGGATGTCGTTGTGCTTCCTGAAACTAAATATTGCCGAAACCAATCTTCTCATCCTTCCTACCTTCTAAAAGTACCCCTGCCATCAATTTCTCTGCATGTTAATGTGACGCTTGTCAGCCCAACACCTAATGCTCATTGTCAATAAAATGCCTCTTGTCTTCCTCCACCGTAATTCCTTTAAACTGTAAGTTCCTCTGAGCAGAGCCTACAACTCTAGGTTCTCATTCCCTAATTTGTTTGTGATTTTGTTTCATTCTCCATTGGCTATTGTAAAGTGCTACGGAAACAGTTGTCACCATATAAATAATGCTAATACTAATATATTATGTTGCTTAGTCTTGCATGTATTATGGCTGCATTCTAAGCACCCTAAGCTAGCTGCTTTAATCTTTTTTTGGAATAAGAATCAAACACACCAATGAGAAAATACTCACATTTAATATATTACGGTCCCTTTACTCTTTATCATGACATTAATTATAATTGCCTGTGATGTGTTTTTGAAGTTCCGCATTTCGTGGTACATGGCTTTTGTAGAGGAGAAGCTTTAAGGTACTTATTATTTGTTAATCATTCCATTGCGTATTGAATTATCATTTATTTTTTTTATTATCACTGCCATGTTTTAGGTATCTGTATTTTGTCGTTGGTCACTAGATTAAGACATTAAAAAATTATTTTGTTAAGCTATAAGTGCACACCATATTTTGAAGTAATTTTATGTGTGTAACCCTCGCACTACCAAACAATGTGTATTCAGGATTTTACATTGAAATACATTCCACAATGAACATTTAAATATAAAACTCAGTTTGCAAATATGTGCACCTCCTTTTGGAGTCAATTTAATATTTGAAGTGGTTGGCTGGATTTTCTAGAATTAAATCTGGAAATAATAAACAACAGATAATACTTCTGGCTGGTTTTGTGAATAAGAAGTAAAACAACATAGTACTCCCCTCCTGTGCCCTTTTTACAACCTTTTTATCTTGAAAGCATTCAATTGTTTCACACTGAATTACCATTTCTTACATGTATCTCTTTTAATTAAATAGTGATCATCCAAATTTCTCAGTTTTAGAGAAAATATTACATAGTTACATAGGCTGACAAAAAGACATACGTCCATTGAGTTCAGCCTTTCCACACATCACTCACCTACTGCTGTTGATCCAAATGAAGGCAAACAACCCAATCTGACGAGCTTGCCAAACTGCAACACACTGGGAAAAAGAATCCTTCTGGACCACCGAATGACAGTCAGATTTCTCCTTGGAGCAAGCAGCTTTTACCCACAATTTAAATATTATAACTCATAATATTCTGTTTTTGCAGGAAGTCAGTTGTTTAAAGTTCTGTACAGACTCTGACCCAACCACCTCAACAGGCAGAGAATTCCCATTTTATTGTTCTCACTGTAAAATAACCCTTTTTATGCTTAAGACTGAATTAGGTTTCCAGACAATGGTTTATAATGGCCCTGTATATATTTATATAAAGTTATCGGATCCCCTTTAAGGAGCCACTCTTCTAAACTAAACAGGTTTAAACTTGTTAGTCTTTCCTCATAATTTAAATCTTCCTTTCCCCTTATTAAATTAGTTGCCCGTATCTGCACTTATTCTAGCTCCATAATAGCCGTTCGTAAAACGGGTGCACAAAATTGCACGGCATATTCAAGGTGCTGTCTTACCATTGATTTATAAAGAGGCAAACATATGTTTTCATCCCAAGAGTGAATCCCCCTTTTAATGTATGCCAATACCTTGCTGGCCTTGGCAACTGCTGTTTGACATCGGGCATTGTTGCCAAGTTTGAAGTCTATGATTATTCCCAAATCCTTCTCCTGCTTTGATTTTCCTAACTCTGTACGATATAGAGTATGAGTGGCTTGTGTGTTCTTCACTCCAAAGTGCATAACCTTACATGTATCTACATTAAATTTCATCTATCTAAATCCCTCTACAGCAAAGTAATATCCTGCTGTCATGTTTCCACATTCCAACCCTGCCCTCTAGTGGTGAGAGCGATCCGGGCCAGCTCATATTTTGTTTGGGCTAGCGAGTCCAGGCTTTCCGCTCCTGGATTTCCCTGTGGCTGTTCTGGCCTGATATCACATGTCCTCTCTGCTCAGCCCTCTTTCTATAAATACGCAAGCAGTGCATTAGCTCCTGGCTCTTGCATGGGTCTCTGTTCTGAAGGGTCTTGGTTCCTATGAGTCTTGCTCCTGAGGGTCTGCTTCCTGATCTCTTTATCTTGGTTATTCTGTGTGTGTCCTGGGCTGGTATTGACGACTCTATTGGTGCATCCCTGTATGCTATTCATTGTTATTCTCTGTGTACGACTTAGGCCTGGTTCTGACCATTCTGTTGTCTGCTCCCTTTGCTGTTTATTGATTCCGTGTACTGTATTCCTGGCCTGTATGACTTCCTGCTCTGGTATACAGTTGTGTTCAAAATTATTCAACCCCCAATGCTGTAAAGGGTTTTAGAGAATTTAGTGTACATTTGTAATTGTATTCAGAATGAAATCCTACAAGGACTTTTTAAAGAACCATATCCAACTAAAATGACATCAATTGGTTTTGTAATACAGTAGTAAATGTTTCTTTTGTGAATTCTTCATTGACACAATTATTCAACCCCTTAAAGACTACCACTCTGAAAACACTTGAATGAACCTCTGTTCTTCAATCAGGTATTGAAAACACCTGTGGATGTCACGGAGCAGCAATAAAGCATAATAAGCACCAATTAGGCAGCTTTAAAATGACTGTGATACTCAGCTCCTTCTAGACATTTACTGGTGTGGTTACAAACATGGTGAAGTCAAGAGAATGGTCCAGGAAGACAAGAGAAGAGGTGATTACTCTTCACAGGAAGGGCAATGGCTATAAGAAGATTGCAAAGATGTTAAACATACCAAGAGAGACCATAGGAAGCATCATTCGCAAATTCAAGGCAAAGGGCACTGTTGAAACGCTACCTGGTCGAGGCAGAAAGAAGATGCTGACTTCGACTGCTGTGCGCTACCTGAAGCGTAGAGTGGAGAAAAGTCCCAGTGTGACTGCTGAGGAACTGAGAAAAGATTTGTCAGATGTGGGTACTGCAGTTTCAGCTCAGACAATACGGCGCACACTGCGTAATGAAGGCCTCCATGCCAGAACTCCCAGGCACACCCCCTTGCTGTCTCCAAAGAATAAGAAGAGTCAACTGCAGTATGCCAGAAGTCATGTGGACAAACCACAGACGTTTTGGGATAGTGTTCTGTGGACTGATGAAACAAAATTAGAACTGTTTGGGCCCATGGATCAACGCTATGTTTGGAGGAGGAAGAACAAGGCCTATGAAGAAAAGAACACCTTGCCTACTGTGAAGCATGGTGGGGGGTCAATCATGTTTTGGGGCTGTTTTGCTTCTGCAGGTACAGGGAAGCTTCAGCGTGTGCAAGGTACCATGAATTCTCTTCAGTACCAGGAGATATTGGATGACAATGTGATGCAGTCCGCCACAAACCTGAGGCTTGGGAGACGTTGGACCTTTCAACAGGACAATGATCCCAAGCATACCTCCAAGTCCACTAGAGCATGGTTGCAGATTAAAGGCTGGAACATTTTGGAGTGGCCATCGCAGTCACCTGACTTAAATCCGATTGAGAACCTCTGGTGGGATTTAAAGAAAGCAGTTGCAGTGCGCAAGCCTAAGAATGTGACTGAACTGGAGGCTTTTGCCCATGACGAATGGGCGAAGATACCCGTAGATCGCTGCAAGACACTTGTGTCAAGCTATGCTTCACGTTTAAAAGCTGTTATAACTGTATAAGGATGTTGTACTAAGTACTAAGATTGAATGTCACTTGGGGGTTGAATAAAACTGATAATGATGTGAGCACAGAAAAGACATTTGTGGTTATTTCATTATAAATGTTATGTTATATTTGTCTTACCTACACGTGCCTCTTTGATTTAATTGTAAGCAAGATGACTGATCAAAATCAATGTCAAACTGGCCAAAACACTCAATTTCAGTGGGGGTTGAATAATTTTGAACACAACTGTATGATCTTGGTTTGTAATCTGACTACTCTCTTGGTAATCCCTGTTGTTATTCTGTTATTTGTTTCTTTGTGTCTTGTATCCTGTTTAGTGTATCACCCAGCAGCATATTATTAATTTAGTTTAGAAGTCCATTGCAAGGACCCTATCCCAGTTCAGGGTTCCCCTGTGTTGCTGCTGGGTATAAGGATATAGTGTTGCTGTATCCTTTTTAACCTTTGCCCTTCCTGTTCTCTTGTTCTGTGTATTTTTGTGAGGTTTCCTTTCCCTAGGCAGAAGGCCATTCAAGGACCTTATACTAGTGTTAGGGTTCCCTTTAGTATCCTGTTTCTCCTTGTTCTTCTGCCCTTCCGGTTGTTCCAGTTGTTCTGCTATTTCTCTTGTTCAGTATTTGTGATGTGGTCTGTATCTATGCAGCCAGCAGAAAAACTGCCTCGAAAGCTGAATATCCAGTAGAGAGGGCCACCTTGGCTCACGCCGGGTGACCCCATGACACCTGAACACATTGTATTACTTTTCCTAGTTTTGTGTGATCTGCAAACAGTGACACATGACTTGCAATGCCTATTTCAAGGTCATTTATAAATAAATTGAATAGAATAGACAGATTTTTCTTAATTTAAATAGTAACCTCTTGTGTGAAACTGTGTCGAAAGCTTTGGCAGGTTAGTCTGACATGATCTGTGTACATTTTAAACCTTTCTTGAATATAGGGACCACATCAGCTTTTCTCCAATCCTCTGGTACGATTGCTGAAAGAAAAGAATCTTGAAACATTAAAAACAGAGGTTTACATATTTCAACACTTAGCTCCCTCAGTACTCCCGGATGAATTCCATTCGGCCCTGGGGCTTTGTTCACATTCACTTTCATTAGTTGCTGCAACACCTTTTCTTGAAACAACCAATCACATTTTATTTGTAAGACTTTATCAATGATTTGCATGTCTCCTGTTATAGCTTTCTCTTTGATAAATACTGAAGAAAAGTAATCATTCAAAATTTCTGCCTTATTTTGATCTTCGGTTAATAACACACCTGACTCAGATTGCAGTTAACCTACACTTTTACTCTTTGGTTTCTTAGAATTTATATACTTAAGAATCTTATGGGGTTCTCCTTGGCTATCTCTTTTTCGTTTTCTAGTTTAGCCCATCTAATCACTTTTTTACATGCTTTATTTGCTTAAATGTTTTATTGGATGCCTCAGATTTATCAGATTTAAAAGCTTTAAATGTCTTTTTACTTTTCATTTCCTTGGCTAGCTTCCTACTGAGCCACATCGGTTTCTGTCTGTTTCTTTTATATTTATTACCCAGTGGAATATATTGGAATGCGTAATTTTTTAGTGTTAGTTTGAAGATACAGTTGAAGTTGTGGGGAACAGACACTCAGAACAAAATGAAATGTGAACCCCGTCGCTCAAAGCACCAAAAGAATGTAGTCCCAAACTACAGTAAAAAATAATGCAAGGGGCAGGTGCTCAGAGCTCCCGCGTTCACAATATAGAAACCTGGCATCATTAAACTTTGTCTCATTGGGTGTATAAATGTTACCCCCAATGGGGGGGATCTCCCCTATATTACCTTATTTTATTTATCAACTGATGAAGCCCTAAAGGGTGAAACGCGTATTGATATATTTTTTATTCTTTATTCTTTTTTGTGCCATAATAAATATACATTTTCAGTAAACAGGAAAGAATTCCTTCCCATATTATTTTATGATGGTACCTTTCTAATTGAGTACTTCAGCATTTAACTACCACAGGACCTGTGGACTACCCGGGATCCCTAAAGGACACCAAGGCTAGACGACGGGCCAACCGCTGAGGGCTATGGGAAAATCCTGATGAACTATGAACTGTTATATCTATTAAATATCCAAATATATTTGTGTTACATATGTATGTACCTTTAAATATACAAGAGATACTCCCTATGTTGTGAACGCGGGAGCGCTTAGTTTGAAGATATTCCACTTATCCTTTGGTAAAACTCGTTCATGGAGAAACACAATCAATGAGATTGAGAGCTTCCTTTATTTTAATGTTGGCATCTAAATTTTTTAAAGGTATTTAAGGAAATCAATCCTGGGATGCTAGCGGCTAATCAAAACATGCTGACAGGTGGGTCTGTATTCCAACCTTGGTGCTAACCAGAGCTGTTGTAAACCTATCAACTTCATAGACTTTGGACCTGATCACAATCTGGACGTATAGTAAAGCACCCAAGCTGTACAGCATAATGGCTCGAGCTCTGTGCTTGTGTTTTGTCGGGTAAGGGCTATCAGAGACAGTTTTACCCATTCTATTCCATCCAGCCAGGTTACTGTACATTAAAATTTCCTATACTTTGTTTGGGAGATGCTAATGTGGCGCCAGAAGATTGAGAACAAGCAAATCAAACTTGCTCATTCCCCATCTGAATCTTATGTAATTCTGAAATTATTAACTTGTCTCAAACCCTGGTGTTTTTTCAATGCACTTCAACATAATCACATAGCACACAAAACTAAGCCCATCAAAAAATTCAATATTCACCTCAGATCCCTCGGTGGTGAGAGTGGCGCAATCTACCGCTCCCTCACTACATGGCAGGGGTACACTGGAACAAAGCGCACCTGTGTTCCTATGTATCTCTCTGCTGCCCCAGCCAGATCTAATGTGCACAAGCTCTCCTCCGTCACCAAGGAGTCAATCCCGGGGCAGATAATACCATCAGCGCTTAGCGCGGCTGTTATCACAGTGCGGCTTCGCATTATTACGATTCCATCTGCTGGCACAGTGGCTGGGTTTTAATACAAACCTTAAAGATGAGACACAAATGGAAAAAGGCAGACACAAATATTTTCCATTTGAGTCTCGCCTTTAATGCCCAGGTTTTGATCAGGCCTTTAATGCCTCTGGGGAAATGTATCACAGCTCTGGTTATTTTTACACCACGGTTGGAATAGAGCCTGTGAAGTCTTAAAAATGAAATATACTACAATTACCAACCATGCTTTGCTTACATACCTAAATATCATCAGGGTTTGCCTCAGTGACCTCACCGATAATAGTAACCAGTCCCTCACAACATTGTACCTTGGAATCTCATTGCACTCTTGTGATGTAATGGAGATATGTAATAAGTGTAGAGTGTACATGACTGAACTGGTCTGTCAGAAATCAGTCGGATTACTGTGTAAGACTACAAGGTTGTGCCCAGCCGAATGTTTGGGTTAAATACTTCTCTGACCTAGTAAAACATTTTGAAATTTTCTTTGCAAGAAAATTAAGAGTGAAAGAATTAGGTGTTATGTTGCAGCTTACGGCTCTGGTTTTATGTTTCCACAGCTGCATTTCATGTCATGCTGTACAACATAAGCGGTACTGGAAATTAAAGTTGTTTATTCATTTCCATGAATATACCGCATTGCACAAAACTATAAAGAGGTTAATTTCAGTAAGAAGGAAACTTTGTGACATTTATTGCTATAAATTAATAATTTTAAGCTCTAGAGTCCTTGAATTCTCATCAACATTTTAGGTCAAAAGGAAGAAAAAAAATCAATGCATAAAAAATAATATGCATGGATTTCTGCCAATAAATATGGCGATTTTAAAGATTTAATGCACGACAGAATGATTTAGCATGAAAGCAACAAAACACTCTCAGGAGTGAGTCAGAACAGTGCAAGAGCCAATTTTTGCAAAGAAAAACTGATGTTAACTTGAAAATGTTAAAAGATGTGTGTATGGATATGTACATATATATATACAGTATATAGTACAATCAGAAAGAATTAAGACCCTTTCATCTTTTATATGTTTGCAGCTTTAAGCTAAAATTCTTTGAATTTTTTTTTCAATATCAATCTACACACAATCCAAAAGCAAAAAACAGATATTGTAAAACATTGCAAATATATTAAAAAGAAAAAGTAACATAGCACTTCAACATAAGTATCCAGACCCTTTGCTATGATACTTAAAATTTAATTTCGATGCACCCCATCAGTTTGGATGATCTTTGAGATATTATTATATGTTGGCTCCTGTTCTGGCGTAGTTGATAACAGTGAGCTGTTAACCCTTAGCAGGTCCCTGTTACTGGCTCTTTTCCTGCACGGATACAGTATCAATGAAAAACACCAAATAAGAATGCAGTCTAAAAAAGACAACAAGAAAAAAAGATAAAGATAGGGTAATATTGTATTGACAACACATGCAAAGATATTGGGCTCTATTACATTCTTCACGCAAAAACGCACGCAGAACGCGTGAATTTTTGCACGCAGCGTTAAACGTTAACACGCGTAAAACAACGCTGGTATTACAATTCTCGTGCATTTTTACATCCGTCAAAAAATAACGCGCGGAAAACGGACGCGCAGCAACGTTGCGCGCAGAAATCAGTGTGCGGACTGTTTTTTCACGCAAATCAGCCAATCAGAACTATGAACCACAATTGTCTCCCGTTAAGTTTTTGTGCCTGTCAAAGTCAATCTGCGCATATATGTAAAATATTAATCAATCAATTATGTCGGGCACATAACTAAAAAGCCTTGAATAGATAACCCTTCCAGGACAATATTTGCCCTGTGCTTTCCCTCACTATGAAGAAATAATATCTTTTCAGTATAACTTGGCAGATCCTTATTTTAGACAAATCTGCGCATATATGCTGCATCAATAAAAAAAACACGCACAACTTCTCAATTTTATTGTTTGGGTATGCATAGAATGTGTTACTATACTGTACTGTATTTTTTCTTTGGGCTGGTGTATTTAGCTTCTGCAGAATCAGATATCACCTGCTGAAACCCTTTAAAAAAATCAGATACTCACCTCCCATCTCGTGGCGCGAACAGTGGCCTGATCCACCGCTTCTGGCCCCCCGCAAGCAGAGTGAAACTGGGGACAAATAATCCCCAGTCTCCCTCCGCAGCCCTGCTGATCTTGCAAGAACAAGATCATGCAGATCACTTGGCCGGCAGCACAACTATCCATGGTATGGAGTCCGCATGTATTAGCACTGACGTCAATATCCAGGAGGGTACCGCTGTTTAGTGGACAGGCTGCTGAAGCAGTGTCTGCCTCATAATCTGGTGCATAAATGGGGATGCTATGACCAAACCTGCAGTTGCAGGTTTTCCCTGTTAGAGGCACCGTTTTACTGCAGGGCACGGAATACTGCCCTTAGTGTACCACTCAGATACTCATTTCCATCTCACTCAGCCATAGACCCTCAAATGATACACATTCACCCTAGACAATCACACACATGCACTTTTATAATTAGAAACTCGAATTACTATCACACACATACAGCACATCTTTTTCCACAATTCCACAATTTTCAGTGGCATGATTTTTATTTTATTTTTCCTTTTGGGGTAAAAAAATCAAACACACAGAAATACACATATTCTTAGATTATCATTTTTATTATAAATTGTAATATTTTTTAAATAGCACCTTGAAAACAGAAAGCCTCAGTTACTGTCTTGTTTGCTGTGAACTCATTCTGTTACCAGAGATGAATTACAGAATCTCTGCCAACTGGACCAAAAAGAAAGCCATCCAGATCTGTGCAAGAACATGCTTCTACTTGTCATTGGAATAATCAATCACTTTTAAACAAGGAAAAAAATAAATATGCAAACCACCATACTATGAAGTTGACAGTTTTGAGTCTAGCAAACAAAACCAACCTAGATTACAGAATTTGGCCGAATAATATTATTATTATTATTATTATCATTTATTAAGCGCCAACACATTCCGCAGCGCTGTACAAGGTGCAATGGGTAAAGACAGGACAATTCTATAATACATACAGGAGACAGGTCAGTATTGCTGCCAGCGGATACAGGAGGATATAAGGACCCTATTCCCGTGGGAATTTACAATCTAGATGGTGAAGGGATTAGAAACAGGAGGGGGGGACTGCAGTGATGAGTTTATGCAGGGAGAGGTGAGGACTGTTTTTGGGTCAGTCGGATGTCTTGTTACGGAGTCGGGTGGTAGGCTTCCCTAAACAGTAGGGTCTTTAGAGAGCGTTTAAATGAAGCCAGATTTGGGGACAGTCTGATATTGCGAGGAAGCGCATTCCATAGTGTCGGCGCCGCGGCAAGAGAAGTCCAGCAGTCTGGCATGTTAAGAGGTAATGATGGGGGATGCCAGGCGCAGGTCATTGTTGGATCGTAGGGGACGGGCTGGGGTGTATTTGGTGGTTAGTGAGGACAGGTAGTGAGGTGCGGCGAATAGAATCATGTACCAGCTAACGTACCATTTAAAACGTTTGTACCTTTGCGCAAGCTATAGTTTGTTAGGTGTATAACATATGTCACCTGACCAAAGATCAAGTTATAATGATTGTTATCTTAAACCTTTGGTGACTCACTCTTTTATGCTAAATGGCATTCTAACGGTTTTTAATACAGGTTTTGATCTTAATCAAGCTTGAGAAAATAAATATTTCAGCTATTAAAGCTATTTACAGTAGGGATGCACCGAATTTTCGGCCACCGAAAATCATTGGCCGAAAATAGTGTTTTCGGTTTCGGGCGAAATGGAAATTTAGCCCAAAAAAATGGCTGAAAATTTCCATTTCCCGGCCAAGCCGGGGACTCACCATAGCATGGAGGCTGGCCGAGCTGCCTGCTCAGCCACCTTCCAAGCTCAGGCGAGCCCCCGGCTTGGCCTGTGCCTAGAGGCCCAACCGAGCCTGGGACTCACCTGAGCTTGGAGGCCGGCTGAGTTGCCTGCTCGGCCGTCATCCAGGCTCAGGTGAGTCCCTGGCTCAGCTGGGCCTTTAGGCCCAGGCCAAGCCGGGGGCTCGCCTGAGCCTGGATGTCAGCTGAGCAAGCAGGGGGGTGTCATACTCACCTACATTGACCTCAAGTCCTCCACCGGTTGCACACATACTCACCTACATCGGCCCGGAGCTCCTCCAGCGATGGCAATCCTGCATCCAGTGCCCGCTGTGTCGGTCGCCGGTATGACATCACGGAAGCCTTTGACCCTGGGTCAAAGGCTTATGTGATGTCATACCGGCGACCGACACAGCGGGCAGTGGATGCAGGATTGCCATCGCTGGAGGAGCTCAGGCCGATGCAGGTGAGTATGTGTAGGGAACATCCTCCTACTTCGGCCCTGAGCTCTAGTGGTGACTGGAGGGACGGCCGAGCAGCCTGCAACAGCCAGAGGATGGTCACCGCTGGAGCTCAGGGCCGAAGTAGGAGGATGTAGGGGACTATGTGTAGGCACCATACTCACCTACATCTTCCTACTTTGGTCCTGAGCTCCAGCGGTGACAGTCTTCCAGCTGTCGCAGGCTGCTCGGCCATCCTCCAGACTCAGGTGAGCCCCCGGCTCGGCTTGGCCTTGAAGGCCCAGCCGAGCCGGGGGCTTGCCTGAGCCTCGAGGATGGCCGAGCAGCCTGCAACAGCCGGAAGACTGTCACCGCTGGGGCTCAGGACTGAAGTAGGAGGATGTAGGTGAGTATGGTGCAACCAATCAGCCATGCAAACCTGGGCCTGGAGGCCCGGCCGAGCACGCTGCTCGGCTGGCCTCCAGGCTCAGGCGAGCCCCTGGCTCGGCTGGGCCTTCAAGGCCCAGCCGAGCCGGGGGCTCACCTGAGCCTGGAGGCCAGCCGCTCAGCTTGCTCGGCCGGCCTTCGGGATCAGGCGAGTCCCCGGCCTCCAGGCCCATGTTCTCATGTCTGATTTTCATTTTCGGTATCGGTTTTCTGCCGAAACGATCCCGAATTTTGGTTTTGGTGCATCCCTAATTTACAGGGTTATTCAGAGAGAGGTGAAAACCAGGAGAATGATTGGAGTATTGGAAATTCTAGGTCAAAATAACTAAACCAGAAAAATTCCCCCATTTATCTCATTTTCCAAATCGGCCATTTGGTCTAGATTTTTCTCTTCTCCTGCCATTCTCCTTGTTTTCACCTCTCTCTGAGTATCCCCCTTAGTTATTTTATTCCTAAAATTGGAGTGAATCATACTTATTCAGAAGCCTCTTCTGAAAAGCTTGTGGACCTCAGTTTTTTGTCCACATTCTTTTCTTGTTCATAGCAAGGTTGGAAGGTTTTTCTGTTGTGTTTAGAAAAGAAGGTAAAAAATGTTGATATCTTGCTATAGGGTATATAGAGGATAGAAAGTTTATCACAAAAAAATCACTATCTCCTTGCTAACGCTAGCGCTCACATAAATAGCGTTAGGTTAATTGAGGTGATATCATGCCGCCTGTATCATTGCTGATCGCTAATGGGTTAAAAAAAGTTAGCAACTTGGTATTAGTGGTTTTTAGCACCAGCTTACTGTACTTTACTCTCCCTATACTTAACATGGGGAGCGCAAAGAGTAAGCAGAGAGTAATTAGCGTTAGGATCACATAGTCCTAACGCTAATTACTCACAGCTGTCGCTAAAAAAGTTAACACCTGCTTAGAGCTGTAGTTAACTGATTCCGCAGCTGCAGTATCAGTTAGCTACCGCTGTAAACCCCACCCCCCCAAAACCCAAATACTCACCTCTCATCCCGCAATGAGAACGGCGTCTAATGGTTAATCTATTCAGAGAATACCGAACAGCAGCGAAATGTCAGTGAAATGCCATGAGGTTCGGTGATTTCATTCAGCAGGTTTAATCAAGCGAATCCCCTAGGTTTCAATGCAAAAAATATTCCTGTTGTTACTGAATATTTATTAAGACGTCTATTCTTTTAATCTGCAGCAAAAAGTCTCTTTATTAATTTTTTAGGATTTTTATGTAATTTTTCAAGGTTTTTTTGGCAAAACATTTTTTCAGTTTTTTTTTTAACCCTTTTGCTGCTGAGCCATTTCACGCCTGTGTGCTGAGGTTATTTTTACCGGTATCGCTCATCATGTTTAAACGCGTTTTGAAAACATATTTTATTTTATGACCCAGACATATTATATATCACTCTTTCCGGCAGACTCGGCAAATTCATAATATATCATTATTATATGTATACGTCATGACCTGTCTGTATATTACGACAAAAAATGCAATAAAATTTGAATTTTCAATAATTTACAACGTGTAAAGTGTTTTTTTTCACATTTTAACATGCGAGCATTTGCGGTTATATTTTCTATGGGTTGCGCTTGTTAAAAAAATTAGAAATGGGGACTCGTTACATTTTTTTGGGGGGAAAAGCGATTTTTAACACACGCACCCCATACAAAAATTGTTAGTGCAGCATTATTGTTTACATTATAATTGAAATGGGAACAATATTGCTGCATTAACAAAACAAAAAAAAAGCTGTTTATTTTTCTTCTCATTTATTTATTTTTAAATATCTTTTTTTTTTTTGGTTACTTTAAGGCTAGGGTCAGACGAAAGCAGTCTTAACGTGCGTTTAGACGCACGAAATCACGGCTGTGCTAGCAGCAAATGACGTCCAATGCCGGGGAACACACGAAGTAGGGATGTGCGTTTCGGGTTTCGGAATTTCGGAATTTTCACGAAATTTCCCGATTCGGGTCTTTCGATTCGGCCGAAAATCCGAAAAGTTTTAGATCCGAAAATGTCGAATCCGAACTGTTTTCCGAACCGAATCGAAAACTTTTCGGAATTTCGAATGGACTTGAAATGTGTCAAATCGAAATCTATTGCTTTGAAACGAGAACAGACTTTCCGAAAAAAACGAAAAATTTACCAAATCGAAAATTTTTCGGAATTTTCGAATTGACTTGAAAAAAACGTGTCAAATCGAAAAATCTATTGCATTTGAAACGAGAACAGACGTTTCGGAAAAAAAACGAAAAGTCGATAAGATTTTCGTATTTTGGTCAGATCCGATTCGTCCGCGGGTCGCGCATGCGCGCGCGCGCACATGTCGTAACTTTATTGAGCCAGTTTTATTGACAACTTTTTGAACAAAATTTTTTTTTTATTATTATTCATAATGGCCGCTGCCAGACAGGAGAGTGAGGAGACCTCTTCATCTGTCGATGAAGAATTTCCACGTGCAGTGCCTGCACCCAAGAAGAAACGGCCCAAAACATGGCATTTGAGGAGATGTTGGAGCTGGTCCGCATCTTTGATAGGAAAGATTATGACTGCCGGAACGGACCTTACCGCAGGAAGAATAACGCCAGGAAGGATCGTATCCTGGACAAGCTACGCGCCACCATTTTGGAGAAGTTTGGGAAGGACCGGACGAAGGACCAGCTACGGAAACGCTGGTCTGATTTGAAAGTACGCGAGGAGGAGCAGCTGAGACGCATCCGTCGCGTCATAGCGAAACGTAAGTGTCATGTTATATTGTAAAGCGCTGCGCAAACTGTTGGTGCTATATAAATCCTGTATAATAATAATAATGTGCTTGCATGTGCTAATGTGCACAGAAATACGCTGATTTATCTAGTCCTTTTTTCATGCAATGTGATTGTGTATAGCTTTGCGTTTTCACGACTCGCCATACATGCATTTTTGCCATAGCTTTTCTTTTTTGTGATTTTAAATATTCGTGAAAATTGTGATATTTATGTATGTAGATGAAGTTACAATGCTGGATTTCTTTTGGCACTGTGTGTAGTCTGTAGTGTGCTGGGGGGAGGTTGTTGTGATTGAGTGATGCATATGAGAAGACCCGCAGCTTGCCCAATATTGACTCCCACCTGCGCATCAATAAAAATCTCTGCGTCTTTGCTAAGTGATAGGATGGGACATGTAGTTCTTCTGAAAGTGCATCCAAACAGTAGCCGCCTTCAATACAGCCTCAGCAGCTGCTGCAGCAGTGTCATTGAATGCTTTAGATGCAAATTTCAAAACAAAATGGCGGATTTCTGTTGTTGTTTCTGCAATATCCAGTTTTATTATTAGCAGAAACTGAAAGTGAAACTGAGGCTGAGGCCTTCTATAAAATAACTAAAAGCAGTCACACAATGCGCTTTGTACGCACACAACACAAATAATAGTGTTTATTGAATAAACGTAATGTTTACTTCTGAAAAAAATATATAAATGAACGGTAATATAGGTCTGTGCAGAGGAAATAAATAAATATTTTGTGACTTTAGACCTATGAGATGGGAGTAGTGGGGGGTCAAGCTGGTAGTGGGTAGTGGAGGGGTGTCGCAATACTTTCGGCAATATATTGTATAGATATACCGTTTTTTCCAGTCTGCATTATTTACGTGTTATATTTTTTGGATTTGGCAGAAGACAGGAAGAGGGCACAGGCTGAGGACGCCGAATCTGCCCGGGCAGGGACCAGTGCCCCAGCGGAGGAGGAGGAGGAGCCACAGGCGTCCACCAGCGCTGGTATATACTGTTTTATTTAGCAACGACTTTTGGTCAAAAACAGAAAAAAATTTTGTTTACTGTATTTTTTATTTCTTTAATTTCTTACATATAGCACTGGATATACAGACGGTGGTGGTGGGGGAGGAAGAGTCGGAGGAGGAGCAGGAGGAGGAGCAGGAGGAGGCCGCCAGCACTGGTATATACTACTGTTATATTTTTTCAAGACTTTCAGTCTAAAATAGAAACCTGCTTTACTTACTGTATTTTCCTTCTTTCATTTATTGGATATATCGAAGAAGCCAGACCGAGCAACCAGGAGGCGATTGGCAAGATACGCCTGGCAGTCCGGACACTGGATTCCATCCATGAACTGCTGCAGGAACTCCGGGAACACCTTAGTAACACCGCGGACATCCTGGAGCGGCAGTAGGACAATACGGATGTGCCTCAGCTGCTCCTGCTCGCCTGCTTTGAGGTCGGACCAGCGTTTTCTGATCTGGTCCTTCGTCCCGTCTTTCCCAAACACCTCCAGGATGGTGGTGCGCGTAGCTTGTCAATGATACGATCCTTCCTAAAATTATTCTTCCTGCGGTAAGGGCCCTTACTGCAGTCATAATCTTTGTAATCAAAGATGCGGACCAGCTCCAACATCTCCTCAAATGCCAGTAATTCTAAAATGTATGTTTGTTTGTGTTGTTTGTGCCCCTGTTGGGCAGTTTGCCATCCTTGGCATGTTCCCTTCCCTTCCCTTCCCCATTTTGTAAATAAATTTTCTATTTTTTCTATATTTTCCTGTTTGTGTGCGTTGCTTTACGTTAATAAGTTAATTATGTATTGCTTGGTTTCCACACTGTTAAACACGTCGATGCGGAGGACGCGCTCAGCGCGTCCTCCGCATGGCTGCTGGTATGCGGAGGACGCGCTGAGCGCATCCTCCCTTTGGGGTCAGCGTTCGGCCGGGTTCCGGCCGATCGCTGGCCCCCCGGTGCGGGCTGACATCCTCGATGTCAGCCCAGCATCCGGAACCGCCGCCGGTGAAATTAGGTGTCATCGCGACCTCTCTCCTCCCGATCGGCGGCGTTGCGGGGGTTAACCCAGGCACCAATTGGAAGGGCACAGCCTGCCCTTCCAAATGGTGCCTGGCATTAACCCCTGGGGAGCTGGATCGCGAATCGGCGCTGAAAAGCGCCGGTTCGTGATCCTTTCCCGGAGCTGGCCGACATCTTGGATGTCGGCCAAGCCTCCGGGAACTCCCCCTGAGGACTGGCGTCATCGTGCGTAGCACGATGACGCCAGTCCTAGAGTTAACCCCTAACTGCCACCAACTGTGGAGATAGGGAGTTCCAATGAACTCCCTATCTCCCGATCCGTGGCAGCTAGGGGTTAAAGTTTGGTATGGTTGGATCGGCCAGAGCATGGCCGTTCCAACGATACCAAACACTACAGTGAAAAAAGTTTTTTTAAAAAAATTAAAAATAAAAATATATTTAAAAAAAAATTATAAAAATTAAATAAACATTTTTTTTTTATTTTTTTTGGTTCGTTAATGCAGCAATATTGTTCCCATTTCAATTATAATGTGAACAATGATGCTGCACTAACGAGGTGCTGGGGCAATATCCACGAGGAGCTGGGGCATGTCCACGAGGAGCTGGGGCATGTCCACGAGGAGCTGGGGCATATCCACGAGGTGCTGGGGCAATATCCATGAGGAGCTGGGGCATGTCCACGAGGAGCTGGGGCATATCCACGAGGGGCTGGGGCATATCCACGAGGTGCTGGGGCATATCCACGAGGTGCTGGGGCATGTCCACGTGCTGGGGCATGTCCACGAGCTGGGGCATATCCATGAGGTGCTGGGGCAATATCCATGAGGAGCTGGGGCATGTCCACGAGGAGCTGGGGCATATCCACGAGGGGCTGGGGCATATCCACGAGGTGCTGGGGCAATATCCACGAGGTGCTGGGGCATGTCCACGTGCTGGGGCATGTCCACGAGCTGGGGCATATCCATGAGGTGCTGGGGCAATCCATGAGGAGCTGGGGCATGTCCACGAGGAGCTGGGGCATATCCACGAGGGGCTGGGGCATATCCACGAGGTGCTGGGGCAATATCCACGAGGTGCTGGGGCATGTCCACGAGCTGGGGCATATCCATGAGGTGCTGGGGCAATATCCATGAGGAGCTGGGGCATGTCCACGAGGAGCTGGGGCATATCCACGAGGCTGGGGCATATCCACGAGGTGCTGGGGCAATATCCACGAGGTGCTGGGGCATGTCCACGTGCTGGGGCATGTCCACGAGCTGGGGCATATCCATGAGGTGCTGGGGCAATATCCATGAGGAGCTGGGGCATGTCCACGAGGAGCTGGGGCATATCCACGAGGGGCTGGGGCATATCCACGAGGTGCTGGGGCAATATCACGAGGTGCTGGGGCATGTCCACGAGCTGGGGCATATCCATGAGGTGCTGGGGCAATATCCATGAGGAGCTGGGCATGTCCACGAGGAGCTGGGGCATATCACGAGGGGCTGGGGCATATCCACGAGGTGCTGGGGCAATATCCACGAGGTGCTGGGGCATGTCCACGTGCTGGGGCATGTCCACGAGCTGGGGCATATCCATGAGGTGCTGGGGCAATATCCATGAGGAGCTGGGGCATGTCCACGAGCTGGGGCATATCCATGAGGTGCTGGGGCAATATCCATGAGGAGCTGGGGCATGTCCACGAGGAGCTGGGGCATGTCCACGAGGAGCTGGGGCATATCCACGAGGGGCTGGGGCATATCCACGAGGTGCTGGGGCAATATCCACGAGGTGCTGGGGCATGTCCACGAGCTGGGGCATATCCATGAGGTGCTGGGGCAATATCCATGAGGAGCTGGGGCATGTCCATGAGGAGCTGGGCATGTCCACGAGGAGCTGGGGCATATCCACGAGGTGCTGTGGCATATCCATGAGGTGCTGGGGCATGTCCACGAGGAGCTGGGGCATGTCCACGAGGAGCTGGGCATGTCACGAGGAGCTGGGGCATATCCATGAGGTGCTGGGGCATGTCCACGAGGAGCTGGGGCATGTCCACGAGGTGCTGGGGCATGTCCATGAGGATGTTGGATGTCGGCAAGCTTCCGGGAACTCCCCCTGAGGACTGGCGTCAACGTGCATAGCACGATGACGCCAGTCCTGGAGTTAACCCCTAGTTGCCACCAATGGTGGAGATAGGGGTTCCAATGAACCCCCTATCTCCCGATCCGTGGCAGCTAGGGGTTAAAGTTTGGTTCCAACGATAGCAAACACTACAGTGAAAAAAGTTTTTTTAAAAAAATTAAAAATAAAAAAATATTTAAAAAAAAAAAAATCATTTTTTCTTTTTTTGGTTTGTTAATGCAGCAATATTGTTCCATTTCAATTATAATGTGAACAATGATGCTGCACTAACGATTTTTGTATGCGGTGCGTTTGTTAAAAATCGCGTAATTTCCCCCAAAAAAAAATGTAACGAGACCCCATCTCTAATTTTTTTAACAAGCGCACCCCATGCAAAATATAACCGCAATTGCTCGCATGTTAAAATGTGGAAAAAAAACACTTTACACGTTGTAAATTATTGAAAATACATATTTTATTGCATTTTTTGTTATAATATACAGACAGGTCATGACATATACATATAATAATGACATATTATGAATCTGCCGAGTCTGACGGAAAGAACGATATATAATATGTCTGGGTCATATACTAAAATAAGCCTTAAAACACGTTTAAACATGATGAGCAAAACTGGTAAAAATGACCTCAGCACAGGGGCGGGAAAAGCCACAGCAGCGAAAGGGTTAATTAAAAAAACACGATAGAATCGCCAGAATTATCGTATCGACAGAATGAATTATCGGATCCGAAAAACAAACCAAAAATTTATTATAAAAAATATATAAAGTAGTATTAAAAAAGTAAACCATAGTAGTTTTTTCATCAAAACGAATAGAGTTAGACAGCTTTGAAACGAGAACAGACGTTCGAAAAACGAAAAGTTCCGAAAAACGAAAAATTGGCGATATACCGAAAACCATGTACAATTCCGAAAAACGAAAAGTTCCGAAATACGAAAAGTTCCGAAATACGAAAAATTGGCGATATACCGAAAACCATGTACAATTCCGAAAAACGAAAAGTTCCGAAATACGAAAAGTTCCGAAATACGAAAAATTGGCGATATGCCGAAAACATGTACAATCCCGAAAAACGAAAAGGTTCCGAAAAGTCGATACATAAACCTAGTAAAGTGACCCGAAAATACGAAAAATTGTCGATATTCCGAAAAATACATGTACCCGAAAAACGAATCGAACCGAACCGAATCGAAACGGAAAGCAGTCGAAACGAGCCGAATCGAAAAGTTTAAAAATTCGAAAAATCGAATCGAATCGAATCGAAAAAAAAATCGGTGCACATCCCTAACACGAAGTACGGCCGCACGAAAGTTCGTCCGCGCAACGCAAGTGGCAAACAAACGCATTTTTTCTAGAACGTCAAACCTCTAGTATGGACGTACAGAGTGCGCTGCGTCCGCTGGAGGCGTGTGTGCGTGATTGGGAGACGTCAGACGCTGCTAATGTCCGGCCAACATAACGTCCAGACACAAAAAGTGTTTTATTGATGATCCGTACAAAATCACGGACGAAAAGGCACATCGTATGACCGCTATCGCATATTCCGTGAAAAAATGCGTCCATTCGTTCGAACGCACTTTTTCAGACAATGTGAAAAATGCGTTAGTCTGACCCTAGCCTTAAAGTTGGTCATGTTTGGTATTGTTGAAAGGCCATGCTCTGGCAGATCCAACGATACCAAACATTAACCCCTAGCTGCCACGGATCAGGAGATAGGGGGTTCATTGGAACCCCCTATCTCCACCATTGGTGGCAGCTAGGGGTTAATTCTAAAACTGATGTCATCGCGCTAAGCACGATGGCGCCAGTCGTCAGGGGAGATCCTGGATGCTTGGCCGACATCCAAGATGTAGGCCAGCTCCGGGAGAGGATCGCAATCCGCGCTTATTGGTGCCGAATTGCGATTCGGCCCCCAAGGGGTTAAAGCCAGGCACTGTTTGGAAGGGCAGGCTTTGCCCTTCCAAACGATGCCTGTCTTTAATCGCTGGCCCTAGGCGATTGGGAGGGAAAGCGGTCCGAAGGACCTCCCCCCTCCCTTTCAGGCACCTCCTCCGCACTCGCAGGGGGGCGCCTGAAATAGATGTGATCGCGCCACCGTATTGTCCCTGCCGGGGTCCCAGAGTGCCGGGCTGACATCCAAGATGTCAGCCCGCACCGGGGGGCCAGCAATCGGCCGATTGCTGCCTCCTGTGCTAGGACGCACTCAGCCCATCCATCGCACAGGAGGAGCACTTGGCAGGACGCGCTGAGCACGTCCTCCGCAGCCAAGTGGTAAAATAGCAATTTTTTTCTGTTACAGACCTTTTTATTATTATTCATAGGACCTTATACAGAATCTTCAAGCATTTGCGTGCAGTAGTTTTTTTGCAAACAGCTTTTAAAAGTTTAATTTTATTCCCCAAAGTGCAGGGTACAATTTCGGTGCTCTTTGAATAACCCTGTTAGTGTACAACTGAACACTATAATGTATCCCTTTAAAGCACAAGAATGGGGAAAAAAAAAACACATTAGGCCTGATTTAGAGTCCGTTCTAAACTTACCAAAATCATTGAAGTTTATGGAGTCCACGAATTTACCAGAGCTCTTTTTACGTTTACACCTGACTCAGCAGCTAGTCCATGGTCTTAAAAAAAAATCAGCTATAAGCACTATGGGCTCTATTGCTAACTGTAGCATTCAGATATGTATGCATTAACATCAGGATAAGTGACTTTAAAGCATGCCACCCAGATTTCTTTGCAAACAGCTTTTCACTTTCACATTCATACAAACTGTTTTGCTAATTTATTCACCTCCCTCTGTCTGCGGTGTCGGCTTTTTCTCGGCTTTTTCCGGCGGCTTCGCTGCGTGTGATCGGCTCCTGCTTAGGTTTTTCTGGCGTCTTCGACGGGTTAATCCAGATGTTTTTGCAGGTTTTCGGCGTGCATTCGGTGGGTTTTGCGGTTAGTTTTCGTCGGGTTTGCGGTAGCTTTTCCCTGCAATTCGGGGACCCTGTGGTGTTTGCTGAATACACCGCAGGGTCACCGAAATGGGATCGGCAACACAAACCGAATTGAAGAGAAGGAAAGGTCACCGAACGTGCGGTGACTTTTCGAATCTCTTTGGATAACCCTGCTTGATAAAGGCCTCCAGGGCCGAAACTTCGGTATGTCTTTTTGATCTATCCCAATAAATATTTGTTTAACCCCTTCACTGCTGAACCAATACTGAACCTTTACATTCCACACCCGTTCTTTCTAGCTCTTCTTAAGCTGTTGGTATTTTCTATCTTCTTATTGAGATGCATTGTTAACTGGTCAGAAGATGACGAAAATAAGTGGATTTATAAGTCCAATGTCCAGAAATAGATCAAGCAGTTAATGGGCTCTATTACATTCTTCGTGAAAACGTTAACGCGTGCGCAAAAACGCGAGGAGCAAAACCCTTTGCGCTGAATGTCGTATTACAATGTCTGTGCAAAAATATGCGCGTTAACGTCTACCGCGGGTGAACCTGCGCGAGCATACTGTACTGCGCGCGTCCTATATTTAGCATTGTGAGCACAAATGCGTTTGTGTGCTGGTATGCGGATGGTGTTACAATATATGCACAAAATTTAACACACAGCATTTGCGCGCATAATTTTAACGCCTTTTAAAAGCTGGTATTAATGGCAAATCTGAACGTCCTGGCCGAAACCAAATACACCAGCCCAAAAAAAACGACAGCGCAGTAAAGTACCCAAACAATAAAATTGAGAAGTTGTGTGTGTTTTTTTTATTGATGCAGCATATATGCACAGATTTGTCTAAAATAAGGATCTGCCAAGTTATACTGAAAAGATATTATTTCTTCATAGTGAGGGAAAGCACAGGGCAAATATTGTCCTGGAAGGGTTATCTATTCAAGGCTTTTTATTTATGTGCCCAACATAATTGATTGATTAATATTTTACCGGTAGCATAAGGGCGTGGTCCATCACCATACAGTTACAGTAGGCCCATACTGTATATATATATATATAGACACAGGCAGCATTTTCATACTTTTGGCCCTGTATGCCACCAGAATAAAATTAAAATGAAACAATTCAAATGAATTTGAAGTGCAAACTTTCAGCTTTATGTCAAGGGGTTAAACATAAATATCAAGTACAAATTTTAGGAACTGCAACCATTTTTATACACAGTCCACCGATTTTCAGGTCTCAAATGTAATTGGAAAAATAAATATAATCATAATTAAAATGTTCGTTTTTAATATTTTTTTTATAATCCTTTACTGGCAATGACTGCCTGAAGTCTGGAACCCAAAGACATTACCAAAGACTTGCAGGGTTATTCAGAGAGCGTGAAAAGCAGGAGAATAACTGGAGAATGACTGGAGAATGAAAAATTCTAGGTCAAAATAGCCGATTTGAAAAGTGAGATGAAAGGGAGAATTTTTCTGGTTTGGCTATTTTGACCTAGAGTTTTTCATTCTCCAGTCATTCTCCAGTCATTCTCCAGTCATTCTCCTGCTTTTCACGCTCTCTGAATAACCCTGAAAGTTTCCTCCTTTCTTATGCTGTGCCAGGCTCTAACAGCAGCTGTCTTCAGTAGTTATTTATTTGTGGGTCTTTCTGCCTTTAGTTTTGCCTTCAGCAAGTGAAATGCTGCTTAAATTTATTTATTTATTTATTTGAAAAGGATTTTACCAGGAAGGATACATTGAGATTTCTCTCGTTTTCAAGTATGTCCTGGGTTCGAGAACATTGAGTGGTTACAGTTGTTACAGAAATACAAAGTAATAAAATGCAAACTATTAAAAACAAAACACAAATATACAGATTAACATATCATGGGAAGGGCCAGAACCTTGGGTTAATTAGGGTGATTTGCAAAGTGGAAGCAGCTGGAAAGTAAGCTACAAATTTCTGACCAGCACTGGGTGGGTGGGACAGCAGAGTCCAGGAGCAAGCGCGGTGGCAGAGGGTGATGTAAGTGTGTGGCCGGGCTGTGGAAGAAAGAATTTGCAGAGTCAGATCGTGTGGGCTGTATAGAGTAAATTTGTTGACGACCTGGGAGAGGGGAAGGGGGAGGAGCAGCCATATGGCAGCATGGCTTTAACAAAGCAGGAAATACAAACAGCCAAAATATTAATAGATAGATGCAAGCATAAAATATTAACAGTACGATTAAAGTCAAAATTGTGGCGTAGAATTGCAGAAGACATGTTGAATCGCCGGTACCTTCAGATTCAGAGTCCAGGAGCAAGCGCGGTGGCAGAGGGTGATGTGAGTGTGTGGCCGGGCTTCAGATTCAGAGTCCAGGAGCAAGCGCGGTGGCAGAGGGTGATGTGAGTGTGTGGCCGGGCTTCAGATTCAGAGTCCAGGAGCAAGCGCGGTGGCAGAGGGTGATGTGAGTGTGTGGCTGGGCTTCAGATTCAGAGTCCAGGAGCAAGCGCGGTGGCAGAGGGTGTTGTGACTGTGTGGCCGGGCTTCAGATTCAGAGTCCAGGAGCAAGCGCGGTGGCAGAGGGTGATGTGAGTGTGTGGCCGGGCTGTGGAAGAAAGTTCAGGTGATTGACTCAGCCATTGCAGAATATTCTACCTCTTTTCCTTCAAAAACTCCTGGGTTACTTTTGCAGTAGGTTTTGGATCATTATATACATACAGAAATATATATATTATGCTTGTAACTCCAGTTCGTCGTTTTGCTGCTGTTCCTCTTTCCATGTTTTTGTTTTTAATCCCAAATGGGAAGTGTTTGGTGCGTGTATAAATAAAACCCACCATTTCTCTGCCTCTAGTTGGCTGAAAAGCAGCAGGAGGGGCTTGGAGCTGCTCAGTAGAGCGGCTTTTTGGTTACATTAGTGAGATACTCACTCTACAAAGAGGTGCCTTGAAGTGGCGAGTGAGCTTACGTTGCAATGGCCATTGAAACAAACAAAAACCTCATAGTGTTTTGTTGTACATGGAATACATAGAAACGAGCGCAGATGACACTTTTTTCCCTTGTTATGTTTTGGATCATTGTCCATCTGTACTGTGAAGCACCCTCCAATCAACTTTGTTGCAATTGGCTGAATCTGGGCTGACAGCATATCTCTAAACACTGCTGAATTCAACCGGGCGCTTCTGTCTTCTGTCACATCATCAATAAACACCAATGACCCAGTGCCACTGGAAGCCATGCATACCCATGTCATCACACTGCCTCCACCATGTTTTACAGATGACGTTGTGTGCTTTGGATCATGAGCTGTTTTAAGCCTTCTCCACACTTTTTCCTTCCCGTCATTCTGGTACAGATTAATCTTAGTTTCATCCATCCAAAGAATGCTTTTCCAGAACTGGTCTTGTTTTTTTAGATGTTCTTTGGCAAAGTCTAATCTGGTTTTATGATTCTTCAATTCTTCTTTATGAATGGTTTGCACCTTGTGGTATTTGCTGTATTTCCTCTCATGAAGTCTTTTCTTGATTGTAGACTTTGACAATGAGCAGTATAGTGCAGCGTTAACAACACAATCGGTGCACTCCAAGCTTGGCGTCATTGCTCTTGTCCAATGCAACCAAGGAAGAGGAAGCCAACTGAGGAAGCCACAAGGATATTTGTATCCAAGGCGAAATGCGTATTGGCTTTATCATTGTTTTTATATTTATTTTATTGGATTTTTTTTTTACCATTTATCATTTTTGCTATGCTGAATCCATGCAGAAAAGGTTTTGTGGGAGGCTGTACTTACCATAAACAACTCCTGGGTGCATTTACCGAGGACCCGGATAGGTCCATCACTGTGTGAGTACCTCCATTTTGTTTTTCCTCAAATTAGTATGCTCTACATTTTGCACTATGTTGTTCATTTTTCATTGAAGATCCACTCTACCGTTGAAGACTTTGAAGGGTTGTTGGGTGGCCGTGTAATAACCCTGAGGCGTATATCACTGAGCCAGTTAGGCTCCTGAAAATGTGAGTGAAATCATTATGGGTACACTATATAAGTGCATTATTACTTAATACCATCTGAACCATTCCTCTTCTCTTCTTTGAGGACTTGCATGGGCGTTTGCAACATAGCCCATTGGGTTGAATTTTAGACTCCTGTAAATTGTTGAGTGCGCGTAACTTGGGTCTTGAATTAAGGTTTTATTACATTTATAAGCAAGACAGGTAATCTTCATTTCATTAGACCAGAGAATCTTGTTACTCACAGTCTGAGAGAGCTTTTAAATATATGTTTTGCAAGTCGGTTTTCATGTGTAAACACGGAGGGGAGGCTTCCAAGTGGACAGTTTGTGATAAAGGCCAGACTAGTGGAGTGTTGCAGTGTGGTTGCCCTTTCATAAGTTTCTCCCATGTCACAAATCATCCCTGGAGCTCAGCTAGAGTGACCAAATAGGTTCTTGGTCATCTCAATTCTCAAGGCCCGGCTCCCCTGATTGCTCAGTTTATCCAGGTGCCCAGCACTAAGAAGTGTCTTGGTTATTTCAATCTTATTCCATTTAACAATTATAGAGGCCTATGTGCCCTTGCAATCCTTCAATACAGCTGAAATGGTTTTGCATCCTTTCCTACATCTGTGGCATAACGTTTTACGGCCACGGGGCGTACTGTATCAACCACACGGTGTGCCAGGAACCATGTGTCAGGAACCATGTCTGCTGCTGGATCAGCTCAAGGAAAGGTGCTGCCCTTATGTCTGCAGTAACTTCCAGCACTGATAGGGGTTAATTAACTCTGCACCAAACACGCACAACACACACCTCTGTCTGTCCATAAAGGACCCCTCCCAATTCATGAGCTCACCTCAGTATTGAGTTAATTTCCAACCTGTTCAGTTCTATGCTTGCTCTCTGCTGCTATCCCCATGTACCAGACCCCCCTGCTTACCTATTGACCATCAACTTGCCTGATCCTTTGAACTACGCACCGATACAACCTGAAGATACCTCCTCCAGGTACTCATTCCTGTGTACCCTGCATACTGGGCTCAATACCCCCTGCAATTGGCCCACGCCAGGTGCAACCCTGACACGCTGAGTGGGCCTTGAGGCCGTGGGTTGCATAGCATGCCCCACTGGCTTCAATAGGTCTCTGTATTCCCACCCACCAGCTGGCACTCAGCATGCACCATTGGCTGCCACAGGACAGCCTGAACTCAGGCCGTTCCCTGCAGCCAATGATGTGGGCCAAAGGAGGGGCCTGCTGCAGCAGCCTGTCAGGGGGGGGTGTACTAGTACACAGCCACCCTGGCGGTAAGGGGTTAATACAATCCTGTTTCTAAATCTTGACAAATACCTTTTGAAGATCCAGATGCTGTCTGTTCACTGGAGGAAAAAAACAACAGCGTGGATATATATGCAGTTTTGGATGTTCTCTTTATGTCCTACAGCTATTAATTGTTAGTGGACCCCCATTATTGAGTCAATTACCAGTCAGTTACTATATTACTTAATTATCATAATTTTAGGGAGCTGCCAAGGAATACTGTCAGTGTTGCATGTTTCAACTGGTATTCGCCCCGATTGAGAGACCCGCGGGATTAATTTTTATGTCAGAAGGACAGCAGAAAACTATTTGTTCTCGGTGTTCTTTGGTCTGCGGAGAGAGAATGTAGTCGATCGGACCACCCTTTTCATTAAGGGATGGAGTTGAAAATTTATAACTATTTTATTTTTTGTTCTAAGTAATTTTAAACCAGCTTTTGGGTAATGTTTTCTACTGTTTGTGGCTATTAAAGAGAATAATGAAGCACCCTGGAATTGTAAGTATTCAAAAGCTTAATGGAAAACTCTAAATATCCTGACCACTTTATATTTTTAAAATGATCAGGATGTGAGGAATGCCCCCTCTCAGTCTCCTCCCATTTTGCCTAAAATGCTGGTTAAAGTGGAAGAGTTTGCTCCACCCCAACCAGCGCCACCAGGAGCTGTGGAATTTGAATTTCCCAGCTGCCAGTTACTACTTGGTTATCTCTGAGCCCAATCATGCTAGCGATCATTCTCAGAGAGGCCGTGATGGATCGGAGCTGCTCTTGCGTGCACTCCATCCTTTTGTGCAAGTACTTCGGGACTTGCTTACGTAAAGTTCACAACTTGTTCCATTGCGTTGCCCGATGTGAGTTTCCCACGATACACAAGAAGAGCAGGGAGCGCGTGTTGTGCTGAAAAGACTCAGGGACTTTCGGGTTTGGGAGACCCTGAGCCAAAGTGAAGGAGCTGCACAAGGCGATGGGAAAAAGGTGAATAAATGGGGGGGGGGTATAATAATAATTGGGCACAGACTGTCAGCACCCTCTGCCCAATTATTTAAAGGCAAAAAGGGACACTCTCCTTTTAAACTTTTCAGTAGAGTGTTCCTTTTATTATGGAGTAAGCAGCCATAGAAACTGAGTCACAACAGTTGTAGCTTGGTTTGGAACAGGACTCAAGCTATTAACATGTGGAGCTGTTATATGAATTGGCTCACTTGTTAATGTTAATATCTCCAGTGGAATAAGGCACAATATATTCCAAGGTTTCTTTAAATTCCTAGACTGATCACTTTGGAAAATTATTGCATTACATTAATGCCTATTAACCAAATACTACTGTGATATATTAGTGGCTAAGGAAAAGCTTTAGGTCATCATATCACGATTATAAATTATTTGATTGATTAAAATGACATGGAAAACGTAAATAAATGTAAAAGTGGAAGAACTTTGGCTTGCTTCATAGTGGGAATTATTATATATTATCAATATACTGTAGTAATACTAAAATGTACATATGATTATTTCTCAACACAATACGAGGCAGTGTTAAATATGTCCAATATTTTGCTGACAATTTTTCTTCATGTTGACATTGCATGAAAATTTATTTGCGCAGATTTTAAAGCAAAACCTGATCAAAGAAATGCAGAAACAAACACATATTCAAAGGCAGTAGCTTGAATCTCGCTTGGCTCATCCCTGAAAATATGCATACAAATGTAATAATCTTCTACCAAATATAATACAATAAATATCTTTTTCCTACATTCAGTGCATCCACTCGAAGGATTGATGCATCATTGGGGATTGGCATATAGCCACACTTCACATCGAATATAAGGTACTTCACTTCGAATCTCATTTGCATGTACATAAATCCCAAATGAAAGCATCATTTTTATAATAACTCTTTCTCGGTAAACATCCAGATTTCATTTATTATTAAATGTTTTTGAAGAAAATGTTTTCAAGTTAAAAAAACACTAGGTGGCAGTGTGTAACTTTGTGCAATGTATAATCCTTCAAATCCATTATGAAACCTGGAAATATATATACAAAGACATGCAAGAAGTAAATAAGCACCCAATTATTTACTTTACAACTTTATTTAATTGCTTTACACAAAATACAATTTTGAACAGGTAAAGTTATTCTATTAAAATTTATATTTTGTTGAGTTTCGTTTAGTAGTTTTAAGAGTAGCGACTTGGCTAGGCATATATTTTAAAAAATTCTAAAATTGCAGATAAGTATTTCCGACCATGTTTGCCATAAGAGATCCAGCAATTCTTACTGTGTTGCTGGTTTTTTTAATATAATTTGTATGAAAAGATTTGAGTTATTGGAATGTTAAGCACTTCACAGTGGTCATGTAAGGGCACGGACTCTGCCAAAAAAGTTCTTTGATGCTGTTCTGGTCCTCCTATTCTTTTGTTAATCTTGCAGTGAGGAATTTAGCCCCATTTTCCAAGAATAAGCAGGTTTATTTTTCAATTTGAAAAAAGGTTGTCATTTACGCTTGTAGCTCCATGCGAAACAAAACACAGAGGTTTTGTTTACTTAAATGGCCATTAAAGTGTAAGCTCAACTTTTAACAAAAACAGAAAATGTTTGGTTCACCTGATTTCTCAGTTACTCGCAATGTTTGTTGCCGTGCCTGTTGTTACTTGTAGGGTCCTGCGTGACTCTTTTCTCTTTTTGACATTTCGTGCCTTTTGTCTGGCCTTTTGTTTGTTTACGTGTGAATCCCAATAAAACTTTTATATGAAAAAAAAAAGTGTAAGCTCAACCACCACGTCACGGCACCTCTGGATCACGTGGATCCTAACCTATTGAAACCAAAATCTGCTTTCTAAGCAACCACATATCCTCATGCTGCTTCTCAACCAAGAGACTGGTGCGATTATATTTATATCCTCACCATGAACAATTCCAATTTGGGATTAAAAAAGAAAACACGGAAAGGGGCAGCAGCAACAATGACCTGGCTGGGGTTACAGCAAAATCTACACCTATGCAGAAAAACCAGTTACGCTTCTATTCCCTACCAGAGTGACTGCGGAGACCACAAGTATTCAGCCCACTTCGGGTCCTATTACATTCATCACGCAAGTGGTTTTGCATGCGCATTTGCACGAGGGGAAAAACCATTTGCGTACAACGTCGTATTCCTATCTATGCGCAACGAACGCACGTTAACGTCTACCGCGGGTGAACCTGCACGAACGAATTTGCGTACGCGCATCCTATACTTAACATTGTCAGCGCAAATGCGTTCGTCCGCTGGTACGTGGATGGTATTACAATCTGCGAGCAACGAAGGTTTTCGCTATTTTTCGTACCGTCTTTGAAAAGCAGGTGGTAACTGTAAATTTGATCGTCCTGGCCGAAACGAAGTACACCAGCACAAAATAAAAGATACAGCACAGTACAGTTACACATTCTACACATACCCAAACAATAAAATTAATAAAATTGCTTTATTTTTTTTTTCCTGCAGCATATATACTCAGATTGACTTTGACAGGCGCAACAACCTAGTGTTATAAAATGGTGGTTCTTAATTCCGATTGGCTGAATCCTGTGAAAAAAACAGTCCGAACACAGATTTCTGCGCGCAACATACTTTACGCACAGTTTTGCGTGTCGTTTTTCCGCACAAAAATTTTTGGTGGACGAAAAAATGCGCTCGGATCGAAATACCACGTAAATTTTTGCGCGATCATGTTTTTTTTTCGTGCGCAAAAAAAATTGCGTTGCGCGAGCACAATTGCCCAGAGAATGTAATAGAGCCCTTCATGTATAAAACATGAATAAATAACAAGCAAAAAGGTTGTCCCAATATTTGACATTATAGTGTATCTGGTCACTATCTGAAAACTGAACAAATCCTGACTTGTAATAAAAAGTTAAGCTGTGCCAAAAGGTCAATGACTTATCGCTCTTTTCGATAAACCTCTCATCTGTCTTAATATTATTCATAGTTAAAAATAGGCTTCCTCCTGGCTGCAAGTCCATAATAAATAAACCCGCAAAGATAATTTACAGGTCTATTCACTAAAAGATGAAACTCAGGAGAACTGGCTGAAAAAGAGAACAATCTAGACCATTTGGCCTATTTGGAAAGTGAGATAAATGGGAACTTTTTTTGGTTTGGCTATTTAGACCTAGAATTTTAACTTCTCCTGCGAGTTCTTCTGAGTTTCACCTTTAGTGACTAAACCTGCTAGTGCTGTTCTTGGGCTATTTTGCAATTTTTCTGCCAATTCTGAAGCTTTTAAACGAGGATTGTTTTCAACAGAGCTTCAATCAGCTTGAAGACATCTTTTAGAAGGCCCAGATCAACCAGGTCATGTCTGTATTGAATTTTTGTATCCTTTTCTTTTAACTATAATTCTCCTTATGTTTCATGATTAATGTTTCTCTTAAAGTAGTGTTTTAGGAATATTTCATGATTCCTAGTTATCTGTCTATAGGAGAGTTCACTGTCACAGTGATCAACAATCTGTCCTTTTTGAAATTCTGAAATTTCTTTGGAATTTTATTTTCAAGGCCTAGTTAACCCCTGTACTACAGACACCGAGATATCTCAGGCTTCAAAGACAAAGTCTGGCGCCTGAAATTGAGATATCTCGATCTGCAGCGCCGAAGGACAAAAACAAATTACATTTGTTTTCCACAAATTAATTTCATTTGCTTTTAGGCTGCAGAAGGTACCCCCAAAGTTTTAGCCCTCTGGGCATAATGCCCAAAGAGCTAAAACTGTGTAAAATCGGCTAAAGATTGCCCTCACATAGGACATTCAGCAGCCGATGTAGGGAACCTCAAACTGCAGCTGTAATGGCTGCAACTCATTTTGGCAGATGATGGCACCATCTACTAGCCAAATAGGTTAACCACTTCGATGCGGAGGACGCGCTCAGCGCGTCCTCCGCATGGCTCCTGCTGTGCTGAGGACGCGCTGAGCGCGTCCTCACTTTGGGGTCAGCGTTCGGCCGGGTTCCGGCCGATCGCTGGCCCCCCCGGTATGGGCTGACATCCTCGATGTCAGCCCAGCATCCGGAACCGCCGCCGGTGAAATTAGGTGTCATCGCGGCAGTGCGATGACACCTAATTCAGGCGCCCCCCCCGCATGTGCGGAGGAGGCGCCTGAAAGGGAGAGGGGGAGGTCCTTCGGACCTCTCTCCCTGTCAGGAATCAACCACAAAAAACTGTTTTCGATGATAATAGGTATAGGAGGAACCACTATGTAGCAATCTTGCCTGTACGTGGCGAGTATCAGAGTCAGGAGGAATAATATATATATATAACGCTACCTGTCTGCTGGTACCAGTGGCGTCAGGTTTGTAGTAATTCAGGTGGTTGAGAATTCTTTCGAAGAATATACCGTACGTCTAGATGCAATTATATATGTATATCGTTGATAGATTCGTTAGAGTAGTAGATATTAATAGCATAGGTCATAGGCAGGCAGAGTTCGGTACCGTATCGTTTTATCCAAGCAGAAGGTCGTGGGTAGGTAGAGTTCGGTGCAGAGTCGTTGTCCAAGCAGAAGGTCGTAGGCAGGTAGAGTTCGGTGCAGAGTCGTTGTCCAAGCAGAAGGTCGTAGGCAGGTAGAGTTCGGTGCAGAGTCGTTGTCCAAGCAGAAGGTCGTAAGCCAAGGGAGTCAATCAGAGTTTCAAAGAAGCTTAGGGGAAAGGAGGTAATTAGCTCAGTGTACATACAAAATATTAGAGCCTCGACTTACCCCACTGATGTCTCCTTTATAGGGTGTCTCATTTAGGCAGCCGGGGATAGCGCTGACGTCATCCGTCCGCGCCGGCATCTCTCCATGCCCATAAGGCCACTCAGGACCATGCGCATGCGCGGAAGGTCTTCTCCGGCGGTGCAGGAGGCTCCGGCCTGCGCGCCGACACGAGGCAGCGCCAACGCCTCGCCATTCCGCATAGTCACCTCTCGGGGACCCGCAGGAGGCGCCGCTACAGGGCTAATACCGCCGGTAAGGGAGGAATCCTGACATAACCCCCTCACAAGGCGACCACTCCGTGGGCGATCAGGATGAGCCGCATGAAAACGGTGCACCAGGGACGGAGCATCGACATCCAATGCTGATATCCAAGAGTCATCGACGGGATCATAACCTTTCCAACGGATTAGATACTGAAGCTTTTTACGATGTATACGAGAGTCCATAATCTTTGATACTTCGTAAACTTCGTTATCACGGGTGCTTATCGGACCCGGAGGAGGGAGAGTACGATGAACGAAAGGATCTGTAGTCTGAGGTTTAATCAAGGAGACGTGGAATACGGGATGGATTTTCAGAGAGGCCGGTAGTCGTAGGCGAACCGTCGTAGGAGAGAGGACAGTCTCTATCACATAAGGCCCAAGAAATCGGGGGCCTAATTTCTTCGAAGGACAGTTCAATTTAATGTATCGGGTAGATAACCACACTCTGTGACCTTCTTCGTATAACGGAGCAGGCGTTCTTTTACGATCAGCATATATTTTGTATCTCCATTGGGCTCTCTGCAGCATTCTCTTAACTTTCTTCGTGATTTCGGAAATGGACTGCAATCTATCATTTACTGCAGGACAGGGGGTATAGAGCAAAGAACCTGGTAACATTGAGGGGTGTCTTCCGGTATTGATAAAAAAAGGGGTCATAGACGTCGATTTATGGATCTGGTTATTGTAGACGAATTCGGCTATGGGTAGAAGATCATTCCAGTCAGATTGTAGGTAGGTCACGAAACAGCGGAGGTATTGTTCTAAGGTAGCGTTAGTACGTTCAGTTTGTCCATTAGCCTGGGGGTGATAGGCGGTAGACAAGGACCGTTTTATGTGTAGACCTTTACAGAATTCCAGCCAAAACTTAGCAGTAAATTGGGTACCTCTATCTGTTACTATAGTTTCGGGTAAGCCGTGCAGACGAAATATCTCTTTAATGAAGATCGTAGCAGTATCTTTAGCGGAAGGGATAGTTTTAGTGGCTATGAAGTGACTCATCTTGGAGAAGCGATCTACTACTACTAGTATGGTCGTATTTCCGTTAGATGGTGGGAGGTCTACTATGAAATCCATAGAAATATCTTGCCAAGGGGCTTCTGGTATTTTAAGCGGTTGTAGTAGACCCTGCGGCTTCTTTTTATCATCTTTGGATCTTATACATACTGTACAATGAGTAACGTACTCTTCTATATCTCTTGATATTCTAGGCCACCAAAATAAACGTGCTATACTTTCCTTCGTTTTGTATACTCCGGCGTGACCTCCTAGGGGCGAATCATGGAAATAGTTTAATATACTATTCTTTGCTTCGGGGGGAACGTATATTTTCTCCTTTCTATAGAACAATCCATTTTTTGGTTGTAGTAGAGTCGTCTGGTCGTTTATTTTGGAATATTTTCTAATAATGTCCCATAATGATAATGTTGTATTGAGAAAACAGTTCCTCGGTAATACGTAGGATGTTTCGGATTTCTGTCTGGATTCTATACTTCTGGATAGAGCGTCAGCTTTACCATTCCTTTTTCCCGGTCTATATGTTATATTAAAGATGAATCTAGAAAAGAAGAGAGCCCATCTCGCTTGCCTAGGCTTCAGTCTCTTTGCTTGTCTTAGATACTCTAGATTTTTGTGATCGGTATATATCGTTATAGGGTGGATTGTGCCTTCAAGGAGATGGCGCCATTCTTCGAGGGCAGCTTTTATTGAGAGAAGTTCTTTGTCCCCAATGTCGTAGTTAATTTCAGCTGGAGTTAAGGTTCTTGAATAGAATGCGATAGGATGCAGATTCTGCTTTTCTCCTTGTACTTGCGATAGTATAGCGCCAAGGGCGGTATCCGATGCATCAGTTTCGAGGATGAAGGGTTTCATGGTATCTGGCATGCTTAGTATGGGGGCTGTAGAGAATAAATGTTTTAGATAACAGAAGGCGTCATTAGCGGCTACCGACCATTTGAACGGTATGGATTGTTTGGTTAGATATGTCAACGGTTTAATTATCCTGGAGAAATCTTTGATAAATTTCCTATAAAAATTACAAAAACCAATAAAACATTGTATCCCTTTTTTATTTGCGGGAGTGGGCCAAGATCGTATCGCTTCGATTTTAGAGGGATCCATCCTTATTTTATTAGGCTCTATCACGAATCCAAGGAACTCTAAGGTGGTTACATTAAATAGGCATTTTTCAAGCTTGGCATATAATCTGTGTTGTCTTAATCGTAATAGAACATTTCTCACATGTCGTGTATGATCTTCTTGGTTATCTGAGTATATTAATATATCATCTAAGTACACTATTACATACTGGTCTAGTATATTTTTTAGGATATCGTTTAGAAAGTATTGGAAGGTTGCAGGTGCGTTGCAGAGCCCATAGGGCATGACTAAGTACTCATAGTGCCCGTACCTCGATCTGAAGGCAGTCTTCCATTCATCCCCTTTTTTGATTCTTACTAGATTGTATGCTCCGCGTAAATCCAGTTTTGTAAATATTTTGGCCGTCTTTAGTCTATCCATCAACTCGGTTATGAGCGGTAGCGGGTATCTGTTTTTGATAGTAATCGCATTCATTGCTCTGTAATCGATGCAGGGGCGTAGTCCTCCGTCCTTTTTTCCTACAAAAAATATCGCTGCTCCAGCGGGAGAAGTTGAGGGTCTTATAAAACCTTTGCTTAGATTTTCATCTATGTATTCTCTCAAAACTTTCAATTCAGGTTCAGATAGAGGATACACTCTGCCGAAAGGAATCATAGCACCAGGAATGACATCGATCGGACAATCATAAGAGCGGTGAGGAGGGAGCGTTTCAGCCCCTTTTTTCTCGAATATATCATAGAAATCGGCGTAGACCTTTGGTAATATAGGTATCATAGTATTGTTAAGTATAAATTTCTGCGGATGTATACATTTGGTTATACAATGTGCTGAAGAATAGGTCAATGTAGCTCTTATCCAGTCTATACTAGGATTATGAAGTCGTAACCAATCGATACCGAGAATCACAGGAAAGATGGGGGTTTTGACTATATCGAATATTATCTCTTCATGATGTCTTACTCCTGTGTTCATGGTAATGATTTCTGTCTCTTGTGTCACGAGTCCGGAACTAATGAGGGTACCGTCCAATAATGAGACAGAAAAGGGATAGCGTTTCTTTCTATACGGAATTTTCAGCCTCCGTACTAGTGATATATCAATAAAATTCTGACTAGCTCCTGAATCAATCAACGCAGTCAGGTCCGCCATGTGATCCTGCCACTGTAACGATATATTAATAGTAAGATGTTCACCCGATGTACCAAGTACACAGTAATTCATAAGGCATTTTACAGGAGTCATAGGCTTACCGGTGAGGTTCCGCGGTTTCAGTCTACATTCACGGAGTTGATGGCCGGCTCTCCCGCAGTACATGCAGAGGCCCAAGGACCTTCTCCTGTCGCGTTCTCTTTCGTCTAATCGCCCCCTAGCTGCTCCTACCTGCATTGGCTCCGATTCCGGGGGACGTAAAGCAGGAAACGGTAGGGAAGCGGGAGGGGCGTTCCTCCGTTGAGGTGTAGAAACGGCGGCTCTTTCCGCCCGTCTTTCTCTTAGTCGCCGGTCTATGCGTATGCACAGTCTCATGGTGTCCTCGAGACCATTAGGGGTGCCTGTACGGGCAAGTTCGTCCTTTAAAGCTTCTGATAATCCAAGTTTGAAATGGGTTAGTAACGCGGGTTCATTCCAGTCAGATTCTAAGGCGAGGTGACGAAACTCTGTTATATAGTCCTCTACATCAGAACGACCTTGACGTAAGGACATCAGAGCATGTGCTGCATTACTAGCACGGTGGTGATCATCGTATAACTCCTCCATAGCGCCAAAAAATGTGTTCCATTCGTTGAGTATCGGGTTATTGGTATGTAATAAGTGGTGAGCCCAGGCCTGAGGTTTACCTCTTAGTAAAGAAATCACCAAGCGTACTCGCGTAAAGTCATTATTATATACATGAGGTTGTAAGGAGAAGAGTACTTGACAAGAGGTGATAAAACTCCGGAACTGGCGTCTGTTCCCGTCATAAGTCTCTGGTGGAGAGGTATGTATATCCGGGGCATAGATGGGTTCTGCCCGGTAGGGAGGAGGTTCAGGCATCGCACCAAGTTGTACCGGATTCACATGGACTACTTGTTCTAGACGGTTCTGATTGTTCTGTAATACACCCTGGGCGTCTCTTACGTCTTGCACAGTTTGGGCTAAGGCAGCCAATTGTTGGGTAAGTGCATTCAGGGTATCGGCAAGATTCGCTGGTTCCATTATATGGCTCTAATATTATGTCAGGAATCAACCACAAAAAACTGTTTTCGATGATAATAGGTATAGGAGGAACCACTATGTAGCAATCTTGCCTGTACGTGGCGAGTATCAGAGTCAGGAGGAATAATATATATATAACGCTACCTGTCTGCTGGTACCAGTGGCATCAGGTTTGTAGTAATTCAGGTGGTTGAGAATTCTTTCGAAGAATATACCGTACGTCTAGATGCAATTATATATGTATATCGTTGATAGATTCGTTAGAGTAGTAGATATTAATAGCATAGGTCATAGGCAGGCAGAGTTCGGTACCGTATCGTTTTATCCAAGCAGAAGGTCGTGGGTAGGTAGAGTTCGGTGCAGAGTCGTTGTCCAAGCAGAAGGTCGTAGGCAGGTAGAGTTCGGTGCAGAGTCGTTGTCCAAGCAGAAGGTCGTAGGCAGGTAGAGTTCGGTGCAGAGTCGTTGTCCAAGCAGAAGGTCGTAAGCCAAGGGAGTCAATCAGAGTTTCAAAGAAGCTTAGGGGAAAGGAGGTAATTAGCTCAGTGTACATACAAAATATTAGAGCCTCGACTTACCCCACTGATGTCTCCTTTATAGGGTGTCTCATTTAGGCAGCCGGGGATAGCGCTGACGTCATCCGTCCGCGCCGGCATCTCTCCATGCCCATAAGGCCGCTCGGGACCATGCGCATGCGCGGAAGGTCTTCTCCGGCGGTGCAGGAGGCTCCGGCCTGCGCGCCGACACGAGGCAGCGCCAACGCCTCGCCATTCCACATAGTCACCTCTCGGGGACCCGCAGGAGGCGCCGCTACAGGGCTAATACCGCTGGTAAGGGAGGAATCCTGACACTCCCTCCCAATCGGCGGCATTGCGGGGGTTAACCCAGGCACCATTTGGATGGGCACAGCCTGCCCTTCCAAATGTTACCTGGCATTAACCCCTGGGGAGCCGGATCACGAATCGGCGCTGAAAAACGCCGATTCGTGATCCTTTCCCGGAGCTGGCCGACATCTTGGATGTCGGCCAAGCCTCTGGGAACTCCCCCTGAGGACTGGCGTCATCGTGCTATGCACGATGACGCCAGTCCTAGAGTTAACCCCTAACTGCCACCAACGGTGGAGATAGGGAGTTCATTGGAACTCCCTATCTCCCGATCCATGGCAGCTAGGGGTTAACGTTTGGTATTGTTGGATCGGCTAGAGCATGGCCGTTCCAACGATACCAAACTCGAATGTGAAAAAGTTTGTAAAAATAAATAAATAAATAAAATAAAAATAAAAAAATTATAAAAAAAAATAAACACTTTTTTTTTCTTTTTTTTGGTTTGTTAATGCAGCAATATTGTTCCCATTTCAATTATAATGTGAACAATGATGCTGCACTAACGATTTTTGTATGCGGTGCGTTTGTTAAAAATAGTGTAATTTTCCCCAAAAAAAAATGTAACGAGACCCCATCTCTAATTTTTTTAACAAGCGCACCCCATACAAAATATAACCGCAATTGCTCGCATGTTAAAATGTGGAAAAAAAACACTTTACACGCTGTAAATTATTGAAAATTCATATTTTATTGCATTTTTTGTTATAATATACAGACAGATCATGACGTATACATATAATAATGACATATTATGAATCTGCCGAGTCTGACGGAAAGAACGATATATAATATGTCTGGGTAATATACTAAAATAAGCCTTCAAAACACGTTTAAACATGATGAGCAAAACCGGTAAAAATGACCTCAGCACAGAGGCGGGAAAAGCCTCAGCAGCGAAAGGGTTAATACAGTAAGAATTACTAATGTTTTTGCCTTACCAAGAGGTTCTGTAGGCACAAGGGCAGCAAACCACTGGGAGAGGGCCTCACCCATTTGGCTATCTCATCTTCCTCATGGGTATAAAGTATATACCCCGCTAATAATAATAATAATAATAAAACATATATCTATATATGTATATATATATAGAACAAACCAAGAGGAGAGCACACCAATTATGTTCAACAGCAACAGCAGCTTGACACATTTAAGCATTTAGAGAGTTAACCCTTTAAATGCATACATCAATTATTACCCTCTTACCCCCTTCAGGAACACTGCAGTTCTTAACCCTTTCAATACTTTTTGCAAGGTTTTTAACCCTAAACTCTGTTGAAAATGGTGGAAATGTAGTTCACAATGAATGGCCATAAATAACGTAAGCCTGCCAACAGCGTCAAAACACCCTTGGCAGGCCATATCATGCCAACCTAATGACTGCTCTTATGGGATTAACACACTTACAGAGGACTAAGTCCTTTCTGGAGCTCCTTGCAATTCAAGGTTAAATAGAACCTGCGGGTGGAGCACCAGTGACAGGGAAGGGTGCTTACCCAAGGGGTGTCAACCCTTTTCATACAAAATACACAAGAAGGGTAGCACTCAGCCTTTACCAAGCACTCAGTATGGGTGCATCTCGAGACAATATAATACAACAAACCACGACATACATTTAAACGTTTAGAGATTTTACCAGATTTAACCCTTTAAATGCTTACAACAATTCTTACCCCTTCAGGATCACTGCAGTTCTTAACCCTTTCAAGACTTTTTGCAAGGTTTTTTTTTAACCCTAATCTCTGCTGAAAATTGTGGAAATTTAGTTCACCATGCATGGCCATAAATTAAGGTCTTAAACCTGCCAACAGCAACAATGTATTCCAAATCCTATAAGAGCAGTCATTAGGTGGGCATGATAGGATCTGCCAAGGGTGTAATACATTGACACTGTTGGCTGGCTTGAGCAATTTATAGCCATTCATTGTGAACTAAATTTTAACATGTTTTGTGTGCTCCCCTCATGGTTTGTTGTGTTGTCTTGAGATGCACCCACACTGAGTGCTTGGTAAAGGCTGAGTGCTACCCATGTGTTATTATATATAATATATATACACAAAAGTATCCACACCGGCCAGAAAGCACCTAGATGTCATTTAACAAGGTCAGACCATCAATATCTCTATATATAAAGATCATAAATTGTATATAGATTAGGAGAAAGCTCTGTGAATGTGTTTTAGTGTAATAGAGGTCTGATGCAAAAGTGTATTCAGTACTAGCACCAAGCATGTGCAGTAGCTATTAAATGCTGGTATATAGCCCAATGTGGAAAAAACTAATGAAAACATAATTCTTGGAATACAGACCATTCATTTCTTCTGAGCATTCGCAGAAAAGCACAGGCCACCAGATAATTAGGAAGAAACAAAAGGAATAGAAAAAATTTAATCCAAAAAAGACCCATCAGTACAATATAGCATTACAACGTAACAATATACCATGCCCATGTATAAATATAAATGTTACATATAAATTATGGTACATTTCATTTTAGAATATAATCTATTGACAGATTTCATTTGACATAAACCAGTATGAATGAATAAAGTAAAAGGTCAGGCTTAGCCCAAATACAGACATAAGCGCTCAAACAATAATAAATGGAAAAGAAATTGAGAAAAATATATTAAAGAGGCAAAAAATGTAATGAAATAAAACAGAGAATAGTAACTATTGTAAAGAAATAAGAAGAAAGGGCAAAAAAATAAATATATATATATTTATATAGGCAAATTTCCAGATTTCCATATACAGTGGCGTAGCGTGGGTTGTCAGCACCCGGGGCCAGCCAAGAATTGTGCGCCCCCCCCACCTGTGGACACGTTATCGATATTGCCCCAGCTCTCACATGGATATTGCCCCAGCTCATGGATATTGCCCCAGCTCATGGATTTGCCCAGCTCGTGGATTTGCCCCAGCTCATGGATATGCCCCAGCTCACACATGGATTTGCCCCAGCTCACACATGGATATTGCCCCAGCTCACACATGGATTTGTCCCAGCTCACACATGGATATTGCCCCAGCTCACACATGGATATTGCCCCAGCTCATGGATTTGCCCCAGCTCATGGATATTGCCCCAGCTCATGGATTTGCCCAGCTCATGGATTTGCCCCAGCTCATGGATATGCCTCAGCTCACACATGGATTTGCCCCAGCTCACACATGGATATTGCCCCAGCTCACACATGGATTTGTCCCAGCTCACACATGGATATTGCCCCAGCTCACACATGGATATTGCCCCAGCTCATGGATTTGCCCCAGCTCATGGATTTGCCCAGCTCATGGATTTGCCCCCAGCTCATGGATTTGCCCAGCTCATGGATTTGCCCCAGCTCATGGATATGCCCCAGCTCACACATGGATTTGCCCCAGCTCACACATGGATTTGCCCCAGCTCACACATGGATTTGCCCAGCTCATGGATTTGCCCCACCTCATGGATTTGCCCAGCTCATGGATATTGCCCCAGCTCACACATGGATATGCCCCAGCTCACACATGGATTTGCCCCAGCTCACACATGGATTTGCCCCAGCTCATGGATTTGCCCCAGCTCATGGATTTGCCCAGCTCATGGATTTGCCCCCAGCTCATGGATTTGCCCAGCTCATGAATTTGCCCCCAGCTCATGGATTTGCCCCCAGCTCATGGATTTGCCCCCAGCTCATGGATTTGCTCAGCTCATGGATTTGCCCCCAGCTCACACATGGATATTGCCCCAGCTTCTGGATTTGCCCAGCTCATGGATTTGCCCCCAGGTCATGGATTTGCCCAGGTCATGGATTTGCCCAGCTCATGGATTTGCCCCCCAGCTCATGGATTTGCCCCCAGCTTACACATGGATTTGCCCAGCTCTCACCTGGACCACGTGACCGGCTGCACCTGCACACAGCCGCTTCCCTTTAACAGGACGGACTCTTCAGGACCGGGCAGGCACTCCCGCGCTGCCCGGCATCTGGGTCCCCTCAACCCCGGGCCAGTTTTAGGGGCGCAAATGCGCCCCTAACAAAACTGCGCCCAGGGCCACGGCCCCCCCAGCCCCCCCCACGCTACGCCACTGAGCATATAGTTCCACTGAGCAATCACCTCGACAATATTCATGTGATGGACTTATGCTTAGCCAGTATTCAACAGGCTAGACACATGAATTCATTATATAAATAAATTAGAATCTTTATTTGAACCATTAAAATGAGTCATCAATTAAAAGAAATACAGGACAAAACACTTGTTAATAACAGACGATTACCAACTGGAAAGAGGTGATACTGGGGGAAGTTAGTTTTTCAACCCCTGTTATTCTGGTATCACTAAATAAAGACTTTCAGGCATATCTTAATAATGATCATTTAAAGTTGTTTTTATATATGTTGCCTATAGACACTAATTTGAGCTGGCCTAGTCAGATAGAATATAGATTCGCAGGGTTGCCGAGTGGTATTACACATTATTTGTCGCTGTAACCTGTTGCTGCTATTATATCACACAATGCTGGATTGATAGAACATAGATGCGCAGGATTGCCGAGTAGTATTTTGAGTTATTTATCACTGTAACTTGTTACTGCTATTGTATCACACCATACTAAATTGACGTTCGGCGGGCTGCAGTCCCGCTGGTCATTCGAGCATAATTGTACAATGTTTCATTAATATGATTCGCACTTAACTCTATATTGCCCGGTATTTAACCGGCAGACTCTAATCATCGGTGCTACATAACTTCAAAGAGATCATCCCCTCATTAGCGCCATTAACACCAGTATTAAATGTTTTCATTTTTTTAACTGAAATGACAGGCAGTACCTTCGTCCTGATGCACCAATGTACCTCACAACATAATATTTTCCTTACGCCATTGAGGATTATTAATCCACTAAATACTGGCCATTTTCCACAGCATTAGCTGGTACAAACATCAGAACTTATTTTACACCGTTTCGGTATTCATATACTTCTCAGCAATATATTTTATTTCCACAGTAGTGAGTCCACAAGTCAATAAACAAAATCATGTTTAGCGATAATAGCTAAAACAACTGCCAACCATTCCACTCTATTTCTCTGGTGTGGCAACCAACAGTATAGTTTGGTTACGAATCTATAAAAAAAATAGAATTTCATACCCCCGAAGCCATGCTCAACAGCAATGGCCAAGCATTTCAAAAATAGGATCATTTCATTTTTAAGGGCAACTTTCCAAATCAGTAGTCACTGGATAGTTTGATAAGTCAAATACCCATCAGTCTGCACCCCTTAGTTGGTATGCACCCTTCCCTGTTCACAGGTGCCCCACCGTGGCTGCCTATAAAGGCCTAGAGCCTGCTGGGGAGCTCCAGGGTGAGTTGATCCTGTAAATGCAGATTTGGTCAAGTTAGATAGGACCTGTCAACGATGGGATACAATGGCATCTCTGACAGGCTTAAGCAAACTATGATCATACTTTGTGAACTGAATCCCCATCCTTTATTCCCTCAGTCAGGCATTTTTGAACCATTTTAAAACTGTGCTTTTTTGTTACAGAATAAGATGGAAGAAGGTGGTCATTGATATGGAGTGCTCTTTCCTGGTATTTTAGTGATATTGTGGTAGGGCCGCTCAGAGAAGCACAGGATTTTGAGGTGTACCTCTTTTATTGAACGCCACAAAACAAAGTCTCTTTAAACACTGGGTACACTTGTATTACCAAACAAAAATTAAACACAAACAAATTGGCCTACTCCTTCCTTTAGGAGTCTAACTAAACAAATTTGTCCCCTCACTACGGGATACTGGGGCAGCTATTCTGCCCCCAGTATAAACAAAAAACTCTGTCCCTTTTTACATACGTGCCAGCAAGCCCTTCCAGCAGTCCTGTGCATTCCACACCCCAGTCTTTCAAATGCAATCTTTTTCTGCCTTCCTCTGTGCTGGGAACTGCTATATTCGCCTGTTAAGGAGTTGCAGCTGTGGCTGCTGCCAGGGAAGGTGTAACCCCTTACTGACCGGGAAATACTGAATCAGTCAGCCTCCTGCTAACATACACAGATTCCCATACTCTGTCACAATACATTAGAGGTGTGCATTAATTTCCTAACAAATTGGAATTCGTAACGGATTTCAGAATTCGTATTTTGGAAGTATGTCCGAAATAACAAATTCATTTTAACCGAATTCGAAACGAAACGATATGCAACGAATTTAATTTGTTATATTGTTTCGTCATAACAGAAAATTTTGATTAATTTGGGTTTTATTTAGTAATCCGAAATTCAAATCGATATATCAACTATCAAATCGATATCGAATTGATATATCAACTATCGAATTGATCTTAACTTACAATACATACAATACTAGTAGTACTACAGTCAGCAAACGACTTTATGAAACAAATTAATTTTGTTTTACTTTTTTACAAGCACTCTGTCCCTGTTACTTGGACTCTTTTTTAGTGATCGAAAATTCAAATTGATATATTAATTATCAAATTGATATGGCAATTATCGAATTGATCTTAACTTACAATACACGTACTACAGTCAGCAAGCTACTTTATGAACGAATTAATTTTGTTTTACTTTTTTAATAGCACTCTATCCCTGTTACTTGGACTCTTATTGAGTGATCCAAAATTCGAATTGATATATTATCGAATTGATATATCAACTATCAAATCGTTATCAAATTTTGAATCGATCCAAAGCGAAACAAAACAAAATAGAAAACAAATGAAGCTCAGAAATACAAAACAAAATTCAAAACCAAATAATTTTAAAACGAAAAAATTTTTTAGCTGTGCACATCTCTAATATATATATACTGTATATGTAGTATTACCAGCCGGGTAGCAAAATTCCATCATAGCAATAATACACAATTTGAACAAGCACCAACAAAGCTTTTCATCTTGTTCATAAAATCAGGGGTATCCCTAATATATGAAGATGTCTGGATAATGAATGATTGTAGGACAACAGATTTTGACAAAGACTGAAAAACTCAATTAGTACTGGCTACTATGTGTTGGCCAAGTGGATTATTCTTCAGGTATCTTGGGATGCAAATCATCTGCGTTAAAAGAAAATATGTCAGCAAAAAGTTCTTGAGTTTGCCATAAGTCACTTTATCAACCAGTGCTAGATCGGGCACTTTAGAAATTTTTGTCGCATGAAAATATGTGAATCTATCTAACAGTAGGTACTAGTGCCTTCTAATTGTCTCAAAATTTCCTAATCATACATAATTATATCCATAACCACCAACTGTCAGTCAGTTTAATGATTATCGGATTTTCATTCCAAAGCTCTTTCAAAAGCCTTTATCTCTTAGGAGTCTTCATATTCTCAAAGAACTGAAATTGAAAGCAATTCAGGTGCTTTTCATTTTGGTCTATTTTGGCTCACTTCAGTGATTCCATTTCATTGTAAATTTGGCAAATTCACTATTTATTGAATGTTCACCGTATTTTGCTGAAAATGGAATTGCCGAAGCAGTTATTGGAGGTCTGTGAAAAGCGACTAAGTGCCGAATTGTACTGAAATTGCCGAAGCAAATTCCACTGAAGTGAAAAAAAAATAGGAGCTCTCCTATTCTCCTTATTGGAGGTTACATTTATTTATAAAGTATTTTGCCAGGAAGGATACATAAAAAAAATTGGTTACCTTTCTCAAGCAATTCGGATCTCTTTGAATAACCCTGCTTGTGTTACAACCAGAATTCCAACTGCAGAAAAAAAAACATGGGGGAAAAGTTATTTTTTTTTAGAGAACTAGAATCTCATAATTGTAAAATATCATCAGAGTCTGATTGACCCTGACAAAAGGATGGGATCTTTATGCATCATACCTAAATTGGGATGTGTGCGGTATAAAAATATGTGTGAATCAATGATATTTCATGATACCAGAATTGAGTTTGAAAATGTTTATCTAATAATGAGTAAAATTGTTACTAAACTAACAGTATAATTGTTAATTAACTGTCAGCGACCAATATCTAAAACTAATACAGACTATTTATTTTAGGACCAATATGTTATGTTTTGGGAAGACAGTGCCAACCGACATAAAATAGTTTTATATAAAGGAAACTTCTAGGTCTTAAAGATTTATACCTATTAACTCCGCAAGGTGTGCCAAACAATATGGCACACCATGAAGGACCAATGTTTGCCAACACCGACACACAAGGCATTTGTAGAAATTGCAGCAGGATTCTGGGAGAGAGACAACTTTCTAAACTGCCTGGGAGCCGTGGATGGCAAACATGTCCGCATAGTGAAGCCACAGCAGAGTGGCTCACTGTATCAGAATTATAAACATTTCTTTTCCATTGGCCTACTGGCGGTGGCAGATGCCAACTATAGTTTTGTGTATGTGGATGTTGGTTCATACGGCAAGGATTCTGACTCCACACTGTTCAGGAACTCCACACTGTGGAATGAAATTGAGAGTGGGTCCCTGAACATCCCCAGACCCGCACCTTTGCCTGGCAGTGAGGTGGCAGTCCCCTATGCCTTCGTGGGTGACGAAGCATTCGGCCTATCCACACATCTCCTACGGCCCTACTCAGGGACACACCTGAATGTGAAGAAGCGGGTGTTTAATTACAGGCTGTCGCGGGCAAGACGGTATGTCGAGTGTACCTTTGCATACTGAGCAACAAGGGGAGGATTTTTCATAGGCCGCTTGATGTACATGTTGATTTCTGTGTGGATATAGTCAAATGCTGCTGCATCGTACATAATTATGTTCGTGCCAGGGATGGTTTTAATTTTGATGATACCCTCACAGTTATGGGTCTGGAAGATTATGCGAACGATGATATAATAGCTGTGAATAGACACAGCAACAGGTTTCGCGATGCTCTGTCTAATTATTTCATTAGCAATGCAGGTCAGGTGCCCTGGCAGCTGGGGAGCATTTAAGATTTCACGACAATAAATATTTGTTGTTTCGTATTCTTATTGTGACTTACATGTATGCGACTATGAATAAAATAATCATATACTCACTCTGAATATTCTGCTCTTTCTCTGACCACGTATCATACTCTGGGTACACGACACGGGACACCACGACCCATGCGCTGGCCTTCTTCACCTTGTCTTTGTACCTCTCGCAGGCCGTGTCCCATATCTCTGGATGCTCCCCCACAGCGCTGATCAGCCTCTCCACATCTATTTCAGCGAATGACATTTTTTTTCCAGCAGTTGCAGGTACACTCCAAAAAAACCTGGAAACTTTGGCTGTTTGGATGTTTTGTAGGCCGGACATTAGCAGCGTCTGACGTTTCCTAATCACACACACATGCTGCTATGCGGCTGCAGCGCACTCTGTACGTCAGTACTAGCGGTATCACGTTCTACAAAAAATGCATTCGTTTGCCGCTTGCATTGAGTGGCCGCACTTTTGTACGCCCGTACTGCGTATATTGCCCGTCATTGGCCGTCATTTGCTGCTACTACGGCCGTGATAAAGTGCGTCTGCATGCGCGTTTGCACTGCCTTCGTCTGACCCTAGCCTAATACTTTTGAATAAACTGCATTGTTCCACGGTTGGTTGGTTCTGACTAGGGATGAGCTGTTCGGTTCGGAGTTCGATTCGAACATCGCCTGTTCGCATGTTCGCAAACTACGAACATTTCCGCGTGTTCGCCGCATGTTCGCCCACAATGCACCACAATGGAACACAATACACTTTTCCACTGGCCTGAAGCTGACCACAGGTCAGGTGCAAGACAGGTGCAAGACTATGCCAATCACGGCTCAGAGTCCTGACTGGGCAGATTTTGCCCAATCATGGGCTCACAGAGCTAAATCCCGCAGCACACCATATAAGGCTTCACACAGCCTTCAGCATGTGTTTTTTGAGAGGAGATTGTTGTGTTAGTGTGTGTTCTCACTGCCAGTAGCTATTGGGGGGGTCTGATTTCTCCAAAATATCTGGGAATTGTTCTAATCTTTGTGTTCTCACTACCACCAGCAATTTTGGGGGTCAGTCATTTATACAAAATATCTGGGAATTGTTCTAATCTTTGTATTATCACTGCCACCAGCAATTGTGGGGGTTTCATTTCTACAAAATATCTGGGAATTGTTCCAATCTGTGTGTTCTCACTGCCACCCATCAGGGGGTCTCGCTGATTTATAGGAGGTTTCTGGGAATTGTAATCTGTGTCTTCTCACTGCCAGCTATCAGGGGGTCCCACATACTTCTATCAGATTTGTGCGAATTGTAATCTGTGTCTTGTCACTGTTGCCAGCTATCAGGGGGTCTCACTGATTTATAGGTGGTTTCTGGGAATTGTTATTTGTGTCTTGTCAATGCCACCCATCAGGGGGTCTCACTGATTTATAGGAGGTTTCTGGGAATTGTAATCTGTGCTTGTCACTGGTTGCCAGCTATCAGGGTGTCTCACTGAGTTATACCAGAGTTCTGGAAATCTTTAATCTTTATACCAGAGTTGAATCAGAGTTCTGTATATCTTTAATCTATATATCACTCACCATGTCAGAAAGACCAAAAAGGACAGGCAGACGCTCCCAGGCACAGATAAGAGGGCAAGCAGCCTCTGTGTCGGGATGCTGTGCCTCTGGTCATCGTTGACGTGGTGCATCCTTTGCAGGGGCACGCTTGTCCTTTCTAACTGGTGCTGGCCGTCTTAAGCAGCAGCAACATACAGAGGATTTGGTGGATTGGCTAACCAGGCCATCCTCATCCTCCCAGTCCTCTGCCAGCCAGGCTTGTAGTGCTTTACAGTCCACCTCAGCTGCCAAAGCATCTAATGCAGCCTCCCTGTCCACAGCTACTCCTGCCGTAGCCTCACTATCACACATGGAGGAGTCCGCTGAATTGTTTGACTACAATGACAGTGACATGCTGCTTGAGGATGTGCAGCAACTACAGTGCTCTGATTCAATCTCTGAGGTTGAGGAAGGGAGTATAATCAACCTAGAGGAAGGGGGTGCCAGTGATGACACACAAATAACTGGCACTCATGTTGCCCCAGCAGCTGCAGCATACTGCCAAGTTGGCTCCAGTGATGAGGAGATAGGGGGTGATGACAATGATGATGAGGCATCCACCTGGGTGCCTGATCGAACAGAGGAGTCAAGTGAGGAAGAGGAGGAGGAGGCACAACAAACACGAGGCACAATGTCCTCTATGACCAACCGTAGCACTAGCCAGTCCAAGGCATCAGATGTCAGAGCTGCTCAGGTGCAGAGCGCTGTTGTCTCAAAGCACACATCCAGGAACTCTGCTGTCTGGGAGTTCTTTAAGAAATGTGCAGCAGACCGCACCATTGCTATTTGTAATCTGTGTCAGATGAGGCTCAAGTATGGGAAAGACATCGGACGCTTAGGTATCACGTGCTTAAGGCGACATATGACCACCTGCCACGCATCCCGTTGGCGCAAAACTTTGCGTAGGTCCTCCTCACCTGTCTCTACCCCCACTATATGTCTTGCCATGTCATTAACTCCAACCTCCACTGACAGGGATGATGCTACAGTAATGGATGTACCAGGTCCTTCCTCACAATGTGACAGCATCCCATCAGCTGAAGATTTACGCAGTCGGATTATGTTGCCCCAGCTGCTGCAGCATAAGAAAAAATATAGTCCCAACCATCCCCAAGCACAGCATCTAAATGCCAGCTTAGCAAAATTACTCGCATTACAGCTGCTGCCTTTCCAGCTGGTGGACTCTGCTTCCTTTCCGTGAATTTGCTGAATGTGCTGTACCACAGTGGTAGGTTCCAAAACGCCATTTCTTTTCACAGCAGGCCATTCCAGCACTATACCAGCACGTGGAACACAATGTTATGGAGTCATTGGGAAAGGCAGCTAGCAGCAAGATGCATGTGACTTTAGACACGTGGTCCAGCAAGCATGGACAGGGCTGTTACATTTCCTTCACGGCACACTGGGTAACTCTGATTGCAGCTGGGAGGGATCCAAGACAGGGCTCTGTGTTGGAGCTTGTTCATCCACCATGCTGTCACGTCTCGGTCCTGCCCCCTACCGGTTGTAGCAGGGATTCATGTTTTTTTTGGTTTTCAGGTTCTATAGACCTATCTGTTGGCTGATTGGTCTGCTGTCACATGACCTTCTCATCCCTATATATAGGCCTAGTAAGTCTCTTGCTCCCTGGGTCTGGATAGGTTACACCTACTAAGTTCCTGCTCAATGTTCTTGATATCATATTGTATTGATTACTCGTGTATGACTTCTGGTTCTGGCTATTGGATTACTCTCACGTCTGTCCCCTTAAAATATTCTGTCTGGATTTCTCGTTTATGACCTGGTTTATGTTTTTGGACCACTCTCTTGGATTAACCTTGTCTGTTTCAGGTATTATTCTTGTATATGTTTAGTTTATGTGTATTTGCTCAGTAGATCTTTTGGTCTCGAAATCAATAGCTACTGAGTAGTATCTAGTGTTCTCTCGTTGTCTGATCTCCCTGGAGGGAGTGCCAGGATCCACAGTTCTGTTCAGTGTTTTTCAGGTACCAATGAGTTCTACCCTGCACTCTGTTGAATCCATTCTAACCTCAGTCTGTCCTGTTGAGTATTACTGTGTGTACCACTTGTTATAGTGATTCAACCCCCTGCTGGTTGCTGGGTTAATCACTCACTATTTTGGGTTTTGACCCTTCAGGTTTAGGGGTATCATTTGCAACCCTACGGGGTCCTTGTTCCCAGGTTACAACTTATGTTTATGTTTTCACTTAAGACCATGATCACAGACTATTGTTCATTTCTGTTTTATGTCATTTCTGCATTTCGGACTGCCCTGCACCTTGAGTACTTCACGGACTATCATTCCACGTCTGCTGTTTTTTGATTGTGTACTAGGTAATCTGTTGGTCTCAAAACCTTCAGTACTTAGAGACAAATTCAAGTTAGTCCTTGTATGTACCAAAACTCTAGCTCTGTTTATGTTAGTGTGTGCTGGATTAAACATTATGAAACAAACCACAAACCTGCCTCAAGGGCTCAAATATATGTGCAATGAAGGGCCTTCCCTGGCATCTGCCCGGGACCCCCGTGACACACACTTCCAGAAAGCTGCTTGTATGAGGTCTGTCTGCTCCACCACCACCTCTCCCTCTTCCTCCTCCTTCTCCTTCTGTCTCTGGCGAGGTGGCAGTTAAACCGACTCCTGACAGGGGCTAAGCAATGGCTCAAGCAAAAAGATGCCATACTGTGCTTGAGCTGGTTTGTTTAGGGGACAGGAGCCACACCGGGCCAGAAATTCTGTCAGCTCTGCAGGGGCAGGTGCAGAGATGGTTAACACCACGCCAGCTTCAGCTGGGAATGGTCATCTGTGATAATGGCAGCAACTTTCTCTCTGCCCTAAGCCAGGGTAAGTTGACGCATGTACCATGCCTAGCACACGTCCTAAATCTGGTGGTACAGCGTTTCCTAACCAGGTACCCAGGGCTGCCAGAGCTTCTCAGCTAGGTCAGAAAAGTCTGCAGCCACTTCAGACGGTCATTCCCAGCAGGTGTTCGCCTGGCAGAAATTCAAAGAGAATTCCACCTTCCCACAAACCGTCTTATCTGTGACATGCCCACCAGGTGGAACTTGACATTAGCAATGCTGCAGTTTCTGCACAAGCAGCAGAGGGCCATCAACGAGTACCTGTGTGAGTATGGCACAAGGACAGGTTCAGGTCAACTTGTTTTTTTTCCCCCCGCAGTGGCTGATGATCAAGGATGCATGCACTGTACTGTCACCATTTGAGGAGGCAACGAGGATGGTGAGCAGGGACAGTGCATGCATCAGTGACACAATTCCTTTAGTGTTCCTGCTGGAGCACACTCTGCGGGGAATTATAGATGTGGCTCTAGAGGCAGAGCAGCGGGAGGAAGAGGAGGCCTTCCCTAGCTCTGAAGGCCCCAGTCTTTTCACAGACAGCATTCCAGCGGGTCCTTCTCAGATCAGACAGGAGGAGGATGAGGAGGCAGAATATTTAAGTAGTGGGGGCATTGAAGGTGGGGATTCCTCAAGGGAGGGTTTTGTGTGCCCAGAAACACAAGGACTAGTACGTGGCTGGGAGGAGGAAGTGCACGATGGGGTCATCCTCCTCATTGACCAGGAAGACTCGGAAGCTAATGTCACCTCCAACCTACGTTGCATGGGCTCCCTTATCCTGCAAAGCCTGCTAAAGGACCCCAGGATTCATGCTATCCAGGAGAGGGATCATTACTGGTTGGCAACCCTTCTTGATCCACGATACAAGGGTAAAGTTGCAGAGCTCATCCTGCCCGCACAGAGGGAGCACAGGATGAAAAAACTTGAGGACGCTCTAAAGCGACACTTGTGTAACACCTTTCCAGGCACTGGTAGGTTACCAAGTGATGACACAGGTGCCTCTGAGGTTGCGGATGATCAGAGGAAGTGAAGGCCGGGGCCGCTTGACTGATGGCTTTCGAAATATTTTTTAGTCCACGACGCTCAGGGACATCAAATGTAGGCACCCATTGCCAGCGTCTTCACCATATGGTGCAGGACTACCTAGGGGCAAGGGCAGACCTGGATACCTTTCCAGCAGATGATCCACTGGCTTACTGGGTGTTGAGATTGGATCACTGGCCAGAACTTAGCCAATATGCTATGCAGCTACTAGGTTGCCCTTCATCTAGCGTGCTTTCTGAAAGGACGTTCAGTGCCGCTGGAGGTTTTGTCACAGACAAAAGAGTGCGTCTGTCCACCGACTCTATAGACCGGCTGACATTTATAAAAATGAATCAGTCCTGGATCAGCAGCTATCAATCCCCTGATGCTGACGTAACGGAATAGATCGGGGATGTCTTCTGCATTCACAAAACCTCCAGCACTGAACTTTTCCACAATACCACAAAAGGGTTACGGTGTGAAGGCACTTGCTGCCATGAAAGTCACAATATTTGGCTGCACTGATGCCTGTGCCAGATTTATATCATTTTAATTTTTTGAACTGCAGGGTCCAACCCTGCACTCTTCCACAATACCACAAAAGGGTTACGGTGAAACCATGAAAGGCACAATATCTGGGTGCACTGACGCCTTTACCAGTTTCATATATTTTTAATATAGGACCACATGGTCCACCCCTGCACTCTTCCACAATACCACAGAGGGGTTACTGTATGATGGCACTTGTTGGCCTGGCACCAAAAGCACAATATCTGGGTGCACGGACGCCTTTACCAGATTCATATCTTTTTAATATAGGACAGGATGGTCCACCCCTGCACTCTTCCACAATACCACAGAGGGGTTACTGTATGAATGCACTTGCTGGCCTGGCACCAAATGCACAATATCTGGGTGCATGGACGCCTTTACCAGATTCTTATCTGTTTAATATAGGACCGCATGGTCCTCCCCTGCACTCTTCCACAATACCACAGAGGGGTTATTGTGTGACGGCACTGTTGCCGACGCTAAAGGCCCAATTTTAAAGCACCTATTGTTACTTTCATCCAAAGCCTGCATTATAGTGTCACCATAATTTAGCCAAAAAATCACTAAACTTTTTCTGCGTGTCCTAAAATGTCTTTTCATACAGGCTGCCGCCCCAAGCAGTTGTTTATGAATAGATTAAAGGAAAAGCATTTACCGTCATTTGAAACGTCATTTTTTTGTTTTTAAATGTTTCTATACATCCTAGAAATCTGCCACTTCACAGGCAGGTTATGGTGACCTCCTAGGCACGATATTTTGAAGTAATTTTTCGTTATTTGATGGAAAACTCATTGTCCCTTTAAAAACATTTTTGTTTTAACTTTTTGTCCTTGTTTCCTGTCCCCCAGGGCACTACCCGGACCCCCATACACCTTTTATGGCAAATATCTAGCATATATGCCCTCTTGGAGGGCACTCTAAAAATCGAACTTTGAGTCCCATTGACTTGTATTTAGTTCAAGTTCGAACTTTTGAAAAGTTCGAGTTCGAATACGAACCGAACTCGGGTGTTCGGCTCATCCCTAATTATGACATTAGGGGGGGCACATGGGTGGGGGGTTAGATGTCGTAAATAGTGAGAGTCAAATGGTATGGTCAAAACTGGGAAAATAAACAAATGAGAGATCTTAGGCCCATAAAACAACAGTGAAAAGATCATGACAACTTGAAAAAAAAACAAAAAAACAAAAAAAACACAAAACAGTAAAGGCAGAAAAAGACACAAAAAAAGGAAGAAAACAAGAAAAAACAAAACACCTGCCAGAATTCTGAATGTTATGTGACGTTATGATAATGGGTTAAAAAGCCAGAGTGGACTGGACTGGTTTAGTGTCAAGAGCTGAAGAAGAGAGGTATACTCTCAAAATTATGTCTTTTAAATGTAACGTAGTCCAATAAAAAAGGTATCACTACGTACTGCTACACTCTGATTATGTGTATATATATAATTAGGGATGCACCGATACCACTTTTTTAAGACCGAGTACGAGTACAGATACTTTTGTTCAAGTACTCACCGATACCAAGTACCGATACTTTTATTTTATGTCACGTGACGCTTTCCAATAAAAACAGACCTCATATAAAGCCCCCAGGTCTCATGGATATTGCCCCCCCAGCTCATGGATATCCTGCCCCCAGCTCATGGATATCCTGCCCCCAGCTCATGGATAATTGCCCCCCAGCTCATGGAAATGCCCCCCCAGCTCATGGAAATGCCCCCCCAGCTCATGGATAATTGCCCCCCAGCTCATGGATAATTGCCCCCTGCTCATGGATATGCCCCCCAGCTCATGGAAATGCCCCCCCAGCTCATGGATAATTGCCCCCAGCTCATGGATAATTGCCCCCAGCTCATGGATATGCCCCCCTGCTCATGGATATGCCCCCCTGCTCATGGATATGCCCCCAGCTCATGGATATGCCCCCCTGCTCATGGATATGCCCCCAGCTCATGGATATGCCCCCAGCTCATGGATATGCCCCCCTGCTCATGGATATGCCCCCAGCTCATGGATAATTGCCCCCAGCTCATGGATAATTGCCCCCAGCTCATGGAAATGCCCCCCTGCTCATGGATATGCCCCCAGCTCATGGATATGCCCCCCTGCTCATGGATATGCCCCCAGCTCATGGATATGCCCCCAGCTCATGGATATGCCCCCCTGCTCATGGATATGCCCCCCTGCTCATGGATATGCCCCCCAGCTCATGGATATGCCCCCCTGCTCATGGATATGCCCCCCCAGCTCATGGATAATGCCGCCGCCCCCCACCCCCGCTCATACTTACCTTCCTTCAGCGACACCGGGAAAGTCTTCGCGCGCGTGCGCTCCTTGGAAGGTCCCCAGCCGTGACCACGTGGGACCATGTGATCGCGGCTGGGGTCCTTCCAACGAGCGCACGCGCGGAAACTTTCCCGGCGTCGCTGAAGGAAGGTAAGTATGAGCGGAGAGCAGCTGCAGGGCCTGTCCGAATGCAGATAGAGCATTCAGACAGGCCCTGCAGCTGCTCACTTTGTTTATACTTACCTTCCTTTAGCGACGCCGGGAAAGTTTCTGCGCGTGCGCTCGTTGGAAGGACCCCAGCCGCGATCACATGGTCCCACGTGGTCGCGGCTGGGGACCTTCCAAGGAGCGCGCGCGCGCGAAGACTTTCCGCCGTCGCTGAAGGAAGGTAAGTATAAACAAAGGGCGGAGAGCAGCTGCACGGCCTGTCCGAATGCCGATAGAGCATTCAGACAGCCGCCGCAGCCCCTCGGATACCGGCAAGCCGGCTCAATGCCGGCTTCCGGTATCGGAAAAAAATATCGGGGGTACTGCACGAGTACCAAGTACTCCTGCAGTACCCGGTATCGGCACCGATATCGATACTAGTATCGGTATCGGTGCATCCCTATATATTATCCCTACGTACCGCTATACTCGTGATATACATACATGAATTTCTTGGTGTTCCGCAACTCAGACTCTTTCTTACCTCAAAAAATTATTATATATATATATATATTATACATACATGAATACATATACACACTGCCCCTTAAGCAATAGTTAATGCATGTAACACTCAACCAACCCTGAAGACCCTTACCCATGACGTAAATGTCTGGTGTGCCTGTTGGCCAGTCCGAGCCTACAGGTAAGTAATGTTCTGTTGCTTAGGTCATCAGGGTTAAGTTCGCAGACTCTTCTTTTAAGCAGGAAGGTAGAAAATAAGGATGACTGTATATTGGTAATGCTTGATGTAATATCGTGAATTGTGCAGTTTAACTATTTTTTTCAAAACAAGTGGTTTGTTACTTTAAAAGTGGTCTGAGGGTTTAATTATTCCCCCAAAGGTATTAAACACTTCCTCAGGGATAGTTTCAGCTTTACCATTAAAGTGCTTTACCATTAAAGTGCTTTTCAAGTGTTTAAATACGTGAAAAGTACTCTTAGGCTAGGGTCAGACTGAGGCAGTGCGAACGCGCGTTCTGGCGCACATAATCACGGCCGCACTAGCAGCAGATGCCGGGCAATGACGGCCAATATACGAAGTACGGTCGCACAAAAGTCCGGCCGCGCAACGCAAGTGGAAAATGAACGCATTTTTTCGAGAACGTTAAACCGCTGGTACTGACGTACAGAGTGCGCTGCGGCCGCATAGCAGCGTGTGTGCGTGATTAGGAGATGTCAGACGCTGCTAGTGTGCGGCCAACATAACGTTCAAACAGCCGGATTTCCCTAGACTTCTTTTCACCCCATCGTCATGAAATACGTCCAGAATTGCGCATCGTCTGACCACTTAAGCGTATTCCGTGAAAAAATGCGTGCGCACGCATCGACGTACATTTTGACGGTGGCCGCAGAAAATGCGCTCATCTGTCCCTAGCCTTAGTGATTAAATACTCCATGAAGGAAAGCAAACTGCTTCTATACAAAATTAAATTTGGATGAACTAAGCCGCTGTATCAACTCCATTTGGATGTACCAAGCTGTCTGACATTTGATAAATTGACTTGTACAAAACAATTTTTTTTGCCATGCACACGTCTAATAAATACGCTTTAAATACTTTTATGGGTGTTCCCGATTAGCATTGGTATCTTAACTGAAAATTATTTGCTGAATGTTTATTTAGTAGATCCCTCATTCCTCCTCACGTGTCCTAAGGGAGTTGTCTTTTTTTATGGATCTCTATGATTGCAGAGATATTATCTTAATGGCATTTACAGAAAGATGTAGCATTAATTGCAGAAAATGACTGAAGGCGTGATCGATGCATGTCAATCTGAACACACACTGAAAAAGAACAGAGAGTTTATTCTAGGCTCATTATTATTATTATAGGCACACTTTATGTCTTGCATATCCCAGTACGTTTCGTGTGCTTATACAGTGGATAGAAAAAGTCTACACACTCCTGATAAAATGTCAGGCTTCTGTGATGCAAAAGAATGAGACAAAAGATAAATCATTTCAGAACTTCTTTCATCTTTAATGTCACCTATAAACTGTACAACTCAATGGAAAAACAAACTGAAATCTTTTAGGTTGATGGAAATAAAATAAAAAAAAAATAATAATATGGCGCATAAGTGGGCACACCCTCTTATAACTGGGCATTAAGCCGTGTACAGAGTTAAGCAATCACATTCAAAGTCATTATAAATAGGAGTCAGTACACACCTGCCATCATTTAAAGTGCCTCTGATTAACCCCAAATAAAGTTCAACTGTTCTAGTAGGTCTTTCCTGTCATTTTCTTAGTCGCATCCTACACAAAAGCCATGGTCCGCCGAGAGCTTCCAAAGCATCAGTCATCTCATTGTTAAAAGGCATCAGTCAGGAGAAGGTACAAAAGAATTTCCAAGGCATTAGATATACCATGGAACACAGTGAAGACAACAAGACATCAAGTGGAGAAAATATGCCGCAACATGGACATCACCAAGAACGGAATGTCTCTCGAAAAGTGATGAAAAGGTGAGAAGAAAACTGGTCAGGGAGGCTGCCAAGAGGCCTACAGCAACATTAATGAAGCTGCAGAAATATCTGTCAAGTACTGGCTGTGTGGTACATGTGACAACAATCTCACGTATTCTTCATATGTCCATATGCCTTGGCTATGGCGTAGAGTGGCAAGACAGAAGCCTTTTCTTACGAAGAAAAACACCCAAGCCCGGCTAAATTTTGCAAAAACACATCTGAAGTCTCCCAAACGCATGTGGGAAAATGTGTTATGTTCTGATGAAACCAAGGTTGAACTTTTTGGCCTAATTCCAAAAGATATGTTTGGTGCAAAAACAAAACTGCAAATCACCAAAAGAACACCATACCCACAGTGAAGCATTGTGGTGGCAGCATCATGCTTTGGGGCTGTTTATCTCCAGCTGGAACTGGGGCCTTAGTCAAGGTAGAGAGAATTATGCGTGTGTTAGGGTTCCTAACACTTATTATTATTATTATTGGAATCCCCCCTTTTTTTCCTTCCCCTTTCCTATTTTGCCCCATCCCTCTCCCTTTTAGCCTTCTTCTAACTTCTCCCTCAACTGTAATCTTCCTCTTTTTCAGCAGATTTTTCTGTTTCTACCCTTTTCCTATTCTACTTTGTTTATTCCTTTTTCTCCTACTCTTGTCTGATCTTCTCCTGCTTTCCTGTTGCTACCATTCTTCTGCCGCCGTTACTTACTCTCACTCAGTCCCATAATGGTTCTGCCATTAGCACTATGTACTCTGCAATTATTGTCTTATTTTGTACCTATTCTGTGCATTGTACTGTTATAGACAATTATTCCCTATGGTCGTCGTCTATAGTCGACTTTGTATTGTATTTCCATGGTTTCTGGCTGTATTTTCTTATTTTTGTATTTGTTTACAGGTCAAGGTAACGGTGGAAAAAGTTCTGAAATGATTTATCTTTGTCTCATATATGTTTACATCACAGAAACCTAACATTTTAACAGTAGTGTGTAGACATTTTCTATGCACTGTATAATATAAACACAAATATAAATTGTGCTCACATGATGTCAGAACTAGGGCTGCAATATTTAAATTTATGAAAATGTATAAATGGTTTTTGGATGTATGTCTCTCTGTACTTCTAGGATGGACATCCTTATATGTATACGTGAACAATCTATAAGGGATATATTGTCAGGCACATATAGTTCGGTGTCTTGCACAAGGGCACTTGAGGGTGAGGTGATCTAATCAGAGTTCGAATATGCATTCCACATTGTAGAATTGAGACATACAGGGTTATTCAGAGAGATATGAACTGGCCCCGAAATTGCACATATGTTGAGGATGTCAATGGGTTGGGGGGTGACCTGGAGGCTTGGCTGACATCCAAGATGTCAGCCACTTCCGGGGTTTGAATCGCGATCCGGCACCGATTGGCGCCTAATTGTGATCTGGCAATAATTGGGTTAATGAGAGAAATCCATGAAAAGGGGAGACTCTTCCCTTTCCAGCGGTACCATTTGTTTTTTTCTAACTTTAACGTTTGGGGAGATAGAGGTCTCCAAAAGAGCCCCATTCCTCATTTTTTACTGCATGATGTCATCGCGACTGCCAGGCCCCCTGAAAAGATAGGGCAGACTCCAGGCCTGCCTGTCCACCGCGGGAGCCCAGCGAGAGAAGTGAGTATAGGGAGGGAGGGAGGTTAGGAGACCGTGATGTACTATGTAGGTGGTGTACTGGTCAGGTGCTCTGATCAGGATTTGATCCGGCTTCTCCATGGTTGTGGAGCAGAGATGTTGCCGATAAGCTACACAACCGATATTACGTGATAGGCAAGTTTATATCACAAGGTGTCTTGCCCAAGGACACTTGCTGGTGAGGTACTCTGAACCAAATACAAACCTGCATCTCCACTGTTGTTGAACAGTTACGTTTACCTCTTCTCTAACCAGGCGATAAACAATACATCTAATACAAAAGAATATATATACAGGCTTATGGGTAGAAAAACGTTATAATCTATTCAGTATGAAAGCAGAGAATCTAATTGCCCAAAATGTAACCTTTCTCGTTTTGTTTCTTTTTTGCTTTTTGGCATGTATGTAGCCATAAGACCGTAAAGCTCTTACTTCCTTCAAAACAAGCAATATCTAGTAACTGTAAAATTGCAACTCTGTTTTTTCCTATGAGAGGAAATCTCAAGTAATCCACACATCAATGCCACAATCTATAATGAAAAGTGAGAATTACTGTTCCCAGAACAGAGAGATTTATTGCGATGTGACAAACAAAATATGGTGTTGTTTTTAACCTGTAAATAACAACAGAATACCTATATAAGTGAAATAAATCCGCACCATCACATGTTGCTACTGAAGTGCAATGGAAGTGTTAATTTATTAGTAGCACGTAATTGACTCTGGCTAATTCAGGTTTCTGGTAATTTGATTATATAAATTATATATATTACTGTGAGAGAATAATTCATATATGAAATACTAATTAGCTTTTAGTGCTTTATTATCATTTTATTATTACTAGAGAGAGTATATCAAGTTTCCACAAACAATATGTACACAGTTCCCCTACAGTGACCTTTGAGCACTAAATATTCGTTTAATTATCTTGATAATTGTTGATGCCTGCATATAAAATAGCTACAGCACACTACAGGCCGTCTTAAGCCAAGAGCTAAAGTACTATCTTCTTCGTTTAACACAAGGAGGACAATGTGCACAAAGAGCGGATACTCTTAAGCTAAAATCAATAGTTGTATACTTGTTGATTCATTAAAACTCTTTAGGATCGAATCTTGTCTCTCCAGAGATGATCAGGAGCAAGACAAGACTAAACTCTTATCTCCACTTGTTTCATGGACCTCAGTTTACCAGGAGCCATGCCAATTAATAAAATTTCCACTGCATTACAACTTCAGTGTTAAAATCTCTCAATTTTATAGGGAATAAAATATCTTCTGAAAACAGTCTAATTATTGACTGCTGGTTATATTTGCTGTGGGAAAAAAAATGTCCATAAACTGTTATTGATCATGAAGAAGAATATAAAGACTGGGTAGAAAATATAAATAATGAAAATACACATGCTGGCCACTTTATTGGGACAACTTGCTAGGAGGTCTATTGGATTGAGATCTGTGACTGTGGAGGCCATTGGAGTACAGTGAGCTTATTGTCATGTTCAAGAAACCAGTTTGAGATGCTTTGTGACATGGTGCATTATCCTGCTGGAGGTAGCCATCAGAAGATGAGTACACTGGTCATAAAGGGATGGACATGGCCAGCAAAAATACTTGGGCAGGCTGTGGCATTTAAACGGTGCTCAGTTGGTACTACGGAGCCCAAAGTGTGCCAAGAATTTATCTCCCACACCATTACACCACCACCACCACAAGCCTGACCCACTGATACAAGGCAGGATGGATCCATGCTTTGAAGTTGTTTATGCCAAATTCTGATCCTACCATCTGAATGTTGCAGCTGAAATCGAGACTCATCAGACCAGGCAACATTTTTCCAATCTTCTATTGTCCAGGTGAGCCTTTGCAAACTATAGCCTCAGTTTTCTGTTCTTAGCTGACAGGCATGGCACCTGGTGTGGTCTGCTGCTGATGTATACCATCTGCTTCAAGGTTCGACATTGTAAGGTATGGGGTCCAGTGACTATGGTGAGAACCCAATTGCAGTAAAAAATAAACATAACACAAAGGGTTGAGGTGGAATTGCAAGAAAATATATTAAATAACTGAATATAGAGGGGCAGGATATGTATAAATAACAGTCCTTGAAGAGCAATGAGGATAATGGAATATGTAGTCACTGGATTAAATTAAAACTTGAATACATGAAACTGGAAAAGGAAGCCTGTATATAATAGAGGAGTTTTGGAAACTTGGAGTGTCTCGATATGTAGTAACATTTATAATTCCAAAAGGTTCTTATGATGAAGTAGGGTTTGTAGATCCAGGAGTATCTTGGTAGCAGATGTGACTGAGAGGAATATGGGAGTATAATAAGCTAGGTGCTGGTTCCTGGACCAATTCCAGGCAAGTCTTCACCTTGAGCAGTGAGGGGGCAAAATTAAAGCGCGCTGGCTGGTTGTGGGAGTAGCCCTTTTATGGAGGACCAGCCAGCACTAATTAGAACCTGGTGAGGGAGTGCCATCTTGGAGAAAAGGTCTGAGGATTCATAAGGCAGAGCATGATCTATATATATGAAAAGTGCTGCCAGGGCTCTATTCAGGCTGGAGCAATACTTTGGTTTAGCTTTCTTATGGCGGCGACGCCGCAAAACTTTACAGAACTGTTGAAGCATTCAGAGATGGTATTCTGCATACCTTGGTTGTAATGAGTGGTTATTTGAGTTACTGTTGCCTTTCTATCATCTATCATCATCATTTGTGTTAACAAGCAATTGAGCAGGTGTACCTAATAAAGTGGCCGGTGAGTGTATATAGCCTATTTTCACGTAACGTTTAGGAAATACTCCGCACAATGGAAGCAGTAGGAAGACGTCTGACAACAATCAAGAGCCTCATAGTGAGTAAAAACAAGCTTACGACAGTATTGAGAATGGGCAGCAGAACTAGTGCCCTGCCCTTCAGTGGGTCCCTCTCAGGTCTCAAAGATTTAGCTTGATGGCGCCATTACAGAGAAGACTATAGCACGTGTAATCAGACTGCTATCACCCGAAAAGGGAGCCCAAACCAGAAATGCCAATGAAGTCTCAAGAGAGATACAGAAACTCTTTGTCAGTAGGGTATAGCTCTAGGATCCTCAAATAAGAAACTAAAATTCATTTATTACTGCATCAACACTGATAAGGATAAATCAACTAATATGGCTGAAATTTGTGAAAAAATTAAATGATCATTTAGACCAGTGGTTCCTCGGTCATTAAGTCGCGACCCAAAAATAATTGAATTTCTGAAACATTATAATTTATTCCACAAAACAACGTGTGCAATATTCTACAATGTATGCACTTTTTAAACAATTTTGTAAACAAACAGGGATTCTTTCCAAAAAGGATAGTGCAGTAATCCTAGCACTAGTGAAAACTAAAGTGTTTGCTGTAAAATAAACTAATTGAAACATATGAAATTAAGTATAACTTATTGGAAAACGTCTTGCTTCTTGCTCTTAATAAGGGTCTCAAAGTCTGGGGTGATGTTAGACAAAGCCACTCTAATTAAAATCACTACTGAATTAATAAAATATTATGAAAAAAGCATAACAAACTCACCTGCTCCATGCTCCCTCACCATCTGTCTCTGCCGCTGTGCACATTATTTTTTGCTCCTGCCTGCCCTCCCGGAGCCTCCGCAATTTGCGTTGCTGAATGCTACTCTATTCGCATAAACTCAAGCTGGCCGAGAGATTGAGGTCTGTAGCGCGCATCTGGTGCCGCCTAATTCCTGAATCTACGCTCTGCAGTGCCTCAGAGAGGCACTGAAGAACAATGGAATAGATTGGACCAATGGAAAAGCACCATTTGTCCAAACCATTCAAAAAACGCCTCCCATGCATTGATTGACGCAGGACAGTCATGTCATTGTCCTCATCTCGCACAGTCAGTGGGTGCGGGGCTGTGCTCAGGGTGTGACTGTTCACTATGTTGGCACTTCCTCTCTGCAGGTTGAGGGGGCAGTGCGCAGCTGCCTGGAGTGGATGATGCAGATCCTGGGGTGCACTAAGAGCAGTCAGTACCTGGGGAGCACTGAGAGCAGCCAGTACCTGGGGAGCACTGAGAGCAGCCAGTACCTGGGGAGCACTGAGAGCAGACAGTTCCTGGGGAGCACTGAGAGCAGCCAGATCCTGGGGAGTACTGAGAGCAGCCAGATCCTGGGAGCACTAAACCTATGTAACCTTTGTATATCAGGTTATGATACTAGCCTGTGCCTCACCAACCACTGACCTCACCGCACATCCCTAGTATGCAGGGAGGCCGGGATCAGGAAGCAGTGTGTGATTCACCTGAGAATTCTCAGTGTACATTCGAGTTTTCTGCAGGAATTATCAAATCAGGAGGAAGGCAGGAAAGGAAGAGGAGTGAGAGATTTATAGAGTAAAAGGGAGAGAGTGATAGAGGGAGAAAGGAGAGAGATGAGGAGAAATGGAGAGTAAGACATGGATACAAGGACAGATGGAAAAATACACAGAAGGACACACAGATATATATGGACAGACAGAATACCAGATATTCAGAAAGAAGGCTGCATAAATAGGTAAAAGGCCAGAGTAACAAAAGGACAGAGAAAAACACAATCAAATATACATAGGGAGTAGGGATGAGCCGAACAGCCCCCGAGTTCGGTTCAGATCCGAACCCAAACTTTCCAAATGTTCGAATCCGAATCCGAACCTGAACTCAAACTCAATACAAGTCAATGGGGCTGAAAATTCGGTTTTTAGAGTGCCCTCCAAGAGGGCATATATGCTAGATATTTGCCATAAAAGGTGTATGGGGGTCCGGGTAGTGCCCTGGGGGACAGGAAACAAGGACAAAAAGTAAAAAAAAAAACGTTTTTAAAGGGACAGTGAGTTTTCCATGAAATAAGGGTTAAAAATAAAAATGAAAAATTCCTTCAAATATCGTGCCTCGGTGGTCCCCATAACCTGCTCGTGAAGTGGCAGATTTGTAGGAGGTATAGAAACACTTAAAAACAAAAAAATTACGTTTCAAATGATGGTAAATGCTTTTCCTTTAATCTATCCATAAACAACTGCTTGGGGCGGCAGTCTGTATGAACAGAGGAGACATTTTCGGACACGCAGAAAAAGTTTAGTGATTTTTTTTGGCTAAACTTATGCAGGCTTTGGATGAAAGTAACAATAGGTGCTTTAAGGCTGGGGTCAGACTAGCGCACTTTTAACGTGCGTTTAGGTGCACTTAATCACGGCCGCACTAGCAACAAATGACACGCAGTTAGGCCAATATACGAAGTACGGCCGCACGAAAGTCCGGCCGCGCAACGCAAGTGGAAAATGAAATCATTTTTTCGAGAACGCTGAACCGCTAGTACTGACGTACAGAGTGCGCTGCGTCCGCATAGCGGTGTGTGTGCGTGATTAGGAGACGTCAGACGCTGCTCATGTCCGGCCAACATAACGTCCAGACACCCAAAGTTTCCTGGTTTGGATCCGTAAAAAATCACGCACAAAAAATGCGCATCGTATGACCGTTTAAGCACTTTCCGTGAAAAAACACCTCAATGCGTTCAGTCGCACTTTTTGACGTTCGCTGCGAAAAAAGCGTTCGTTTGACCCTAGCCTAAAATTGGGCCTTTAGCGTCGGTAACAGTGCCGTCACACAGTCTCACCACTCTGAGGATATGAATCTGATACAGGCATCAGTGGCAGTGCAGCCAAATATTGTGCCTTTGGTGCCAGGCCAGCAAGTGCCATCATACAGTAACCCCTCTGTGGTATTGTGGAAGAGTGCAGGGGTGGACCATGCGGTCAGGGCCGGTGCTAGACTATTTTGCGCCCTAGGCAAGACCAGCTACTTCCACCCCCCCAAAAAAAAAAAAACACACAACATGAAACTGCTAAATTTCTTTTTACTTAAGAATAAAGTTTGAAAAGCACCAATAGTAAAGGTAAAGTAAATATAAATAAACTGTATTAAACCATTTTAAATTAACTCTATTAATCAAATTAAAATGAACTGTATTGAACAAATATAAATTAACGAAAAAAAAATGAGTTGTCACGTAAGTTTCAATTTCAGACACATCAAAATTTCACTTTGCGTGCTTTATCCTTTGCAAATTTTCATCATGCGTATATATATATATTGCCCAGGCCAGCTCACATCATGCGTATATATATTGCCCAGGCCAATCCCGTGGTGGAGATAAGGGGTTCATTTGAACCCCGATATCTCCAGGCATCTAGTGGGTCATGGAGGGTGTCAATCGAAAGGCCTGAGCATGGCCTTTAGAATGATACCCAACATGACGAGGTATAAAGTAAAAAAAAGAAAAAAGAAAATAAAAACATGTATTTTTTTATGTGTGTTATTTTAATTAATGCAGCAATATTGTTCACATTGCAATTATAATGTGAACGATGATGCGCTAATGATTTTTTTCTATGGGGTGTGTTTGCTATAAATCACGTAATTCCCCCCACAAAATGTAACAAGTCCCGATTTCTAATTTTTGTACAAGCGCACCCCATAGAAAACATAACCGCAAACGCTCATGTTCTAAAATGTGAAAAAAAACAACACTTTACACACTGCAGATGATTAAAAATTCAATTTTTATTGCATTTTTTTCATAATATACAGCCAGGACAGGACGTATACATATAAAAATGATATATTATGAATCTGCGGAGTCTGCCGGAAAGAACGATATCTAACATGTCGCTCATTTAACAAAATGTGGCTTCAAAATCGCGTTTAAACATGATGAGCGAAAGCGTTAAAAATTAGCTGAGCACACAGCGGTGAAATACAGCATATTAGAAGTTTTAGGAGGGAAATTAACACTTCTCAAATCTCAATCAGAAGCAGACACCACCCCACCCCCTCAGTATAGTCTACAATGTATAAAATTGTTAGACCAGACTAAAAACACCTGTTATGCCATTTGAAAAACACAGGTTATTTAGAGTTGAGAAACTTTGCACATTAGTTTTTAATTCAATATCTAATAAACCGTTGCTTATAATATTCTGCAGTAAAGAGTCTCTTTATTTCTAGATTTTTTTAGTATTTTTTTAAGCATTTTCTAGACTTTTTTCAAAATTTCTTTTTTTGCAAACTCGAACCGAAATACCCCCAAAAAGTTCGAAGTTCGCGAACTTTCGAACAACCAAAGTTCAGTTCGAACTCCGAACTGATCGAACCGAACAGCTCATCCCTAATAGGGAGCTCCCTTTACCCAACAGCCTTTTGCTTCACTGAGATGTGCATTGTGCACAGTGGCTCATGGTGCATTGTGCACAGTGGCTCATGACAGAGCTGCTGCCAGTCACTGAGTCCCACCCCACACCTTCCCATTACAGATTCTCCCCCACCCCCACCTTGCAATTACAGAGTATCTTACCTGATGCAGTGGGCCCCAGGTGGCAGCTGGGAACATTCAGAGGTATCTGCACTACCTGGGACCCACTGCTGCAGGTAAGATGCATCAGCGGGTCCCAGGCATTAGAGAGGCCGGGGAGGTACTTGCCCCGTGACCCAGTCCGCCCCTGGTCGCGACCCACCACTTGAGAAACACTGATTTAGACCTCATTCCTGTCACAATTGCAGAAGAGCTAGAATGAACCGCCTGTTTTCTTCTTTAAGGAGGAAAAAGTTTAACAAACTTTGTTATTGCATTACAACACCGGCAGAGAAGACAGAACCTAGGGAAAAGTCTGCTTATCCCCAGACCGACTCGCTAACACACTCCAGGAGAACAGTAACCAGTATCTTAAATTGCTACTGTGTTAAAGCCAATTTGTTTAGCAGTCTCTGTGCATGTCTAATAAAATAAGCTTTAGGGATGTTTTAAGAAAATCCGTCCTTTAGTGCCCGCTGCTGTGTTTACGTTTCTGCGCTGTTCATGTTTAGGTAAAATTTTCCTCTTACTCGTTTATGCAACCCACACATATTATATACCGTTTTTCCCGCCATTAAATGGACTTTCTAACGATACCATTATTTCCATCATATCGCTTAATTTACTATAAAATGAAATATGATGTGACATCATATCGCGTAATTTACTATAAAATGAAATATGAAAAACCGACTTTTTTGAAAATTAAATCCGCAAAATATACAACCGCCAAAAAAGACCCCAGCTATATAGTTTCAAAATTTTGTCCTGAGATTAGAAATGCCCAATTTTTATGTATTTGCTTTTTAACCCGTTCACTGCTGAGCCATTTCCCCTCTGTGCGCTGAGCTCATTCTGACCATTTTATGCTCATAATTTTTAGATGCCATCTTAAGTCCTATTTTTTTAAACCCCAGACATTTTTTTTAACCCTTTCGCTGCGGAGGACGCGCTCAGCGCGTCCACCCGCAGGTAACGTTCCTTGCGGTGGACGCGCTGAGCGCGTCCTCCCTTTGGGGCCAGCGTTCGGCCGGGTTGCGGCCGATCGCTGGCCCCCCCCGGTGCGGGCTGACATCCCCGATGTCAGCCCAGCACCCGGAACCGCCGCCAGCCTAATTAGGTGTCCTCGCGGCGGCGCGATGACACCTAATTCAGGCGCCCCCCGCATGTGCGGAGGAGGCGCCTGAAAGGGAGGGGGCGAGGTCCTTCGGACCTCTCTCCCTCCCGATCGCCGGCGTTGCGGGGGTTAATCCAGGCACCGTTTGGAAGGGCACAGCCTGCCCTTCCTAACGGTACCTGGAATTAACCCCATGGGGGCTGGATCACGAATCGGCGCCGAAAAGCGCCGGTTCGTGATCCGTTCCCGGAGCTGGCCGACATCTTGGATGTCGGCCAAGCTTCCGGGAATGCCCCCTGAGGCCTGGCGTCATCGTGCATAGCACAATGACGCCAGTCCTGGAGTTAACCCCTAACTGCCACCAATGGTGGAGATAGGGGGTACCATTGAACCCCCTACCTCCCGATCCGTGGCAGTTAGGGGTTAATGTTTGATAATGTTGGATCGGCCAGAGCATGGCCGTTCCAACGATACCAAACATGAGTATGAAAAAAGTAAAATATAAAAATAAAAAAATATTTAAAAAAAATTATAAAAAAAAAATAAACAAGTTTTTTTTTCTTTTTTTTGGTTCGTTAATGCAGCAATATTGTTCCCATTTCAATTATAATGTGAACAATGATGCTGCACTAACGATTTTTGTATGCAGTGCGTTTGTTAAAAATCGTGTAATTTTCCCCCAAAAAAAATGTAACGAGACCCCATCTCTAATTTTTTTAACAAGCGCACCCCATACAAAATATAACCGCAATTGCTCGCATGTTAAAATGTGAAAAAAAAAAACTTTACACGTTCTAAATTATTGAAAATTCATATTTTATTGCATTTTTTGTTATAATATACAGACAGGTCATGACGTATACATATAATAATGACATATTATGAATCTGCCGAGTCTGACGGAAAGAACGATATATAATATGTCTGGGTCATATACTAAAATAAGCCTTCAAAACACGTTTAAACTAGGCTTGTGCACCGATTTTTTTTTCGGTTCGATTCAGTTCGATTTGTTCGGATGTTTAAACTTTTCAATTCGGCTTGTTTCGACCGATTTCTGTTTCGATTCGGTTCGGTTAGTTTTTCGTGTACATTTTTTTTCAGAATATCGACCATTTTTCGTATTTTCGTGTCACTTTGCTCGTTTTTTGCATCGACTTCGGGAATTTCTGAAATTTTCGTTTTTTCGGAACTTCTGTTCTCCTCGTTTCAAAGTGTCTACGATAATTCTGGCGATTCTATCGTGTTTTTTTTATTAAATAAAGATCCTTTTTTTCTTATGAATAATTGAATATACATTTCACAACTTTATTTAATCATATTAAAATGGTATGAAAGCCAAGGAACAAAAAAAATGAACAAAACGATTTAAAAAACGCTAAACTGACCCGAATGCCACAAGAAACAAGTGATATGCATTTACAAATACAAAATTTACAGAATCAGCGATATAACCGATAATAGTTAAATATATGATTTCCAGAATTACCGAAATGGAACCGAAATCACGAATAGAGCAAAAATAAAATTTTGATTTGACACATTTCAAGTCCATTCGAAAAATCCGAAATTTTTTTGTTTAGGCTCGGAAAACTTTTCGGATCTATCGGTTTTCGGGTCCGATCCGATTCGGAAATTCGGACGAATCCGAAGACACGAATCGGGAGATTTCGTGAAAATTCTGAAACCCGAAACGCACATCCCTAGTTTAAACATGATGAGCAAAATCGGTAAAAATGACCTCAGCACAGAGGCCGGGAAATGCCTCAGCAGCGAAAGGGTTAATAAAAAAAATCATTTTTATAAAATAAATTATCATTTATTATTTTGTTTTAAATTTTGTTTTACAACAAACCTAGTTTTCTATAATAGGAAAGTCCATGATCAGGCCTTTCCAATGATATTAAACATGATCCTCTAGCTGCCACAGATCGGGAGATAAGGGGATCCAAAGGATCCCCTTAACTGGCCCACTGACATCCTCACACATGTGGTGACAATGTCAGTGGGTGGGGGGTGACCCGGAGGCTTGGCTGACATACAAGATGTCAGCCATTTCCAGGTTTGAATTGCGATTTGGCGCCGATTGGCACCGAATCGCGATCCGGCGACGCATGCGTTAATGATGCCCACCCATACAGAAAAAATGGTGTCGCCCGTACTCGCCAGAGGGGCTGCAACAGCCAGGAGTAACAGCCCAGTTCATGTATAAAACATATGACATTTTTAATGATGAGAGGAGACTCTCCCCTTTCCAGCGGTGCAATTTTTACGTTCCTAGGTAGAATGGTTGGAGAGATAGAGGGCTCCAAACGAGCCCCCTTCCCTTCCACCTTTTTCAGTGCTGGCACCGGGGACTCCTAGCGATGACATCATCACGCAACTTGATGACATCACCGTGACTGCTGGGCCCCCTCAAAAGGCAGGGCAGACTCCAGGCCTGCCAGAACACTGAGGGAGCCCAGTGAGGGAGGTATCAGGTGGGCAGACAGTTAGGAGACCCTGACGTACTATGTACGTCCAGGGGTCTAAGGGAGACTTCCAGATCGGACGTACACCCATCCACCATCTTTCCTTTTGGCTTATACACGACCATATCATATTTTTTTTTATGATTAGACATAAGCTTCCAAACAGCAGAAGCATCCATTGAGTGATTGTGGGTAACAATGGGCTTGTCCCCCGCAAGGACCAGGGGTGCTATAGCTTGGCTGCCAGGAGGTGATCCCAGAACACGACTGCAGATGCTGCTGCCTTCCCGCCTGTGCTCTGCACGCTAGGTTCACCTTCCTCACCCGGGGTTACCACTCTACTCACTGAGTTACCCCCACCAGCGTCACCCTTATAAGTCCTGCAAGAGATAAGATACACCCAGACCCAGACACAAATTGTTCCCAAAAATACTGGATAGACCTGGTAATCCCAAACACATGAGTCACCAAACAGCCAACACCAGAAAGCTATTAAATAGGGTTTAATACATAAAAAGAAAGTGCATGAAAAAGAATAAATGGAACAGACAGGTACATAAAATAAAAGGTAAAATAAACACAACAGCTAAACCCATAGTCCCTGCATGTAAATTTCTAGTTCCAGTGGACTTGGAATCAGAGTTCAGTCCACATGCACTTAGATGTTATTTCCTGTGGATCCACATGCTGAGCTCACTCAGCAAAGAGTGGTCTCCTTAACCCCTGTCACAAGCGCCCCAGGCTAACGCCAAGAGGGGAGCCCTTTTGACAGGTTTGTGGCTTGCTGCATGATGCAGAACCCAGCACACAGAATATATACTGATACGGAACACGAATGACAGAAGAGATACAGACACAAGAGGAAACCCTGCACTGGGGGAAGATCCTTGTAGTGGTCTTCTAACTATACAGATTACTGGTTAGGGAATAAACACCAGAATAAGGACAACCAATATGCCCAGCAGCAACACAGAACCCTTAACTATAAATGAGGTCCTTTTAGTTGGCCTCTATCACACACACTATGCTGCTGGGAAAAGACAAGGAAACAAGACTTAGAGAACATAAACAGGAATATATCAAGAATGGTCAGGGAAAAGCTAGGTCTAGACACCAGATAGGAATGTCATAGAAGCCAAAATCGGTGCACAGGAATATCACAGTATACAGATTACAGGGAGCAGGCAAGAATATAGTCAAGAAGCATAAGCCAAAAGTTTACACAAGATTACACAAACAGGACATGATCTGTACATAGACACATTGAGGTATATAGTTATATTGGGGGCTTCCAAGAACAATTAGGAAGGTTTTCGTCACAGTGATCAAATTAAAAAATTTGCTAATTTTGGAATTCAATTTATTACTTTGTGAACCGCTCTCTTCCACATTTCTAAGTGAAAACCTTTTTTCTATAAGAATGAATATTTGCACTGTATTAAGTACCTGGAATGTCTCTAAAGATTCTGATGTGTTTTTACTCTGTGATTGTCAAAGATTCTGCTTTCGAATCAAATGTAATGTCATGTAAATGTAAATTGTATGGCTGCAATAATAAAAAAAAAGAGTTAAAAAAATAACCTTATCCTGAGCGTATTTAAGATTTGAAACAAACCAACAGCGATGTAGAACCTAGCATTCTGATAAAAGAATCACAGCAGCTGGATGCTTAAGCAGAAGTCACAGATATACAGATTGTTTTTTTCTTTCTTTTTCAAAACTAACAATTGCACTCCAGGAGCTGAACAAGTCTCTAATGTTTAAACATAAGCTTTAGTCATGCCTGTGATTAGTTTAATTGATGGAGGCATGGATTTATATCCTCTTTAAACTTTCATTCTCTAGGGCTAGCATGTCTATAATTAAGCGGCCTGCATGAGATGAAATATGTTTGACTATTCTTCTGCATATCATCTGTGTTTTTTTAAGATAAGATAAAGGTTATGTTTCAACATCACCCATCCTTCCAGAAGAGTAGTTGTTTTATCATATTTATATTTTAGGTTACTATTATTATCCTTTATATAGCACCACAAATTCTGCGGCACTTTACAAGATCAGTGTACAAGGAGTTGATACATTAGAATACCACACATGGATAATATGGCCTGATTCAGGGGGACCCTGTTCCCAAGGGAGTTTACAAGCTATGAGATGTACAAGTATTTTGTGAGGTAGGTGCATCTATAACGCAAGGTGTTGTCGGATATAATCTCTGCACGTGAATACAACACGTATATATATTGGATTTATCAACCAAGCCTCCAATATGGCAGGGATTATTATTTCATAAGAAACCTATACGAGACACAAATATCAATCGTTTATATTTCCTAGAAATTCTCCTAAATTCTTTTAATTGTCTGTGTTTTGCTTTGAAGAATGCAATAATCAATAATCGGATAAAAACATATATATATTTATTACGTATACAAAAAAGTTCCAAATCTCATATCATAAACAAAGATTTATAAACCACAATCCATCAGCACATAAAAACTAGCTTCACAATATATGTATCTCCGGTTAGTAACTGCATATATGATTAATATCATTTACCTTATCAGTTAGTAACTAATACACAATGGTTAATAAACATTTCTGCTTAATACAACATGCATTTCCCAGCAAACAATGTTTAACCAGCTAGATCTTATAGAGATATATTTATATCTCTCTATACTACATGGATCAACAAAAGATGAGCTATCATTTATTCTATTTTAGAATGATAAGTAATAAAATTTATTTAGTGAATCCTCCCCTAATCTCGAGAATTAAACTTCTAATCTTTTACTTTTTATTTTTAGTTATATAATTCCTTGCTTATTAATTTCAATCACAGTAATTTCAAAATTCAATATATATATCTGTATCAATCTTACAACAATTTCTTTTAGGATTAATCCTTATGTCCACTTCCTCATATTTCTATCTGCAGAATAGAAATACTTAGATTTTTGGAGCTACCAAGAATCTGAGAAATCTCAGTCTATATTGCAAGAATACCACAAATATATATAATTACATTAATTCCTTAATTTAAATAGCTCTCATACATTACCTCTCCAATCTGGATTTTAATGAGTCTGCCTTGGAATTCCTGATGTAACATTTTGGAATATGTGAAGATTATCGATATCAGATAATCAATGCATGTGAGTCAGAGATTTGGTGAGAGTCTTTAGTGCCTCATGTCCTGGAATCTGCAGGCATTGTGGTGTGAGTCTCAGAATGTCGGAATCTCGGACTGATTTGCAACCAACATTGCTGCTTCAATTATAGTCAATTTGACGTCACTAGCAATATTTTTGGTATATCAAATATAATATTTACTATCCTCTAGAGGGCAGCATTGCACTTCTTAATTAATTCCACCATTTCTTTTTAATATGTCTTATCTCGTGTCAAAGGTCAATCTGACTTAACAAAGACCCTCTCTCTCCCAATGTATAGACATTATGTCTCTACATATCATATCAAATTTATATCCCTTACTCCTTTCTAAATTTTTACTGAGTCTTTATCAGTTGAATTCTTTTCTAGTTAACTCAACAGAATCTATTCTTCAATAATTATACTATTTACCAATTATATAATCATACAATATTTATTGGAGCATATAATTTCTACTGTAAATATATAAAATATACCTTGATTATAAACATATATTTTGTGAATATATTTTACCTTAAAAAAATATTAACTCTTATATTCCTATACCCAAAACACAAAATATCTTTTGTTTTAAAGACTTAAAACAGACCAATAAATTTAATTATAACAGGTCTTAGCACTTAGCTCGGCATTTATCACACAAAGACATTTTAGGTTCCTTCATGTCTGGTATTTCAAAAAAAAATAATATATAAGATCTCACCCAGCCATGAACTCTGTAAAAAAAAATCTCGGTTCATTTCTAACTAGAGAAAATTGAAAGAAAAGACTGTCTTTAAAAACAAAATGGCTACAGGCATCCATTTTAATTTTTTTCCTTTCTGTAATATACCCGACAGTGTCTTGCCCAAGGACACTCGCTGGTGGCGTCTTCTGAATGGGATTGAGTCGGCTTTCCATGATTGTAGATGAGCGACCTGGTGGTTAGGTTGAACACGATTCTCGCAAAGTCGAGACTTTCTTCTCCACAGTTGTATTGGAGGGATGTGTTGAATAGGATTTGACATGCTTCTCCACGGTCGAAAGGCAGAGATGTTTTCACTGGACTCCACAGCCGATCTTGTGTGGTAGGCAAATATGTACAGGTTAGGGGTCTTACCCAAGGACACTTACTGGAGAGGTGCTCTGGTCAGGATTTGAACCTGGGTCTCCACGGTTATAGAGCAGTTGTGTTACCTCTACACCATCCAGCAGGTGAGGCTAGGTTGAACTGTAAGGATTTACAAGCTGGTGTCAGGCGCTGGCAGATATTTTCTCTTTAACTCCAGTCGGGGCTCTCTAGCCCGCTCCTCACGTCCTCCACGGATTTGAAGAAAGGAAGAAAAGAAAAATATATTGTGCAGAATGTAACACACAATTGAGGATAAGTACATCGAAAAAAGGGGTACTCACACTTTAAGGTGCCAATTATATCAAATAGGCACCAAACCGCACACAGATCGGTGAATTCTTAGGTCGGGGGCACCGATTCCCCTATCTGTAATCCGAAGGGCAGCAATCCCAAAACCATAAAGATGTTTTTATCAGGATACCGGACGGATTTGAATCACCAGGATACAATCAAGTTGAAATAATCCGTCAAAGGTTTAATACATATATAAATAAATAAATATAAAACACCTCAAACGCGTTTTGCTATAAAAGCTTCATCAGTGGGTGTGATCTGATGAACTGTAATGATACTGTAACAAAAAATGTGAATAGTATAAATGATGTTTAAAGGTTTATGTTAGGCATTTTGTTTATAAACATTAAGAGCCATATTACAGTCTGGGTGCTAAAATGGGGATGCTAATGGGGAAAACCATGCATGCAGTAATCCGGCATTACCTACCCTGATACTCGTGGCAGCACTTCCACTCCGCTGCGAATATCACCTCTTGGAGTCCATAGGACTCCATGGAGCCTTGTGCTGATGGGCTGCGAGCCCTGCACGATCTCGCTGTCGTGAGATCGTGCAGGGCCGCAGAGTGATTTGCGAAGGGAGACTGGGGAATATTTGTCTCTAGCCTCATTTTGCTCACGGCGTTCAGAAGCGGCGGATCAGGTCACTGATGAGAGGTGAGTATCTGATTTATTTTAGGGGAGTTTTAGCTGGTGCTAATTAATTTCGCAGAAGCGGTATCCGCACCAGTTTCCAGCTTGTTTAACTTTTTCGTTATCTCATCGGTGCAGTAATTAGCATTAGGTCTATGTAATCCTAACGCTAATTACTGATTGGGCTTCCCATGTTAGGTATAGAGAGTGCAAAGTACAGTAAGCTCGCAAAAGCTAGCACAATCACAAATGCACTAACGAATTTATTAACCCGTTAGATTTAGGGATGTGATATGGGGGCATACGTTAAAGTCACTTAACCTAGCGTTAATGCTTACATATCTGAGCGCTAACGCTAGAGTTAAGATTGCAATAGTGCCCTAAATGTTTAAAATTTGAAATGATAATAACATTTTAAAGTAAATGATTAATTACAGAAAATCTACTCAGTGAAAAGTAAGAAAAGAAAAACTGCTACAAGAAGACAAAGAGCATTTTGTTTTGTCATACAGCCTTTAAATAATAGTAAAATAAACGTACACTGTATTTGATTTAAATGACCATACTACAGTAAACAGTGGACCAGATAGACATGTTTTGCTTCACAAATTCTAACCTCCACATATCTGAATGTGTTAACAATAGAAGTAAGGAATTGGCACATCATTCCTTAACCCACACAGGGTTATACTCAAGTAACCTCTCAAAAGTGGGTGCTCCTATGGTTTCCATGGGCCAATGTCAGCAATAACACCTTGTTTAAACCGTCTTTTTCATTCTCTCTCTCAGCCTCCATCATCATTACGTAATGAAAATCAACTACGGATGTACATTTAAGAAAAGACTAAGCCATCATTTTAACTGTTTCATACATCTCCTTTGCTACTCTGTCTTGATTCAAAAGAGGGCAAAAACCACATAAATAATTTTTTAATAGTGTTATATACAGTAAAAATCTTCTTGTTTCCATTTTGGCAATCAGATTTCTCCTTTGATCAACACGCAATTCATCTAAAATTAAAACTCATTATTATTCCAATACATGAGAAATCAATGAACACTTATGCAATCCTACTGATCAATTCTAAAGAATAGATCTGCTGATATTGATATTCTGCTATTTCCTTTTAGTTGCTATTTTTGATATTGATATTCTAATGGTTTTATTAAGCTGAATTTATGTTGCATTCTGTCACAGTCTTTTCCCATTTCCTATAAGATGTAACTGCATCTCGATTAATTTTATTGCAGATTTTGGGCCCTATTACGATCTTAACGCAAACGTTAACGCTCACTTGCGTGAGCGTTAACGTTTGCTGCGGTATTTAGTGCATATTACAATCCAAATACCAGTTTGGTACCTTGCACTCCTCTGCACGAGGTTACTGTACTTTGCGCTCCCTATGCTTAACATGGGGAACGCAAAATGTTAATCAGCGCTGGAATTACAAAGTCCCAGCGCTGATTAATGCCTGGCTCTGGTCAGCGAAAAGTTAACCAGAGCCAGGACTTGGTGTTAACGGATTCCGCTTCTGCAGAATTCGTTAACACCAGCCTTAAAAATAATAAAAAGCATCTAATACTCACCCTCTGTCCCGCGGTGATGATCGCGGCTCTGTTCGCCTCTTCTGGCCGGCGGGAGCAGGGAAAGACTGGGGGAAAAAGTCCCCCCAGTCTCTCCCTGCGTATCACTATGCCGACCGGCCGGATGTCGCGAGGCGAGATCCGGCTGGTCATGTGACCGGCAGGGGGAAACTCAATGGAGTCCTTTGGACTCTAGCGAATGGATGCTCACGGCTGCTTTCAGCGATGCCGCGAGCATCCAGCATTTTAACGGGCGGAAACAATGCAGGCAGCATTTTTTGCTCCTGCATTGTAATCCAGTGTTAAAAAGCGGGCGCAAGGGGGAAAGCTGCAGGCAAAGTTTTTCCTCCCTTGCGCCCGCGTTTTAACGCTAGGATTGTAATAGTGCCCTTTGTTTTTAGCAAGGGTTTTATTAAAAACATGTAAGTTATCATCTGACATTAAAGTTATGTTGCTGTTATGTAGAGTATCTCTTACTATTTTTTGTGTTAAATATTTATGCAAGGGTTTTGTAAGATAACTATGAAGTATTAACCCCATGAGGACCAATGATGTACATGGCACATCCTGGGAAAAAAATCATGTTAAGGTCCAAGGACGTAACATGTACGCCATGGTCCTCTAACCCACTCCCTCCCTGTACTCACCTCTCTGGCCGGATTCCCACATCGGTCTGACTTCCTTGATGTCAGACCAAACGTTTTAGGCTGGGGTCAGACGAGCGTAGTGTTCACGTCCGTGATTGCGCCTAAAAGTACGTCCGTGATAGCATGAAAGTAAGTCCATTGGAGCCTGACACATGAAGTACGTCCGCACTGAACTGCGGACGCACAACGGCCGCGGCAAACGGACGCAGGTTAGGCAAGAACGTAATACTGCTAGAACGGACGTGCGGAGTGCGCCACGTCCACAACGTCTGCATAGCTTTGTGTGTGAGTGATGGAGCGAGGTCAGACGGACTGCATTTATACGTCCAGCATTTTTGACGGACAGAATGTTTTTTCATTGTAATTTATTTTCCCCTCCTACATCCGTCAAAAAATAACTTCAGTGAAAAAACGGACTGTGTGACCACTACTGCGTCATCCGTACTGACGATGTCCGTACTGCACGGACGTACAGTCCGTAGAAATCACGCTAGTCTGACCCCAGCCTTAAGGACACCAGCCGTCGCACTGACATCATCCCTGGGCACAATGACATCACTTTCAGATGACGTCACAGTTTATTTGTCATATTAAAGGTCTAAAAAGTTCTGAAATTATTTATCTTTGTCTCTTTTCTTTACATTACAGAAACCTGACATTTTAATAGGGGTGTGTAGGCTTTGCTATCCACTGTACATTATCCACCTACGTCTAAAAATCTGTGAAAAAAGTAGATTCTGTCTGCAAAGCCAAAAGATTGATCCATGAAAGCTAGGGGTCTATGACCAGCGCTTGCTTAAGTAACACTTAATCCCATTACTACTATTGAGTATACTCATGCTTCAAAAGCACTCGCAGGTGCCCCCATGATCAAGTGTACTCAATACGATCTGAATATAGAGCAATGCAAAGGGATTATATATCTATATATATATATCTACAAGGGTTGTAGTGGAGGACAAAAAATGCGATAAAAGGCCTCCACACTCACTTTTTGTCCACCACTACAACCCTTGTAGATACTGATTGCCCTATGGGTCCCAAGCATCCACTGCAACTGGTCATCATGCCTAGCTCCTAGCTGATGAGGGTCCAACAAACTCGAAACAGCGCTGTCCTAGGAGTGGCTTTGACCAGTTGCATAAACCTTATCTCTGCTAGAAAGCCTTGGTGTGGCATAGCATTGATTTTAGGGTTCTGTGTAATAACAGACCCAAGATGCATAAAAGTGAGACGGATGTCATTTGCATATCCTACCCAGAATTCCTTGCTGCATATGGGGAATGTGGCACAGGAGCTCTGGGATGCAATTCATTGAATTGCTGTGATGTGCAAGTGGCTTCTGCAATAATAAACACATATATATATATATATATATATACAAAATATACGAGAGGGGCATCACTCAACCTTAACTACGCTTTCAGTGCGGGCGCATCTCAAGACAAGATAATATAAAACAAAATGAGAGGAGAGCACACCAAACAGTACAAAAGAAACCACAACAGCAGCTAAATACGTTTAAACAGAGTTTCAGATTTAACCCTTTCAGTGCTTAAGAACATTTCCTAAACCCCTTCAAACATTGCAGTTCTTAACCCTTGCATACATTTAATACTGAGCTCTGTTGAAGCAGAGCTCAGTATTAAATGTATGCAAGGGTTAAGAATAGGGATGAGCTGCTCGGGTTCGGACGGTTCGGAGTTCGACCCGAACTTTGGCAGTTCGAAAGTTCGCGAATTTCGAACTTTTTGGGTGTGTTCGGTTCGAGTTCTAAAAAATTTTTTTTGAAAAAAGTATAGAAAATGCTTAAAAAAATACTAAAAAATCTAGAAATGAAGAGACTCTTTACTGCAGAATATTCTAAGCAACGGTTTATTAGATATTGAATTAAAAACTAATGTGTACGTGGAAATATTATCAACTCTAAATGACCTCTGTTCACAAACGGGCATAACACCAGGTGTTTTTAGTCTGGTAATCAATTTGATACATTGTACTGAGGGTGGGGTGGGGTCTGCTTCTGATTGAGATTTGAGAATTAATTTCCCTAAAACATCCTAATATGCTGCATTTAACCCTTTCTCTGCTGAGGCCTTTCACACCTCTGTGCTGAGGTCATTATTACCGCTTTCGCTCATCATGTTTAACCGCGTTTTTGTAGCCATATTTTGATATTTGACCCAGACATATTATATAGCGTTCTTTCCGGCAGACTTGGCAGATTCATAATATGTCATTATTATATGTATATGTTATGTCATGTCTGTATATTATAACAAAAATGCAATAAAATTAGAATTTTCAATAATTTATTATGTAAAGTGTTGTTTTCACATTTTAACATGCGATCGTTTGCGGTTATATTTTGTATGGGTTGCGCTTCTTAAAAGAATTAGAAATGGGGTCTCGTTACATTTTTGTTTGGGGAAAATTTCACTTTTTTTAACAAACGCACCGCATACAAAAATCGTTAGTGCAGCATTATTGTTCACATTATAATTGAAATGGGAACAATATTGCTGCATTAACAAAACAAAAACAAAAAAAAAACTTGTTTATTTTTTTTAGATTTTTTTTAACTCCATGCTATGCACGATGACACCAGTCCTCAGGGGGAGTTCCTGGAGGCTTGGCCAACATCCAAGATGTCGGCCAGCTCCAGGAGAGGATCACGATCTGGCGCTTTTCAACGCCGATTCGTGATCCGGCTCCCCAGGGGTTAATCACAGCCACCGTTTGGAAGGGAAAGCTGTGCCCTTCTAAACCGTGCCTGGATTAACCCTCTGTCCCCCGGTAATCGGCAGGGAGAGAGGTCCGACCTCCCCCCTCCCTTTCAGGCGCTTCCTCCGCACATGCGGGGGGGGGGGCGCCTGAATTAGATGTCATCGCGCCGCCGCAATGACATCTAATTGCTCCGCCGGGGTCCCGGAGTGCTGGGCTGACATCCAAGATGTCAGCCCGCACCGGGGGGCGCAGCAATCCGCCGGAATCTGGCAGATTGCTGCCTCCTGTGCATGGATGTGCTCAGCGCGTCCATAGCACAGGAGAACCACTTGGCTGGACGCGCTGAGCGCGTCCATAGCAGCCTAGTGGTTAACTGGTGTTTGAAAAAATTCAAAATAACATCTAAGGCTAGGGTCAGATGAGCGCATTTTGTACGGACTGTGTGTCCATGCAGTACGGACGTACTTACTGACTGACAACAAGGTAGTGGCCAAACAGTCCATTTTTTTCACTGACGTATTTTTTGACTGATGTAGCAGGGAAAATAAATTAAAATGAAAAAACATTCTGTCCGTCAAAAATGCTGGACGTATAAATGCAGTCCATCTGACCTTGTTTCATCACTCACATACAAAGCTACACGGACGTTGCAGACGTGGCGCACTCCGCACGTCTGTTCTAGCAGTATTACGTTATTGCCTAACCTGCGTCCGTTTGCTGCATCCGCACTTCCGTGCGGACGTACTTCGTGTGTGGGGCTCCATTGGTCAGAATGCTATGCTGCCACGGACGTACAAATGTGCGGCAACATGGACGTGATAACTGCGCTCGTCTGAGACCAGCCTTAAGCAATGTTATTTTTCACCTCGTGATTAAACATTCACAGGGTTATTCAGAGAGCGGTGAAAAGCCGGAGAATAACTGGAGAAGTGAAAATTCTAGGTCAAAATAGCCAAACCAGAAAAATTCTCCCATTTAACTCACTTTCCAAATCGGCTATTTGGTCTAGATTGTTCTCTTCTCCTGCCAGTTCTCCTGACTTTCACCTCTCTCTCAGGGTTGTTCAGAGAAAGGTGAAAACCAGGAGAATGGCAGGAAAAGAGAACAATCTGGACCAAATAGCCGATTTGGAAAGTGAGATAAGGCTAGGGTCAGACGAACGCATTTTTCACAGCGACCGTCAAAAAGTGCGTCCGAACGCATTGCCTTATTTTTTCACGGAATGCGCAAAAACAGTCATACGATGCGCATTTTTGTGCGTGACTTTTTACGGATCCAAACCAGGAAACTTTGGGTGTCTGGACGTTATGTTGGCTGGACATGAGCAGGGTCTGACGTCTCCAAATCACGCACACACGCCGCTAGTGGACGCAGCGCACTCTGTACGTCCGTACTAGCGGTTCTGCGTTCTCGAAACAATGCTTTCATTTTCCACTTGCGTTGCGCAGCCGGACTTTTGTGCGACCGTACTTCGTATATTGGCTATCATTGCCCGTCATTTGCTGCTAGTGCGGCCGTGATTAAGTGCGCCTAAACGCATGTTAAAAATTTGCTAGTCTGACCCTAGCCTAAATGGGAGAATTTTTCTGGTTTGGCTATTTTGCCCTAGAATTTTCCATTCTCCAGTCATTCTCCTGCTCTACACCGCTCTCTGAATAACCCTGACAGGGTTATTCAGAGAAAGGGGAAACTCAGGAGAATGACTGAAGAGAAAATTCTAGGTCAAGATAGCCAAACCAGAAAAATTCTCCCATTTTTCTCACTTTCCAAATCGGCTATTTGGTCTAGAATTTTCCATTCTCCAGTCATTCTCCTGCTTTTCACCGCCAAAAAATCAGTAAACTTTTTCTGCGTGTCCGAAAATGTCTCCTCTTTTCATACAGACTGCCGCCCCGAGCAGTTGTTTATGGATAGATTAAAGGAAAAGCATTTACCGTCATTTGAAATGTCATTTTTTGGTTTTTACATATTTCTATACATCCTAGAAATCCGCCACTTCACGGGCAGGTTATGGGGACCTCCTAGGCACGATATTTGAAGGAATTTTTCGTTTTTATTTTTAACCCTTATTTCATGGAATACTCACTGTCCCTTTAAAAACGTTTTTTTTTTAACTTTTTGTCCGTGTTTCCTGTCCCCCAGGGCACTACCCAGACCCCCATACACTTTTTATGGCAAATATCTAGCATATATGCACTCTTGGAGGGCACTCTAAAAACCGAATTTTCAGCCCCATTGACTTGTATGGGGTTCGAGTTCGGGTTCGGGTTCGGATCCGAACATTTGGAAAGTTCGGGTTCGGCTTCGAACCGAACTCGGAGTGTTCGGCTCATCCCTAGTTAAGAACTGCAATGTTTGAAGGGGTTTAGGAAATGTTCTTAAGCACTGAAAGGGTTAAGGCTAGGGTCAGACTGAGGCAGTGCGAACGCGCGTGCAGCCGCACTTAATCACGGCCGCACTAGCAGCAGATGCCGGGCAATGACGGCCAATATACGAAGTACGGTCGCACAAAAGTCCGGCTGCGCAACGCAAGTGGAAAATGAACGCATTTTTTCGAGAACGTGAAACCGCAGGTACTGACGTACAGAGTGCGCTGCGTCCGCTAGCGGCGTGTTTGCTCGATTTGGAGACGTCAGACGCTGCTAATGTCCGGCCAACATAACGTCCAGACGCAAAAAGGGTTTTATTGATGATCCGTACAAAATCACGGACGAAAATGCGCATAGTATGACCACTATCACGTATTCTGTGAAAAAATGCGTCCATTCGTTCGAACGCACTTTTTCACAGACAACATAAAAATGCGTTCGTCTGACCCTAGCCTAAATCTGAAACTCTGTTTAAACGTATTTAGCTGCTGTTGTGGTTTCTTTTGTACTGTTTGGTGTGCTCTCCTCTCGTTTTATATATATATATATATATATATATATATATATATATATATATATATATATTTACTGTGTGGTTAACAGTAAGACATTTTCCATAAAACCACTGTGTTCTGCCAGTGGTTGAATGGAAAATCACTTGTTATGGGAGGAGCTAAGGACCACTAATAGAAAATATGGTGAAAAGATCATTTTGCAAATCTGCAGCATGCTTCCAAAACCACACATTTCAATTTCACCATCTTTTAAATTCCAGAGACTGGAACAATTTTGCCAAATTTATGCATATTATTATTCACAGTAACCTAATTAATGGCTATTTATATCACTAATACCAGATTGCAAAGTCTCAGTCATGTACAAGTACAAAAACTTTGCAGTAATACTGGTGCACTAACATCTTGCTAGGGGCTAAATTACATAGTGAATGCTAAAATGGAGACGCTAACGGGAAAAACCTGTGCCTGCAGGTTTCCGCGCTGCCGCAAGTATAACCTCCTAGAGTTCATAGGACTCCATAGGACTCCATGGAGGGATGAACTTCCAGGCTGTGAGACCGCGCAGCACCGCAAGTGATTGCAGAGGGTGACTGGGAACTATTTGTCCCCCGGGCTCACTCTGCTCCTAGTGACAAGAAGCTGCAGGTTGGGCTGCCCTTCTCACCGTGAGAGGAGAGGTGAGAATGGGATTTATTAGGAGGAGTTTTAGGGGGTGCTAAAGGATTCTACAAAAGCATAATCAGTTAGCACCAGCTTTTAGGTGTTGCTAAAATTCTGTTAAGGCTAGGGTCAGATGAGAGCATTTTCTACAGACTGCGTCCGTGCAGTACGGACGTACTTACTGACTGACGACAAGGTAGTGGCCACACAGTCCGTTTTTTTCACTGACGTATTTTTTGACTGATGTAGCAGGGAAAATAAATTTACAATGAAAAAACATTCTGTCCGTCAAAAATGCTGGACGTATAAATGCAGTCCATCTGACCTTGTTGCATCACTCACACACAAAGCTATGCAGACGTTGTGGACGTGGCGCACTCCGCACGTCCGTTCTAGCAGTATTACGTTCTTGCCTAACCTGCGTCCGTTTGCTGCGTCCGTCAGCCCCCGCACTTCTGTGCAGACGTACTTCGTGTGTGGGGCTCCATTTAACACAATTGTATGCTATCACGGACGTACTTATGTGCGGCAACACGGACGTTAACACTGCGTTCGTCTGACCCCAGCCTTAGCCCACCGGTGCGGTAATTAGTGCTAGGACTTTGTAATACCTTACTTATCGAAACTCTAATTTCTGATGGTGCTCCCATGTTAAGTATAGGATTAGCAAAGTACAGCTAGTTCACAAAAGCTAAGGCATTCACCGATGCGCTAACCGATTTTTCACAGGTTTAGTAGTACCCTTATTCAGTTTCTGAAATATTGACATTTAAGCTGGGTTCACACCTAAGCGTTTTTAATACGCGCGTTTTTCACCGGCGTTTTCCTTGCGTTTCACGAGCGTTTTTGCAAAATCGAAACGCGCGTTGTACGCGCGTTTTTTGATTGACTACGGAGGTGTCCAATAGAAAATTTACTGTCTTAATTACAGAGGCGACCAATGAAAAAGACTTCCCTGTGCAGGAACCAAAGTTGCAAAATGGAGATCTGCCCAAGACGCACCATTGCAACAATCGCAGCTTTCCACTATCTGCGCTTGAGGAAAAGGAGGCAGGCGATGGCCAGGCGACGCTACTGGGTGCATCCGACCATTGCAGACCGACAACGAGGTCAGGTCTGGGCGTTGTTTGCAACTCTGCGTGCACACGAGGAGAAGTTTATGAAATACACACGTATGTCCATAAAGAGGTTAGAACACGTACCCTGCTTTTATTGTTGTTGTGTCCCATATGATGGCACCATCAGAGATTTGATTTGGGAAACAGGCGGGATAGCAAGCTAGAAAATAAAGCTAGCATCAAATTAACCTGTGTAAGATGGTATGTTGTTGTGACGACATGGCCCATAAGCACCGTTTCATTGCTATTAATTCCCCCTTTTTTTAAATTTTATTTTACAATAGTTTTGATGAGCTGCTGGACTTGATGTCCCCCACCTTGCAACGGCAGGACACCTTCATGTGTGAGAGCATTGCACCGGTGGAAAGATTGCTGATTACGTTGCGGTAAGTCAACGAACATCACTACACACATAATACAGTGCGATGTGCTGTCGGGGTTATTCAAAGTGAATCAAGCCGTCACTGCATGTTTGGTTACTTTTCATCCAAAACGGAGCAGATCGGCGATCCCTTCACCTACCCTGCGGTGGTTTCAGCAAGTGCCACAGGGCCGATGTAGTGCAGGGAAAAGCCGCCGCAAACCTGCTGAACACTCACCCCATAAGCCGGCAATTGCTTGCCCAAACCCTGCAAAAACATCTGGATTAACCCCGCCGAACACACCGGAGAAACCCGAGCACGAGTCGATCAGAACGCAGAGCAGCCACCGGTCAATAAAATAAATAAAGAGACTTTTTACTGTTGCATTAAACAAAGAACGGTTTATTCTAGAAATATGTATAAAAAAAGAAAAATATTATCCTAAACATATATACAAATTAAACCACATAATGGCAGGGCAGTTCGCCACATATTGGCTAAACAAACAAAAAACGGGCAAGGCATTTTCCCTCCTCAGCAAGGTAAAGAAAATGAAAAAGGTGCCTAGGGATACAGAGATTATAGAATTTGATAGTGATGCTCGTCACCCTGCATCTCCTCCCTCCTTCCAGAGCTGGGTGTGGGATATCTGAAAGGGGACTGTGTGTGTGAGTACCATGTTTCAGGGGGGTGGTGCATGGGTGTTTGTGGGTAGTAGGTGGTAGGTGGAGGAGTGTGTGTGTGCATGTGTGTGGTATGTAGAGGTGTTTGTGTTGTAGCTGGTGTATGTTGTTGGGAGGAGCGTTCTTCAGGTGGAAGGAAGGAGTCGAGGGCACGGGTGACGGCATCACGTGCCTCTGTCTGTTGACTCCTAGGCACCCTTTTCATTTTGTCCTCCAAGCTGAGGAGGAAATGGGCCTCACAGGACATTCTCTGGACATTATGCGCCATGTCCTGCATGACACTGATAAGTCTGTCCTCCTCACGCTGGTTCCTCTGTCGACGGCCCCTTACAATTGTACGTCTCCGTACAGGAGGTGTCATGGCTGGTGTGGCAGATCTTGGGACAGATGTTGTGGGTGCCTCTGTCTCAGTTTGTGATGGCGATGGTGACGGTGAGGGTTGGGTTTCCGACATGTTAATCGAGGTGCATGGCTGTGGATCTTGGGTGGCCGTGTCCTCCTCCTCCTCATTGTTCTCCTCCTGCCTCTCCCAGCTGCTGTCAGTGCTGTCAATAGCAAATAATACATTAGTGGGTGGATTATATTATTATTTACATGTTTAAAACAATATCCACGACCCTCATAAACATTGTTATTGGTTTGACTTACCTACGCATTTCCACGCATGGGATGAGAAATTCCAGCTGGTCAGCATGTACATAGCGCGATGGCGCACTGGCAGCCGCTCCACTGTGGTATTCCTTTTCTTTCCGCCGGTGGCGGATGAAAGCATCTTTGATGCTCTTCCACTTCTGCTTCATGTTATTGACTGTTGAAACAATGTACAAATGTAAGCATGAACTAATTGTTTTTTTCATAAATTTCATAGGTATTTAGCAACCGGACAGTCGTTGGTGAGTCTGCACTATGCCTTCATGATCGGACAATCAACAGCTAGCAACATCATTCGGGAAACATGCTGTGCCCTATGGGATATCCTTCATGATGTCGTTATGAAGAAACCCAACAAAGAGGAGTGGACGGCGATTGCAGACGTTTTTGCCAAGACCTGCAATTTTCCAAATTGTTTGGGAGCGCTGGATGGGAAACATATACGGATAATTAAGCCGAAGGGTAGTGGTAGCCGGTTTTTCAATTATAAAAAATATTTTTCTTTTGTCCTGTTTGCGGTATCCAATGCAAATTACTGCTTCACGTACATAGACATCGGATCCTACGGGACCAGCTCGGACGCAGCAGTATTTGCCCATTCTGAATTTGGGCAAATGCTGCAGCGGGATGAACTAGACCTTCCAGCGAACACCACGCTGCCTGGCACCGCTGATCCTATGCCTTTTGTGTTTGTGGGAGACAAGGCGTTTGCTCTCGCTGAGCATTTGATGAGGCCCTACTCGAACCATGGACTCAGTGTGGAGAAGAGGGTGTTTAACTACAGACTGACCCGAGCACGCAGGGTGGTGGAATGTGCCTTTGGGATCCTCAGCAATAAGTGGCGCATTCTACACCGTCCTATAAATTTAAAATTGGAGAATGCCATCTCGGTGGTGAAGGCAGTTTGTGTACTGCACAATTTCGTCCGTTGCAGAGATGGGTTCAGTTTCGAGGACTCTTTAGCCCATTGTATGGAGAGTCCTGATCTGCTTGCCAGCCGTGGTAGCAGACATGGTGGCTCTGTCCGCGACAACTTTGCAGCATATTTCATGTCACCAGAGGGTGAGCGGTCTTGGCAGTTGCAAGCCATCAATAATGAATAAATAAAACATCTTTGTATGCAAAAAAACCCTGTTTCTTCGTTTAAAAAGTTTGTTTCGATTAATAAAATATGTTTGTATATAACGGATTTCAGACCTTTTTGTATTTTTTTTTTTAAAAAAATACACGCTGTGTGCTTCTCCGGTTTTTATAGCCATGGCCACAGCAGCTGTCATGGGTATTCATTGCCCCTAGGCCACACATGGGTATTTATTGCCCCTAGGTCAAACATGGGTATTTATTGCCCCTAGGCCACACATGGGTATTTATTGCCCCTAGGCCACACATGGGTATTTATTGCCCCTTGGTCACACATGGGTATTTATTGCCCCTAGGTCACACATGGGTATTCTTGTTTTATGTACCTCTCGTATCACGTTCTCGGTTGCTGCAGGTCTTCCAATCCGCCCACAACTTCTCCCCGATCTCCTGCCATACTCGCAGCCTCGCTGTGCGGTTTTTGTAATCCCTCCTCCGCTGGTCATAGATGCATGGTTTCCCATGCACCAAACGGATGAACACCTCCGCGTCGCCCAGACCTACGCCAGCTCCAGCTCCAGCATCCATCTTCACACAGCGGCATCTGAATTCCCCGGGGGTGTGGTGTCTTCCTGCCATGTGCCTGGCATGTGCAGAACGCGCACGCGCACTGTTCGAAAACGTACGTTTTTGAATTGGAAAACGCGCAAACACGTCAAACTCTATGGCCGCGAACGCGCTGATAACTGCCCCAAAGAAGCTCCCGCACTTCTTTGGACGTAGGGCGTTTATCAGCGCGTTCATGCGCGCTGAGAAACGGCCAGGTGTGACATGCCCACATAGGGAGTCATGGGATTTCATTGTTTGAGCGTTTTACAGCGCGCAGGAGCGCGCTGTAAAACGCTTAGGTGTGAACCCAGCCTTAAAGTAATAACAGTCCAGGAAAAGGTTAAATAATTAAAGATTATTTATCATGCTATCCTTATTTAATTAGTTCATCCTATTTTCTTTTCCTTTTTCATAACACAGGTTCTGCCAACGTGTTTGTTATTTCAAAAGAAAAAAAGCTAGATGTCCATGTGGGATCCTGACGTCCATAGCTACCTTGGTTAAAAGTAATTGGTACTGATGTGCTAATATTTACATTTGTAGGCAACTGTTTGGACACCCCTGGTTAAACAACACTCTTTGTTGATTTTCGAAGTGATAGAAAGTAGCAAGCTTACATATAATACAGTTCTTCAAATTATATGCACAGTTACTATTCATTTACTGAATTTAACTGATTGAAAATACACATCAGCAGCAAGCATGACTTGCAAACATATTTGGACACAAGGGGAAATGACAGGTGTTTTTATTTTCTGATATTGTCTAAATTGAGACAACAGATCTTAATCAAAGCATAGAGTTGATGTATCCAGAGCTGACTAAATTCTAGGACTCTAGTAACAACGAGGGTCTTGTGCTGATTTATCATTAGAAAATTAAAATATGTAATAATAGAACGGGTAATAATATAAGAAAGATAATTATATATGATTCGTTTTCAGTTTGAGATGTTCTTTGCAGCACTTTGACTTAAATATTATTGACAATCAATGTGCTCATGTTAGACACCCAATGCTCTTGAGACAACCTAAGAATATGTATTTAGTCTGTGTCAGGGTTAATGCATGTGATGGGGGGTTAGGAGCCAGTGCGCACAGAAGGCAGGGCCACCAAGGAGAGAGGGAGGAGCCAGGCAGCAGTGGGAAAACCAAGTCAGTGTGGACGGAGGGGACTGGAGCTTTGCCTCAATGTGCATGGTCCTCTTCCCTATGTATTCTATGGGATTGGTGATAGTGCGGGACTGGCTGCAGAGCACTTCCTGCATCTGCCAAGTGCTGGGCATGGAAGGCCATGGCCTAGCCAAGCTCTAAGATAGTCAGACGAAAGATATAAATATATACACTCACACACACACACACACATACTCTGGTCTGGGGTCTGAGTGGGTATACATATATCTGAGGTCTATTGGGCATAATGTATCTGGGGGTCTGTGCCTGGGTATACATGATTCTGGTTTCTGTGCCTGGGTATACATGTACCTGGGGTCTGTGCCTGGGTATACATGATTCTGAGGTCTGAGTGGGTATACATGTATCTGAGGTATATTGGGTATACATGTATCTAGCGTGGTCTGTGCCCGTGTATACATGTATCTGGGGTTTGTGCCTGGGTATACATGTGTGACAGACTTAGCCGTCACTGGGGCAGTTGGAGGAGGCTGTGGACTAGCCTCCTTCCTACTGACTATCGGCCAAGCTGCTAGTGCTACCTGTGATTTGGCAAAAGGATTGCCCAGAGATTCCAGAATTTGTGTTGATCTGTGTCTTGGCATTCTAGTGGGCATGTCTCAGTAGTGTGGACATGTTTTCCATCATGTAAACTGAGGGTTGGCAGAGATTTCTCTAGCAGCCAGATTAAGATAAGGGTTGCCTAGTGACTGTGTAAACTGTTCATTGTTTGAATGTCCCTTCCCTTCTCCTGTTATTGGATATGTTGATCTTATCTGTGTTTTATTCCTGAAAGGGGGGTATCCTTTAACCCTTTCACTGCTGAGCCATTTCACGTCTGTGTGCGGAGCTAATTTTTAGCGCTTTTGCTCATCATGTTTAAACGCGATTTGAAGCCACGTTTTAATATATGACCCAGACAACTTATATACCGTTCTTTCCAGCAGACTCCGTAGATTCATAATATATAATTTTATATGTATACGTCATGTCCTGCCTGCATATTATAACAAAAAATGCAATAAAATGTGAATTTTTAATCATCTGCAGTGTGTAACGTGTTTTTTTTTCACATTTTATCATCCAAGCCTTTGCGGTTACATTTTCTATGGGGTGCGCTTGTTATAAAATTTAGAAATGGGGACTCATTAAATTTTTTTGGGGGGGGGAAATTACATGATTTTTAGCAAACGCACCCCATAGAAAAAAAATCATTAGTGCAGCATCATTGTTCACATTATAATTGAAATGGGGACAATATTGCTGCATTAATAAAAATAACACACAAAAAAACCCCACATTCTTATAATTTTTAATTCATTTCTTTTTAAATTTTTCTTTACTTTGAACATGGTCATGTTTATTATCAAAATGATACCAAACACGACACATCTAGCTGCTTCGGGAGATACCGGGGTTCAAAGGAACACCCTATTTCCTTAGGAAATCCCCAGGCAGCTAGGGGTAACATGGCTAACTGACGTCATTGCGCCATGCACGTTGATGTTGGGTAGCGAGGGGGGACCCGGAGGTGGAGCCGCCATCCAAGATGGCGACCCCCACAGAAGCTAGGCCACAATCCCACGCCTGAGAGTTTAAAGCCAGGCACCGCTAAAATGGGGAGACTCTCCCCTTTTAAATGGTGCCTGGCTTGTCCATATGGGACCTCCTGACCGGGAAGGAGAGGGATCCAAAAGGATCCCCCCTTCCTTTCAGGCGATCTCCCGGCATTGCCTGCGCGATGACGTCATTTACGTAGGGAGGCCCATGAATTTGGCGTCTGACTTCAAGGAAGTCAGAACGCTGCGGGACCCCGGAGAGAGCAATACGTATCTCTCACTGGGCTCCCGCAAGCGGAGGACGTGCGGGGAACGTCCCCCACATATAGCTGGTGTCAATGAGGACGTTCCCCACACGTCCTCCGCTTGGGAAGGGGTTAACTGTATATCTGTATGTCTGTTTGAGTAAAGAGAGTTCTAGTGCTGTTACTCCGAACACTGGTCTTGCCTAGTGATTCAGGGTAAATATTTATTATTTCGGGAGTTTGTATTCCTGCCCTAAAGGTTACTGGTTCTGCCTGGTAATTTATGGAGGTTTGGGCTGAAGTTCCTGGATTTTGGGTTCCAGCTTGGAGAAAGCTAGAGTCTGGCAGAGGCACACAGTTGGGGTGCCAGGTGGTCCATCACAACATGTGTCTGGGGTCTGTGTCTGGGTATATGTGTCTGAGAAAAAAGATGTCATCTGCGCTTGTTTCTAGGTATTTCCAAGTACAACAAAACACTATCCGAGGTTTTAGTTTGTTTTAATGGCCATTGAAACGTAAGCTCACACGGCACCTCTTTGTAGAGTGAGTCCTAACCAATGTACCAAAAGCTGCTCTACTGAGCAACTACATGCCCCCTCCTGCTGCTTTTCAGCTAAGGAGAGGCAGAAAAATTGTGGGTTTTATTTACACACGCACCAAGCACTTCCCATTTGGGGTTGAGGTCTGGTGTGTGTAGTCAGGGTATCTGCATGGCAGTGGGTAAATGGGGTGTCTGGCCATAAATTTCAGTATTAACATAAATTGGACAGGTTTTCAGCAAAATCCTAAATTATTTATTGGAAAGCAGTCACATGACATTAAATAAAAGTATCGGTACTCGGTATCGGTGAGTGCCTGAAAAAAGTATCGTGCATCCCTAAAAAAATTTACATTTTTATGTTTCAATAGAAAGAGCTTCTGAATATTGGACACTGACAAATATATTGGCCGCTTCCAATATTCTGAATTGGTCCGCTACCCAAATATCAGACGTTTCCAATATTCCTGAATCAGCGGATTCCAATTATTTTGGAATCTGAAATTTCTGCCTGTGCACATGTTTATACCATACACTCTATGCTCACCTATTGTTTCTTATTGTGAAGTGTCTTTACAGCATAATATTTTGGGTACTGCATGGTTTGTATGCTAGGAAGACTAAGCTGGCAATTCTTCAAAGAGCATAGCTTCTGCTTTAACGCAACTCCTACCCTAAGCGTGGCTGCTATTTTTTTTCACAAGTAATTGTCTTTCTGAATTGTTATTTTTCCACTCTAACCCAAAAGGTACATTTAGCTTTGTGGTACAATAAGACTCACAGTTACAATAGCAAATCGACCTTCTGGTCCGAGAGAAAACCTCTATTGTCACATAGGAACATCAACCCGCCATGAGTCAAACATCTATATTTGACCCATATCTAGGTCCTGTGTCTGCTGGTATCTTGGCTCCCCGCTGCTGGCCTCTTGACCGATCTGGACGCAGAAATAACACTCAAACACATGGAGTGAAACTGCGTTTTTACTAGGAATTCACATACATTTTTTATGGGCTGCCTAACAGAACAGAAGAGGAGGGGGGTTGCATAACAAAAGTTTGTTTGTGCGTGGGTCCCGAACTTGATGTAGTTATCTGATGTGCAGAAAGAACAAGGCTGAGCAGCTATGTTCTTGCTAAGGCAGAGGTATCAACTCTTTAAAGTCTCCTTACACGTTGCAAAGGGCAACATAATGGGCTGCTAGTACATCTTTATGGACATTAGGGATGAGCTGTTCGGGTTCGGACGGTTCGGAGTTCGACCCGAACTTTGGCAGTTCGAAAGTTCGCGAATTTCGAACTTTTTGGGTGTGTTCGGTTCGAGTTCGAAAAAAAAAGGAAATTTTGAAAAAAGTATAGAAAATGCTTAAAAAAATACTAAAAAATCTAGAAATAAAGAGACTCTTTACTGCAGAATATTATAAGCAACGGTTTATTAGATATTGAATTAAAAACTAATGTGTACGTGGAAAGATTATCAACTCTAAATGACCTCTGTTCACAAACGGGCATAACACTAGGTGTTTTTAGTCTGGTAATCAATTTGATACATTGTACAACATACTGAGGGTGGGGTGGTGTCTGCTTCTGATTGAGATTTGAGAATTAATTTCCCTAAAACATTCTAATATGCTGCATTTAACCCTTTCGCTGCTGAGGCTTTTCACACCTCTGCGCTGAGGTCATTTTTACCGCTTTCGCTCATCATGTTTAACCGCGTTTTGTAGCCATATTTTGATATATGACCCAGACATATTATATAGCGTTCTTTCCGGCAGACTTGGCAGATTCATAATATGTCATTATTATATGTATACGTTATGTCATGTCTGTATATTATAACAAAAATGCAATAAAATTTGAATTTTCAATAATTTATTATGTGTAAAGTGTTTTTTTTCACATTTTAACATGCGATCGTTTGCGATTATATTTTGTATGGGGTGCGCTTGTTAAAAAAATTAGAAATGGGGTCTCGTTACATTTTTTTTTTAGGAAAATTTCGCTTTTTTTAACAAACGCACCGCATACAAAAATCGTCAGTGCAGCATTATTGTTCACATTATAATTGAAATGGGAACAATATTGCTGCATTAACAAAACAAAAACAAAAAAAAAACTTGTTTATTTTTTTTTTAGATTTTTTTTTAATTATATATATATATTTTTTAAAACATTTTTCATGCTCATGTTTGGTATCCTTGGAAAGGCCATGCTCTGGCCGATCCAACGATATCAAACATTAACCCCTAGCTGCCACAGATCGGGAGATAGGGGGTTCATTGGAACCCCCTATCTCCACCATTGGTGGCAGCTAGGGGTTAACTCCAGGATGCACGATGACGCCAGTCCTCAGGGGGAGTTCCTGGAGGCATGGCCGACATCCAAGATGTCGGCGAGCTCCAGGAGAGGATCACGATCTGGCGCTTTTCAGCGCCGATTCGTGATCCGGCTCCCCAGGGGTTAATCACAGCCACCGTTTGGAAGGGCAGGCTGTGCCCTTCCAAACGGTGCCTGGATTAACCCTCTGCCCCCCGGTGATCTGGAGGGAGAGAGGTCCCCCCCTTCCTTTCAGGCGCTTCCTCCGCACATGCGGGGGGGGCGCCTGAATTAGATGTCATCGCGCCACCGCGATGACATCTAATTGCTCCGCCGGGGTCCCGGAGTGCTGGGCTGACATCCAAGAGGTCAGCCCGCACCGTGGGGCGCAGCAATCCGCCGGAATCTGGCGGATTGCTGCCTCCTGTGCATGGACGCGCTCAGTGCGTCCATAGCACAGGATAACCACTTGGCTGGACGCGCTGAGCGGCAGCCTAGTGGTTAACTGGTGTTTGAAAATACCTCAAAATAACATCTAAGGCTAGGGTCAGATGAGCGCATTTTGTACGGACTGTGCGTCCGTGCAGTATGGACGTACTTACTGACTGACAACAAGGTAGTGGTCAAACAGTGACGTATTTTTTGACTGATGTAGGAGGGAAAATAAATTAAAAATGAAAAAACATTCTGTCCGTCAAAAATGCTGGACGTATAAATGCAGTCCATCTGACCTCGTTTCATCACTCACATAGAAAGCTACACGGACGTTGCGGACGTGGCGCACTCCGCACGTCCGTTCTAGCAGTATTACGTTCTTGCCTAACCTTCGTCCGTTTGCTGCGTCCGCCATGCATCCGCACTTCCGTGCGGACGTACTTCGTGTGTGGGGCTCCATTGGTCAGAATGCTATGCTGCCACGGACGTACAAATGTGCGGCAACACGGTCGTGATAACTGCCCTCGTCTGACCCCAGCCTTAAGCAATGTTATTTTTCACCTCCGGATTAAACATTCACAGGGTTATTCAGAGAGCGGTGAAAAGCAGGAGAATAACTGGAGAAGTGAAAATTCTAGGTCAAAATAGCCAAACCAGAAAAATTCTCCCATTTAACTCACTTTCCAAATTGGCTATTTGGTCTAGATTGTTCTCTTCTCCTGCCAGTTCTCCTGGCTTTCATCTCTCTCTCAGGGTTGTTCAGAGAAAGGTGAAAACCAGGAGAATGGCAGGAAAAGAGAACAATCTGGACCAAATAGCCGATTTGGAAAGTGAGATAAGGCTAGGGTCAGACTAACGCATTTTTCACAGCGACCGTCATAAAGTGCGTCCGAACGCATTGCCTTATTTTTTCACGGAATGTGGGAAAACGGTCATACGATGCGCATTTTTGTGCGTGATTGTTTACGGATCCAAACCAGGAAACTTTGGGTGTCTGGACGTTATGTTGGCCGGACATGAGCTGGGTCTGACGTCTCCAAATCACGCACACACGCCGCTAGTGGACGCAGCGCACTCTGTACGTCCGTACTAGCGGTTCTGCGTTCTTGAAAAAATGCATTCATTTCCCACTTGCGTTGCACAGCCGGACTTTCGTGCGACCGTACTTCGTATATTGGCTGTCATTGCCCGTCATTTGCTGCTAGTGCGGCCGTGATTAAGTGCGCCTAAACGCATGTTAAAAATTCGCTAGTCTGACCCTAGCCTAAATGGGAGAATTTTTCTGGTTTGGCTATTTTGCCCTAGAATTTTCCATTCTCCAGTCATTCTCCTGCTCTACACCGCTCTCTGAATAACCCTGACAGGGTTATTCAGAGAAAGGTGAAACTCAGGAGAATGACTGAAGAGAAAATTCTAGGTCAAAATAGCCAAACTAGAAAAATTCGCCCATTTTTCTCACTTTCCAAATCGGCTATTTGGTCTAGAATTTTCCATTCTCCAGTCATTCTCCTGCTTTTCACCGCCAAAAAAAATCAGTAAACTTTTTCTGCGTGTCCGAAAATGTCTCCTCTTTTCATACAGTCTGCCGCCCCAAGCAGTTGTTTATGGATAGATTAAAAGGAAAATTATTTACCGTCATTTGAAATGTCATTTTCTGGTTTTTACATATTTCTATACATCCTAGAAATCCGCCACTTCACGGACAGGTTATGGGGACCTCCTAGGCACGATATTTGAAGGAATTTTTCGTTTTTATTTTTAACCCTTATTTCATGGAAAACTCACTGTCCCTTTAAAAACGTTTTTTTTTTACTTTTTGTCCTTGTTTCCTGTCCCCCAGGGCACTATCCAGACCACCATACACTTTTTATGGCAAATATCTAGCATATATGCCCTCTTGGAGGGCACTCTAAAAACGGAATTTTCAGCCCCATTGACTTGTATGGGGTTCGAGTTCGGGTTCGGGGTCGGATCCGAACATTTGGAAAGTTCGGGTTTGGCTTCAAACCGAACTCGGGGAGTGTTCGGCTCATCGCCAATGGACATGTATCACCCCAACAATAATCCAGAGTTGGCGAAGGCTGTAAGAATGCTGTGTAGTTGTGTAGTGAAGGGCTGTTAACACTGTTAACACTAAGGCTGGCGTCAGACGAGCGCACTATGTGCACCCGTACTGACGTGCTTACTGGCATCCGTAGCAGTGTTGTGAGGCTGCAACGGGGCCGGTTACTCACTAGTGCACGCTTGTACGTGCGCACAAAATGTGCATGCAACTGTAGCGCTGTGTTAAAAATCTTGCTGTGGCAGTACCTATTTTTGGCCACAAGATGGAGACTATCGCGATCAGAGATACTGGACATTGGGACTACAATGCCCGGCATGCTTTGCCAGAAGACAGGAAGTGGGTGGGAACTGGAGACTTACATCCTCTGCCTCGTGGAGAAAGTTCCAGAGCGCGCCAGGGAACAGAAGAAAGCAGACGCACTGAGGAGATCGCAGGAGAACGTAGGCCAAAGCCCGAGGGAGACCTGTTATTCCTGTTTGGGGTCACTCAACCTGAGGAGAAGGAGACGCGCCAGAGCCCAGACATTGCTGCAGACCGGCGGAATCGAACGGAGAGCAGGCGGTGAGCTGGACAAGCTGCATGAAGTCAGACAACGGATCCGGCCGCTAGTATCCCCAGTCAAAATCGGATGGAGAGACGTCCTGGGTCAGCGGAGCCTAAAGCAATCATCGGATGGGTGAGAGGCCTCCAAGGCTGTTTTATGATTAAAGGACGCTATGCTGTTTTCTCTTTAAAGTCCACAGGGCCCCAACTGACTAGTCGAAGACCTTCCTTTAATAAACTCACTGGCCAGTTGAACAGTACCCGGGTACCACACACACATATACACCTTTCACATTCTGGGACTTAACTTGTACAGGACTCATTTCCTTTTACGAATCGGAACAGGGGTTACAGATAAAGATACGTTCCGAATATATATTTTTCCTCTTTTTCCGCTGCGCGTTTACCATAATACGAAGGGATTGTATGTTTGGGGTTTTGCTACGTGTCCCTTTTTCTGGACTATTGCATTGCTTTTATGTTCGGTTGCGAATATTTTATTTTCCGAAATACGAAGCCTCGTGTTTCGTTTCTTTTCCGCTACGCGTTTTACCGTGATACGAAAATACTGTAATAATACTTGTGAATACCGTGTCTCGACATCTG